>CM053785.1:296836483-298036483 GCA_028749045.1 Cupressus sempervirens | reverse complement strand
AAGACATACACATCCAGACTTATGTCAATCAATAACCACATACAGATCAGGAAACCAAACTAAATAACACAAGGAAAGGATTTCACTTATATATTATCCAATAGGCCAAAAATAGACATAGTATGCGAGCCACAGATCTCAACAATACACCAATGAGAGGCAAGACAGATGCACATACACATTGATGGCTGAAGGAGATGATACAAAATGTTATACAACTCAGAGACAAAGGGAATTTTACACTGCAAACCTGTGAGGAGTAACAGAGAAATTAGAAAAGGAGTCCTTGAGAAAAGACCACAAAATTGCCTTTATAGTTCAGGCATAACTGAGGATTTTTGCATTACATTTACTTCTCAACTACTGGCATTAACTTCTCACCCTGAAAATCCAATCAAAGATCTGGTGGTCTTGAGTACCAAAATCTGATATTCCTCTAAGAAGGAACCTGGAGAAGACAGAAATGGCACCATAACTGCGCTCTAACCAGGTGGATGGATCGACTGAGATGGTGGAGTGTCTTTCTATGTTTCACATTCACTCCAGAGTCAGTGGCATTGATCACAAGATCAAAATCTCGTGGCAAAAAAACTAATTTTTTTATTTCTGGTTCATGAATCTACGAGGTCAAAGCAAGTCAAAAAGTTCCTTATGTGCCAACTAGGCCACGCGGGCCAATCATCTCTCTTTATTTTGCACCTCCTCAAGGTCCCATGCGCTGATCATTCCATACGTTGGACTAACCACACCACCTTTGAATTGTTATCACTAACTATGACGGTTACACTAACTGCGAGCCGACTGTCAATCCTGACTGGGCCAGTGAGACACATGTCATCAGGGCGCTATGTCGCCAACGTATACATCGTGCAGCTTCTTCATAGCATGATGGCGCCTACCATCGATCATCTTGATCTGATGGCCATGAAAGATCTGTCCCTCTTTACTGCACTAGTTGCATGGAAATATGGCCCCACCAGGACATGTGGCGCCAGGGCGCTATGTCGCCAATGTTATCTCCCGAGTAGTTCCTCATAGCACGATGGCGCCCACCATAGATCTATCTCAATTTGACGATCAGAATCACGTCGCTCTCTGCACATCATTTCCTCTAAAAACTGCTGGGCCTGTGAAATGCTTCTCTGACACGTACACTTGGCACCTCCCTGTTGGCCATTTGAAGCACCGACCGTCAATCCAAGACTTGACCCCACGGAGTGGCCACGTGTTGACTAGGTGCCATGTCACTATGAAAAAATTGAGGTCAAATTCCCATAGCGCCATAGTGCCCAACTGATGACATGTCCTCTGATTTGCACGTGGCTCCCTCTGATTTGCCACCATGGCGGCAATGTTTCTAACTGTGCAGATGAGGTACAAATGGGACCCAACTATCTGATCGCTCCTACCATCGATGTAATCTTTCATTTGGGCACTATGTCACCAACGGAAAACTCGTGGGTTTTTCATTGGTGACATGGCACTTTAGTGCCTTTTGAGACTTCTAGCCATCAGAACATGCTCGCCTGCCGCCATGAACACTTTCCAATCCATCGTGAAACTTCTATGACCCGCCAAACACTGGGACGTGTTCGCTAAACGTGGACCCACCAATGCAATGTGTTGTCAAGGTGCTATGTTGCCATCATAAATCCTGTGCAGCTTCCCCATAGCACGATGACACCATTCGTTGATCTGCCTTGATCCGACGACAGAGAACTTGCGGGCCGCAAAACATATGTTATAAGATTCAAAACTTGGTATTTAATATTGCCATGGGTATTAAAATATTACCAGTTAGGGAGGTGACCGTTGGGTGGGGTACCATTTGAATTTTGAAATTCAGCGGGGTAAACAAAATGTGGTAATATGCTGGCGACTCACAAGGGATGCAAGCCTACTATGCATCAGACCAGTGCCTGCGAAAAATCCATTGGGCTATGGAGTCAAAAAATATGAACCTGAGAATTGCAAAACCCTAAACCCTTTGCAAGGAGATCAAAACATTGAAAACCCTAGCTCTACAACTGCAACTGGAACCAAGACAAAACTTCCTTTGCAATGTAAGACTCCTCAAAATCCACTACCTCACCGAGAGGTGGCTGTGCACGCGCACTTCTTGAAAAGCAGGAAACAACAAAAAAGCAACTAAACTACCTATATATAGGAACTTGAACTTCATCAGAAAAAAGCTTTAAGATAAATTTCATTGATTGGAATGGGCAAAACTTCACCATTGGGTTTGCTCAACTGAAATGCACTGGCTTGTTTGCAACTGGCAATCAGATAGGGGCCACTCCATAGTGGGTCAAACTTGGAATGTCTTCCTGGTTTTTCTCTGTCTAAATCCCACTTTAGAACTAAATCTCCTTCTCTGAAGGTCCTAACCCTAGCCTTCTTATCAAAATTCCTCTTCATCTATTGCTGATATATCTCTAGGGTTTGCATAGCCTTATTTCTCTTTTCTTCTAGTTCAATTAGCTCTACCATTCTTACTGACATGGCACTATCCTCCATCAATTCAAGCTGATGACCCAATTCTAAGGATGGTAATTCCAATGAAATTGGGAGTCTAGCCTCCCTACCATATACCAGCACAAAAGGTGAATTCCCAACAGATCTCTTGGATGTTATCCTATCAGCCCACAAAGTAGTTCTTAATTTCTTATGCCAGACCCTCTGATTGTCTTCTATTGTCCTCTTCATGATTCTGATCAGATTCTTGTTGGAAGACTCAGCCAAACCATTACCCTGGGGATAGTGATTTGATGATGTGCTCAGGTAGATATTGTGATTCATTGCCCATGCACAAATATGGGTTCCAAAAAAAGACTTAGCATTGTCCGAGATGATAGTAGAAGGAGCACCAAACCTAGATACAATTCCATCAAGGAATTCAACAATTGATGGTTCTGTGGCATCCTTCAAGGCAACTGCCTCTATCCATCTAGTGAAATAATCAGTAGCAGCCAAGATCCATTTATGACCTGCACTAGATGGAGGGTTAATGGGGCCTATAAAATCCAGCCCCCACTCAGTAAAGGGCTGATCCACCTAAATAGGACGAAGGGGGAGAGCTGCAAGCCTCTGTTTGCCTAAGAAGAAAGCACATTTTCTCACATATCCATGACAATCATGGAATAGAGATGGCCAATAATAACCAGCCCTCATGATCTTCATAGCAGTTGTTCTTGCAGAGAAATGGCCACCATCAGGGCCATCATGAAGTTCCTTAATCATCCTCTCAGCCTGATCCTTTTCAATACATCTCAGCAAGGTCCCTTAAAAATCTCTCCTGAATAGGATACCATCAATTACAACATAAGGAATGGACTGCAGTCTCTATTATCTTCTTTTAGCTCTGTCCAATCCCTGAGGGTATCCATCCCCTGATAAGAAGCTCTTCATATCATTTATCCAGCTCCTTGGACCATTAGCACTTCCTACCTCTTGCTGCTCTATAATTACCATAGCAGCCTCTTCATTTGAATCTTGGCCTAATAACATTTCTTTGCACAATCCTCTTCCTCTTACCAGCTTGGTGATCTGAATATCAACATCATATTCCATTACCCTAGTGATCCATCCAACTCTCTTTTCACTGATATCCTTGTTTAACAGGAAGTCTTTTACACTGGCATGGGGCACCAACAAATGGATCCTATTGTGGGATAAGAGGTGCTTGAATTTCTTCAAGGCTCTGATGACCGCAAGGGCTTGCTTCTCTACATAACTGTACTTATCTTCGTATTCCTTGAGCCCTTCGCTAAAGAAGGCTATGGGCTGCTCCTCATCCTTGCCATTTGTTTGAGTCAAGACAACAGAGATACTTGACTCACCACCTAGAGTGTAGAGGATGAAATATTTCTCAAAATTTGGATTCATGAGAGTAGGGGCTGAGGCTATGGCTACCTTGATCTCTTCAAAACTCTCCTTCCCTTCCCTGGTCCATGAGGAGACCATACCTTTCTTAAGAATAGCTGTAAGAGGTTTCACCATGGTAGCAAGATTAGGAATAATCCTTCTTACAAAATTTATTCTACCAAGGAAACTTTGCAGCCCTTTCTTGTGTTTAGGAAGAGGAAGGGCAAGTATTGCCTTTGTTCTTTCTGGATCAATGGTTAGCCCATCCTTAGATACAATGTGTCCCAATAATTTTCCTTGGCTTGTAGCAAAGACACACTTGGCTGGGTTAAGGGAAACCCCAAATTCTCTACATCTTAGAAATACCTACCTTAGATGATTAAAATGATCTTCTACATTTTTTGAATATACAGTTATATCATCAAGGTATACTAAGACAAACTTGTCAATTAATTTTTTGAAGGCCATCTCCATTGCCTTCTGAAATGTGGCACATGCATTTGTTAGTCCAAATGGAATCTTGCAATAAGCATAGGTGCCCCATTTAGTAGTAAATGTTGTCTTATGTCTGTCAGATTCCTTAACTAGCACTTAGTTATAACTAGAAAACCCATCAAGAAAAGAGAATCTCCTTGACCCACTGACTCTAGACAAGATTTGCTCCATGGAAGGGAGAGGATGGTGATCTTTAAGAGAAGCCTGATTAAGATCCCTAAAGTCCACACACAATCTAATTTCTCCATTTTTCTTCCTTACAGGGACAAGGTTAGCTACCCATGATGAGTGTTTGATAGGAAATATTATATTAGCCTCTATCAACTTGGGTAGTTCTTTTCTCATTAGAGGTTCAATCTTAGGATTCACTGGCCTCTGTTTTTGCCTTACTGGTTTGGCCCTATCAATTAAATCTATGGTATGCTGAAACAAACTAGGGCCAAACCCTTTTAAGTCATCATATGTCCAAGCAAATACATCATTAAATTCTTGACATAAATGAATGAAGCTTTCTTGCTCAGTTTCAGAACATACCTTCCCCATATTCAGAGATTTTCTGTCAGCAATTGTAACTAGGGCATAATCATCCTTTTCTGTAGCTAGATTCATTCCTTTACCTCTTTTTTGATCATCAGGATTAAAAACACTCTCCAAGGTAATGAGACCCTTGGGAAACTTGTTAGAACTAAGACGAATGATCTGATCACCATACTGATCTTGCAACCTTGATTGGTTTCTATCTGAGAATTCTGCTTCATTCTGCAAGAAACTCACAATTTGCTCATCAGAATCAAACACCTACCAATGAGTGTTGTTGTCAGGGATGGCAGGCCTTACTACCACCCTTATTTGTTTCTTCTTCTTTTCCTCAAGATTCTCTGGTACATCATAAGCTGCACCCATTGCTGCAAGTCTATCAGCATGTCTATTTTCTTTCCTAGGAATGCTCTAAATATTAAATGCATTGAAGCCCTCAAGAAAATCCCAGACTCTGTGTTTGTAAGACTTGAGTAGGCCATTTTTGGTGATATTCTGATTTCTCACTTGGTTAACTACCAACTCACTATCTCCATATACTTTCAAGGCTTGAAATTCTCTCTTTTGGGCAAGTAAGAGACCTTGAATCAAAGATTCATACTCAGCCACATTATTGGTGCAACTGAATTGGAGCCTAAAGGAGAAGTATCTTATTTGTGGAGGAGAGATCAGCATAACACCAGCTCCTAACCCATTTCTATTCCTTGAGCCATCAAAGTACATACTCCATGTTCCATTTATATCATCATTAGTCCCAACAAGATTAGGAACTTGAGCATCTTTCTCTATTATGCAATATGTAATAAGGCCTGTTTCAAGAGTCTCTAACATAGGTTCAAACTGATATGCATTTGCCCACTCATCCAAGAAGAAATTAGGAATCTTCGCTATAGAAGTGGTAGGCTCATTTACTATGTCATTTTCATCCATCTTTAGAATAGGGCAATTCATATTGATGGGATTGGGGGTGTAGGATTCAGTGTGATGAAGGGCTTGAGGCTCTGCTCTAATTGAGGTGTTGGCTCCATATCTGGTCTTAAATGACATATATAACCAATCAACAAATATGAATCCACCAATTTGAGCAATAAAGTCTCTTAAAAGACAGATAGCAAAATAGGGCTTGACTTCAGCAACAGATATATCTTGAATCACAGTGAAACCAAGGCATGCATGTAGGGCCATTTCCACATTCCTAAGGATACCTAAAATTTTGACAGTACTACCATCTAATTGTAACACATCCCTAACAATGGGTTCATATTTCATTCCTAAAGCATCAGCAACACACCTAGGCATTACTGAGCCACTAGCGCCTGAATCTATCATGCAATTGTGGACTAATATGCCTCCTATAATCAGAGAAACATAGAATGGAGGAGGTCTAACCTTTTTATTTGTCTCTACATACCCTGCTGGTTGTACTAGACTTGTGGTACTCTCCATGATAGATGGCTGACCCTTGGGTTCAATCTTCTCTAATTCTTGCTGCAGCATCCTCTTCTGCATTGGTATGGTAGCAACAACATCCCACATAGAAATGTTCACATTGGTCTTCTTCATTTTCTCTACCACACTGAATGGTGTATTAGGAACTTTGGTAGAAATTTTGGGAGCTGCACTTATAAGAGGTTGAGATGGAGCAACAGAAGGATCACCTGCATCTTTCTTTCTAGAATCTTTCTTTTGCTGTTGTAAAGTACTTGATGGTTCATTTGCTGCATGTATATGAGGTGTAGCACTTGAAGTTGAGGCCTGCTTAGGAGAAGGAGGGGTAGCATGTTCCATAGCTCTCCTTTTGCTTCTTGTGTTATGGGCAATAGAATTCTGGTTTACATTACAATGCTCCCCAATCTGATGGTTCATGAAAGAGAAATCATCATGTCCTTGAATATATGAGACCTCCTTGGGATGATCCTCCTTGTATGATTGCTTTGCTATAGGTTCTTGGTCAGTTAGGGCCAAATAAGATTCTGCCTTCTGGCACATGCAATAGGTATAAGAATAGTTGTAGGAAGGACAAAAATCTTGATCTTGGGCCAAGTTATTTTGAGGGACTATAGCTCTGTTCTGATTTGAGCTTGAAGTAGAAGCATGATTATTTTGCCTACCCTGATCAAAAGATCTATTCCACTGATTAGGAGGCCTACCACCACTTGGAGCCTGATATTGCAATTGAGGAGGCTTGCCACCTTGAGCTTGCTACCTTTCTAAGGCCACCACTTTGTTACTCATTTTTTGTATTATAGAGAAACTATCCTCTAATCTCTTCCCTTGGTCTTTCAACTCCCTCCCCTGCTCTTGCAATTTTTTATCTAGGGTCTTCTCTCTCTTATCTGTATTCAACACTAGACCTTGGAGCATCTCTTTGAGTTCATCTATCCCATTTGAGGATGTGGAAGCTTGGGGAACTGGAGTAAGGGCTTGTGATGTAGAAGTTGTAGGAAGAGGGGCTATTGCTAGTTGGTGGTTGGGAACATCAAGAAAGAAAGGCATAGGGGGCCTTGGAGCCTTCCTCCTTGTATTAGGATGTTCTCAACTTTTATGGCTATCTCATAAGCATTAGGCAAGGTATCTCCTCCCATAGTTTGGATTGTAGTGGCAATATCACTGTTAAAAGCTTTAAGGTAATGCAAGAAGGCATTACCAGGGGTAGGTTTCATTGTAGTACATATTCTATCCCATGTATTTTGAAATCTATAGTTAAAATCAGTCATACACTCATGGGCGACTCTTTTTATAGTAGTCAGCTGCTCTAAAAGTGACAGATGGTCACTTCTATCCTCAAAATGTTTGCATAATCCTGCTCCTAGTCCATCCCAATCAGTTATAGAACCATGAGCTAAGCCTCTATACCACTGTAATTCTTTTCCTTTTAAAGATGAGGCTAGGAGTCTGACAACAACATCATCCTCTGTAATACCATGAATATTACAGACATTTGCTACTTCTTAGATATGCTCTAAAGGGGAGATGGAAGTTTCACCAGTAAAATTGGGTATAATTTTTAATGTAGATACTGGTATATCATGTCTTTGGGCTAACAATAGAGGACTTCCACCATTAAAGGTGGAAAAAGCATGAACTCTTGGTTGTGCCATGTAAACAAGTGTTCTATTGATGAGTGTTGATGGCAATCTAGGCTGAGTTCGAACAGTAAGAGGAGTAGAGATAGATCTTACAGGTATATTAACTATTATCACACCCCTAACTGGTGATAATGAAGTTCTAGTCCTCCTTCTTCTAGGATTTGAAAGAGAAAGCTCTTGATATTGAAATTTACCTCTAGAAGACGCCCTTGTTTCAGCTTTGGGCATGAATTTCTGCAACTTTGGCCTGGAACTAGATTTGTTGATGTTTAGAGTTGCCAAGTACTTTGAAGGATCAGCCTCTTAAAGGCTTGAATACTGAAGCCAGCACTACCTCTTTAGCATTAATCTATGAAACTCTTTCTTCTTGACACTAGTAGACTTTAAATTTTTTTTGGAAGATGTCCCACCGGGTGTGCCAAAAAATGTTGTCACTTAGGTTTGCACCCTTGTCCAAGGCCTATGCGCAAGGACAACCTAGTGAAACATGGAAACAACCTCCAAGCTGTGGGACTTGAACTATGAGGTTGAGTCTCTGGAGAAGGCCGGCTTCCTCTTACTATCAGGGTGCACCTATCTACTCTTGGAGAGGAAAAGGGAGGAGGAGAGCACAAAAGAAAATCTACCTAGTCTAATCTAAGGAGGTGATGCACCAAAATAGAGTGTTCAGGCTTCCTTTCTACCCATATATGCACTACAAAACAAGGATAACAATCAAAAGACATACACATCTAGACTTATGTCAATCAATAACCACCTACAGATAAGGAAACCAAACTGAATAACACAAGGAAAGGATTTCACTTATATATTATCCAATAGGCCGAAAATAGACACAGTATGCAAGCCACAGATCTCAAAAATACACCAATGAGAGGCAAGACATATGCACATACACATTAATGGCTGAAGGAGATGATACAGAATGTTATACAACTCAGAGACAAATGAAATTTTACACTGCAGACCTGTGAGCAGTAGCAGAGAAATCAGAAAAGGAGTCCCTGAGAAAAGATCACAAAATTGCCTTTATAGTTAAGAAATAACTGAGGATTTTTGCATTAAATTTACTTCTCAACTAATGGCATTAATTTCTCACCCTGAAAATCCAATCAAAGATCTGGTGGTCTCTAATATATGTATGTGTGTGTGTGTGTGTGTGTGTGTGTGTGTGTGTGTGTGTGTGTGTGTGTGTGTGTGTGTGTGTGTGTGTGTGTGCGCGCGCGCGCACGTGCGTATGTATGTATATGTTTGTGTGTTAAGGTGGACATGTGAATCAAGGACACAAAACCTAAGTTCATCACAATTCCCATGTACAAAAATCAAAGCAAGAGTCAAGGAGATTGATCCTTTCAATCTCAACTCTAAGGTAACTAGATATAGGAAGATTAGTGCCAGCCGAGTGATAAAGGAGGACTAATACAAACAAATATCTAACGGGTATATGGTTAAAGAAAGGTTACATATGTTCTTAAAACCCTAATGTAATAAGAGCTATGAAAAGAAGCTAAGTAGATGTGTAATGTAGAACTAAGCAATGATAAAGTGTTCTAAAATGAAAAAGGGAAAAAGATACATCATGTGAAAAACCTAAAAAATGGGTTGTCAAACAACCTCCAAAAGGGTTGATTCCTCTAATCTAGAAAAAAAATTGCGCTAGAGACAAAACCAAAAAATTGTTCGTCAAGAAATCAAGGGAGACCTAGTCAAATCAGGGATGCAATGTGACCCTAATTAGCCCATTAGGGCTAAACTAGAGTCTTCAAGGGTGAATTGGATCATCAAGGGTGCAGTGGGACCTAGATCATTAAGGGTGAACTAGTTTATCAAGGGTGTAGTGTGATCTTAATTGACTGTGTTTGATGATGATTCTAATTTTGCAGTTCTGTCAAAAGATGAAAAGGGTGCTAAGATCTGCAACCTATTCGTCGATCTGAGATCTGTAACCTGCAAGAAGAAGGGTTTTTATTGTGGATGGGGGTTTTCTTTGGTCAAACCCCAGGTTAGGAATTAACCTTCAATTGAAATAATTAAAATAGCATTTAAAGTAAATGTATGGATTCACCTTACAATAGTAGGATCTCTCAAATTAAATGTAGTGTGCTCACTTCACCAAGTGATTTGGACCAAGAAGATGAAGATGAATAGATGTAGAAGATACAACAAAGGATCTTGAAGAAGATATTTCTAGATAAGCTCCTTCAATGGTTTGATACTTGAATCCTTGATCTTTAATGGAGGAATTGCTTAAATGATGCTTGAAGACTTGAATGCTTGAGCGTGAGTGCTTGATCGTAGAATGCTTAGATGTCTTGATGTGATGTATGATTGATGTGTCTGATGAGAATATTAAATGAGAAGGCTCCCTTTTATAGAGATCTCAAAGTGGTAAATGTCTCAAACTTTAAAATCAAGTAAGGCCCATCTTGAAGTGGAGTATTAAATGAGATTTCCTAGGGGAGTAAATTAAGGATTATTAATTTGAATTAATAAAAGATCTACCCCAATTTGTAAAATAAAAGGAGACACATAATATTAATTTATATGGGAGATAAAAATTATTTAAGATAGGACTAGTTTTAAATAATAATTTAAATTAAGTAATAAATGAGGACACAAGATTTAAGAAAAATAAAGTTCTAACCCATTTATATTAATTCTAAATTAATAAAAGGTCCAATGAGATTAAATTAATTATTTAAGTGGAGGAAAAATGGAAGATAAATATAACTAAATAATGGAACTGTATTAAATGGGTGTTAAACCCTCATTAAACTAGGGTGTTTCCAATTTAAGATGCTACAATATGTATGTCTATTTGTATATATAAACATGTGTGTGTGTTAATTATCTAATAGCTATTGGTCAATGATAGCAATGATTAACTAGTAATTAAGGTGAATAGTTAAACAAATTTTATCTCTTATCAAATCAATATGACTAAAGTTGCAACACTAATAGTGATCATGTTCTTGGAACAATGGAAAACTAATTTGGCTATTATTTTATCGCGGGAACTTGAAGACATTAGAGGAGAATATCTATTAGGTGATAATAGATCTTCTCCTCTAATGTCTTCAAGTTCTTGAGATAAAATATTAGCCAAATTAGTATTCCATTGTTCCACAAACATTATCACTATTAGTGTTGCAACTTCAATCATATTGATTTGATCAGACATAAACTTTGTTTAATCATTCACCTTTATTACTAGTTAACCATTGGTATCCTTGACTAATAGTTATTAGACAACTCACACACACACACACACACACACACACACACACACACACACACACACACACACACACACACACACACACACACACGTGTGTGTGTGTGTACATATACATACATATATGTGCGTATATGTAGATATGTGTATATATGTGTATATGTGTGTGTATGTACATATATACACATACATACATACATACATACATACATATGCATGCATGTATGTATGTATGTATGTGTATATATATATAATTGAGCATTTATATATGTGTATGCTCAATTATATTTATATGTGTGTGTATATATGTATGTATTTATACATATATGTGTGTATACATACATAGATATTTTTGTGTATATATGTATGTATGTACATATAGATATATACACATATACATATACATATGTGTGTGTGTGTGTCTGTGAAATTTCTAATAACTAATAGTCAAGGATAGCAATGATTAACTAGTAATCAAGGTGGATGATTAAAAAAGGTTTATCTCTTATCAAATCAAATGATTGAAGTTACAACACTAACAATGATCATTTTCTTGGAACAATGGAAAACTAATTTGGCTAACATTTTATCTCGGGAACTTGAAGGCATTAGAGGAGAAGATCTATTACCTCGTGTGATATAGACCATTGATACCTTCTAAAAGAAAGAGTTTATGTATGTTACTCCCCTAATTAACACCAAACACACACAATAGAATAGAGAAATAAAAGAAAAGTTCAAGAATAGGAAATTAGCTTCTTATTATCTCCAAGAAAAATGGAGTTACAATATTCAGAAATATGGCACAAGAAAGCCACATGGAAATTTTCCTCACAATATTCTACAAGTCAAAGCCAACATATGTATTCCCTAGAACTATCCTAGACAACCCTATGATCCTTCATTATAAAGTCAATTATCCACCACCTAAGAAGGTTCTAGAAATTTTAATCCTAAACTTTGAGACTGACAAACCCTAAGATATTAATATTTATACTTTATTGCATTAGAGTAGACACCAACAAATTTATAAAATCAAAAGGAATTTTGAAGGAATTTTATTTTCTTTGATTTTAGGTTGCATATGTTCTGGAAACCATAACTCATCACTAGTTTCTCTAATTAGCTATTATGACCCTATTTGAGAAATGCCACAAACTTCTCTATAGTGCATGACTCACACAAGCTCTATTAAGTTGAGGCTTGACAAATTTCTAAGCCTCTAAAGCCTTCAAATTTGAGTTCAAATTTTTTATACCCTCCTACCGATACTAAAAAATTTAATATCTTAAAAAAAAGAGTTGATTTACAATGAAACTTTACTAGTAGTTTGATATATCTAAAGTGAACTTCTAGAGAAGAAATCAAAATACTATAAGTTCTAACAACCAACTTAGGAAAAATAGTAAGCCTCCATAAATAGTAACTATATATTGAGATATACCTTATTGAAAAGATAAACCAAATATATTTTTTGGTGATGCAAGATTTCCCTTACACGTAGGATGCTCTTACATCAAACACCTAGGATAATTTGAGAAGTGACCTTGTAACATTGCAGGTTTTTAGAAAAAAAAAAAGGCATTTAAACTCATCCCTGTTCATCCATGATAAACCTTCAATAGATCAGCCTTTCTATTTTATATTCTTCAAATGTCTTGTTTCTTGTGCGTCTACCAAAATGGCTATCTAAAATGTCTTTGATCTCCTCTATAGCTGAAGTAGTTGTTGGGATAATCCATGTGCTTCTGTGACCTCATCTTTAATACCTCCTTTATGATACTCTTTATATCTAAAATGTTAAATATGGGTGAAATATTTAGTTCATTGGTTGATTCTACTTCATAGGCATTTCCTAAACTATACATTTTCAATATCTTGCATGGTCCAAACTTTTTAATCTTCAACTTATTATATATTCCCACTAGAAATTTATCCTTTTTCAAAATGGACCATGACTTCAACTCTAGTTTGCAATTCCTTATGCCTCATTTTCTCATCTTCCTTAGCCTTATACTATGTATTCATTTTAATGTTCTTTCTCACCTCCTCATGTAATTTCTTCAAATGCTCTACAAAGTCTTTAGCTTTAGCACTAATTGTTTCCCCTTTGTCTATATTTCTTAATTCAACAGTATTTTTGAGACTGCTTCCATATACTATATGGAATGATGATTTACAAGTGTTCAATAGAATTATTGTATGTAAATTATGCCTATAGTAAAATTAAACCACATACCTTTAGTTTATCTCTAATCATGCATCACAATGAATTCCCCAAACTCCTATTCACCACTTTTGTTTGTCCATCAGTCTATGGATGATGTGTTGAGATGAAATTAAAATATATTTTTAACTTCATCCACAATATTCTCCAAAATTACCCAACAATTTTGTTTCTCGATTTGAAACTAAGCTCTTTGCTAGACCCTATAGTTTCACCACTTCTTTGAAAAGAAATTATGCCACATGAATATCATCATTAGTCTTCTTGCAGGGAACGGAATATGTAATCTTTGAAAACCTATCAACCACCACAAAAATTGAATCATGCCCTCTCTAAGTTCTTAATAATCCAAGAAAAAAATCCAAAATGATATCCTTACATGGATTCTCAAGTATAGGTAATGAGAAATATAACCCTTTATTCTAATATGATCCCTTTGTTATTTGACATATTTTGTAATTCTATACAAATTTATTTACATCATATTGTAGATGTCACCAATAATAATTATTACTAACCAAATAAATAGTTTTATCTCAATTAAAATTTCTAGTTCACTATTCACTATGATTCTCTTTGATGAGGTTATCCCTCGTAGAACTCCTAGGAATGAACAAATAACTGCCTCAGAATAACATAATTTAGGATCGTCTAGAAATAAATGCTTGATTTCTTTTATTGGAATTTTGCATTAACTAAAGGATTTTTATTGGCCAAGAGGTGCAGCCAAAGGCAAAGCCAAACAAGTGACAGGTTGTTATTGATGGTAACCCAGTTATAGAAGGAACCAAATTGATTGGTGAGGTAAGGCACATCATCAGTGATACTTGTTCATGGCATGTTTATTAAGGAGAGGATGAAGAAGTAAAAATATAGTGGAATGATCACAAGAGAATATTATATGATGCTCAGTCAGGTGATAGATATTCATACTAGTGAGAGGTAAGCAAGAATCTACATGTCTAAACTTAATTAGATAATAGGTTTATATGTTACTTATGATAGAAAGGTGATTAGATGATTAGTATAATCATAGGGATGATCAAATCATGTAAAATTGATGCAATCAAAGATAAAGAAGTAATGATGAATTTTATTAAAAGAAGTAATCTAAATAGGATAATTAGAAGCTACAAGCAAGACAAGTGAGAAGATTTGAGATGAAGCAAGTGCAAGTCAAACATGTTTTGACTAATCTAGGGAGTTTCACAAGAAAACCTATTGATGATCAAGAAAGTGATCATAAATGTTTTAAGGACATAGAGATATGTGAAGTGAATAAAGTAAGAGTGCAAAAATATTGTATTTTGAATGAAGGGGTGAGATTAAGTGGCAAAAGAGCTTAAGTGGAAAAAAGGAATAGTATAGGTTAAAGAAGATGAGTCGTACAAAGAGAAGAGAAGAATAGAGAGAAATAGAATAAAGAGATAAAGAGGTGAATATAGAAGTAGAGATTGAGAAAAGGAATGCAATAGAATGAGAAGAGTGAAAAAGGTCTAATAGGAAAGTAGTGCTAAAGACAAGTCATTCAACTTATTGTTACCTAAAAGTTTCAATTGGGGAAAGTCCTTGAATGGGTGGACCTTAACCAATGTCTTTATTATAAATCCTTTAAAAGGATAGATTCTCAGAAGGATTTATTAATTCTCTAACTAAGATAGATCCTAACAAATCTTCTTGTACTCCTAATAGTGTACAAAACACTCCTAATAGGGTGAACCCCTAGAAAGAGTATCTGTAAGCTCCGAATAGAGAAACCTTTTAACTGTAGTAAAAGGCTTGTGGGTATCATCCCCACCATATTTTTAAACTTCTAACAAGGGCTTTTTGTGATAAAAAAATGATACTATTATGTGTTATGTATTGTGATTGATCGGTGATTAAGTTCGTGTGTTACAACATTTATTTGGTTAATATTTTGGAAGTAAATTCTAACTAGTAGTTTGAATTAGTAGTTCACATATTGTATTGAATTTTCCCCAAACCACCCCCGCCAGCTCTCAGTTCCATTTCATACCAAAAATTAGTCCTCGACAAGATAAGAATAATAACTAGAGTATGAGAAAGAGATATCATGATCATGAACTATAGGAGAAAATGAGGAAACCACTTACAATAAGAAGAGATTTGACTAATAGGTTTAATGAAAGTCAAGAATACATTGAGAAAATTAAGAAATTATCTAAGTGTGCCACATCTAAAGAATCTGAGAAATCCTTAGAAGAAACTAATGAAGAAAATTGGTAAACTCAAGGAGAGTCAAGAATTTGAAAAGAGAACTTGAAGGACATACTGTCAATATATGTGTAAATATTTAAGCAAGGACAACCATAGAAGATACAAGAAAGCATGTTGAAGATACAAAAAAGATAGATAAAGATGCATTAAAGGAAAAATATGTAGAACTCATACAAGAATTAGCACTAATACAGAGGTAAAAGTAGGATACCGTTGATGCAAATCAACAAGTTGTGAATGAGAATGAAAATTTGAGGGATGGAGTGAAAATTTGAAAAGTGAACTAAAAACTAAGAAGGGAAACAACGAAATACTAAAAAGGTATCATGTGGGCACAAATTATCTTGATGAATAGATGAACAATCAAATGAAACACAATGACACAATCAATTTGGACTACAATGCTCAAGGGACATTTGAAGTTGGATAATCGTCAAAGACAAAGGAGACTCTACAGGACTCAAAGGTATAATTAGGCATAATTGGTAAGAGGCCCACTAAACCTACTTATTTTACTTGTGGAAAAGTTGGGCATACTGCTAATGCTTTTAGAAATATACTTGTGATTACTAAGTCATAAGTATTTAGTGGGAATCGCTTCAATTGTGGAAAGTATGGCCATATGGTTTCTAAATGTAGATCTAGTATAAGAAGAAAGTTAAGTAGAAATAGAATTGATGGTTACTATCATCCATAGAACAAGTATGGTCATAAAGCTGAAGATTATAGGTCAAGGGTACAAGTTCCCCAAACCTTAGTCAAACCATTGATCACATTGGCTTGAGAATGATAATTTGATGTCATATATTCAATATGTGGATACTATGAACATAAGGAAATCAATCATAGAGAGAAAAATGAGATTTAATTCTAGACCTTGGAGGTCAACTGGTATAGCATGTATTGTCTATCACAAGATTGGTCATTTGGAAAAACATTGAAGGTTCAATAATCGGTCATCTAACCAATCAGAGGACAAAAAAGGGAAGAAAGTTGTTGATTTAGAAGTAGTGAGTATTTATATGATCAATATGTGGAGTACTTAAAAGAATTTATCCCCAAAAGGGATGGAAAGTCATTTAAAGTTTGTATAGAAATATGTGATACAATGACTAGGCCTTGGAAAGTTAAGATGAATAATTGTTGAGTGATTGCAAAGAGATGTCATTAAAAGGGTGGGCACTTCAATTGATGTAAGATAAAGGTTATAACATCTAATAGTTTTAACCCGTAGGAAAGTATTATTGACCATAGGAAGAAGTGAAATGACTATTTTTTAGCATAAATATGCACAAAAGGAGTTCATTCTTACACTACTATCTTGAAACACTCTTCAGAATATGTCTATTGCAAATATCATGATTGTTATCTTGGAAATTATAAGGACTTAGTTACAAATATGTTACCTAATGAAGCTAGGATTATCTTCATAAATAGTGAGAAAGTTAGAATTTTTTCAATCATAGTGGGGATATGGATCACATAGTTCATATCCCTATTCTAACTAATGTCACTAAGAATACATAACTAATTTTTAAGCTACATTTATTAAAGACAAGTGAGAATGGAACAATAGGTGTTGTATCTTCGATACCACCTAGAGTATTTATGATAGAATATGATTATTCATACATCCACTATAAGATTTAAGAACTAGGAGTGGAATATCTAAGCAAGGTGCATGGAGAATTGTGTGTAAAAAACATGTTGTAAGAAATGAAAAAATATTTGGAAGTAAAAGTTTTTACATGTTTCGTCGATATTTAAAATGATTTCCAACATGAATGGATCAAATATGTGTTTAGAATATTTCATGAAGAAATTTTGTGGCTAGATAGGCCACATGCAATAAATAAAGAGATCATTCATACACTTATAGGATTATATGTAATTGATGGACTGCCATCTATGGGAATGAAAGCTAGAAGCCTAGTTACATGACTAACTAGAGACAAATGTGATTCTAGAGATATAAGAATTAGTAACATTGAAGATATTGAGGTGAGACTTGCATCAAAGGTGATTGGCTACAAAATTTATCAATCTAGTATATTAAATAGTGTTCTTGGTTGATCAATTTGTGTGGCATTTAGAATGGTAAACAAAAATGTAGTTTATGATCTAAGTGAGATGTTGAGGAGCCAACTTATTGCAAAAACAGACAAGATTAGAAGAGATGAAGGACAATTGTTTAGGTTTGGAGCCATCCTAGTATGTATCCTTTTTTATCTACAAAATTTATTTCCAAGGAAATGCATGGTTCAATGGTCTAAAGGAAAACCTATGGTAGCACAAAGTGATGAGTTCATTAAGGACGCATGAGACAACTTCAATAATATTATGTGGGGATGTCATTTAAAATTATTTTAATCAAGAATGCATAATGAGGAAATAATTCTTTCACACATTATTGAAGAATACAAGGAAGATATATGTTTTCTAGTTGACACCAATACATGCATAATACAAGAAATTCAACCCAAGATATTATGGTTACCATCTATTGGATATGAAGTTGTTGAAGACTTAATAAGAGCATATGCTAATGAAAAAAATCTAGACCTATATATTTCACAACTTAAATATTTGGAACTTATGAGGAAGCACTTTCTAAAATCAAAATGGAGATGAAGAAACCTATTATTCAAAGAATTCATAGAGGATGATGAGACTATTTTCTCATAAATTTGGAAGTGCAGAACCAAGAACACGAATAAACACAAGTAAAGACCTAAGAAAATAACTCATATTGAGTTAGCCAATAAAGAAGAAGATACACCTTCAACTGAAAGGACATATCAAAGAAAAGGTGTAAGGAAGACACATGGTCCCCCAAGGCCAAGGAAATCCAAAAATGTGGAAGAACAAGCTAGTGAAGAAGAAAAGGGCATATGAGTAAAGACAAATATAAAGGTTACTGATGAAAATGAACCTAATAAATAAAAGAAAAGTTATGAGACCACATATACCTATGTAGCTTGGTGTGAAGAACATAATGAAGAATAGAAGTTTCATTGATAAAGAAGAAAAATATGAACTCTATGATGATAAATATAAGAGGAAGCTAGAGGAAGAAATTATTAGATATATGTATGACTTTTGTAAGACACTAAATGAGCAATATGGGTCAATACCCAATGATCTTTACAAACCAATTGATGGAAGATGGATAACACCATTGAAGATAAATAAAGAGAACATGGAAAGAGAACTTATGGAGATAAATTCTTATTTGAGACATAGAGCAATTGAAATAATGGTGGAAGCAAGTAGTCAATATTTAGTATAAATAATAAAGTTTCAAGAATTATAATTAAAGATACTCAGAGTGTGCATGATGAAAATGTGAAAGCATGGAAATAGGTAGTGTTTGCACAAGAATAAATTGATAAGTGAAAGAGGAAATATATACAACTATTGAGAGAGGGTTAGATAAACATATCCTAACTCAACCTTGTGTACCATCAAAAGTTGTGGGACAAGTGATGATACACATAGACAAGATCAAATCTGGAATGAGGAAGAATGAGTTGGTGGTGACACAATAATTATAGAGGATATAACATATGAATAAATTTATCATACACCTCAAGCTCAACCTATTAAATTGGTGATAGAAAAAACTATAAAGATTGTAGAAGGCTCACTGACAAGGAAGAGAAAACTAAGCTTTAATATTATAAGTAAAAGGAAAAGGAGAAAACCTATTGCCAAGGTTGTTATAAATGAAGAAGAATAAATTGAAGAATATGAAACACTTGAAAATATTTACATTACAAATATAAACCCCAAGGAGCTATGTGATTATTCTAAGAAGGTGAAGAGAAAGGCAACAAGGGATAGGTAGAAGGTCAAGAAGAAGAAAGTTAGGATAGTGGAAGCCACTGGAGACATTCTTGGAGATTTAGTTCAAAATGTTGAATATGATATAAAGGAAAGCATAATATCACATGGACATTGATTAAATAAAATTAAGACAAAGTTCTAGAATTGGAGACAATGGTACAAAAGATGGTAGAAGACATTTATAAGCAAAAGAATAAAGAAAATCTCATGGGAAGAATAGACGAGGATAGGGTCACTTTTTCTAGAGTGGTTAATGAAGCAAAGATGATATTTAAATGAGTTAGAAAATTTATGATCAAAGTATCAAAATTGTCATAATTTACTGATGACTTGGAAAAACACAAACATGCACCATAGAAGGGGACATTCATTAATTAAATAATTTCATCCTGTATTATCCTCGGCAATTGAATACTTCTCAAAGGTAAAGGTGGTCACTTTAAAGATAAAGAAGATGGAAGATGAAAAGAAAAGGATGACTATTATTGGAACTAAAATTTTGTTTAGACCCTATATTGGATTTAGTGGAAGAGTTGCTTGCAGATTTGCATGAACAATTAATTAAATTATCATAATTGAAGAATTCATTAGAAGATTCAATGGAGAGATCAAACAAATAATTCAAGGAAATATTTGGCAGGTTGTGAACCATCTTTGTCATTGATGACAAAATGAGGGAGAATAAAAAGGAAAATAATCTAAGAGGGATAAATGATTAATACATTAGAGGGAGAGAATAGTAAGATAAATAATATAGAGGAGAACACCCATACAAGGAGATTCAAGGTGAAAGGGAGAGAAACTATAAAGTTTTAAGAAGCGCAAGGTCTTATGAAAGGTGAAAGGTGTTTCCATCAATTCCAAAGGGGGAAGTTGTTGGAATTTGGCATAAACTAAAGGATTTTGATTGGCCAAGATGTGTAGCCAAAAAAAAAAAAAGGGTTTGATGGTAACCCATTTATAGAAGGAATTGAATTGATCAATGAGATAAGGAATGTGATCTGTGATACTTGATCATGATAGGTTTATTAAGGAGAAGATGAGGAAGTTTGAATATAGTAGAATGATCACAAGAGAAGATAATATGATAATCAATCTTGTGATGAAAATTTATAATAGTGAGAGGTATGAAAGAATTTATTATTAGAAATTTATTAAAGGATAGACTCATATGTTAACTATGATAGAAGGATGATTAGATGATTGGTGCTTTGAAGGATGATTAGATAAGTGGTACAATTTATGTGGTCAAGTTAAATAAGAAATGATAAATTTTATTTGAAAGAAATGATCTAATTGGAATAACTAAAAGATATAAGAAATACAAGTGAGAAGATTTGGGATGAAGCAAGCACAAGTCAAACATGTTTTGACTAATCTAGAGAATTACACAAGAAGACCTAATGACAATCAAGGAAGTTATTATAAATGTGTTAAGGAAATAGAGATATGTGAAAAAAATGAGATAAAAGCATGAAGATATTTTAATTGAATGAAGGATGAGATTAAGAAGCAAAAAGGATGAGTATAGGTTAAAGAAGAAGAGTGGTGAGTAAAGAGAACATGGAGAGAAGAGAAGACAAAAGAATAAGAAAACATAGAGATCAAAAAGTAAATGTAGAAGAAGAGTTTGAGTAGAAGAATGTTATAGAGTGAGAAGAGAAAAAGGGACTTAACAAAAAATTATTGCTAAAGATAGATCATCCAATATATTATTACCTAATAGTTTCAATGAGGGAACCCCTTAAATGGGTGGACTTTAACTGGCCTCTTTATTGTAAATCCTTTAACAAGGTAGACTTTCAATAGGAGTTGTAAATCCTCTAACTAAGGTAGATCCTAACACATCTTTGTGTACTCCTAATAGTGTACAAAACACTCCCAATAGGGTAAACCCTCAAAAAGGGTGTGTGTAAGATCCTGATAGGGAAACCTTTTAACTATAATGAAAGGTGTATGGGTATCATCCCCACTATGGTTTTTACCTTCTAAGAAGGGTTTTTTGTGATAACAAAATGAATTTGTTATGTGTTATGTGTTGTGATTGATCGATGATCTCAGTTTTTTTTTTATAGTAGTTATTTGGTTAATATTTTGGAAGTAAAGTTTAACCAGTAGTTTTAATTATTAGTTTACCTATTGTACTAATCTTGCCCCCCCCCCCCCCCCCCCACATTTTTGAGTACCATTTCATGCCAACATCTTGAAACAAACATCCTCAATTTGCATCGCTATGAGTGAAATATGTCTCCTACTAAGAGCATGTGCAACTCTATTAAACTTCTCATTCTTGTGTTTCAAAAAAATATGTAACTCTATAAAAACTCAACCCCTTCTAAATGTCTTCGATTCAATTTTTCTTGGCCATCCAAATATTACAAATCTTGACAACTAGTATATAAAATAAACTCTTTAGGTAAAAGGTAATGTCTCCACTTCTTCAATGCTTAAACTATAACATATAATTCATGATCATAAAAAATATATTTTATTATAGCATCATTCAACTTCTCAATAAAATAAAACAAATGGCCTGCTTTCTTAACTCAAAATAGCTCCAATGGAATTACTGCTAGCATCACAATATACTTGAAATGCCTATTAAAATTTTGAAGTGCTAAAATAGGTTGTTCCTAATCTTTCTAATTTAACAATTCAAAACTTGTATCTACTCTTGTAGTTCACTTAAACTCTTACCTATCCCCTTACATTGTTTCAATCAAGGGTCCACAAAAAATGATAAAACTTATGGTAAACTCTTTTTACAATCTAGACAAACCATGAAAAGATCCTACGTTAGTAGAACTCCTTAAAGTAGTTCATTCGAGGATAGTCTTCACCTTCTCTGGGTCCATTTTTAAACCGTCTACAAAGACTACAAATCCCAAATACACTAACTCCTTCACAAGAATACACTTCTTTAAATTAATTTATATGTTATATTCCCTTAACCTATCAAAAACCCTATGTATGTGAATTATATTCTCTTCTAATGTCTTAGTGAAAATCTAAATATCATCAAATAAAAAATGAAAGCCTTACCCTAAAACTCTTTCAATACCTCATCCATGAGTTTCATTAAATATGCTCAGTGTGTTGGTTAGCTAAAAAAGACATGAATAACCACTCATACAAGCCCTCCTTTTCTTTGAAGGTTATCTTTCATTCATCTCCATCTTAGATATGTGTTTGGAGATATACATTTTTTAGATATATCTTTGTAAAATACATAGATTCACTCAAATAGTCCATAATATTATCCATCCTTGGAAAAGAAAATATGTACTTGATAGTGATCCTATTAATGGCTCAAGAATCTATACACATCCTCCATTCTCGATTTTTATTTGGTGTTCATATTATTGATATAGCACATGAACTCAAACTCTCTTGAATCAACCCTTTGTACAATAACTCATACACTTGTTTGTTCAACTCTTCACTTTTTTTCAGTGGCATTATATGTCCTACCTTATTTTCCAAACTGGCTCCTAGAATTAATTCCATCTAGTGGCTTATCTTTCTCAAGAGTAGTAATTCATTAGGCACATTATTGAATAAAATATCTTGAAACTCATCTAATAAATTGTGATTTCTTTAGGTACATGTTCTAGTTCCTCTTTACCAACTTTTAGAATTAAAGAAAAATACATATTATCATGCTTCATACCTTCTAGAAACTTCATTCCATCAACTAAAATTTTTTTGACAGTGCTATAGACCTTTTTTTCTATTTTCTTCAATGGCTTCAACTTATGTCCCACCCTATCATTTTTTCAAAGAATAGGTATCTGAAAACCCATCATGTACTACACAATGATCAAACCAATAGGGCCTCCCTAATAATAAATGACAAACATCCATAGGAATAATATCATTCAGAACCGTATAATGATAGTTCCCAATCTTCATATTTACCAGACATGGTTCACTAACCAAGGTCTTGTGATTGTTTTTCAACTAACCAATATGGTAGGGGTTCAGATGTTTTTTCTTTATAACTTCAACTTATTAACCATTTCTTTAGAAACAAAGTTATCTATGTTACCCCTATCAATTATGGCATTACATACTTTACCATTATACTTATATCTGGTGTGGAAAAAATTATCACTTTGTTCAAGTTCACTCTCATCACTCAGTGAGGCTCTTCTCATGACCAGGACCTCTCATCTTTTAGTGTCTTTAGAATGTGATGAGTTGGAATATTCATCTATATGTTTAATTCATGCACTACCTTGTGGTTGTCTATAGATTCTTCCTTTATTTTGAGGACACGCATAAGCTCTATGTCCTTCTCTGTAATGAAAAAATATTCCATAGAAACCTCATCTTCCCGGTCCTTTCTCTCTTCCTCTCTAATCCCTTTTATTTTAATCACAAGAAAGATTCAATCAATTTCCATTTGATTCTGATTACTACTTGCATCGTCATTCTTTTTCTTATCTTCATTGTGGCCTTCATAAGACTATCCACTAGATCATTCTCCATGACCTCTTCCACCTTTTTTTTTCTTTCAATGATATTGTTTAACTTTTCTTCCAGCCTTAAGAAAAACTAGTTTGTCTCTTCAATAATGGTCATTCTAACCAAAATCAACTCCTCCTGAATACTTGACCTTAACCCATTAAGGTAATGGGCATCTTTCTCCTTGTCATCTTATGCATTGCTTATTCTGATGAGGACTTCATAACACTCTTATGTATACTCCTAAATAGATCTTTGCACTTGGTTTGGCCCTTTTATTTTCTTTATCAAATCAAGTTCATAATCAATAGGAATTAAACTTTTCTTAAATTTATCCACCATCTTATCCCATCTTGTGATTTTTTCTTTCATATTCTATTTTAATCCAACTAATTCTTCTACCACCTAATGTTTGCATGACCCTTTAGATTGGCCTTCATGAATTTGACCCTCTTAGGATCTTTGATATCTCCATACTTAAAATATTGTCCTAATTCATTGATTTAGCTAATAAATTCCTCTAGGTTAATATTTCCTAGAAATATGGGCACTTCAATCTTGGATCTTTTTCTACTCCTAGAAATGGCCATGAAAAACCCATCCTCTAGGATCCCTTGTCACTTCTACTTCTTCATTATCAACATGTCCCTCATCTTCAATTTTTTCCTCACTTTCATCTCTTATTCAATATTCATTCCTCTTATATATTCTCTTGCAATGCTTACTCTTATCTCTAGATGGTTCTAAAATCCTCTTATGCCACATCTCTGGCTCTTCTTCCATAGTTTCTTCGTAGAGGCATTTTTACTTTTATCAGTCAAACCTAAAACCATAATCCTAGTGTGAATTTCCTCACCTTTGGTAATCTATCTACACACTTAGGAACTTATTTAATACCATTTGATATAGGGAACTCCCCTTATTAACTTAAACACACACAATAGATAAGAGAAATAACAACAAAATTCAAGAATGTGAAATTGGCTTCTCATTATCTCCACATAAAAAATGGAATTACAATATCCAAAAATATGACATGAAAATCCATATATTCATTCTTCTTACAATATTCTCCAAGCCAAAGCCACCATATACATTCCCTAGAACTATCCTAGACAACCCTACAAGCCTGCTTTATATAGGCAATTTTCCACCACCCAAGAAGGTTCTAGAAATTTTAACCCTAAACTTTGAGGCCAACCAACCCTAACATATTTTTATTTTTATTTCATTGCATTAGAGTAGGCCCCAACAACTTTTAGAACTCAAAAGAAATTTTGAAGTAATTTCATTTTCTTTGATTTTAGGTAGCACAGCTCTTAAAGATCATAACTCATCACCATTTTCTATGATTGGCTATTATGACCCCATTTTAGAAGTGTCACAAACTTCTCTACAATACCTAACTTGAACAATATCTAGTCAACCAAGATTTGACCCCTTTTTGGAGCCTCTAAAACCTTTAAAATTGAGTTCAAAGTTTTTATACCCTCCTAACAATACCCAAAAAATTTAATATCTTCAAAAATAGACCTGGTATTTCAGTGAAACTTTACTGGTGAGATGATATATCAAAAGTTAACCACCATGGAAGAAATGAGAACATTTTGAGCTCTACTGACCAACTTACTAAAAAATTTAATATTTCATGAATAACAACTCTACATTGATATAGCCCTTATTGAAAAAGACAAACCAAAATTATTTTTGGATGATGTGAGATTTTCCTTACACCGAAGGTGCTCCTACATTAGGAATACACTGTGATACATCTATATATTAATATTATTGTGTATAAGGATCAGGATTAGAGTGATCACTTAGGAGCAGTAAACATGTTTATCTTAAAAGTCAATTAGTTATTTGTTATAGTCATGTTTATATGTGCCAAAAGCATGTTCTTTTGTTAGAAATGTTTATCTTCCATATATAAGGAAGATCATTTTAAAAATGCAATATCCTCATATCATATTATAAGCACCAAAGCATTGCTCAATTTAGTGGCAATACAATTAATACCTTTTTCTTTTCAATTATGTTGTAAAAAATCTATTCTCTAGATTAGTTCTCTATGATTTTCAATTAAGTTAAATGATTATTATCTTAAATACACTTATAAAGAAATTATATGCTATCATAGCAATTTGAGAATTAAGATTCGTTTAAGAAATAGTTGTCCATTAATTTCTTGTCTAATTGGCATTTCACAAGAAAGTTAAATTAAATTGGACTAATTGTGGTGGTGATATATAGTTATATAGTTTTGTGGGTTAGATAGTTGACAAATCTATCCATGTGGAGGATTTAAAATTTGTCTCAAAGGGTTATACATTGATCATTTTGGAAGGAAAGTGACTCTATATCCCAAAAGAGAAGAAGGTATTGGTTTGCTCTATTTTATATATCTCATTTCCAAAAAAAAATCATATTATAGTGGAATTTTAATATACACAGAAGTAAAAAATAAGGCATTAGAATAACTATAGAATTGAAGCAAAAGTGTCAATAGATAGGAGCTAGAGAAGAATAATTAGGATGTTAGAATAAATCAATTAGTCAGTAAAAAGTTAACCTATTTCAAGAATATGTGTCATTTTGAGATACATATTAGTAGTAGAACATATATAAGAGATACAATCTTCTATAAAAAGAACATCAACTTGAAAGATCTAGTTGGTGAATAGTTTTGCCCACCTAGGTCCTAGAGATCCTAAAATGTAGGGTAAGTTCAACCACAATTTGGTTATTCCCATTTTTTGGACAAGTCAACTAGGAGGTTTAAACATCTAGGGCAAGTCATAGTCTTATAACTTTCCACCTATTGATTGGGAACTAACAAAGTTGGTGTATGTGTTAAAATAATTTTGGCTAGAGAGAAATTAAAATTTGAGGATGAAACCAAATTAAAGATGCACATGCTATTGTGGATTGGTCCAATTCAAAATTATCTAGATTTGTATAATCTTAAATTGGAAGCACTCCAGTTTAATGAAGGTTTAGCACCTATTTAATGTGAGATCATTAATTTTCCCCTCCCTTTCATTTCTTCTTCCCTTTATGTGCCTTCTCCTAGGTGGAATTGGGGTAAAACCTAATAGATCCTCTTTAAAGATCATATTGTCATGGTGTTAATCTTGAGGTAGGATCTATTTCCCCTAGGTCCTTCCTTTCATCCACCTATCCACTAGAAATATACTCCTTGCACTAAAATAAGGCTTCCTCATAATATGGGCATGATTTATGGATTTAGAGACCTATTTTGGGGTCCCTAGATATTCCATGGGGTTTGCACACCTGTAAATCAGGGGCAATCTGCCCCTGATGTGTCAGGGGTGCACTGCACCTCTAGTAGGCCAATCAAGGATGTATTGTACCCCTAATAGGGCCTTACTTCAGCCATTTTTCTTTGGGTCTTGTGTTTTGAATAATCGGGTACAAATTCGTATGACAATTGGCTTGCTGGAGTTAGTTGATTCTGAGCCCTTTATAAACCCTTCCATTTGCCCCATTTTTCATATCTCTTCTTCAAGTGTTCAATCATCCACAAGTTCAAGCACCTAATCTCTCAAGTTCTCAAGCATTCTTCAATTATTCAAGGCATTCAAGTTATCTCTCCATTGAAGATCAAGGATTCATGTATTCAAGCTATTGAAGGATTTTATTCAAGATCTACCATTCCAACATCTAATATCTCCCTTCATACATTCAAGATCCTTTATTGCATCTTCTAAGTTCATCCTCTTGATATTTGTGTTCATCTACATGTATTCCTATGGAATATTTCAAGCAAATTCATTCATGAAGGTTTTGATTTCGCTTTGATTTCCTTTATAGGGTTTTGAAGTTGAGTAAAAGCTATTATATCTACATACTTGATTACATTATGAATTCAATAACATATTTATAGATTTACACTACTTCATGTTAGATCTATCACTACTATCTGCTAGTATTTCATTTTAATTATTTTAATTCAAGGTTAATTTAATGGGGTTTGATTGAGGCAACCCACCCCCTCGCCCTCCCAAAAAAAAAATTGATCTCTTATTTTACAAGTTTCAGATCTCATATTGATGAACAAGTTGCAGATATGGATACCCTTTTCATCGTTAATTAGAATCAACATCATACACATTTGATTAGGGTTACACTACACCCCTGATCATAAAGGTTCTACAACACCCCAATGCACCAGTTCACCCCTAAAGATTCCATCAGTGTCACATTTTGCCCTTGATTTAACTAGTTCACCCATGATTTCTCACCGAACAATTTCTAGGTTTTTTCTGTAGTGCAGCTTTCATTCAAAATCATGGGAATCAACCCTTTCAGAGGTCATTTAATATCTTGTTTTCAAGTTTGTATCTCACAAGGTATTTCATCTTCCTCTCTTTCATTTCCATATACTTTATTATTAAATCATATATTTATATCTCATCTCTATATTGCATATCTTCTTTCTTAAACCCTCCTAAGGTGGGATGAGAGGGAAATAAATTTGAGTTATTCATTCCTTTTGCATTATGATTTTTCATTGATACTTCCTTGTGTATCAATCTAACCTAATAAATGAGGTGGATCTTGGTCTTCCCCCTTCTACATGTGTTGGGGTGATTGATCCCATTTTACCCTTACACATTTTGATGAAGCCAACCTTCTTACATTTCTTCTTTCATTTTGCATTTAGATTATTTACATTAGGTTCTTACCTTCTTTTTAGTGAACCTGACCTTCTTACATTTATTCTTTCATTTTGGAGTTAGATTCTTTTCATTGGGTATTTACCTTCTTTTTGGTGAACTCATCCTTCTTACATTTCTTCTTTCATTTTGGAGTTAGATTCTTTGCATTGGGTGTTTACCTCCTTTTTTGTGAACCCAACACACTCACATCTCTTGTTTGATCTTGGATTTAGATTATTGCATTTCAATTTGGGGTATCTAGATCTACTTGTTTTGCATTGGTGATATTTAGATCTCATTTTACATTGTTCTCATATAGATTGCATTTTATATATTTGCATTTTGAAAATACCAAAAAAATCAACTAGTTTTTTTAGATTGTACTTCCTTTCAATGGGGTTTATAAGTTTCTTTTCAAGTTCCATCCATAATAATAAAGATGTTCCATCTCATCCATATGATGAAAACTTAGGTTTTCCTTGCATTGATTCTCATTCCCCTTCAAAGGGTAATCTTTTCAAAGATGTTGTTGATCAACCTCTAGTGATGCATTATATTCCTACTTTTGATAGTGATACTATTTGGGATGATCCTTTGGATAGGAATATCAATTACTCTCTCTTTCTTTAAACTTCTTTGACTCATGATTGTTCCTCTTCTAATGTGTGTTTTCTTCCCTCTGTAGATGCTTCTACCATTTGGGATGAACCTTTGGACATAGATATGGATAACTCTCTTCCTTATGAGGTACCTTTGGATGACTTCATGGTTATTTCTCCTATTGATCAACCTCTTTATATGCCTTTCATTGACATTACTTCAATAGATGTGGCTTGATGAGTTTTGTTTTTCCTTCTCCTATGAACACCTTAGTCATAGAAGACCCTACCCCTAACTCTCCTTCTTTCTTTCAAGACACATTTCCAATCAATTTAGGTCATGTTGAACATGATAGTTATTATGACCTTCCTTTCATCAATTCAGACTTAGATCCTAAGAATCCTATTCATTTTTACCCTCTAAATGGCTTCTCAACCCTTCAAGATTGGAAAACCTTAGATTTCACACCTACTGGGTGGATATTTTGCAACCAACAATTTTGGATAAAAATTTAGTCTCAAAAAAGGATGACTAGCCATAGCATGTGAGACAGAGTCTCTCCTACCTTAAATGGAAGGCTCCCCCTTCTCACCGTTCCTTGGATCAACTCAAGGTAAGCAAGAAGTCAAGAGATTTTGTAAAATGAGTGTTACTAGTATCCTTTCTTCTTATCTTTCAAGAAAGAATCCACTTACTCATGGAGCGAGTAATGGGTAGGGTGAATCTCTAACTACACTTCTATCAAGAGCTAGACATAGTGATACCGATAAACCTTCACTAACTCAAAGGCTAGCTAAAAATTGTACCGATTTGGCTCTAAGTACAATCGTACTTCTATATGAATTTTTTTTACAATTAGGGTACAAAGACTCCTAAAAGTAAGAATACTTAGCTATTTTGAAAATTAAGAGAGAAGTATAAGCTACAGACAAAGCTTCTAACTATATATTTCCACAACCGCTCCCAGTCAAAGCTTCAACTTTGATTGCTTCTTAAATCACTATACTCTTTTATTGAACACACAATAATAACATGAATCAAGACAATAGACACAAATTATAGTAAAATCTTCTAATTTTCTCTATCACAATTACTTCTTTTATTCACTTTTCTACCAAATTCGTACTACACAATCAAAGTTATGCTTGCACAAATGTGGTAGAGCTTTCTTGCATACAACAAAAGATGATTTTTACAATGGCGGGACACTCCTTTATATAGGAAAAGAAGTTGAGAAAAAGGTAGAGGAAAAAGTGGGAGCAACTCAACCAACTTTGACCTAGTCTAACTATAGAAGAAAATAAAGGGTTACATGCAACTGCACGTGCAACTCGCATTACATCTTTACATGCACATATAACTTGCATTACACGTAATTACACATCTTCATGTAATGCATACTCTTCAACTACAAACATGAAAGAAGAAGAAAGAAGATGAAAGAGAATTGAAACAATCCTAGGGATTGTTCTGAAGGGCCTTGTATTTGGCGACGCAATCCCAGATGATCACAGGATCAAAATTTCCTGTACTTTGTACCACTACATTCACTTTGATAACCATGGTGTTATGTCTTTTGATAACCTTTGACTATGATGAATTTTTCATTGTCATGTGGAAACTTGATGTCATCCAACTTTTCTTGCTCAAGTTGTTGTGAATTCTCCTTTGTAGATCAGCAGAAACTAGAGTCCCTAACACTTTGAAAACCTTCTTGATGGTGTCTAGATGTAAACTAGGAACAACTGTCCATCAGTACCTTTTCCTTTTTTGTTTATTTTTGGAAGTAAATTGCTTGGTGCATGGGAATGCATGCAAATGGAGAATGTTGATTTCCAAAATGTGACTTGGGCTTTCAAGATGTCATTGCAGGGAAAATGGTTTACATGTAAATGCATGTAATGAGGAATGAAAAGAGAGATGACATGCAAATGTGGATGGTGGACGAGCTTTTACATGTAAGTGCAAATGGAAGAGATGCAAAGCATATAATGACATGGGAAGTGGAAAAACATGTATTTTCTCATGGAGGCATGAATGCATATGGAGAGGCGAGAATGAAAATGGAAACGAAAAATGAGATTACATGCATGTGCAGATGGTGAATGAGATGGAAAACATGTAATTGCATTTTTTGGATGAGATGTGAAGTGTTGTGACATGAAAAGATGGAAATGGAATGTGATGATGCTTTTGCATAAAGAGAAACAAGAAGAAATTCTTGGGAAAAAACTTGCAACTTCTCCAAACTAGAGAAAATCGACAAACAAGCACAAAACACAAAAATAAACACAAAACAAACACATTTCTTTGGAAAAAGACTCAAACATGTCAATATGTGAAGCACTTCAAAGCTCAAATTTGAAATTGGAACTTGTGAAAGAACTAAAAACATGAAAATGAAAGAAAACTTCATATTTAAAGAAAAAATGCACTTTCTATGGCAAAGATTTTCACAAATGGCAATCGTCTAATGATTCCATGCATAAAATTAGCAAAGATAAGCATGAATTAAATTACAAGAAGGAAGAAGTTTACTTACATGAAGAATAAGTGCCAAATATGAAGGAAAAAGATGCTCTTTATTTGAAAAATTCTTCAAAAATGGTGAGACCTTTTCAAATCTTGTAAATTTGAATGAGAAAGGAAAGAAAACAAGGAGAATTTGTTGCAAGATGTCAAAACGTGCCCTAAACACTCTCCAACTTTTAACATTTTTGAAGATTCAAGCTCATGGAACATTTTTAGAAAAACATGTTTCACCATGGATTGCAAGTAAAACATTTTGGTATTTAAACACCAAAATATGAACCAAAATGCAATGTAATCACTCAATAAGGGAAAAATTATTCATCTCCATGCAAAAACGTTGGGTAAAAATGAAGATTTTTGAAGTTTTTCACAAAAATGTACCCTAGATTTGGACTCCCAAAAATGTTTTTCAGCTCATTAAACTCATTTTTTATGGAAGAAAAATGATCACCAAGCAAAAACACCTTGAATGCAAAATATTTCGTTCAAATCCATGAAGAAAATCTTGACTTATCGCCAAAATCAGATTCTTGAGGAGCAAGAACACATTTTCTTGTCAAAATCAGACTTTTCAATGAGCATAACACATTTTAAAATATGTTTTTCTCCAAAATCAAACCTTTCAAGGTCATATGCATGTTTTAAAATATGTCTTCATGCAAAATCACACTTTTTGGAGTGCATTACATGTTTTAAAACATGCTCATGGGCAAAATCAGACCTTTTGAGGTCATATGAATGTTTTAAAGTGTGTCTCACCTTTTTGATGCTTAAGCACAAAAACTCTATTGGTCATGCCATTGCATCAAAAAGGTCCACTTTCATGAGCTTTTGATGTAATGGCCTGAAAAGTATCCTCAAAAGTGAGTTTTATGTGTAATGACATAAAAAGTTTCCACTTTTCATAGTTTTTACATGCAATTGCACATAAAAAGTCCACTTTTGGAACCTTTTAGTCATGTATTTCACTTAAATTTATAAAAATATCACTAAATGGGTCAAAAACAATATTCATTTATCATATTATTCAATATAATACATAAACATCATTTTAAAGTGACATTTAAATAAGTATTTGATTTTTAAAACCAAAAATTTAAAATGTAACTATATAGTTATATAGTTACTTTAAGTGAAAAAATAAAAGTAACTCAACTTAAAATTATAACATAAAGTGCACTATAGTCACTTTGAGTTATAAATTTAAAGTAAAAGTAACTTAAAAACATAACAAAAAGTGAGTAAAATGTTATATTTTTCAAAAAGTGAATGTCAAATTGAAAATATAACATCATATTTTAAATTTCTGTTGTTGCATCTAAAATATCCACTTTTGAGGCACTAAAATAGGCATAACTTTTGACTGACAACTCCGATTGACCTCTAGGTTAGACCAAATTGAAGGGAAAAATGAAAGGCGTGACATGAGAAAAAACAAAGGACTAAAAACAAACAAATGCAAACTCAAAAGCAAAGAACGAATTGTGAAGGCTTCAAAAAAATCAAGCAAAGGCTCTATAGAAAGAAAAACGAAAAAGACTCGACACAAGATTTCAGTAAAAGGATTCATTATATCAATTATTATTGATTGGTTGATCAATACTAACCAATTAAATAACAAACTAAACTCAACAAAATGTGAAACTAAGCTTGAAAAAGTTTTGTACTGTTACTAACATTTTGTGGTGACAAAATGTATGACAACATCTGCCTCTATCTAGGGAATGTTACTCGTTTTTTCTTGGAAACAAAAAGTGACATGGAATCTAGTTCTCTAAGTGCCTTTATCCACTCCATTGGGCTATAGAGTCAGGTGACCAAAATAAAATAAAACTAATGCAACTAAAGCAAAGCAAATCTAATAAAACAAAAATGTGCAAGCACACTTATTGGAAACAAAGAAAAACCTACCTAATTAAAACTAGCCAAAAATGCAAATTTTAGATGAAACAATTTATAGGTTCAACAAAATAACTACCTTTTTCAGTACCTTGCATGTTCACATGCAACTTCATATAGATGGAACACGAACAACTAGAGTAATGATGTCAAAGCCTAATGTAAAGCCTCTTGGAAGAAATGGAAGAACTCACCTTTTTGAGATGAATCATGTGTACTGTTGCTCCAAGAAAGGTCCATGAATTGAAACTGCTCCTCTAGAACTGAAAACTCTTCTTTGACATCTTCTTTGATAGTATTTTCATGTTCAGGTACATGTGAAATTTTTGACTTTTCATTTGCTTCCAATAAAGCAAGATGTTAGATTCGACATCCCCTTGATTGAACAAATTTTGAGTTATTTCTAACTACAATTTGCTTAATTGGTTCATCAATTAGTACTACCTCAAGATGCTTAAGAAAACCTTGCTCTTGGGATTTTTGTAAGGACATTACTGTACTGCCTGCCTCAATATACTAGTCACAAACTTTTGACTTGGGAAAGTCTTTAATATTTATGAGAAATTCTTTTTAAAGCTTTAGGGTAGAACATTTATGCAAAGTGTTCCCAACTTCATGACCTTGAGACACAAACATATCATTTTCAACTTGATTCAAAATTTCTTGTGTGCCAACTTTTATGACACAACCATCTTGAACCTTGGAAGAAAAAATTTCCTTCCTTATCTTTTCATCATGAGAATTTTGAGACTACATACACTAGATATGAGAGTCACTAGCTATGTCTTATTCCTTTTGTTGGAAGAGAATAACAAGATCACTAGCTTCAAATATAGGGTGTGTCACTGCTATCTTTGCTAAGGGTGCTTCAATTGTAAGCTTCTTTGATAGTGAAGCTAACTTTTGTTGATTCTCAACAATAGAACTATGAGGAATAGTTGGAAGAGGCCTCCTTGGTGCATCTTTAGGAGGAACAAAGAACATTTCTTGAGCTATTTTCTTTTTTCAGAGCAAGTATCTCATTTGCTAATCTCTTCAATGTAGGATTCGTCCTTGTACTGGAGGAAAATGAATTAGAAGAATAATGACTTTCTTCAAACCCATTTTCTACAATTCTTATCTTCCCAGAAAGAATAAGATCATCTTCAATTTCAATTGCCAATGTTTATGCAGCTGCAAGAGTAGTCAAGGCTTCTCTCCTTAGAAAACTAACTTCAAGAATTTGAGCATTAACAAAGAAACACTTTAGATTGGCAGTTGCACGGTGAGTAGCAACTGAAATTCTTCGTGTCAATTTGTTGGAATGAGAAAAAAATTCATGCATAGGCACATGAGATAACTTCTTCAGTTGAGCAAGTTGGACCAACAATACATGGGCATCTTTAGGAGGCTTGAACCTTTCCTCAAACTTGGCTATGAGGGTAGCCCAATTTGTGATAGTACGTGATGGTAAATGATAAAACCAATCAACAACCACACCTTGTAGAGTTTTCATGAACAACCTAAACGACACATTCTCATATTCAATAGCATGAACACCACATGCAATGTAGAAATCAGCAATATGGTCATCAGGATGTTGTTCATCATGACCAAAAAATTTTGGAAAGTCCTTTCGTGAGCCATCAGGAAGATCATGTAGAGGTGGAGCTAGATTCAATGGTCCAAAAGTATTTCCCCAAGGACCTTGGTCCTTTTACATGTAGTTGGTAAATGCATGAAACAATTACAATGAATAATATTACAATAAAAAAGGACATGGGTATGCTTCAAATGAAAGCATCAGGCTCACAAATGTGCATTGTATCCCTAACAAAGTCACCAAAAAACTATTGGGTGGATATTTTGCAACCGACAATTTTGGGTAAAAATTCAATCATTGTTGTTATCAGGCACAGTCATGGTGGAGGATTGTGGTTGACTATTTTATATTGATAGGTTGGACACTTTGAGAGACAGATGCTCGGTTCATGGATGTGATCATGGTGCCATGGATTTTGGCATGACATGATTGGTTATATAGGTACATCATTCATGTTCATTAGCTTGTATTTTCTGCTTCAGTTATGGTGGTATATCTTCTTGGTTGAGGATAATGGTTATTTGGTTTCTTTTGAGGAGCTCATGATGTGCACTTTGAGTTCTTTGGTGGTTTGATGCCTTGGTTGATTTTCATGGTTAGAGGATGTTTTTTCATCATGATGTCATGGATGGCTTAGATACATGATTTAGTGGGAGCTTGTGACAGTGTAGGATTAGTTTTGGGTTTGGTTTGGATCTTCATGTAGGAGATGGATTTTATGATTCCATAGGTGACTTGGTACCACGGTTGAGTGGGAGTTGTTGGCATTGATATATTTATTGAGTATTTTCTAATGTTGGAGGTTTGTCTTAGATCCTATTGCTACAGAAGCCTCTTTGACATTTGCATGGTGCACTTGTTATCTTCATGGTGTGTGAAGATGGTTAGATCTTGTGGACTCATGGAGTTCTTGGTTATCTTCATGGTGTGTGGAGATGGTTCTTCATGGTATGTGGAGATGGTTTTCTTCATGATATATGAAGATGGTTGCATTTTGAGGACTCATAGGGTTCTTGGTAAAGGTACGGTTTATGCTTTTATTTGGCATGTTATCCTTGGTATGAGGATGGTTTCATTATTATGTCATGGTATACTCTTGATATGCATTTAGAGTTGTGACATGTTATAGTATGTTCATGTGGAGTATGTTATCTATTTGGTTAAGATGGTTTAGGTCATGTTGTCATGTTTATGTTCTTGAGGCTATGGTTGGAACTTTAACATTGATCTTGGTTTAGTTTCTTAGTATTGAGTACACTGATCATAAGCTGGATACTTCATGATATTGCTATGTTTCATTTGGAGTTGACATGGATTGATTGGTTACAGGTGCTCATGGATACTTAGAGATGATGGTGATGTTTATTTCTCTTGGATTAGAGAATTATTTGTTGGGATGGTTGATGGTTTCAGCAGGAAGTCTGAGGGGCAGTCACCTAATATGGACTTGAGAGGAGATTGTTCTTAGATGAGTCTTGGTTGGAGACTTGGGTATCTTGATGAGCATTCTCATTCCCCACTCTTGGTCTACTCAACAGTTTTCTACTTGAGAGGTATAGCCCATTATTTTTCTCAGGTGCATTATATTTATGTTTGTCTTTCATGGATATGGATCTTGAGCTATGGTACATGAGTTAGTTCTAGAGGGCTCATTTGAGAGATGGTTTAGCATTGGTTATCTCCATTTGAATATGTTTTTATGTTGGTTGAGTTTAGGAGATATTTTTATATTGGGCATATTCTTTGGTTTAGGAATGGGTTTATGAGTTTGATTTTCTTATGAGAGGCTTACATCCATGATTAGTTATATGGTATGGTTTGGGTGTTGTTGAGGCTTCTTGTTGGGGTTTTATGGAGGAGATCATACTTGCACAATTTGCATCTAGAGGTGTGTGTAGAAGGACATGATACAAGTTATGATTTGCATGGTTTCTCCGATCTTGGTTATCTTCCTGGATGTTCAATTTTTCCTACATTGGATTTGAGATTGGTTAGAGATTGTGATCACTGGTTTGTGTTCATGTATGTCATGTGAGAGATGACATAGTTATTCCTTTATCTCTTACCTCTGTTGGTTGTGGAGAACTTGGGAGAGCATTGGAGACTTGTTATGAGAGTTGTTCTTGTAGGATATCAGTTTATGTATTGTGGATGTCCTTGATACTACATGAATTCACTTCTTTGAGATGTTGTGAGTGGATTGGTTATAGATTTGACAATATCTTTTGAACCATTTTCACATAACCCATAATAGATTTGAAATAACATAGAATTAAAATTCACATGCAAGCGAATGGACAACATACCAACAAAATTGTGACACAAGATATACCTTGGGAAACCCTCATTGAGGGAAAAACTCAGCCTCCAAAAGCATCCATCACCATTTATTATTTAGCAAAATAACCATTGCAATACAACCATGGAAGCCTTCATGGCCATAGCCACAACCGAGCAAACTATGTGAACAAACATAAATCCACACATCCCATGCCATGCTTCCAACCTTCACAAATGCTCCTTTGGCTAACTTGTCAAGCCTTGTCTTTCTCAACTCTTGCCTTTCTAACTCTTCTTCTACAACAACTACCCTTGTGGCTACATATATAGTAGCAAGTCCCACAAAACCACCAAGTGGTATTACATAACCATGTGCTACCTAACCCACTGACTCCATATTTAATATTGGGGATTTAATTCTTTTCCCCAATATTAAATAATTACATGAAATATTATCTCAATGTTATAATACAACTCATCAAAAATATTCTATGGGAATCTTTACATGTTGCACATCCATCTAGGTACAACATTACATAATAAAATAAAATAAAATAATAAAATATAACAATATTATGCAATGCGTGCAACACCTATTATCTCAACAATCTCCCACTTGTTGTATACATTGCATAGGGTCAATCCGTAGCCACATAAATGAACAAGGGAACAATCCCTCCCAACACATCCACCATCATGGATCAAAATACACCAAGTGCTCCATCCTGGTACTTGCAACAAAATCAAAGTATCCAACATCTCGAACATGAATGAACTCACCTCCTATTATGGCACTGCCACTGGACATACATAGAAGTCATGCAAAGAGAAAGCCACCCAGCCTATTGCATTAGAAGACCATAAAATCATGTATAACCAATCATGTCATGCCAAAATCTAAGGCATGATGATCACATCCATGAACTGAGCATCTGTCTCTCAAAGTGTTCAACCTATCAACATAAAACAGTCAACCACAATCCTCCACCATGACTGTACCTGGTAACAACATCTCATCCCTTCTACATGAAGAAAAATCAGCAAATCATGTGACTTAGGACATAGATAACCCAAATCCAAGCCACCAATCTCAATATGAATCAATAATGAAAGATCAATGGGCAAAGACAACCCATAACCAAGCTATAAATGCAACTTGTAAGTATAGACCACTTACAACACTACACAACTTGTAGATCCAATAAGTCATCATACATATCCAAAACAAACAATGATAACCATATCATCATGAGACCAAACTAAAATATGAACCGAGTATACAATGACATCAAATCTTAAACCTCTAATGCCATAAACTCATAATGTTACCATAATCAAAATATATCTATAAACTGTTCAAATCAATATATCATCAAATAAATTATGCCAAACTTGCACCAAATCTGAACCAATGTGTAGAGCTCTCCAAAACCTTTCTGTTGACTACTCAAAGTCCAAAATACGACTTTGTATGCCCAAGTTATGCCCTAATCCGTGTTCAAAATAAATAACATCTGACTTTAGAGCTCTTAAACCTTGATAAACTATCAAAATCATAGAATCAAACCTACACCATGTTGTAGTGCTCTGAATTAGCTTTCCAACGCCTATAAGAACTCTAAAATCTGACATTCTGAGAAAAAGTTATGGCCATTTTACTAAGATAGTCTTTTTACCATTTTCAGTACGATTTTTCATTTAAATTTTTTTTTTGTGAAAAAAATTCTGACGGGATTAAATTTGACGGCCATCATGGGCTAAAACCAAAAAACTCTTTCATTTCCTCTGAACATAGCCAAACTAGGGCATATTATATATCAAAATTTATGGAAATGTCGACTTAGATCCAATGGTGAGGTTTGTTTTTACCCAAGAGGTCATTTCTGCAAGCTACCCCCCCAAAACCCTCATTTTAAATGAAACATCCAAAAAATTCTTTTGTCCAAAAAATCTCACATGCCCAAATCTACCAACATCCCATCATAGCAGCAAACCCAAAACTGTCAGATCTGCAATAAATCATTCATATATCTTGCCCTTTTCTTTTATCCTCTCATGCATTCCCATAGATTCAATCTAGGGTTACAATAATAAAACTATAGCTCTGATACCACTTGTAAGGAAACTTGGCAATAAAGAATATAACCATTTCCACATAACCCATAATAGATTTGAAATAAACACGAAATTAAAATTCACATGCAAGAGAATAGACAACATACCCACAAAATTGTGACGCAAGATATACCCTAGGAAACCCTCATTGAGGAAAAAACCCAGCCTCCAAAAGCATCCATCACCATGTATTATTCAACAAAATAACCATTGCAATACAACCATGGAAGCCTTCATGGCCATAGCCACAACCAAGCAAACTATGTGAACAAGCATGAATCCACACATCCCAGGCCATTCTTCCAACCTTCACAAATGCTCCCTTGGCTAGCCTATCAAGCCTTGTCCCACTCGACTCTTGCCTTTCTAACTCTTTTTCTACAAAAACTACCCTTGTGGCTGCTTATATAGTAGTAAGTCCCACAAAACCACCAAGTGGTATTACATAACCATGTGCTACCTAACCCACTGACCCCACATTTAATATTGGGCATTTAATTATTTTTCCCAATATTAGATAATTACATGAAATATTATCACAATGTTGCAATACAACTCATCAAGAATATTCCATGGGAATCTTTACATGTTGCACATCCATCTAGGTACAACATTACATAATAAAATAAAATAAAATAATAAAATATAACACTATTATGCAATGTGTGCAACACCCATTATCTCAACAGTTACAAAATAGGATGACCAGACACAACATGTGAGACAAAGTCTCTCCTACCTTAAAGGGAAGGCTCCCCCTTCTCACCGTTCCTTGGATCAACTCAAGGTAAGCAAGAAGTCAAGAGATTTTGTAAAATGAGTATTACCAATATCCTTTCTTCTTATCTTTCAAGAAAGAATCCACTTACTCATGGAGTGAGTAATGGGCAAGGTGAATCTCTAAATACACTTCTATCAAGAGCTAGAAATAGTGATACCGATAAACCTTCACTAACTCAAAGGTTAGCTAAAAATGTACTGATTTGGCTCTAAGTGCAATCATACTTCTATATGGAAAAACTTTACAATTAGGGTACAAAGACTCCTAAAAGTAAGAATACTTAGCTATTTTGTAAATTAAGAGAGAAGTATAAGCTACAGACAAAGCTTCTAGCTATATATTTCCACAACTGCTTCCAATCAAAGCTTCGGCTTTGATTGCTTCTTAAATCACTATATCTTTTATCGAACACACAATAATAACATGAATCAAGACAATAGACACAAATTATAGTAAAATTTTATAATTTTCTCGATCACAATTACTTCTAGACAAAGCTTCGAATTCAATTGCTTCTTTTATTCACTTTTCTACCAAATTCGTACTACACAATCAAAGTTATGCTTGCACAAATGTGGTAGAGCTTTCTTGTATACAACAAAAGATGATTTTTACAATGAGTGGAAAATCCTTTATATAGATAAATAAATTGAGAAAAAGGTAGAGGAAAAAGTGGGAACAACTCAACCAACTTTGACCTAGTCTAACTATAGAAGAAAATAAAGGGGTACATGCAATTGCACGTACAACTCGCATTACATCTTTACATGCACATGTAGCCCGCATTACATGTAATTACACATCTTCATGTAATGCATCCTCTTCAACTGAAAACATGAAAGAAGAAGAAAGAAGATGGAAGAGAATTGAAACTGAAGGGCTTGTACTTGGTGATGCAATCCTAGATGATCAAAGGATCAAAAGTTCCTGTACTTTGTACCGCTGCATTCACTTTGATAACCATGGTGTTGTGTCTTTTGATAACCTTTGATTGTGATGAATTGTTCATTGTCATGTGGAAACTTGATGTGATCTAGCTTGTCTTGCTCAAGTTATCATGAATTCTCCTTTGTAGATCAGCACAAATTGGAGTCTCTGACACTTTGAAAACCTTCTTGATGGTGTCTAGATGTAAACTTGAAACAACTTTCCATCAGCACCTTTTCCTTTTTTCTTTTTTTTCTTTTTGGAAAGTAAAGTGCTTGGCATATGAAAATGCATGCAAATGGAGAATGTTGATTTCCAAAATGTGACTTGGGCTTTCAAGATGTCATTGCAGGGAAAATGGTTTACATGTAAATGCAACATGTTATGAGGAATGAAAAGTGAGATGACATGTGAATGTGGATGGTGGATGAGCTTTTACATGTGAATGCAAATGGAAGAGATGCAAATCATGTAATGACATGGGAAATGGAAAAACATGTATTTTCTCATAGAGGCGTGAATGCATATGGAGAGGAAAGAATGAAAATGGTAGCAGAAAATGAGATTACATGCATGTGCGGATGGTGAATGAGATGGAAAACATGTAATTGCATTTTTTGAATGAGATGTGAAGTGTTGTGACATGGAAAGATGGAAATGGAATGTGATGATACTTTTGCATAAAGTGAAGCAAGAACAATTTCTTGGGAAAGAACTTGCAACTTCTCAAAAGTGGAGAAAACCGACAAACAAGCACAAAGCACAAAAATAAATGCAAAACAAACACATGCCTTTGGCAAAAGACTCAAACATGTCAATATGCGAAGCACTTCAAAGCTCAAATTCGAAATTGGAACTTGCGAAAGAACTAAAAACATGAAAATGAAAGAAAACTTCATATTTAAAGAAAAAATGCACTTTCTATGGCAAAGATTTTCACAAATGGCAATCGTCTAATGATTCCATGCATAAAATTAGGAAATATAAGCATGAATTAAATTACAAGAAGGAAGAAGTCCACTTACATGAAGAATAAGTGCCAAATATGAAGGAAAAAGATGCTCTTTATTTGAAAAATTCTTCAAAAATGGTGAGACCTTTTCAAATCTTGCAAATTTGAATGAGAAAGGGAAGAAAACAAGGAGAATTTGTTGCAAGAAGTCAAAACGTACCCTAAACACTCTCCAACTTCCAACATTTTTGAAGATTCAAGCTCATGGAACATTTTTAAAAAAAACGTGTTTCACCATGGATTGCAAGTAAAAAATTTTGGTATTTAAACACCAAAATATGAATCAAAATGCAATGTAATCACTCAATAAGGGAAAAATGATTTATCTCCATGCAAAAATGTTGGGTAAAAATGAAGATTTTCAAAGTTTTTCACAAAAACGTACCCTAGATTTGGACTCCCAAAAATGTTTTTCAGCTCATTAAACTCATTTTTTATGGAAGAAAAATGATCACCAAGAAAAAACACCTTGGATGCAAAAGATTTCGTTCAAATCCATGAAGAAAATCTTGAGTTATCGCCAAAATCAAATTCTTGAGGAGCAAGAACACATTTTCTTCTCAAAATTGGACTTTTCAATGAGCATAACACATTTTAAAATAAGTCTTTCTCAAAAATTGGACCTTTCAAGGTCATATGCATGTTTTAAAATATGTCTTCATGCAAAATCACACTTTTTGGAGTGCATTACATGTTTTAAAACATGCTCATGGGCAAAATCGGACCTTTTGAGGTCATATGAATGTTTTAAATTGTGTCTCACCTTTTTGATGCTTAAGCACAAAAACTCTATTTTTCAAATCATTGCATCAAAAGGTCCACTTTCATGAGCTTTTGATGTAATGGCATGAAAAGTATCCTCAAAAGCGAGTTTTATATGTAATGACATGAAAAGTTTCTACTTTTCATAGTTTTGACAGACAATTACACATAAAAAGTCCACTTTTGAAACCTTTTACCCATGTATTTCCCTTAAATTTATAAAAATGTCACTAAATGGGTCAAAAACAATATTCATTTATCATATTATTCAATATAATACATAAACATCATTTTAAAGTGACATTTAAATAAGTATTTGATTTTTAAAACCAAAAATTTAAAATGTAACTATATAGTTATATAGTTACTTTAAGTGAAAAATTAAAAAGTAACTCAACTTAAAATTATAACATAAAGTGCACTATAGTCACTCTAAGTTATAAATTTAAAGTAAAAGTAATTTTAAAACACAACAAAAAGTGAGTAAAATGTTATATTTTTCAAAAAATGAATGTCAAATTGAAAATATAACATCATATTTTTAATTCATGCTATTGCACCAAAAAGTCCACTTTTGAGGCACTAGAACGGGCATAACTCTTGACTGACAACTCCAATTGACCTCTAGGTTAGACCAAATTGAAGGGAAAAATGAAAGGCATAACATGAGCAAAACCAAAGGACTAAGAACAAGAAAACACAAACTCAAAAGCAAAGAATGGATTGTGAAGGCTTCAAAAATCAAGCAAAGGCTTGATAGAAAGCAAAACAAAAAAGGCTTGATGAAAGCCTTTAGTTAAAGGATTCATTATATCAATTTGTATTGATTGGTTGATCAATACTAACCAATTAAATAACGAACTAAACTCAGAGAAATGTGAAACTAAGCTTGAAAAAGTTTTGTATTGTTGCCAACATTTTGTGGTGACAAAATGTATGACAACAATACCAACATCACACATTCTCAAATTTGTGCATCAAACACCTTTATTTCATGAGTCTATGAATATTGATTGCTTCTCTTTACATTTTAATCTTATGACATCTAAGAAATATTCTATGCTTTATTCCTATTTTAAAATCATTGTCTATATTATGTTTCATGTGAATTGTAATGATGAATGGTTTCTTTTTCATGATCACTTTACTTGACATTCCTATATTACTATTATATTGCTCTTGGTTTGTGACATTGTTAGCTTATGCTTCAAGGGCTCATTGTCCTACTTTATGAGCAACATAATAGTCATTTCCCTTGTCTCTTCACTTGGGGGGGCAAGGGTCCTATTTCCTCTTTCTAGCTATGTTATTGGATCCATTATCTCCCTTTCTTGACTTTCTTTCCTTGTATAGGATGATTTTTTTTCTTGCATTCTTATGTTTTCTTGAAATTGTATCTCTTGTATAAATTGAAACCCCTTAGGGAGACATAATGATTCCTTCCCTTCTTCAATGCATCCAATATCCTTTATGAGTTTTCTTTCTATTAGGGATTATATTGGATTCTCTTTCTCTTTTCTCTCTAGGATCTTTTATCCCTTTGTTATTTCTTTTTGTGATAACTAAGTAGGAATAATGTGATATCCTTTCATCTATCTATCTCATTTTTGTATAGATTTGTATTGTTTAATGCAACATTCTTATATATGGGTATGTATTTTTTTTACATGCATGGCTGCATTTTTTGCCTAATATTTTTTTAGAATTGTCATCATTCATCCAAGAATCCCTATTTCACCTATATATATAGGGGGGTGAATCGATGTATTCTTGTTCTTCTTCCCTTCTTCTCAAAGATTTTATCTTAATCAATAACTCCTCTTAGATGGACATCTTGTTAGTAATATTTCTCCTTTTGAGGATCCTCTTTCCATAAGCAATATATCCTTTTCACGATATTTATGTTCTTATATTGTAAGAGTTAAGGTTCTTCACTATAAATATAGTCTTCATTATTGCTTAAAGGATATCTCCTTCTTGTGTAAGTAGGTATCCTCCTTATCTTCCTTTGCAAAGAGGGGGGCATACATAGCCCCTCCTTGTACATAGTCTTTCTAGCATGGGGTAGAAAATAAGGATACTAAGCATGGTTTAGAGTACTTTAGCCCTAGATGCTAGGTATCCTTTCCAAGTCATTCTCGAATCTATGCATTGTTACTTCATCCCTTTTTAGCATACACAAACAAATGCTAAAGCTCATAATTGGTAACACGGATAAACTTGCTAAATCTCATTCATGGGTAACACATTCAAATACATATGTGCTAAATCTTATATTTGGGCTATGCATAACAATTTTATAAAGTCTTATATATAAGTAATGCATTCAGGCACAGTATGCTAAGTATCATACATGGGTAGCACATCTTCTTACACGTAACCATCCCATGGTGATACAATGGATGGTGATCTATGGATAGAACTTTGGTGGGTTGACTTGAGCTTACCACCCCATTAGACTATTTCAATGTCATATTTTGTAGTAGCTCTCTTGATGATCCACAATAGGGTGGGCAATCTACTAGGTGAGGTAATCACTTTATTTTTATTTTTATTTTTCTCTTTTTCTTTCATACTTGTAGATATAGATCCTAAAGCTATATTATTAATGATGTTTCCCTTGCATTTATTATGTCATTACTTATGCTCTGGTAATAGCTTTCCAAATATGATATTAGTGGGTGAGATGTTTCTTTGGTTGAGATCTCTTCCAATAGTTGATTTGGGTTTCTAGTACTAACCCCTTTGATGTATCTTTAGCTTTATTTTTCTTTGCACCATAGTGCATGTATGTGGAGTAAGGACCCTTATTCTTGGGGGTTTGTTCTCTTTTACTAATTTATGTCCTATCTCATTGGGATTCATCAAATCCTTCTTCTCTTCATCTTCTCTCTAATTTACCACAAGTGTGGATTGATCCACAATTTTGCTAAAGTGAGAGCTAAATGTATCATCTTGAATTGGAAGAACTCCAATTTGATGAAGGAACACATATCTAATGTGAGATCATTAATTTCCCCCTCTTTTATTTCTTCTTCCCTTTTTTGTCCCTTCTCCTAGGTGGAATTGGGGTTAAACCTAATAGATCCTCTCTGCAAACCCTATTTTCATGATGTTGATCTCAAGGTAGGATCTATTTCCCCTAGGTCCTTTTTCATCCACATTTCTACTAGGAATCTTCTCCTAGCATTGAAATAGGGTTTCCTCATAATTTGGGCATGATTTCCAAACTCTAAGACCTATTTTGGGGTCCCCAAATTGTCCCTAGGGTTTGTGCACTTGGCAATCAAGGGTGCAATATTCCTTTGATGTGTCAGGGGCACACTAAACCCCTCTCAAGCTAATCAAAGGTGCATTGCACCCCTGATAGGGCCCAATTTGGCCCTTTTTCTCTAGGTCATGTGTTTCAGGTAATCAGGTACAATCTCCTATGATAGTCAACCCATGGGAGTTAGTTGATTCTATGCCCTTTATAAACCCTTTCATTTTATCCATTTTCATATCTCATCTTCAAGTGTTCAAGCATCCAAATTTTCAAATTCCTAAGCTCTCACAATCTCAAGCATTCTTCAAGCATTCAAGGCATTCAAGTTATCTCTCCATTTAAGATCAAGCATTCATGTATTCAAGCTATTGAAGCTATTGAAGGATTTTATGCAAGATCTACCAATCCAACATTCAAGATCTCCCTTCATACATTCAATATCATTTGTTGCATCTTCTACATTCATCCTCTCGAGATTTACATACATCGACATGCATTCCTATGGTAGATTTCAAGAACATTCATTCATGAATGTTTTGATGTCACTTTGATTTCCTTTCTAGGGTTTTGAAGTTGACTAAAAGATATTACATCTATATACTTGATTACATTCCAAATTCAAGATCATATTCATATATTTACACTACTTCATGTTAGATTTATCACTACTACTTTCTAACATTGTATTTCAATTATTTCAAATCAAGGTTAATTTCTAAACTGGGGTTTTACCAAGGCAATCCCCCCCCCAAACAACAAACAAACAATATCTTATTTTACAGGTTTTGAATCTCAGATTGATGAACAGGTTGCAGATTTGGATACCCTTTTTGTCATTTATCATAACTACAAAATTAGAATCAGCGTTGCACATATTTGATCAAGGTCACACAACACTCGTGATGCTCTAGTTTACCCCTAAAGATTCCATCAAGGTCACATTGCACCCCTGATTTAACCAAATCACCCTTGATTTCTCACTAAACAATTTATGGATTTTGTTTGTAGCATAGTTTTTAGACTAGATCTTGGGATCAACCCTTTTAAAGGTCATTTAAAAGCTCATTTCCCAGTTTTCATCTCATAAGGTATTTCATCTTCCTCTCATTTCCATAAAATTTATTATTTCATCGTATCATTATATCTCAGCACTACATTGCATATCTTCTTTCTTAACCCTCTTAAGGTGGAGGTGAGAGGGAATTAAACCCAAGTTATTCATCCCTTTTGTATTAGGGTTTTGTATTGGTACTTCCTTTTGTATCAATCTAACCTAATCAAAGGGGTGGATCTTGGTCTTCCCCCTTCTAAATGTGTAAGGGTGATTGGTTCACTTTTACCCCTGCACAAGATCAAATGATTAAATAAAATAATATTCCAACTAGATTTGATTATGAGATAATTAGTGGATCAGCATGATAGCATTCATTTAAGATTTTATATCTAATCATGTAGACTTCATAGACAAGAGAGCTTGCATGTTTTTATCAATTTTATATTTTAGGTGATTAGGATGCTTGTGAGAATAAATAATCTGTCAAAGATTAGAAGCAAGGATAATTGAAACCTTCTCAAATGTATGAGAAATATGAAACAACACTTGAAGATAATTATGAACTATTTGTATCAAAGGATTGTGATCATGTTTTAGATCTTGCAGAAGAATGTGGGATGCATTTGAACCATCAAGTGTGCCCTAAGGGGTCCTAAGACCCCTTAAGGCACATTTGATGGCTCAAATGTGTCTAAATGGGTTATAAGGGGTCCTAGTGTATCAAGAGGGATATTGAGACCCCTTAGGACCCCATATGACCCCTTGGGACACATTGGAACCATCAATTGTGCCCTAAAGGGTCGTAAGACCCCTTACGACACACTTGATGGCTCAAATGTGTCTAAATGAGTCATATGGGTCTAGTATGTTGAGAGGGACATTGAGATCCCTTATGACCCTATATGACACCTTGGTATACATTAAAAGCATCAAGTATGTCCAAAGGGGTCTTACAACCCCTTAGGGAACACTCGATGGTTGTAATATGTTGAAAGGGGCCATAAGGGGTCCTAGAACTTCTCAAAAAGGACATTAGGAGCCCATATGACTCCTTGTGACACATTATAACCATCAAGAGGGTTCTTATGACCCATTAGAGAACACATGATGGATCTAATACTACTCTTCCACCAAATCTAGATTTTAACCCTTTTGTGGATCTAAAGACTCAATCATGAGCCCAAAGGATTGGCCAAGAGAAAATTGTGATTGTATATCAACTTATTACAAAATGTTTAGTTAAGGAGAAAATATTATAGTGATCAAGAAGAAAACTAGCTATGGAGAATATGGTTATTAATTATGTTAAGAATGTGACTATTATGAATTACTTAGGATTAAGAGACAAAGCCCACATGGCTAATGAGAAAGAGTGGGAAGGGGTTCATGGACCTAATAACAGAAGTTATAGATAAGGACTTGGAGAGCTAGGAAGGGGAAAGCGAAAAAGGAAAGCACCAAGATTTGCATGTGAGCATGTATCAAATGATGATGATGAATACTCACTATCTACTAGTAGCTCAAGTAGTCACAGAAGATCTTATGTACAGATGTACTTAGAAGAAAAATTTTTAGATAGAGAAGCGGCAAGTGTTGTAGAATTATAAATAGAGCACTATGAACTCTATAAGTCATCTCTCTCTCTCTCTCTCTATATATATATATATATATATATATAGCTTATGGTTTTGTGTAACCTGATGGGGTTATGGAACACTAGATGCAATGCTTTTAGTTCTTTGTAACACGATCACGTTATGGTTAAGAAATTATATTTTAACCAATCATAACGTGATCATTTCATGAGTAAGTTAAAACATGATGCGTTGTAGCTAAGATGAAATTTTCTAATGTTACTTTCTTGGCTCATTAGCTAACCAAGCCCCATTTTGAAATTTGATGAAAAGTACACATAACACAATCACATTGTGTGTAATTTTGACTCTCTTTTTCTTGGTGTCCAATTTTTTGTACACCATCTTGGTGTCCACTTTTTTGCAAACCATCTTGGTGTGCACACCCTTAAACTAAGTCACTATACCATTTCAAGGGACAAATTTATAAACATTGAAATCATAGATATACGCATCTACATTCCATCACCATCAATCTCAACATCTAAAATGTAACCACTCATTTACTCATTAAAGCAATTCATCTTAACTTCACTAATTCATTTTATCAAAATTAAATTAATTAATTTGAATAAATCATTTTCCCATGAATATTCAAATATTAACTCACTCCAAGAAAACACATTATCTATAAATAATTTAATAAAAATATGGTATAGACCCATAATTATTAAACTCACCAATGAAAATAGTAAACTAATCAATCAACATAACTAACTCATAAACAACTCATCAATTAAATGAGATACCTAGTTATTTGCCTCAATGAAAATGAATGCTATATGTCACATCTCCATGTCATTTCACTATCAACACGAGGAAACTTATGATCCAACACCTCAATTAAATGAGACAACTAGTTATTTGCCTCCATGAAAATGTATAACTACCCATCACCTCTCTGTGTCCATTTTAGTATCAACATGAGGAATCTTATCTTAGACATTGACCTTTCATCCCAAAATTTGACAAATATCACCTTTTGTAGGTTATTTACACAAAATATGGAACGCAAAGTTACTTGTCCATTTGAAAATCCACATACAATCATCTCTTAAGAAAAACGATTGAACACAATCCTCCAAGAGAACTTTGTAAAATTTATCATTGCATTCAACATATTTGTTTAAACAAGGTTTCAATTAGATATAGAATAGAATATTGATGCATATTTTTAGTCTTCATGTTATGTTTTCTATATGGATTGAACTTGGTCAATATAAGAATGACAATATTTTTTATGATTAGTTCAAATTGTTCAAGGATGTGATTCAACTTGAATTTAACCATGAAGTATTGTAATCAACTTCTTCAAAAGATTTATGATGTAAATATATGTTCACTCATCATACAAAAAAGTCAAAATTACTATAATTTAAATGTTTCAATTAAAATATAAATTAAACATTTCATTAAAATAATAATTAATTAAACATAACAACACCAAGATTCTAAAAACACGGCTACTAAATATAGATTTCTTGATCAAATTATACTATTTTCAATTTTTATAATATATAATAGACATGTTTTCTACATTGTAAGAGTTGTTAGTCCCTGCCTTATATAAGGCAAGGAACTAATGTTCTCGTTAGTGCCCCTCAATTATTTTATGCTGAATAAACCAATGTTATATTATAAACTTTGTAACGTTTGATTTAAAAAATTAATTATTCTATGCTAATACATATTTTTTGATTGGTCAAACTGGAATTTCCTGGGCTATATTCTTATTTTCATGAAGTTTCGAGAGCTCTCATTTGGGTAACTACTCTAAGTGCACAACAAATAAAAATTAATTAGTCTATTCATATTATAATGACTGCATTTATGTCGGATTGAAATATGGAAGGATTTGACATGTGACCACATTGTTGAAATCATATCAAATTATGCTTATACCAATAATCTCCATTAGTATAGTGTATAAACTATAAAAATTGCTTCGTTGATACAGGCCCACTGCAATGAAAATTAAGAATTGATTGCATGAGTATTTTCGTACATTACTATAGAGCATAGTGTTTTGTTTGAGGAACACTAAATTAATATTAATAATAATAACCTATGACAAGCTTATCTCAAGCTTAACAAATTGCTCAAAATCTAATTTGTTTCTGAAGATGGATGTCGACAAAACTTCATGGGATTTGACACGTGGTTATTGGAGTTCTCATGAAATAATATTAAACTCTTTATTTATAATTCGTTTCATTCATGTTATTCATTCTTTCTACAAAGTCTTTTATCTAAAACAAATAATAGCTAATATGCTTTTATTTAAAAGAAAATACAATTTTTTTAAAACTTATAATTATTTATTTAAATTTAGTTGAAATAATTATTTATATAAATTAGTTCAAAGATTTGTACATATAAATTTAGTTAAATTTTATCTTTTTATGTTTTACGAATCATAATTTTTAGTGATACACATTATATAAAGATCTTAAACTTCGATGTTAACTTCATAAAATATTTTAACTCAATGGAAAAAGGGTTTCAAAAAAATCTATGCAACTAAATCAAAATATGCCCAAACTACAGAAATTTACCAAAAAGCTATGCAACTAAAACCAAAATATGCCCAAAACACAAAAATTGATTAAAATATTTCATAACACAAAAAATTGCAAATAGACACTATAAATTTGTAAGAACAACGTTACCATACTTTGACCTTTAAATAAAAATATTTTTCTTTTTAACAAAAGACAAGGACTCCAGCTCCACAGAAGCTCTTGTTTGTCAATTGTGTATTGATTTTTATTATTTATCCATACTGATCCATCATCAACGAAAGAAAATATTATAAGCTATATATGCTCTACCTAATCACTAGTTTTAGGAAAGCTTACAAGCCCGTGCACAAATGGCAGTAAACAGGGTGTTACACTTTTTTCAACATGGACAGCCAACCGCCCCCAAAGTTTTAGAAAATTTGCGCGGCCCCAAATATTCCTCCCCTCCCCCCCATGCTAATGGTAGATTAAACCAGATATTTGTTATGATATATTAAAAACAGGACAGCAGAGAACTATTTATTCTGCTGCGGTCAACAGACTAGAAAAAAAATTGTTAAAACATAGGACGACAACAGAGAGCTATTTATTCATCTTCGGTCTACAAATTAGAAGAAATTTGTTCATTCCTCGAGACAAAATGGCTCCAGAGAATCAGGCAATGAGGGCTTCATTTGGAGTATACAAACCTGTTGAAGGCTGCAGCATTAATGACGTTGTGACCCATGTCATTAGAGTCGCCTCTTCTTTGGAGACGGCCTTTGAAGTTAACATCACCATTCTCAAGAGCAACACCAGATCTTGGGTATGTTCTCTTCTTCTTTCTCTATAAAAACTTTTTTGTTGGGGAAGCACTAGTTTTGTCTCTAAATTAGCAGAATGATGTCCATTGTCTCAGGTTGCAGCTTTTTGTGAACAAAAGGGCCTGGCAGATCAGAAAAATCCATGGACAAATCTTCCACAGGTATTATTAGCCCATATTGGTATTTTATTAGCCTTGTTTACTTTCTATGTGATGTCAGCGATCAGTACAAGAAAACAATACATTTTGGGGGGGTCTTCATTGTCGCTCTGCAATTGGGATTTCCCATTGAAAAATAGGCTTGAATTTCAACCAAAAAAGAGATAATGTCAAAAGCTTTAATCAGACTAAATTGGGAATCATCTATTAATGTGACCATCTGTTCAGGCGTTGAATTTTATGGACCATGGCGCCTGTTTTGGGGATTGTAGACTCATTTGAACATAAAAGTTTTCACAATATCTCAATGAATATTCATTGAGTAGGGCAGGCAAAGGAGATATTCATTTAGTATATTCATTGGGATGACCCTATCTCAATGAATATCTCCTTTGCGGAAGGCTTTGATTGGTTGTCTCTGTAGGTTTTTTGAACCCAAAAAAAAATCTGTCAAGAAAGCCTTTGATAGGCTTCCTTCCTAAGTAGCCATGCACTTACAAAGTTCAATGGTAGATTTTGTTACATATTTCTATAAATCTTCTTCAATATCTGGATTTTAAAACTTTCTTCCACTGGTGCTTTGATCTTCTAATCTCCTTAATAAGTTTTCCCACCCACTCTTGTTCTTCCCTTTTCATCATTTCTAATAAAAATTCAAGAGATTTAATAAATAGGTGGATTTCTAATGTTTAAGAGACACGTAGAACATTCGAACTGTCCCTTTTTAGTTGAAGCAAACATGATCATCAAATTCTTTTCTTAATCATCTCAATGAAGAAACATGCTTCAGATTTTGTTTTTTCTGTTTTGTTTTCCAATCAACTTTTCCCATAGTGTCACTGTAATGAAGCCTGAAATAACCCTGAATGTCAGAAGCTACTTGCATTAACTCTGTAACACTGAGTTGAAAACTTAAAGTTCTGCTTGTGATCTTTCGATGGGGTATCATATTATTCCCTTTCACTTCAAGTAAACCTTTAAATGCATGATTTACATTTCTTACCCAAATTTTGGTCTGAGACAGAGTCCTTGCAATATCAAACCTACACCTTCAGCATGATCATTACATGTATGTGCAAATTTGCAAAGTATTTGGTAATGAAAATGTTTTAGATGTGTTGACAAGCTCCACATCTATTTGAAGAAGGTGAAAAAGTCCCTAGGAAATTTATGTATCCCAGGCTTAGGTCTAGCCTTTTGATACATACCCAATTTACGAGTCAAGAATAACAATCAAGGAGTGATGTACAAATGTGACCACCTTATCTTACTCTTCCTTGGATTTGAGTGATTATCAATCCTTGACAACAGGTTCCTCACATAAGAAGCTCCTGATGATAGTTTACACTATAATCAATTTGCAAGTATTAAGGTTTGAGTACTAGTCCCACTGTCTGGAACATTTGGACCTTTTAATTATTTTCCTCCCAATAAATGTTCCAGGAAGACCTATCAAAGCTAGATAGGCTCAGGTTTGGTCTTTCTAAGTTATTAGAGCTATTAGTTTTTCACAATCCATCAGAAATATTAGCTTGTTCTTGTGTAAGAATTTTTCATCAACATTCTGGATCACACTTCCTGATCCATTATCAGGATCCAAGTGTCATCTCTTTTTTTTTACATGGGGTGTCCCTGCGATCTAGTCCAGTGAACCAGCGGCCAATGTGAGCTATGGCAAGACCAGTCCCCCGCAGGTGAGATCAGCCATCAGTAAGATTTCTCACCTGTTATATCCAGGAGAGATTTGTACCCGAGACCATGGGGAACTACCCACAACCTCAAGCCGACTCATCTACCCGTGCAGGCTCAGCACAACAAACTATTATGCATATGTACTTGACTATTACTGTCTGATGTTGCAGGCTGCTGCTTTCACTAAGGGACTCAAGTGCCCTGTGAGAATGGTGGACTTTGGATGGTTTGAATTAATCTCTGGAGATCAAAAAAAGAAGGAAGGAAAGGAGATTTTACCTTTAGCAGAGTATGGTGTGGGGGACATTGTAAGTGTAAGGAGAATATTCACTAAAGGAGGTACAAAGCAGGAGAAATTGGTGTACTGTTGCCTTGCAGTACTAAGGGCCTTTTTCATGAACATCAAGGGAATGATGTCCTACAACTTCTACAGATCTCTTGATGGGAACAAAGTCATTGGTCTTGGTAAGTGGGAAAATAAAGATTATGCCTATGGCGTAATAAATAATCCAGATGGGTGCCCTGCAGAAGCTTATTGGAACAGCGTGGGACCAAAAAAGTTAAAATATGAGGTGTGTGAGGTGGTGTATGTGACCCAAAAACAGCTAAATCCATGATGGTGCAAATACTATATGTTGGTAGTGGATGCTTTTGCTTGTATTATATTTTTTATTGATTGCGCATGATTTTCACCCACTGCATTTTGTTTACTTGTTGACCCACTGTAATTGTTTATGTAAATCAGCTAAGAATCATATCGTTGTAAGTGACCCACGTTGCTTTACTGGCTCCTTTTTTTCAAAGATGTAGAAGCTTTTAAGTAAACATGTAGTATAGTGCAATTCCAATTCAAATTGTAAAGAATGCAATCCATACACACTCATGGCATGAAAAACAATTTTGATGACCCAATGAGAGTTGTTTGCTTTTTGAACAAGTGGTGGTGTAGGTAAAGTTTATTGATCAAATACAGATCGTCATAACGTATACAGTTAATCTCCACAAGTCATGCATAATATAAATTATATGGGAATTCTTATCAGTGGACACCCGTGGACTGCAATTACTTATTGAGCCATTATCAATGCCCTTATGATTAGATCGTAAGAAGGTAACTTTCTTAAAGAATAATCTATAATATATTTTGTTCTAGTGAGAGTTTTTTAATAAAAGCTTGAAGTCAATATATATATATATATATAAAATTTAGTTCAACACAATCTGAAAAGCTAGTTGATCTTCGAAAAAAAATTTTAAAAATCTTAAATACTCGATCTAATAAGAGTAGCATTCACTGTATCTAAAGAAAATATGAAGTTTATATAAAATAGAATGAGACAATATTAAGTTTGTCGAAAGATCCTCAACTCAACCAAATTAAGAAGTTTACATTTATCAATCTACAATAAGTTCATCCTAAAGAAAGCTCTTAATAACAAGGAAGAAACCAAAACATTTCCTAGTAGAAGAAACCCTAAAGTCATGAAGAGAGCCTAGCTTCATCTAGTATGTTGGTTGGGTGAGACCCGAAATCACTTCCTTGGCACTTTCTCCTTCTTTTCTTTTTCAATAAATTGTTGTCAACAAAAAAGCGTCCATTAATTTTGAATGAGGGAACATGGAAATTCTTTGTTACTTTTAGCAGTTTCTTCCCTTCCTTTAACAATTTCCTTTTGAGGACAAAACCCCTTTCTTTTCCCCACTCATTTCACATTTGTCTTGTTCTTCATATTTTTTAGCCTCCGCTTGAAAAGGAACATAACATTCCTCCATGAGATAACTTCTCCAGCAATCAACTCCTGAAGCTTTCTTAAACTCTAATCACTTTTGAAGAAAAACTATGTTTCTTGCAATGGTTGGTCTTCAAGTTTCAAATGCCCTTCTATCTCTCATAGACAATATTGCTTTGTTTACAACATCCAAACTAGGAAAAAGTAAGACCATTCAAAGTTTCATAGTTCACTCGTTACAAGACTGTAAGGTTGTTGTCCACATTTTCTATTGTCAACACTGTATCACCTAACAAGTTCTTTTTGAAGACCACTCGACACATCTACATAGAATTTGGTTTAGACATCCTCACAACCAACGAAATATAACTGAAAACCATTGGGATATCACTATTGACCTTAACACCTATGATATGTTTGTAAACAATCTTCCCCCATTATGTTTTTCTTTGATTTTAAAACTAAATCATCAAGATCATTTACTACTCTGCTCCACCTTTCTTGGGTGATTTCGCCCAAGAAAGTCATTTGACTTAAGCTGATAACAAGTTTAAAACATAGAGTGGACTTCATTCCCTGCAATCCTTGGATTTCTAAAAAGTAAATCTATTGAACAAGATTTGTAAATAACCCTTTCTTCAAAAGAACCTTTGAGAAGGACCTATTTTTTATGCAATGTACATGTGCCATCATAATTAATACTCTATTCTAAACCACACTTGTGAGATATCTAATTCATGGGCCATCAAAAGACAAGTTATCGTTATATTCATCCCCACTCGAAATCACATTACATCTAGATTGAACCATATAGAACAATATTATTTACAATGCTATGAAAAAATACATGTCATCCTAAAATAAATCTATTCATTCATCACTTTATCCATTTCCTTGCCAAGTTGGTCATCTAATCAACGTACTTCCTATCAATCTTTTGCCTTGAACTCTATATCTCACCTAGACAAATGGTCAACTTCATTTAAATTTGAATTTTGGAAATGTACACCCAAGTTCCAAAATAAGGATAGCATCTATCCTAAGCCACCTTTGAATATTCCTCTAATACATCAGAGGGCTTCAATTTGTATCTCATGAAATCAGTCCCACTTTCTTTACTAACCCTCCATAATGCAATAACTATTTTTTTCTTGAGCTTTTCTTAAAAAATTGAGGGGAACTATCCTTTAGATATCATAACATAGAAGGAACCAAGCTTCCTCTATCCTTTCAATAGTAACATTAGGATCTCCTAGGAAGGTCTAATCTTTCCCATTTTTCCAAAAGGAAGTAATTTTAGTTTGATCAATCTTCTCTCCATCTAATTTCTTGAATTGAGACATTGGTTTCCTCCCTTTCTTTTTTCTTAAGGACATGATCTAGTTTTTGTTTTGCTAATATCAAATGTCATAGACCCAATATAGGGTTCTCATTGCTTGAAACTCCTAAGGACTCGTTATTAATCTAATTTTTCCACCTAGGCTCTATTTTCTCGTTTGATTCAATTGATTTCAAAGTATCCATATCAAATTCCTTTATATGAAGGAATATTTTATATCTAAGTTTTCTTTACTTACCTCATTATTAGATCCAAGAATCTAAATAAAGCATAGGCACCTCTAATTCCTTTAGTAAAGATTCAACTTCTCATTGTACATCTCAATCTCTAGCCCTTCTTCTAGAAGGATTCTCCTTCTACCTATATTCTCCAAGATCCATCTAATGTATCCTTCTTTTTCTTGCTAGAATAATTACTTTTTACTCTTAATGGTAAGATTCCTCATAATGCCTAACACTATTTATCTGACATCCACATAATTGAGTAATACTTATAATCCTTTCAAATGGATGTGGATGTTGATTCTCTCTCCTTGTTATATTTAGATGATTCTTATAAAAAATTATTAAATAGATGGCACAATTTATGATAGAGGGGTCTTGTTGTCACTATAAACAAATAATATTATCCATTAACTTCCATCCCTAGCAACTTACAAGGTGTAATCCTCAACAACCCAATCATCACATAAAAGTTAGCATTGTTTAACACAACTTGATATTGTGTGATCCTCTATAATAATAAAACCTGGAGATAACCACCAAGGAAAAATTGAATTACATTTTTTTAATTATAACATTTTCAACCTATAAACTTATTTTTATGCTCTATATCAACACACTTAATAAGAGGGATCAAAATATTAAACTTGGCGAGTAAGTTCTCTCAATTGTTCATAACCACAACTTCAAACATGAGAACAATGTTCAAACAAGGTTAGCTTCATAAGTGATCTAAAAATTGAAGTAAAGCTTGTACGCAAAAGTAGCTAGAAAAAAAGGTTCAAACAAAAGGTAAAAGGTACATAAATTAAATTAATGAGAAAAAATAATCAATGAGCTTTGCCTATTGGTGTGAATGAAGTGTATCAATTAGTCAATCCCTATTAAGTCATATCAACATTAATTTATTTAAACTCACTTAGGAATTCTTAGGTCATTATCACTTTGTTCTTAGCATTTAGATCAAGGCAAATGCCATTATCTTACTTTTGTGTGTACCACACCTTAACCTATATGATTGTGGGCATGCCTACAAGTGGCATGAGGCCAATGCAAAAATTCAAAACTCCATTTAGCATGGCAGCATATGTTTCATTCCTTTTTGCAACCTCATAAGTGTTTTGGGAATGTACAATTTAATACCGATCAGTATCTTGGTTTCTTTGTGTTTCTTATAGGCCTTGTCAAAAGTAGTTATCAAATGTTGCACCTATAAATTTTCTATTTGAAGGAAAGGAAGGCACTCCTTATAGCATATGCCCAACACATGTCCTAGGTAGGGGAAATGAACCAGATACCACCGATGTACGCTATGTCACCACGTTAACCATTACCTTTCCCCTCAATTACCGCCCAAAAGCTTCTAGTACTTGCACACAAACATGCCAAAAATAATCATCATGAACACCAATTACCATTCACTCTTTTTTTCATTTTTTAGTTTTCTTGATTATTGATTGGTCCATTTGTCCAAAAAGTATTATAACGACTATTAGGGGGTCCTAATGGAGGGTATTGGGCAAATGTTTTCAAATTGTACTTTTAGACCACCTTGCACTCTACAAGTTCTAAAAAGAGCTCCATAAATGAGGGAAATCTAAAAGGTTATATTTAAGCTCTTCACTCACCTTCGGAGGTTCACCAAAAAAATCAATAAATTTTGACATGGTGGCTACTGGGTTGTTTCCCTTAAATCTTTATGAAGAGAAGATGTTGATATCAAGTTTGCTAATGTTACGATAATGACACTAAAGGCAAATAAATTCTTTACGACACATGGAAGGGAAACATTTATGACAAAGAGGTTGTGTCTCCAAGAAGTTGTAACTACTTCTTCATGGATTTCTTGCACATTATATCATTCACAGGAATTTTATTTCAAAAAGAGCATAAAAATTTTAGGGTTGAAGGTTGGTCTATTCAAGGGAGGGATATTCACATTCAAGCATTATTATTATACTAAAATTTTTATATTTGTAAGAGAAGCATTATTTTTGTATCGTCCTAAAAAATAAACACCTAACTTGTGCTCATTTGGGGATCATTTTGTGCCTTCTTTAGAGTGTTATCTATTATAGGGCATTATTGGTGTAATTAAGTATTTACTAATTACACTTTACTTAAGTTTACTTAGGTTAATGCATTAGTATATTAGTTGTCATGTAAACACCTAGGAGTTTGTAGATTCATATGAGTTGTCATGTTGACAACACAGAAGTTTGCACTCCAATTAAGCACATCTTGTCTACTACATCTCTTTATGAGATACACCTTTGCATTATTATCTTCTCATTGGTGCATGTACATTCATGCACAATGGATGATAATCCACTCTTGGTGGACATGTGCTTAGTTGTTATGCTTATCTCTTTGTTGACTCCTAGTCATATCAGTTGCCTTTATATACAATGCACTTCTTTGATGTAATCATCCAATTATCTGATATCCATTTGAGATCATTTGATCATCATTTGTCTCTCTTGTGCTATCTACTGAGCTTCTTGATCTTGGCGTTGAATTATTTCCTTAAGAAAATTCTTACATGGTATTAGAGCCATAGGAGATTCGTTGCATAGCCATTGGAGAGATTTTTTTGTTGGTCAAGATTGGAGCTTGCTGGTGCAAATCAAATATTGGTATCATATTGAGAAGGTTAAAAAACCCCCAAATCAACTTTTTTTTTAATCAAAATTGAACATCTGAGGTGAAATCTAGAGTTAATTGATTTTTGGAGGTGCAATGATGGTGATTCAGGAAAAATAATTACATAGGTGATTTTCAAATAGCAATATCTCCCTCATACGGACTCCTTTTTTTGAGCAATTTTATTTTTTTGGGGGTAGAATATCATGATCTACACATTGATATAGGTTTTTGTGATCTTTGTTCCTAAATTTTTCTGAAGATTGCCAATCCCAATTTTTAGAACTTTAGAGGCTTCGTTCGAGCTCATATGGGCACATGTTCAGGTGCTATTTTTTTAAAGTGCATGATTTTTTGTCTACTTTCTAGATCTGGTATAAGTTTCGAGTAATTTTGGCTAGAAATATACTCTCAGAATTTGGTCATTTTTGGCCTATTTTGGCATTTTTAATTAATTAGATCCTTGAGAGGTCTTGTATCTTATCTTGTTGAGTCATATATAGCTTCATATTTTTAGTTGTAAATATCAAAACCAAAAGTCCACTTTGGTTCATTTTGACAAGTGGCAATTGTACATGCACTTTATATAAAGTGCCAAAAGCATCACCTTTGGGGGGGAATTCTTTGATTGAGTGAAAATGGGGGGGGGGGTTGTCTTTTGTTCCTATGTCTCTCTTTCTCTCTTGTGCTCTTTTAATTTTTTGCATCATGGGTTCACCTAAAACTCCACTTTTAACTTCACACAATTATACTACGTGGAAAGATATTGTATGGAGTAGACTAATGGAAACAGATTTAAATCTATATGTTGATGGTACAATTGTAAAATTCACAGATGTTGATGCACAAGTTGATTGGAAAATTAAAGACAACCAGGCTTTAGGAATTATTAGGAGTTATATTCATAGAGTTCTTTTCTTCCACATTTCTAGCTTTAAAGATGCCAAGGGTGCTTGGGAAAAACTTAAAGGGTTATATGGTAAGGTGGATGAGGAAAATGGATTCCAAATTGAGGATGATCTACTTCTCTTGGATCCTAAGATTTTTGACACAATTCAAGACTATGTCAACAAAACCAATGAGTTGAGAGCACTACTTAAAGATTGTGGTAATCCTATGAAGAATGATAGATTGATTCATCACATCTTGAAGAGGCTACCTTAAGAGTATGCATCTTTTGTTTCGAGTTACAACGCTCACAAGTTGACCATGGGAAGTGCCTTCACTAAGCCTTGATTTGATGCATTTGCAAAAATGTTGATGTTGGAACAATCCAAGTTGATAGATATGGGAATTCTCAAGTCATCAAAGTGCAAGGCATTGGTGGCTAGTAATGAGAACCAAACAAATCAAGGTGGAAAAAGTTCCATTAACAACAAGAAAAAGTAGTGGAAACCAAAATCACAATCAGAGACACAATAATTTCCTCCTTACAACAAGGAAATTTTTCTTCCAACAAGAAGGATAAACTATTTTGTGCATATTGCAAGAAACCAAATCATGATGAGCATCATTGCAAGATAGAGAGAATAGATGAGTTGAAAAATGTTGAGATAATGGGTGCTGCACACATTGCATAATAATGTTATATTGTATTATTTTATTTTATTATGTAATGTTGTATCTACATGGATGTGCAACATGTAAAGATTCTCATAGGATATACTTGATGAGTTGTATTGTAACATTGTGATAATATTTCGTGGAATTATTTAATATTGGGGAAAAGAATTAAATACTCAATATTAAATGTGGGGTCAGTGGGTTAGGTAGCACATGGTTTATGTAATACCACTTGGTATTTTTGTGGGACTTGCTACTATATAAGCAGCCACAATGGTAGCTGTTGTGTGTGAGAAAGTGAGAAGGAGAAGGGAAAAAGGAAAGATTTGAGCAGAACAAGGCTTGATGGGTTAGCCAAGGGAGCATTTGTGAAGGTTGAAAGCATGGAATGGGATGTGTGGATTCATGCTTGTTCACATAATTTGCTCAGTTGTGGCTATGGATTTGAAGGCTTCCATGGTTGTATTGCAATGGTTTTTTTATTGAATAATACATAGTGATGGATGCTTTTGGAGTTTGGGTTTTTCCCTCAATGAGGGTTTCCAAGGGTATATCTTGTGTCACAATTTTATGGGTATGTTGTTTATTCTCTTGCATGTGGATTTTAATTCTGTGTTTATTTCATATCTATTATGGGTTATGTGGAAACAATTATATTATTTATTGCAAGTTTCCTTACAAGTGGTATCAGAGCTATGGTTTTATTGTTGGTAACCCTAGATTGAATCCATGGGAATGCATGAGAGGATAAAAGAAAGGGCAAGATATATGAGTTGTTTATTGCATATCTGAGAGTTTTGGGTTTTCTATTATGATGGGATGTTAAAATATTTAGGCATGTGAAATTTTTTGGACAAATTTTTTTTTTGGATATTTCATTTAAATGAGGGTTTTAGGGAGTAGCTTGCAAAAATTACCTCCTGGGTAAAAACAGACCTCACCATTGGGTCCAGGTTGACATTTCCATAAATTTTGATATGTAATATGCCCTAGTTTTCCATATTAAGAGGAAATGAAAGATTTTTTTAGTTTCATCCCGTGACGGCTGTCAAATTTAATCCTGTCAGAATTTTCATCACAAAAAAAAAATCGCAGTGAAAATGGTAAAAAGACCACCTTAGTAAAATGACCATAACTTTCTCTCAAGATATTGGATTTTAGAGTTCTTATGGGCGTTGGAAAGATAATTCAAAGCACTACAACTTGGTGTAGGTTTGGTTCTTTGATTTTGACATTTGTTAGGTTTTAAGATCCCTAAAGTCAAATGTTATTTATTTTGAGTACAAATTAGGGCATAACTTGGGCATACGAAGTCAAATTTTGGACTTCAAGTAGTCAATGGAAAGCTCTTGGAGAGCTCTACACATTAGTTTAAATTTGGTGTAGGTTTGGTATGATTTACTTGGTGATATATTGATCTAATTTATTTATGTTATATATTTTGACTATGGTAACATTGTGAGTTTATGACATTAAAGATTTAAGATTTGATGTCATTGTATACTCAGTTCATAGTATAGATTGGTCTCATGATGATATGGTTATTAGTGTTTTATTTTGGATATGTATGATAACTTGTTAGGTCTAGAAGTTGTGCAATATTGTAACTAATCTATGCTTAGAGGTTGTGTTTATGGCCTGGATATGGGTTGTCTTTGCCTATTGATCTTTCATTATTGATGCATATTCAGATTGGTGGCTTGGATTTGGGTTGTCTATGAACTAAGTCATATGATTTGTTATTTTTTCTTCATGTAGAAGGGATGAGATGTTGTTACCAAGTACAGTCATTGTGGAGAATTGTGGTTGACTATTTTGTGCTGACAGGTTGGACATATTGAGAGTTAAATGCTCAGTTCATAGATGTGATCATGGTGCCATGGTTTTTGGCATGACATGATTGGATATACAGGTACATCCTTGATGTTCATTGGTTTGGATTCCTGATTTTCTTATGGTGGTATATCTTCTTGGTTGAGGATCATGGTTATTTGGTTTCTTTTAAAAAGTCGACGTGCACTTTGAGTTCTTTGATGGTTTGATGCCTTGGTTGATTATCATGGTTAGAGGATAGTTTTTCACCATGATGTCATGGATAGCTTGGATACACGATTTAGTGAGAGCTTGTGACAGTGATGGGGTGATAGTGCAGGGTTAGTTCTTGGTTTGGTTTGTATCTTCTTGGTTTGGGGATCTTGGTTTCACTTGGTACTGACACTTTCGTTGTGTGAGTGATGAGACCTAGAGGATCTTCATGTATGATATGGATGTTATGATGTCATAGGTGACTTGGTAGCATAGTTGAGTGGGAGTTATTTGCATTGGTATACTTATTGAGTGTTTACTGATGTTGAAGGTTTGTCTTAGATCATGTTGTTGCAGAAGCATCTTTGACATTTGCATGGTGCACTTGTTATCTTCATGGTGTGTGAAGATAGTTAAATCTTGAGGACTCATGGAGTTCTTGGTTATCTTCATGGTGTGTGAAGATGGTTCTTCATAGTATGTGAAGATGGTTTATCTTCATGGTGTGTGGAGATAGTTGCATCTTGAGGACTCATAGGGTTCTTGTAAAGGTGTGGTTTATGCTATCATTTGACATGTTATCCTTGGTGTTAGGATGGTTTCATAATTATGTCATGATATACTCTTGATACACATTTAGAGTTGTGACGTGTTATGGTAGGTTCTTATGGAGCATGTTATCTCTTTGGTTGAGATGGTTAGATCATTTTGTCATGTTTATGTTCATAAGGCCATGGTTGGAACTTTGACATTGATATTGGTTTAGTTTCTCAGTATTGAGTACACTAGTCATAAGCTAGATACCTCATGATATTGCTATGTTCTATTTGGATTTGGCATGGATTGATTAGTTACAAGTGCTCATGGATACTTAGAGATGATGGTAATGTTGATTTCTCTTAGATTAGAGAAGTATTTGTTGGGACGGTTGATGGTTTCAGCAGGAAGTCCAAGGGTAGTCACCTGATATGGACTTGAGAGGAGATTTTTCTTAGATGAGTCTTGGTTGTTTAGACTTGGATATCTTGATGAACATTCTCATTCCCCACTTTTGGTCTACTCGGTGGTTTTCTATTCGAGAGGTATAGCCCATTGTTTTCTCTCAGTTGCATTATATATATATTTATGCTTGTCTTTCATGGATATGGATCTTGAGCTACGATACATGAGTTAGTTTTGGAGGGTTAATTTGAGAGATGGTTTAGCATTGGTTATCTCCATGTGCATATGTTGTTATGTTGGTTGAGTTTGGGAGATGGTTTTATATTGGGCATATTCTTTGGTTTAGGAATGGTTTATGAGTTTGATCTTCTTCTAAGAGGCTTACATCCATGATTAGTTATATGGTATGGTTTGAGTGTTGTTGTGGCTTCTTGTTGGGGTTTTATGGAGGAGATTATACTTGCATATTCCACATATAGAAGTGTGTATAGAAGGACATGATACAGGTTATGATTTGCATGGTTTCTCTGGTCTTGGTTATCTTCCTGAATGTTCAATTTCACTTACATTGGATTTGAGATTGGTAAGAGATTATGATCACTAGTTTGTGCTCATGTATGTCATGTGAGAGATGACATAGTTATTCTTTTATCTCTTTCCTCAATTGGTTGTGGAGAACTTGAGAGAGCATTGGAGACTTGTTATGAGAGTTGTTCTTCCAGGATATCAATTTATGTATTGCGGATGTCCTTGATACTACATGGACTCACTTCTTAGAGATGTTGTGAGTGAATTGGTTATAGATTTGACATTATCTTTTGTAGTGGGAGCTTCTAGTATATATGTGGTAGGTGTTGCTTTTGAGGCTTGTGATTATAGGTTACAGATTGGATATGTTGATGATGTGAGATTCACTTGGTATACCTTTGGAGGTATAGATAGTTGGATGGGTTTGGCACTTGTTGTGGGTGCTATTTCGGCTATGGATATATTTGAAAACTATGGATACATGTGACTACCTTTGGATCAGGCTTTTTTGTGTTTGGCATTTCAGTTGGTATAGGATTTTATGATTTTCTAATGTGACAAAATGGGTGGCTTTCTCTTTTGATGGCCTCTATGTATGTCCAAAGGCAATGGCATAATAGAAGGTGGCTTCATTCATGTTTGAGATGCTGGATACTTTGATTTTGTTGTGGGTACCACGATGGAGCACTTTGTGTACTTTTATCCATGATGGTAGATGTGCTAGGAGGGATTTTTCCCTTGTTCATTTATGTGGCTACAAATTGACCCTATGCAATATATACAACAAGTGGGAGATTGTTGAGATAATGGGTGTTGCACACATTGCATAATATTGTTATATTGTATTATTTTATTTTGTTATGTAATGTTGTATCTAGATGGACGTGGAACATCTAAAGATTCCCATGGGATATACTTGATGAGTTGTATTGTAACATTGTGATAATATTTCATTTGGGGTCAGTGGGTTAGGTAGCACATGGTTTATGTAATACCACTTGGTGATTTGTGGGATTTCCTACTATATAAGCAGCCACAAGGGTAGTTTTTGTGTGTGAGAAAGTGAGAAGGAGAAGGGAAAAAGGAAAGAGTCGAGCAAGACAAGGCTTGATAGGTTAGCCAAGGGAGAATTTTTGAAGGTTGGAAGCATGGCATGGGATGTGTGGATTCATGCTTGTTCACATAGTTTGCTCAGTTGTGGGTATGTTGTATATTCTCTTGCATGTGGATTTTAATTTCGTGTTTATTTTAGATTTATTATGAGTTATGTGGAAATAGTTATATTATTTCTTGCAAGTTTCCTTACAGAAACTTACTTCAAAAGAGCAAAATCAATGTGCCAAATGTTTCCAAGGATTCAAATTCATCCACTTCAAAGGGAAAAGGGCAAGCATTTATGGCAAGTTCAAGTTCTTTGAGGGAATGGATTCTTGACTTGGGTGCCTCACATCATATAGGTTCTTCAAAAGGACACTTTTCTTCATTGAAGCAGTCTAAGGTACCTCACATCTTTGTAGGGAATGATACACAAGTCAAAGTTGAAGGGAAAGGACAAGTTGAGATGGAAAATGGAGAGTTCAAAGATGTTCTCTATGTTCCTAACCTTAGCACTACTCTCCTTTCAATTTACCAAATCACTCACTATGGAGGTGGAAATAAAATCAAGTTCCTTCCTGATTCAGTAATGGTGTGAAATCTTGAGGATGATTCATTGGTTGCAGTGGGTAAAGTTAATCATTACACGGGGCTTTATTCTTTCTCCACTTTGTGCCTAAGTATCCTTCACGTACCTTGTTGACACATTTACAACCACAAAGTAAATTATGACATGAGTGGTATGGACATCTTGCCTTCCATTATCTTCATCAACTTAGATAAAAGAAAATGGTCAAACATCTATCTACAATAAATTTTTCTAAAGGTAAATGTTCAACTTGTTCAATGGATATGCATCTAGAAGAGAATTTTGACAAAGGGAAGTCTTGGACAACATCACTTGTTCTTGAGTTGGTTCACATGGTTCTAGCAGGCCCTTTTGCAGTGACATTAGTTAGCAAGGGTCGCTATGTTCTCACTTTCATTGATGAATTTTCATGCTACACATGGATCCACTTTCTTGATCACAAGAATGAAGTGGTTGATGAGATTTTAGCCTTCAAGAGTCATGTTGAGAAGAAATCAAGTAAAGGCATCAAGGTTCTTTGTATGGACAATGACAGTAGATATGTGAACTCAAGACTTAGAGACTTTTGTGACATTGATGGTATTGATCTTCAAAATCCTATAGCATTTAGTCCAAAAAAGATAAGTATTGCAACAATGAGGATTAGAACTCTTATTTCAATGGCAATTTGCATGATTCAAGCTAAGTCTCTTGATCCATCACTTGAGGTATAACCTATAAGTAGTGTCAATCACATCCTTAATAGATCTCCTCATAATTTCTTAGATGGAATGACTCCTTTTGAGGCATGGTGCGGAAGGAAACTAGTTGTGAAACACTTCAGAATTTTTGGTTGTCCAACATGGGCACACATATCTTCAAGGGTGTGCAAGGCACCACCACCAAGGCCTTGTACTTTCATTGCATATGAATAAAGTGTTAAGGCATATAGACTTATGGATCCTAAGACTCATGAGATATTCATAGAGTGGAATGTTCACTTTGAGGAAATTTTACCTTGCTTATCCTCTAATACTCTCCATACCTCATACATTGTGGAAATTGATAGTGACAATAGTGATAGTGATTCAACAAGATCACCTGTGGGAGATCCTTTTGGCAGATGTAAGATGAGGTCACAACATCAGCATATTCCACATACATACATTGCTACAGTGATAGGTCCATGTAATTTAGTGTAGTTGGGTACACCTTATCTTCTGGTTCCAGCATCAAGGGATGACTACTTGACATAAATTTACATATTTTTTGTGGACTCCTACATAGCAGATTTGGGAGACATAATTGATGATATACATCTCTTTGATGAAGAAGACCCTTCTTTAGTTGTTGCGAGGGAAAACTCTAACCCTGTTGTCCATTTTCTACATGATCAGTCTTACAAGGTTGATATGATTGTGGATCCTTATGTACAGCAGTTGCAGGAGGCCTCTTTTAAAGAGATAGTTGGTTCTTTGGGATATGTTCTACATCCATCCTTGCTAGATCTGAAGTTGTTCTTTTCAGCAATGTTGGAAGGGGCGACCATCAGTATCGACACAGGGATAGTTGAGCAATTTTTAGAGACACCATTCATATTTAGGATTCTTTCTACACATTAGGGAAACATCTCATATATACCTATGACATTGTTTCTTCCTAAAGGGAGCAACATTATTTAGCAGTCATGGATCAACTTCCACATTCATCTTGGAGCAGCTATCACTGACCGACATTCTACATTTTGGGGGGGGAGGGGACTACCTTGTCTCCTTTCTTCTTCTTCTTCTTCTCTCTTATTCTTACAAACCTCACATTGCACTAAAATGCATACCTAATTCAAATATGAGTCATCTTGCTCTTTTAATATTGCTTTAACTTGAGGCTGGCTCACACTTCTAGCAACAATTTCTCATTTTCCATCCAATCTCCTAAATTTCCTCATGTAGGACCCATGCATTCATTTTGGATTTTAAGTTTTTTCTTGGCATTGTAACAACTTGTATTTTTCCCCCTACTTTTTTTCACTTTCCCCAACATCCCCTGTGAATTTGAGCCTATTTTCCCTAGGACAAGTCAACCTATCTACTTACATCCTAGAGGTTTTGGGCCTAGATTTGGTTATAAAAGGACATTAGCTTGGATTTGATTTGGTTACAAAATTGTCTACTTTTGACCCATTACTTGGAAATTCAGTTTGGATTTGATTTGAGCCCCAAAATGAGTATAAACTGACATCTACTAATCTCATTTGGAATCCATCCATCACAACACAAATAACCTATAAATATAAATTTATTTTTAGTTAACTTGTCTAATAATCTTCATATGTTGGGAGAAATATAATGGAAGGTGTCATAAATAGAACTTAAATAGCATATTATTGATTTAAGGGATTTCAAGTGAGACTTTGTTAAAATCTAAAGGTATTGAAGGAATTTACTACATTAATAACCTATGGGTAAATATTGCTTACATGTATTAACTTGAGAAGGCATCATGCCAAAATCTATATAAAGGAAATTAGTTGGCCAATGGTGGATATGATAAGAATGGCTTCCATATAAAATAATCACAAATTAGGTGAAGAACAAGCATATAGAAGGGAATGCATGTCAATTAGAGAAGTGGGAAAAAATCAATATATATGTTAGCACAAATGTGAAGACCCAACAATTTTGATAAGAGTAATTTGGAGTAAAAAATATGGAGGACTCAAGGATAGTAAAGTGGAAGTAACAATAATAGAAACTCTATATGGATTAGAAGGTATAGTTCTCAAAACACTAAACCATTAGGCCGATGAGTTTATCTTTCTTTAGACAATGGGAATTTAGCTAAAAGTGTGGCCAAAGCTCAAAGATGTGGTTTTCTTTTTTAAATGGATTGCTTGGTGTTTAACATGCTAAGGAGATAATTTAATTGAAATTGGGGTCCAGTATGAACTTAGAATCTTTATCGACAGTTTTTTCCTCATGGAATGTCCAACTAGCCTGGTGAAGAGGAACTATTTAAGTAATAGAAATTGTATATGATGGACATTATTGAGATATTTTTAAATAGTAGGAGCCAAACATTGATCCAATCAAGGACAAAGTTGAGGAATTTATTTATGGATCAAATTGTATAATATAATGTCCCCAATATGAGGTTTAGCTTCGACCAGGACAAGTAATGGTTGCACATTAAATGTCAAAATTTAAACAATAGTGTCTAACTATACCATTCTACCCTCTATCCTAATCCCAACCTTAAAGATGTCTCTAGATCAAAATCCCTTACCCTCCTAAGGATCTCCAAGGTTCTAAATTATATAAAATCAACACTTGAACCATCCTCGATTATTTCACTATATTTTTTGAAGTGCAGCCACTAAGGTTCTTCTTGGATGAGACATCCTCTATCCAAGGCCAATCACATATGTATATATGTTAACATCATCATAATATTTTGGCACATCAATCTCAGACATATCAATCAAATAGAGATTATATCAATCTCACAAATCAACATTATAGAGATGATGACAATCTTATGCATGTTAGATGGAGATTATTAATCTCAAAACCTATATTATAGAGATTACTTAGTTGCGGGGATGTCGACCAGATGGATATTACATTGATATCACATGTTGACATCTCTATTAGAGTTTATATCATTATCTTCCCCCAATGAGGATACACACACACACACGCACACACACACACAACACACACACACACACACACACACACACACACACACACACACACACACACACACACACACACACACACACACACACACACACACACACACACGATATTACTTATGAGTATCAAGATCAATTGCACCAAAGGGAAGGATATGATATCAAATCACAAATGATCTCCTTGACACATCAATGCATATTAAAGTATGTATGTAAGGTAAACTATATATTTAAGGTTTCTTCACATTAATTAATAATAATAATAAAATTTCAAAAATTAATAATAAAATTCCAAAAACTACATGAACAAAAATTGTTATTTTATTTTATCTTACAACCAAAAACACAATGGAATAAAGAAAATGGAGACAACACAAACATAAGAGCCGGAGATATGCAAGTTTGCTTACTTGCTTGTTTTCTATTAAACTAAAATGAACTATTACAAATCTGCTTGTTTTCTATTAAATTGAAATGAACTATTACAAATCTAGAAGGGAATAAACTAAAAACTTAGAAAACTAAAATAGGTACTACTGTTGTTCATAAAATAAACTTGCAACAATATGTGGTTGCATACAATAACCCTGGAGTAATCACTGCTCAGACATGACAAACTTTGGTGTTGATGTCTGCCTAACTTAACCAAATCTCTTTTTAAAAATAAGCAAACATTCCCCCTTTTGTCTACCTTTTTTCCAAACAAAAATTTCCAACTCATTTTCATATTTCAAACTTACCTACCTATAATAAATGCATTGACTGTTGAGGCTATAGTGGGGGAGTAAATCTGGGGATCTCAATCTTCTAACAACTAGGTGAACAGGCTCAAAGGAAAACCAAATGATTTAAAAATTCAACAATACCACACATTAGAGCATGTATCCCTCTATACTCCTCTCTACTATTTGATAGCAAAATAATTTAAAAATCCAACAATACCACACTTTAGAAAATGTGTCCCTCTATACCCCTCTCTACCATTTGATAACAAAATAATTTAAAAATCCAGCTATACTACACATTAGAGCATGTATCCCTCTATTGGGCAATGGCTAATTAGCCAACCAAATGGTGTTTATTATTTTTTTTTTATTAAATTAAAAATCAGAAACAATTGTATAATAATATTGAAAAATAGTGTAGTCGTTTAGGCAGCTGCATAGAAGTTTCCCCTCTATAACCCTCTCTACCATTTGATTAGTGATGTTTCCTTGTTCAAAGGTACAGTTGCAAGATAATCCTGTACAGATGTAGTTGTGCTATGTACACCTCTAGAAAAAAGGTAAAACATCAAACAAACTACTGAATTTAGTAATTTGAATTTCCCAGAAAGTGTGATCAATAATCCTAAAACTTTGAAACAAAGGAAACAAATCTACCACAAGTGGAATATGTCTTTTAATGAAGATTCTATTTCATAAAAAATTCCAATGCAGATTCCTCAGAAAAAATATTTGGGTTGAAGCATGAATGAAAAGTATATCAGATATAGGAGCAGGAATCCCTTATCATGTCATTAGATTTGGCCTACTGACAACTTAGTATCATGTTATTGTTTCTCCTCTTCTATTTCTTCACAAGTGTACACCCCATTCTCCGATTTTTTAGACCTGTGCCTTCTACGCATGGTAATATTTCATGAGTATTTTCTAGTCTATTGTCTAGTTTGTGGAATTTTAAAAATTCAGATTTGAACAAGTCTTGGTTTAGCCAAATCAAGGTTTTGCATATCTTCATTCCAATTTTTGAGATTTTACTGAAACTGTTTGTTTCGCTCAGAAGATGTGTGTGAAGTGCATAAGCTTGGAGTTGAAGATTTTTTTAAAAAAGTAGTCCAATCTATTGTTTTTACAGTCCTTAAAAAATAAAAGCAGGTTTTATTTTCAATTCTTACTTGCTAGTAGGAAGTTGGAAAACTTGATTTTGAGGCAAAATTGGAAGTCCCGTATGCTAATTCCATTTTGCAAATTTTGAAACAAATGAACAAATTTTCAAATCTGGGTTTTGAAAAAGCCAATTCATGTCATCTGCCAGAAACCAAATGATATTTTGTTTCTACAATGCCTCCAATGCTCAACAAGTTATATATAATCTCAATATGTTGAATTCTGCATGTTGTGTCTTAAGTCGATTTTACTGAGCTATATTTCAATGCAAATGGTAATTTAAATGCAAATTAATTCCATCAATAGAACAATAATTGATGGCACCGTTTCTTTTTTATCAATTACTTGCAACATTTTTTTAGGTTGGAAAAAAGCTGAACCACAACCCTTGTATTATCATAAAAGTATATAGAGAATACCATTCAAATGGAATCTCGACCAAAGTGGCTAAATCAGTTTGTTGGCCAATCGATAATAGATTAATAATTCAAAAGGTACTGACTAGAAGGCTTAAACAAAAGTTGTGAACAGATGATTACATAAAATTTTGAACAAATTATGTATTGAATAGCATCGTTGTACAGAGTAACAGATGATAAAATTTGAAACTAATTATGAATCGACTATAGTAATTAAACATATTAACACATACGGTCACATGCTTCCACAAAAATTTAAACTTGTTATACATTAAATGTCAACCTTATACATCAAAAGGAATCAAGTAAATGAAAATTAAATACAAAAGAATCAAATAAATACTCAATATCTTTTTTTCCTTTTCTCATGCCAGCTTTCTTGTGGGTTGTTTGCATGTGTTACACTTCAAGATGATATCTTTAATTCCAATAATCATGTTATAAATTTTATATTGAAGGTAAAACTGTGGTATATACATGCTGATAAGCATACAACAACAAGGAAATTTCAATCTAGTTCATGATCCTACTCAGATGTATCCCATCTGCAACTTGTATAGAAACTCTTCTTCTTTTGTTAAACGGTCATTAACCCATTCTCCGCTGTAACTACGCCGTTTGAAATCTTGCGTCACATTTGATCCATAAGATTAAAAAACTGTCAAATTAAAACATTTTATTTGATAAAAAGTACAAATTAGAAAATAATATATGAAATCCTAAATATTAAAAAAAAAAAATTTCAATCAAACATGAGTAGTGACATACCTTCATTTAAATTCATAGTTTTTGAACCAGCAAATAACTCATCCAGATCAATATATTGTTGACTCATTAGTAGAGGAATCAAATTCTCTTTTCTAAAAAAACAAAGGTTACAAGAACAAAATCAGGAAATTTAATATACTTTATTAAAAGGAATATGAACAGTAGCTTTTCCTTCCTTATATACCTTGTCCATGATTGAATGACTTTTCCTGGACCAAAATCATCATAGTTCTCCTCCTCCTCTGAGCCTTTGTCAGATGTCATTTCATATGAATTAGTCTCACTTCTCAGTATTGACTGCTTAACATCTGTAGTACATAAACAGTTCAAAAAATTAATATATCATAAATATTTTTTTGAGTGATTAAAGTGGGAAGAGTTCTAACTCATAACAAAAAAGTAAGATAAAGTTTAAACCAGAGCCCAAAAAGATATATGGTTCTACTTAGTTTAGAACTTTGTCATAATAGGGGAGTGGTTATATATGTTTTAGTTTTTATAATTCTTTAGAATAAATGAGAGGGGGGGTGAATCAGTTATTCAAGGTCCAAATGCCCTAATGAAACTTTTTCTTCTTTCTCTACAAATCCTTAATGGTGCATAACTTAACTTATCATTCATGCAATTTAAATATTGAAACAATCATGAAAAGTAAACATGCATCACACCATAACACTAAGAATTTGATAACCGAAAACCCTTTAGGAATAAGAAGGTAAAACTTGGGTGGGGATGATACCCACAAAATAACTGCGCAATTTATTTCAACCACTTTAGATGGTCTACCCTATGAAAAGCCTACCTTGTTAAAGGCTATAACACATTGTTAAATGTGACCTTGTTAGAGGATTTCACCAAACTGTTAGGAATGGGCCTAGTTAAAGGACTTTAGAACATTCACTTGGAATGTCACCCTGTTAAAGGATTTACAACATGGCTATTAAACCAACCTAGGTCCATAGGATTTAGTAACAACAATGGATTTTGATATGATACAACTTACAACATATCTTATAGATTACAGATCACACTTCAGTTCAATCCTTCGCTTGGCTTTTAATCACTTAAGTTCTGTCATCTTGTCTTTCTCTCAAGCTTTGTTTCCTTGAGTCTTCTTACTCATCATACCAATGCAATCATATCTGTGGTCATCCAACGAAACAGAGTATCTGTGCTCTCTTTCTCCTTAGCACTTTCTTTAGCACTTCATGCTTTCATCCCTTTTCACCACCCTTACATCTGCTTCATGACCTTATGACTTCTTAAATAGAAATCTGAAATATCTTTCCCACTCGATTCTTCCTCTCCAACTTTAGGGTTTCAATAGATTAGGTAGGATACAATGTATCTATCCCATATCTCTTCTTCATCTAGAAAATTTGTCTAGAGTCCAGTTGTATGTACCCCATATCTCTTCTAAGTCCATAATTTTCCAAAAGTGACAAAAAAAATTCTAAGTCCACAACTTTCAAAAAATGTCAAAAGTTTTTCTAGATCCACAATTGTCCAAAAGTGACGCAATTTTTTCTATGCCAACAACTTTTAATTTCCAACATCTAGGTCTTGTTGACGTTCAACCAAAATGATGTTTGGATGTTCTCCTTTGAAGTTTTGGATGGTGGAGATGATTTCTTAAGGATTTGACAAGTCTAAAGATTCATACTTTTCCATCACTTCCGTATGGAAATCATGAACTTCTTGCCTTACAACTATAAAATCATCTATCTTAGAGTCCAAATCCCTTAGTGTCTCCTCAGTTTGAAAAATATATCCAACATCATCTTTAGAGGATACTTCTTGAAACAATGCTTGAATTTTTGTACAACTATTTTCACATAGCATAGTTGGGTTTTGGAGTCATCATCAAATATCTCTAAGCTAGTTGAACTATAGTATTTATTGACTACTAATAGTTGGGCATGTTTTATTTGCATATCTTGGATATCTTCATACATAGATAACATGACCTCTTAATTGACCTTTATATTCTCAATCTAATCATCAATCTTATTATGTTATTGTCTTGTATAACATATAAAAACATTTTGTATCTCTCACTTCCGAGTGAAAATCCATGAAGTGTGAATTCACGGGCACTCCTTGGAACTTGAAAGTCATGGGTTTGAGTGTGATCTTAGCTACTACAGAAGATGAGGAAGCCATGGTAATCTTCGAGACCTCTGTATGTTTTGGATATGTACACTAGCATACCTTAAGACTTAGCACACCTTCATACTAGCACACATTTAGACTTAGCACACCTTTAAAGTTAGTGCACCTTTGTACTTGCACACCTTCTCACTTAACACATCTTCAAGGAGTCACATAAGGTGCTCAATTTTACAAAACATAAATGTTTCTAGATTTGAAAATAATTTCTGGGTTTTTCTCAAATGACGTCTAGTGTACTTATTCCTAACATTTTTGATGATTTAAGCCCTTTTTATACTCCAACATTTTCATGGACTTGAAATCCTTCTACTTCTTCTATCTGAAATACCTAGGCACATGTGTTGAATATGCACATACAATATACCATAGTAATCTTTATTTTTATGGATAATAAGGATGCCATGATGACCTACACAGAAGATAAACATCAATATACTAGTGCTAGGGGGTAAACATAATTCTTAAAAACTAGGTCCGACTAACAAAAAGAAATAACAAAAATTGGTCAACAACTAACAAAAGCAACAATTGTGCACTAGCACACTTAGCACACTTATGCAGGTGTGTTGACTAGGTCAAGCACCATGGTTTGTACATCTAGAAAGGGGAAAACCTAGTGCACCTTGTGAAGGTGCACAAGTGCACATCTACAAAACAACTTAAGGTAGTGTACATAGCACACCTTGTTAGGGTGTGTACGTACGTTGGGTGTGCTTGTGTGCACCTTTAGCTTTTATGCAATACTTGATATTCTTGGTTGGTAGATTTTGAATGATGCTAGCTAAAAAAACTCCTAAATCTAAACTACAAGAGTTCCACTCCCTAAGGCACCTTGGAAGATAACCTATTCTAAGGAACAACCTTTAGGGAGTAAAATTAGAAAAGGACGCTCCCCATTTCCAAAGTAAAAAATGGGGCATGTGTTGTGGAACCATAATAGATATCTAAGGAATAAGGATTGGAATTGTCACAAGTATGAATTTTGTCCTTTGATTGAGTCATGGACTCAATTTATTATTGCAAGGATGAAGTGATTTGAGAATGGTTTTCTATAGTGGATTTTGTATAAATATTCATATGAAATATGAGTAAAATATTTGGAGCATTATGAGAAACATAAGGGATGGTGGAATATGAAAATTGGACATTATTGTAAGTATGCATAAATAATGTTTGTGAAATACCCAAAAAAATTTGAGAAGAATAAATAACAGGATTAAAAAAGCATTTAAAGATAGAAGGAAAGGGATAATTGTGTTGAATGCATGTATTTATGAGAGGTGGAGAAAAAGTAGATACACTAGTTATTGAGATATAAATATGAATATAGGTTTAATGAGGGGTACTCCCCTTATTGACATAAAAATTTGCACGCCATCATAGAGGAATACAAATAAAATTACAAGAAATAAAAAATTGCAAAATCATGAAGCTTACTTTCTATTATCTTCAATGAAAAGATATTGAAATATTGAGAAATATGACATGCTAAAGCCACATGGGCCATTTGATTTCAATACTTTGCATGCCAGAGCTACCATATACATCATTAGAACTACCCTAGATAAACTTAGGGACCTTCATTATATAGGAGGGCTTTAACCACCCTAGATGATTCTAGAAATTATAACCCTCTATTTTGAGGCTAACCATCGCTAAAGTTAGATGATTTATCTTTGCTTCCATTGGAACAATCTCGTAAAATCTTTCGGAACTGACATGAGTTTTTGCAAGATTTTTTTTTTAATAATAAAAATAACTTTTGGAGACTATAACTCTTCTCTTGTTGACCTAATTTATTAATATAACACATTTTTAAAATGGCACAAAGTTATCTACTAGCTCAAGATGTCATGTGTGAGCCATGCAAAGGTTTGAACTATTTCGAAAGCCTCTAAATCCTTCATAGTTGAGTTCAAATTTGTGTACCCCTCTTCTAATAAATAAATAAATCAAATAATATCTTTGAAAGTAGACTTGATCTTACCATGAAACATTACCATAAATCTGATATAACTAAAGTAAATCTATAGAGGAATAGATTAGAACATTATGAGGTTTAATAAATAATTTACTAGTGTAAAATAAAAATTATGATTTAAGTTTTTTTAAGTTAATATATATTGTATATTAAGAAAAAAATTATGTATATTAGGGAAAGAGAAAGAGAGACCTTTAAACATAACCTTCTAAAGGGCCCAAATTTGGTTAGCACTACCCAAACTAGTGGATGCAAACGGTGTCAATGTTGAATTCCAGTATTTAAATTCCCAAATATATCCTCAATAGATGTCTTTCTATAAGGTATTATTTCTCTTTAATTTTATGTATTTAATTGATTTGATTAGTGAGAGTAATATAACTAATTAAATTGTGAGTAAATATAGAAGCATATATGAATGTTAAAAACATAAAAGGATCAGATCCATAAAATTTAAAAAAAATCTATGATATGAAAAATAAAAAAACCTTGAGATCCAATAGGAGAATCCAAATAAAGTCTAAAAATATGCTATCAAACTATGTCAAAATCTAAAATAAAAACAAATAAAAAACCCTAAAACTAAGATCTGTGGATCTTGAAAATCAAGGATTCTTTAGTAAACATCAACCTGGAGGGTCTAGGTTAACATGGATTGAGGTATGGGTCAACCTTAACTTGTGTTGTAAGAAAACATAAATCAAAAATTTTGACAAAAATATGAAACCCTAGTTATAAAATTTGGATTTGCTACTTTGGAATTTTTCATGGGGGGAGGAGGATAAATGTCCTTAGTCAATACATGTTAGGAATTAAACTTGAAATGAGAATGAATATAAATGGTAAGATAAATGTAAATATTCACCTTACTTACCAAAGCAATAAGGATGGATTCAGTTAGACTATCCATAAAGATATATGACTACTTGAATATAGATGTTTTGATGTAGAATGTAGGATTTATCCACAAATGTAGTAGATCTAAAATTGGAAAATCATCCAACAATGGATGTGAGTATTTTCCTTAATAATTGAACAATTGAATCCTTGAATAATACTTATAAGCTTTCTTGGAAATGATGACTTGTATGCTTTCTTATGTGCATACTAGATAATAATGGATAACTTGCATATAGAGTAGATCTATTGCACATTAAAAAAGATGATTAAATGAAATGAATAAGTCTTCTTTCATAGTGATTTAAGAATCAAAATTGAAATGGTTGATAATACGAGGTAGGAAAATAAATTAAAAACCCCAATATGGGTCAGGGATTCTAAATCAATGATATTTGATTTCATATTTTGTATATATTATATTTCTAAATCTCAGATAAGAGATATTAGTCAATTTTGAGTGTTTTGGAACCTTAACAACCATATCATGTTTTAAAAACTAATGTGGGATAACAATTCAAAGAAAAATCTCATCTCAGTATTATCTATTTTATGAGCCAATTATTATTATTTTTAATTATTATGGGACTTGTAGCATAGTTTGAGACAACATGTTTCTTGCAACCCTTCAAATTGTCTATCGTGAATGCATTATTTTGCAAGATTTAAAAATCATTAATGTCACTATTTTTATCTTTGCATATATGTTAAACATTGCGTGCATTTTTTTTTTTAATATTAAGGATCTTAATATTTTCAAATTTCAAATGTTTTATAAATTATAGAGTTTAATGTGTCATCAAAGAGATAGAAACTAATAGGGTGAATAATAGGATGAAGGAAATGGATATAGGAGGCTTTCTATCATATTGGGATAAATTCTTAGTTAGGAATGATACATCATATGAGAAACACCCTATTTGTTTTTCTTATAGAAATAGAGGGCTTGCTACATTTGTCTTTGATAAAAAGAGGGAGGTTGACATCATGGTTGTCCCTTAAGGAGTAGATGGTTGGGGAATATCTAATTAATTCTTTATTGAGAAATTAAGGGAGTGTTATTTACATTTGGTGAATGTGTAAATTTTTAGAGGAAATGTGCGTGATGTAAAAGAATATGATTGATGATTTGTGTGGCAGATGAGTGCTTTTACAGGACTAGAGGGGAATTTGGTGTACATAATTGGAGGCACAGGATACACTTAGAGGAGATACGTAATCTCAAAGAAAACGTGTCTCATTGTGTGTGGGAGGTGAGAAAGTTCATGTTGTGAAATGGTTTTAGGTTCTATAATTAATAAATAAACTAATGTAGTAAGTTCGGTAATTTTTAAGTGAGTGACAAGGATTGGTGACCATGCTTTAGAAAAGCCTCTAGAAAGATTAGATTCAAAACCCTTGTAATGTTCCACTCTTGTTTAAATTTATATAATAAAAGAGGGAATGTTGGAGCTTTACTTAATTTAGATTAATCTTATAGCTTATATTAATAAGTTTGAAAACACATATATTTAATTATGGAGAGTTATATTCCCTTAAGTCGTTACCCACAGACATATTAGTTATATATAACAATTACTCATTAAAGTTTACCATTTAATGATGTAGATATATCAATCGAAGTGTTGTATTTAAGAAAAATTCCATTGCCTTCAATTTTCATTGTGATTTTTTGAGCTTCTAAGTTAGTTGGCAAGAGCGAAGTGAGTCATTTGTCTTCCATGAAATTGAATAATTTATATCTATTAGCGTATGACACCTCCAATAGAATCTAAAATTTTGCCATGAACCTTTTTCTTCATACTTAATCTCATGGAATTTTTTGATCCAAGAAATTGAATAAACAAATTTTCTTAAATCTTCTCTTCTCTTGTAATGTGTCAACCTTTGATTCAATATTGAGGGTTTTTATTTATATTAGGATTTCTTTGGAATCACATTTATCATGTATTCACCTTTAATTCTCTTATTAGTTGAAATTCATTGATAGTTGATATAACTTGAAATAAAATCAATTGAACTCTAGATTCTATAGTCTATTTGAAGGTCCAACTGAATATTTGACTAAAAATATTGAAGTGCTATGAATTTGTAGATCTTTATGAAAATTTGATTAGACTTTAGGATTCAATACAATTTTGAGGAATGCATTCCCCATGCTCTATATCCCTCAAAATTTCATATTTTCACATAACGTTTCAAAATTTGTAATTTTCAGATACTAATAGTTTACTTACAATTTATCTTAATATCTTCTTCGAGGGAATATGCTTCTAGAAATATTGATGAAGTTGAAGCAGTGAACCACTACCATATGATTGAAGATATGGACATGGGTAGTTATGGTATGGTTACCTTTGAGCTCACTTATAGCTAATATTGGTTATAGTAATGTTTGTTTTTGTTTAAGATTCTAACCAAAATTATTCAAATGATGTTTTACGCTAGAGAGCTTTGTTCGTGAACCTTGTCAAGATTATTTTGGGATAAAATAGGATTGATGATAATTCTATAGGTTTTCCTTAGGGAAAATTGTTACTCATGGAAAAAATTTCTAGCCTTGCATTAATTTTCACTAGGTCCACAAGTATCTATGTCCAACGGTGAGGATCAATGAAAATTGTAAAGTGTGTTTTTATTCCTTATTAGGTTTACCTACTATTTGATAAGAATTCATAACTAACTTTATAATTTGTTTCATTTTATATTCAGCGATGAAGGCAAGCAAGTCTTTTTTTGATTTATATAGCTTAGTTTTGATTATTGTAATTTGAGTAGTTAATTTTGATTCTTAATTTATCCAATATGTGTTGCACAATATACTGCTCAAGTTTTTTTCTAACCCAATGGGATATCTGTTAAGAAACTAGAGAACATGAGGTTAACTAAACTAAGATACTCGAGCTACTCAGCAAAATAATGATCAATTAAGTCAAAATAGGAAGCACTCGGCCAAAATGAACACCAAGACAAGTCTGATCAAATGTTAAACCTCGGAAAACTAACGTGTTAACCCACCATGATAAATTAATAATAAAACTCTAGAAAATATATAGGGATAGAACAAAGGTTGTTGCTCTATTTTTCCTTACAACCAAGCACACAACATAATAAAGAAAATGGAGAGAACATAAACAAAAGAGCTACATGTATGCAAGTTTTCTTGCTTTCTTTCTCTCTGTTAAACTGACATGAACTATTACAAATCTATAATGGAGTAAACTACAAACCCGTAAAACTATAATATCTACTATTGTTGCCAACAAAATACACTTCTAGCAATATGTGATTGCATACAATAAAACTAGAGCAATCACTACTCAGACAGGAAAAACTTTCACTTTCAAAAGCACAAAAGATTTCAGTATGTTGCTACACACTCTAATATTCTTTTTGCTACTATTGTTTCCTTCCTAACTCAATTGAATATATTTTTATGAATAAATAAAAATTCCCCTATTTTGTCTACTTTTTTTCCATACACAAAAAATTCCCACTCATTTTCAAATCTCAAACTTACATACCCACAATGAATGCATTGACTATTGAGGTTGGAGCATTAGACTAAATATGGGAATCTCAATCTTATGATAAGTAGGTTAATGATAGGCTCAAGAGACAACTGATTAATTTAAAATTCCAAAACTTTCCCTTTTTCTCAAGGCAACAAATAAGATAACTCTTGATCCAAATTAACTACGCCTATACTTCTTCTTAGGCACACAAAACTTTCTATGCCCAATGGCTTGGTGACTATATTCGCTAGCTACTGCTTAGACTTACAATATTCTATTTTAATTTCACCATTCTCAACCACGTCTATAATAAAATGATACTCAATTTCAATGTTCTTACTTCTTCCATGAAACACTAAATTCTTTGTTACAGATATTGAGGAAATGTTGTTAGAATAAATTATGGTTCCATCCTCTTGTTCTTTTTTCAAATTCTCAAAGATTATTCTCAATCAAATAGCTTGACATGCTATTGCATTTTCTACTATGTATTCATCCTCTATTTTAGATTGCACAACTATTGGTTGCTTCTTAAATACCCATGAAATTGCACCTGGGCCCATATGAAATACAGAAGTGGTCTTCCTATCATCCAAACTTCCAACCCAATCACTATCTATATAACCAATCAACCCAATTTAATTTTCAATAGTATACAAAATACTAAACCAACCAACCCAATTTCATTTTCAATAGTATACAAAATACTAAATCCTTTGGTGTCATTCACATACCTTTGGATCCTCTTTCCCTCTTGTCAATGGGAGTCTTTTGGAGTTTCCATAAATCTAGAAATTAGACTTACCGTATGCATTATATCAGGCCAATTTTCATTCAAATACATCAAGATTCCAACCACACTTTTATTCAATGTTGGATTCTCAGTACTATTGCAATCTTCCTTGATCAACTTTAGACCTATGGCTATTGGTGTTTGCATTGCCTTACTTTTTCCATTTTAAATCTCCCCAAGATCTGATTTGCATATTTTTATTGAGAAATAAAAATGCCATCATGCACTTATTTTACTTCTATGCCTAGAAAATACTTCAAGAGACCCAAATCTATCATTTCAAACTCACTTTTCATGTTCTTTTTGAAAACAACGATGAGGAAATCATCATTCCCAGTAACATCTAAATCATCTACACATAAAAAAATAATTAAAACTTTTCCATTAGTTGCCTTGATGTAAAGAGTGAGCCCACCATTGCTTTTTCTGAATCTATTCCTCATCAAATATAAGTCAATCATGTTGTACCATGCCAGTGGAGCTCATTTCAACTGATAAATATCTCTTTTCAGCCTATAAACAATCCACAATTTTTGGCAAACCATCTACCATTTTTTTCTTGGATAATAAATTTAAACTAACATAACCAAGATGTCCATACCTAAGATGTCATAGCTTGAATGAGTCTTCAATCACATTCTTTACATCTAATTGCTTATGTACTATAGTGCATACATTCTTGGGAGGTGCAACAATGATTTTAGAAGAGAAACATGTCTCTATTCTCAAAGGAAACATGTAGTTCTCTATCATTTGAACCGTCACAACTATTTTCTTAATCCCATCTTTCTCATGGATGACATAATTCTCATTTTCTATTAGCACTTTATAACCCTTTTGAATGAGTTGTCCAATACTAATCAAATTGTGCTTCATACCCAGTGAAAAATAAACATTTTGAATCTTCTTCTTCTCAGCTTGCTTGGTGTGGATCATGATAGATCCCTTGCCCACAATGGGAATGGTTTTGTTCTTCCCCATTCTAATTTCAAATTATAAATTTTTATCAATAAAAGAAAATAATTTTTCATTACCACTCATGTGGTTGTTGCAACCACTATCCAAATACCACACCTCAAAACTACCTTCTTATCCAATGTTTCACATGATGAAGGCCATGGAATTATTTGCTTCACCCACATTCACATCAGCCACATTTGCACTTTTCCTTAGCCATTTAATTTTCTTTTTCTAGCACTCATTTCCATTATGCCTAAATTTGTGGCAATAATAACACTCGACATTTCTCTTGTTAGATATGTAGTTTTTCTTGCTTCCTCTAGAGCAATTTTCAGAGTTTCTCGGTTCCTCTTGGCTACCTTCTTGTCCCAAGGCTTCTCCTCCAATATTTCTTGTTTTGGAGTTACCATGATCTCTACCTCTAGAGCCTCTACCAAAGCCATTTCTTCCTCTCCCACTACCTCTTGCATTGGCTTGAGATTTAAAATCTTGATGTTGGGAAGATGTTCCTGATCTATTAATTTGGTGCTCATGTGTTTGGAGAATACCCATCAACTCATCCATAGTTAAAGTGGTTAAGACTTTTGCCTCTTAAATGGTCATCACAAGATTACCATAATTTTGGGGTAGACATCTTCAAATTTTCTCCACTATTATTTTCTCCTTATATTCTTCTCCATTTGACTTCAACTGGTTTACCAAACCAAAGATTCTTGAGCTAAATTTTGTAATATACTCATTTTCTTTCATTTGAAGATTCTCAAACTCTCTTCTAATCATCTATAGCTTCACCACATAGATTTTATTAGTTCCTCTAAAATTAATCTCAAGGATACACCATGCTTCTTTTGAATAATTAGCTGCTGCAATTTTTGGAAAAATAATCTCTTTCATGGCTGCCTCAATCAATCTTATTGATTTTGCATCTTTCCTCCTTGACCCCTTCCACTGAGTCTTTTGATTATTTATGAGGGCATCATAATGAGATGGTTCTTTCACATCATTGAATCCATTGACCAAAAACTCCCACAAATCATTTGCAACCATAATGGTTATCATCTTCTTTGCCCAAGTATTATAATTTTTGTAATGTTCTCGATGATACACTTGAAAGTAAGTACCTAGTGGAAAGCACTTGAGGGAAAAGCGCCCAAGGAAAACCACCTGAGGGAAAATATTGAAGGGAATGTACCCGAGGGAGACCACCTGATGGAAACTGCTTGAGGGAAATCACTCAAGGGAAAACAATGCAAGGGAACCACATGGGAGGTATCCTTAGGCCATGTCATAAGGAGCCAAGGTTGCATTGTAGGGAGACAAGGCCATGTCCCAGGGACCTTGATGCCATTCAACAGGAATCCAAAAGCTACAAAAAGTGAGGTAAAGGCTACAGGGATAGATGTTATTAATGTGAGCTTCAACTAATTAAAGACAAGTATGAATCACTTAATACCTAATATTCACCAGATACCAAAAGTAAGCCACATATAGAGATGTAATAAATTATAGAAAATTCTCAAAATCATACTATAGACAAAGATGACACCAAAACTAGCCAAATCCAAACAAGCAGTATAGAGGATGAAATAGGGTGGGGTTGAATCTCACTAAAACTATAAAAGCCAAATAGGGAAGATCTCTCACTTCCGAAGTGGAAAACAACATAGAACTCCACACAAGAATTCCCATACAATAAAATCATCCAAATCACATGTCCAAAATAACCTACAAGATGACCTTATAAAGGCCTTCAAGGAGGCTTCCCCAAAGGATTACTAAAATGGTGACAGGTTAACAAGGTACGACAAAATAAAATAAAGAGTAGGTCCCTTTATTAATTAAATCAATTAATTAAATAAGTCCTTTTGATTTTATTTTTTAGGACCATTTATTTAATTAACCTAATTAAATATTTTATTAAAAATTAGGGACATTAAAAATCCTCACCACCCAAAAATTTCTTGTCCTCAAGCAATTTTCTATCCAATCCATACCATCAATTTGTCAATCCCAAATCAAAAGCACAAGTAGAGCATGCAAATTGACATCAAATCTCTTTTGTAACACATAGTCATCCAACTTTTGCTATGCAACTCTAATATAAAGATTATTGTACTTTTCACTATGATGCCAATGATGGCAATAAATGAAATCCTTTATGTTGTGATATTAAAAAATTACTTTGGTTATGGTCATAGGCATAGACGTTGATGTTGGCACAAACTTAGTCACTGACACAACTATTGTGACCACTATTATACTCCTTACTGGAAAATGCCCTCTAAATAAACCCTATAGAATATTCACAATGGATAAAGCCTTGACAAAAAGTACCTCAATGAAGGGAGCTTTATTTGCAAGTAGCTCATAGAAGGGAATCACAATCGTGAGTACCCTATTGAAGGGAGCCTCAATGGATATATACTTGATGATAGTATGTAGATAGTGTAAAAGGCAAGTTGTATAGTCAATTAGCCAATGTGCCTCAATAAAGGGAGTCTCGGTGGAGAGTATGTCAGTGAAGGGGTCCTTAGTCATATGTACCTCACCAACATGAGCGACAAAGGGTGCCTTAAAAAAGGGAGCCTCAAAATATAGTATCTTAGTGAAGAGAACCTCGACAAAGAATAACTCAGCAAAGGGAACCTCGACCATGAGTACCTTGATATAGAAAGTCTCAAAAAAGAGTACCTCAATGGTAGACAAAACCTTGGTGACATACAAAATTTTTGCTACAAAGAGAGCTTTGGAAGAACAAAAAAATTTGATGATGAATAGAGCCTTGACAATGAACATCTCCTTAGTAACGTACATAACAATAGAAGTAGAAACAATGAGGGACATAGCCATAGTGATAGACACACAATGGTGATAGAGACAACCATGATTATGATGGCACAACTATGACTATGATGACAATGATAGACATAGCCATAATGATGATAATGAGAACAACAACAATCACTAACACATACTCGATGGTACTAGACATAGACTCAATGATGACAATAGGCAAAGAATCAATGTTGACAAGCACAGACTCGATGGCGATGATGGACACAATGATTATAGACACAAACATAATGATTATGATGGATATGAATATGGTGATGATGATGATGGGCACAAACTTGATGATAGGAGACACAAACTTGATGACAAGAGACGTAAACTTGACAAAGATGACAGACACAGACTTGACAACAATGATGGACATAATGACAATAATGGATGCAAACTCAGAAAAGGTCATAGTGATTAAAAATGTATACAATGATAGTGATAGAAACAAACTCAAAAATGAACATGTTGACAAAAATAACTACAATGATGGACATAGACTTGATGATAGAGATAGACTTGATGACAGTGACTAATACGACAACGGTCACAAACACACATCCTAGACAATGGACATGACTAGGGGTATGTATATAGCTTTGGTGATAGACACATAGCCCTGACAACAAACACAACTTGCATGCTTGATAGTACCTTAAAGGAGGGTACAACCAAAGGATAAACTCCATATTTAACCAATTGTAGTTTCTCTTGCAATGAATCATTTGTAGCATCTCAATGAATTTGAAAAATTTCAAGTAGAGCTTTCTATTTCTAAGGATCACCTATAGGGCCCAAATTTTCATCAATGTGATCCACGAGTGCTAGGTTGATGAAATTAGTGTAGAGATCTTCTTCACCATTTTCATCATCTTTAAGTTTTAGGTGCTTTCCACCCTTAGCCATAACAATAGAATCTTGTGAATCCTCATATGACTCTTCATTTTCTCCTTGCATTTGTATGACTTTATTCTATAGGCACTGATAAGTCTCTTACTTTAGACCATTGTTTGAAGAGTTTATTTCACTAAGATTTCAGATGCTCTATTCGCAAGTCTATATAATCCTTAAGACATATGTCACTCTCCCATCCACCAATCACCTAATCTTTCTTGATTTCCTTCAATGTCTCAATCAATGCATCACTTGACACCATGATTTGAATTCAATACCTAACAGGTTGGGAAGATCATCATCTCTAATACCACCATAATATTCCTAATGGCACACCCGACAGTAAGTGATTGATGAAAACCACCTAATGGAAACAACTCGAGAGAAAGTACTTGAGGGAGACCACGTAATGAAAAGTTTATGAGATGAAACCAGCTGAGAAAAAACCACCCAAGTGAGCCACACTGGAGGTAGTTGAGGCTGCGTTGAAGGGATTCAAGGTCATATTAGAGGGAACCTGATGTCATGTGAGAGAAAACTAAAGGCTACAAAAAATGAGCTAAGTGCCTTAAGGAAGAAAATATAAATGTGACATTCAGCTAATTGAAGATAACTATGAATCACTTAATTTTAGATATTCACTAGATACCAAAAGTAAGCCACATGCAGATATGTAATAAATTATAGATAATTTTAAATCTTATATTGTATACAAAGATGGGACGTGGACTTTCAAGATCCAAACAAGTAGTATAGAGGACAGAATAGGTTCAATTGAATCCCAAAAAAATTGTAAAAGCCAAATAGGGGGAAGATCTCTCACTTCCAAAATGACAAACAACACATAACTCCAACATGAATTGACATACAATAAAATAATCCAAATTTTATGCCTAAAACACACTACTAGATGGCCTTATAAAGGGCTTCAAGGAAGCCTTGTGAAGGATTACAAAAATGTCGATAGGCCAACATGTTGCTAAAAAATTAAAAATAAAAGAGCAGGCCCCTTTATTAATTATATCAATTAATTAAATAAGCCCTTTTTGATATTATTTAATTTTTGAGAACATATAATTAATTAACCTAATTAAATATTTTATAAAAAATTGGGGACATTACAATTTTGTCCATTAAAGGATGGTGGTATTTGCTAAGTCTTTCCTTCATCTCTAGCCATGTTTCCTGCACAAAAAAGTTCAATACCTAGAAAAACAAATGCCCAAATACACAAGGATTTAGCGGTGGCTCTAATACCATGTCAAGAAACTAGAGAACAGGGGGTTAATCAACTCTAACCGAACTACTTGATAAAATAATGACCAAGTCACTCAATCAAAATAGGAAGCACTCACCCAAAATGAACCCCAAGACAAGGTCGAGAGAATGTTAACCCTTGGTAATCTTACTTTTTAAGCCGCTGCCAAAAATTAATAATAAAATTCCAAAAACTGCATGAACAAAAATTGTTATTTTATTTTGCCTTACAACCAAGCACACAATGGAATAAAGAAAATGGAGACAACACAAACACAAGAGCTAGAGATATGCAAGTTTACTTGCTTGCTTGTTTTCTATTAAACTAAAATGAACTATTACAAATCTGCTTGTTTTCTATTAAACTGAAATGAACTATTACAAATCTAGAAGGGAATCAACTACAAACTTAGAAAACTAAAATAGCTACTACTATTTTTCATAAAATAAACTTGCAGCAATATGTAGCTGCATACAATAACCCTGGAGTATTCACTGCTCAGACAGGACAAACTTTGGTGTTGATGTCTGCCTAACTTAACCAAATCTCTTTTTAAAAATAAGTAAACATTCCCCCTTTTGTCTACCTTTTTTCCAAACAAAAATTTCCAACTCATTTTCAAATTTCAAACTTACCTACCTACAATAAATGCATTGAGTGTTGAGGCTATAGTGGGGGATTAAATTTGTTGATCTCAATCTTCTAACAACTAGGTGAATAGGCTCAAAGGACAACCAAATGATTTAAAAATTCAACAATACCACACATTAGAGTATGTATCCCTCTATACCCCTCTCTACCATTTGATAACCAAATAATTTAAAAATCCAAAAATACCACACATTAGAACATGTGTCTCTCTATACCCCTCTCTACCATTTGATAACCAAATAATTTAAAAATCCAACTATACAACACATTAGAGTACATATCCTTCTATTGGACAGTGGCTAACTAGCCAACCAAATGGTGTTTATTATATATCTTTTATTTAATTTTAAAATCAGAAACAATTGTATAATAATATTGAAAAATAGTTTAGTCATTTAGGTGGCTACATAGAAGTTGCCCCTCTATAACCGTCTCTACCATTTGATTAGTGACCTTTCCTTCCTTGTTCAAAGGTACAGTTGCAAGATAATCCTGTACAGATGTAGTTGTGCTATGTACACCTCTAAAAAAAAGGTAAAACATCAAACAAACTACTGAATTTAGTAATCTGAATTTCTCAGAAAGTCTGATCAATAATCCTAAAAATTTGAAACAAAGGAAACAAATCTACCATAAGTGGAATATGTCTTTTAATGGAGATTCTATTTCATAGAAAAATCCAATGCAGATTCCTCAGAAAAAATATTCGGGTTGAAGCATGAATGAAAAGTATATCAGATATAGGAGCAAGAATCCCCTATCATGTCATTAGATTTGGCCTACTATCAACTTAGTATCATGTTATTGTTTCTCCTCTTCTATTTCTTCACAAGTGTTCACCCCATTCTCCGATTTTTTAGACCTGTGCCTTCTACGCATGGTAATATTTCATGAGTATTTTCTAGTCTATTGTATGTTTTGTGGAATTTGAAAAATTCAAATTTGTACAAGTCTTGGTTTAGCCAAACCAAGGTTTCGCATATCTTCATTCCAATTTTTGAGATTTTATTGAAACTGTTTGTTTCACTGGGAAGATGCATGTGAAGTGCATAAGCTTGGAGTTGAAGCTTTTTTTAAAAAAGTAGTCCAATCTATTGTTTTTACACTCCTTAAAAAACAAAAGTAGGTTTTTAGTTTCAATTCTTACTTGCTAGTAGGAAGTTGGAAAACTTTGTTTTGAGGTAAAATTGGAAGTCCCATATGCTAATTCCATTTTGAAAATTTTGAAACAAATGAACAAATTTTCAAATTCGGGTTTTGAAAAAGCCAATTCCTGTCATCTTCTAGAATCCAAATGATATTTTGTTTCTAGAATGTCTCCAATGCTCAGCAAGCTATATATAATCTTAGTATGTTGAATTATGCAAGTTTTTCTTAAGTCAATTTTACTGAGCTATATTTCAATGCAAATTAATTCCATCAATAGAACAATAATTGATGGCACAGTTTCCTTTTGATCAATTACTTGCAACATTTTTTTAGGTCAGAAAAAAGCTGAACCGCAACCCGTGTATTATCATAAAAGTATATAAAGAATACCATTCAAATGGAATCTTGACCAAAGTGGCTAAATCAGTTTGTTGGCCAATCGATAATAGATTAATAATTCAAAAGGTACTGACTAGAAGGCTTAAACAAAAGTTGTGAACAGATGATTACATAAAATTTTGAACAAATTATGTATTGAATAGCATCGTTGTATAGAGTAACGGATGATAAAATTTGAAACTAATTATGAATCGATTATAGTAATTAAACATATTAACACATATGGTCACATGCTTCCACAAAATTTTAAACTTGTTATATGTTAAATGTCAACCTTATACATCAAAAGGAATCAAGTAAATGAAAATCAAATAGAAAAGAATCAAATAAATACTCAATATCTTTTTTTCCTTTTCTAGTCCCAGCTTTCTTGTGGGTTGTTTGCATGTGTTACACTTCAAGATGATATCTTTAATTCCAACAATCATGTTATAAATTTTATATTGGAGGTAAAACTATGGTATATACATGCTGATAAGCATACAACAACAAGGCAATTTCAATCTAGTTCATGATCCTACTGAGATGTATCCCATCTGCAACTTGTATAGATACTATTCTTCTTGTGTTAAATTGTAATTAACCCATTCTCCGTTGTAACTACGCCGTTTAAGATCTCGCATCACATTTGATCCATAAGATTCAAAGACTGTCAAATTAAAACATTTTAATTGATAAAAAGTACAAATGAGAAAATAATTTATGAAATCCTAAATATTAAAAATAATACAAAATTCAATCAAACATGAGTAGTGATGTACCTTCATTTAAATTCACAGTTTTTGAACCAACAAATAACTCATCCAGATCAATATATTGTTGACAGTAGAGGAATCAAATTCTCTTTTCTGAAAAAACAAACGTTACAAGAACAAAATTAGGAAATTTAATATTCTCTATTAAGAGGAATATGAATAGTAGCTTTTCCTTCCTTATATAACTTGTCCATGATTTAATGACTTTTCCTGGACCGAAATCATCATAGTTCTCCTCCTCCTTCGAGCCTTCGTCAGATGTCATTTCATATGAAGTAGTCTCACTGCTCAGTATTGACTGCTTAACATTTGTAGTACATAAACAGTTCAAAAAATTAATATATCATAAATATGTTTTTGAGTACTTAAAGTTGGAAGGGTTCTAACTCATAACAAAAAAGTAAGATCAAGTTTAAACCATAGCCCAAAAAGATCTCGAGCAGTGACCTAGTGGAAAAAGATCATAACCAAAACCAATAGCCACATAAACAAAATGACCTAACCATAAATATGTTTGCATAAATAATCTTAGAGCATATTTGAAAAGAAAAAAAAAATATTTTTCAGTATTCTTAATTGTTTCTTCAATTTGATTGTGTAAACATTTTTTTAACATAACATTTTCCATGGTCCATCATCAGGATGCATGCAAAAGAAAAGAAAGAGAAAGGAGCATCCTGATGATGGATCACGAAGTGTAATCCAAAATGTTATGTTAAAAATTTGTTCACACAATCAAATCCAAAATACAAATAACATCACTAATAGATTGTGGAAATCTGATAGCTCTACTTTATCAATATTACAAATAAATTTAAGTCACATTCATTAGAAAATAGTCAGCATTTAACCTTTGCATGAGAATGTTACAACTTCCTCACTGTGATTTGAGTCCTTTGATACAAATTTGGTGGACATGTGCTTAGTTGTTATTCTTATCTCTTTGTTGACTCCTAGTCATATCAGTTGCCTTTATATACAATGCACTTCTTTGATGTAATCATCCAATTATCTGACATCCATTTGAGATCATTTGATCATCATTTGTCTCTCTTGTGCTATCTACTGAGCTTCTTGATCTTGGCATTGAATTATTTCCTTAGGAAAATTCTTACATGGTATTAGAGCCATAGGAGATTCATTGCATAGCCATTGGAGAGATTTTTTTTGTTGGTCAAGATTGGAGCTTGCTGGTGCAAATCAAATATTGGCATCATATTGAGAGGTTAAAAAACCCCCAAATCAACTTTTTTTTTAATCAAAATTGAACATTTGAGGTGAAATCTAGAGTTAATTGATTTTTGGAGGTGTAATGATGGTGATTCAGGAAAAATAATTACATAGGTGATTTTACAACATCAATATCTCCCTCATACAGACTCCTTTTTTCGAGCAATTTTTTTTTTTGTTTTGGGGTAGAATATCATGATCTACACATTGATGTAGGTTTTTGTGATCTTTGTTCCTAAATTTTTCTGAAGATTTCCAATCCCAATTTTTACAACTTTAGAGGCTTTGTTCGGGCTCATATGGGCACATGTTCAGGTGCTATTTTTTTTAAAGTGCATGATTTTTTGTCTACTTTCTAGATCTGGTATAAGTTTCAAGTAATTTTGGCTAGAAATATACTCTCAGAATTTGGTCATTTTTGGCCTATTTTGGCATTTTTAATTAATTAGATCATTGAGAGGTCTTGTATCTTATCTTGTTGAGTCATAAATAGCTTCATATTTTTAGTTGTAAATATCAAAACCAAAAGTCCACTTTGGTTCATTTTGACAAGTGGCAATTGTACATGCACTTTATATAAAGTGCCAAAAGCATCACCTTTGGGGGGATTCTTTGATTGAGTGAAATGGGGGGGGGGGGGGGGGTGTCTTGTGTTCTTATGTCTCTCTTTCTCTCTTGTGCTCTTTTAATTTTTTGCATCATGGGTTCACCTAAAACTCCACTTTTAACTTCACACAATTATACTACATGGAAAGATATTGTATGGAGTAGACTAATGGAAAAAGATTTAAATCTATATGTTGATGGTACAATTGTAAAAGTCACTGATGTTGATGCACAAGTTGATTGGAAAATTAAAGACAACCAGGCTTTAGGAATTATTAGGAGTTCTATTCATAGAGTTCTTTTCTTCCACATTTCTAGCTTTAAATATGCCAAGGGTGCTTGGGAAAAACTTAAAGGGTTATATGGTAAGGTGGATGAGGAAAAGGGATTCCAAATTGAGGATGATCTACTTCTCTTGGATCCTAAGAGTTTTGACACAATTCAAGACTATTTCAGCAAAACCAATGAGTTAAGAGCACTACTTAAAGATTGTGGTAATCCTATGAAGAATGATAGATTGATTCATCACATCTTGAAGAGGCTACCTTAAGAGTATGCATCTTTTGCTCCGAGTTACAACACTCACAAGTTGACCATGGAAAGTGCCTTCACTAAGCCTTGATTTGATGCATTTGCAAAAATGTTGATGTTGGAACAATCCAAGTTGATAGATATGGGAATTCTCAAGTCATCAAAGTGCAAGGCATTGGTGGCTAGTAATGAGAACCAAACAAATCAAGGTGGAAAAAGTTACATTAACAACAAGAAAAAGTAGTGGAAACCAAAATCACAATCAGAGACACAATAATTTCCTCCTTACAACAAGGAATTTTTTCTTCCAACAAGAAGGATAAACTATTTTGTGCATATTGCAAGAAACCAAATCATGATGAGCATCATTGCAAGATAGAGAGAATAGATGAGTTGAAAAATGTTGAGATAATGGGTGTTGCACACATTGCATAATAATGTTATATTGTATTATTTTATTTTATTATGTAATGTTGTATCTAGATGGATGTGCAACATGTAAAGATTCTCATAGGATATACTTGATGAGTTGTATTGTAACATTGTGATAATATTTCGTGTAATTATTTAATATTGGGAAAAAGAATTAAATACTCAATATTAAATGTGTGGTCAGTGCGTTAGGTAGCACATGGTTTATGTAATACCACTTGGTATTTTTGTGGGACTTGCTACTATATAAGCAGCCACAATGGTAGCTGTTGTGTGTGAGAAAGTGAGAAGGAGAAGGGAAAAAGGAAAGAGTTGATCAGGACAAGGCTTGATGGGTTAGTCAAGGGAGCATTTGTGAAGGTTGGAAGCATGGCATGGGATGTGTGGATTCATGCTTGTTCATATAATTTTCTCAGTTGTGGCTATGGATTTGAAGGCTTCCATGGTTGTATTGCAATGGTGTTTTTATTGAATAATACATAGTGATGGATGCTTTTGGAGGTTGGGTTTTTCCCTCAATGAAAGTTTCCAAGGGTATATCTTGTGTCACAATTTTATGGGTATGTTGTTTATGCTCTTGCATGTGGATTTTAATTCTGTGTTTATTTCATATCTATTATGGGTTATGTGGAAATAATTATATTATTTATTGCAAGTTTCCTTACAAGTGGTATCAGAGCTATGGTTTTATTGTTGGTAACCCTAGATTGAATCCATGGGAATGCATGAGAGGATAAAAGAAAGGGCAAGATATATGAGTTGTTTATTGCATATCTAAGAGTTTTGGGTTTGCTATTATGATGGGATATCAAAATATTTAGGCATATGAAATTTTTTGGACAATTTTTTTTTTGGATATTTCATTTAAATGAGGGTTTTAGGGAGTAGCTTGCAAAAATTACCTCCTGGGTAAAAACAGACCTCACCATTGCGTCTGGGTTGACATTTCCATAAATATTGATATATAATATGCCCTAGTTTTCCATATTAAGAGGAAATGAAAGATTTTTTTAGTTTCATCCCGTGACGGCTGTCAAATTTAATCCTGTCAGAATTTTCATCACAAAAAAAAAATCAAAGTGAAAATGGTAAAAAGACTGCCTTAGTAAAATGACCATAACTTTCTATCAAGATATTGGATTTTAGACTTCTTATGGGTGTTGGAAAGATAATTCTAAGCACTACAACTTGGTGTAGGTTTGGTTCTTTGATTTTGACATTTGTTAGGTTTTAAGATCTCTAAAGTCAGATGTTATTTATTTTGAGTACAAATTAGGGCATAACTTGGGCATACGAAGTCAAATTTTGGACTTCAAGTAGTCAATGGAAAGCTCTTGGAGAGCTCTACACATTAGTTTAAATTTGGTGTAGGTTTGGTATGATTTACTTGGTGATATATTCATCTAGATTGTTTATGTTATATATTTTGACTATGGTAAAATTGTGAGTTTATGACATTGAAGATTTAAGATTTGATGTCATTGTATACTCAGTTCATAGTTTAGATTGGTCTCATGATGATATGGTTATCAGTGTTTTATTTTGGATATGTATGATAACTTGTTAGATTTACAAGTTGTGCAATATTATAACTAGTCTATACTTACAGGTTGCGTTTATGGCTTGGATATGGGTTGTCTTTGCCCATTGATCTTTCATTATTGATGCATATTTAGATTGGTGGCTTGGATTTGGGTTGTCTATGAACTAAGTCATATGATTTGTTATTTTTTCTTCATCTAGAAAGGATGAGATGTTGTTACCAAGTACAATCATTGTGGAGAATTGTGGTTGACTATTTTGTGCTGACACGTTGGACATATTGAGAGTTAAATGCTCAATTCATAGATGTGATCATGGTGCCATGGTTTTTTGCATGACATGATTGGATATAGAGGTACATCCTTGATGTTAATTGGTTTGGATTTCTGATTTGGTTATGGTGGTATATCTTCTTGGTTGAGGATCATGGTTATTTGGTTTCTTTTGAGAAGTCGATGTGCACTTTGAGTTCTTTGATGGTTTGATGCCTTGGTTGATTATCATGGTTAGAGCATAGTTTTTCACCATGATGTCATGGATATCTTGGATACACAATTTAGTGAGAGCTTGTGACAGTGATGGGGTGATAGTGCAGGGTTAGTTCTTGGTTTGATTTGTATCTTCTTGGTTTGGAGATCTTGGTTTCACTTGGTACTGACACTTTGGTTGTGTGAGTGATGAGACCTAGAGGATCTTCATGTATGAGATGGATGTTATGATGTCATAGGTGAATTGGTAGCATAGTTGAGTGGGAGTTATTGGCATTGGTATACTTATTGAGTGTTCACAGATGTTGAAGGTTTGTCTTAGATCATGTTGTTGCAGAAGCATCTTTGACATTTGCATGGTGCACTTGTTATCTTCATGGTGTGTGAAGATAGTTAAATCTTGAGGACTCATGGAGTTCTTGGTTATCTTCATGGTGTGTGAAGATGGTTCTTCATAGTATGTGAAGATGGTTTTTCTTCATGGTGTGTGGAGATAGTTGCATCTTGAGGACTCACAGGGTTCTTGTAAAGGTGTGGTTTATGCTGTCATTCGACATGTTATCCTTGGTGTTAGGATGGTTTCATAATTATGTCATGATATACTCTTGATACACATTTAGAGTTGTGATGTGTTATGGTAGGTTCTTATGGAGCATGTTATCTCTTTGATTGAGATGGTTAGATTATTTTGTCATGTTTATGTTCATAAGGCCATGGTTGGAACTTTGACATTGATATTGGTTTAGTTTCTCGGTATTGAGTACACTGGTCATAAGCTAGATACCTCATGATATTGCTATGTTCCATTTGGATTTGGCATGGATTGATTAGTTACAAGTGCTCATGGACACATAGAGATGATGGTAATGTTGATTTCTCTTAGATTAGAGAAGTATTTGTTGGGACGGTTGATGGTTCCAACAGGAAGTCCAAGGGATAGTCACCTGATATAGACTTGAGAGGAGATTGTTCTTAGATGAGTCTTGTTTTTCTAGACTTGGATATCTTGATGAGCATTCTCATTCCCCACTTTTGGTTTACTTGGTGGTTTGCTATTTGAGAGGTATAGCCCATTGTTTTCTCTCAGTTGCATTATATTTATATTTATGCTTGTCTTTCATGGATATGGATCTTGAGCTACGGTACATGAGTTAGTTTTGGAGGGTTAATTTGAGAGATGGTTTAGCATTGGTTATCTCCATGTGCATATATTTTTATGCTGGTTGAGTTTGGGAGTTGGTTTTATATTGGGCATATTCTTTGGTTTAGGAATGGTTTATGAGTTTGATCTTCTTTTGAGAGGCTTACATCCATGATTAGTTATATGGTATGGTTTGAGTGTTGTTGTGGCTTCTTGTTGGGGTTTTATAGAGGAGATTATACTTGCATAGTCTACATCTAGAGGTGTGTATAGAAGGACATGATACAGGTTATGATTTGCATGGTTTCTCTGGTCTTGGTTATCTTCCTGAATGTTCGGTTTCACTTACATTGGATTTGAGATTGGTAAGAGATTATGATCACTAGTTTGTGCTCATGTATGTCATGTGAGAGATGACATAGTTATTCTTTTATCTCTTTCCTCAATTGGTTGTGGAGAACTTGAGAGAGCATTGGAGACTTGTTATGAGAGTTGTTCTTGCAGGATATCAATTTATGTATTGCAAATGTCCTTGATACTACATGGACTCACTTCTTAGAAATGTTGTGAGTGAATTGGTTATAGATTTGAAATTATCTTTTGTAGTGGGAGCTTCTTAGTATATATGTGGTAAGTATTGCTTTTGAGGCTTGTGATTATAGGTTACAGATTGGATATGTTGATGATGTGAGATTCACTTGGTATACCTTTGGAGGTATAGATAGTTGGATGGGTTTGGCACTTGTTGTGGGTGCTATTTCGGCTATGGATATATTTGAAAACTATGGATACATGTGATTACCTTTGGATCAGGTTTTTTTGTGTTTGGCATTTCAGTTGGTATAGAATTTTATGATCTTCTAATGTGCAAGTTGGGTGGCTTTCTCTTTCGATGGCCTCTATGTATGTCCAAAGGCAATGGCATAATAGAAGGTGGCTTCATTCATGTTTGAGATGCTGGATACTTTGATTTTGTTGTGGGTACCAGGATGGAGCACTTTGTGTACTTTTATCCATGATGGTAGATGTGCTAGGAGGGATTTTTCCCTTGTTCATTTATGTGGCTACAAATTGACCCTATGCAATATATACAACAAGTGGGAGATTGTTGAGATAATGGGTGTTGCACACATTGCATAATATTGTTATATTGTATTATTTTATTTTATTATGTAATGTTGTATCTAGATGGATGTGCAACATGTAAAGATTCCCATGGGATATACTTGATGAGCTGTATTGTAACATTGTGATAATATTAATCTTTACACGGGGTTTTATTCTTTCTCCACTTTGTGCCTAAGTATCCTTTATGTACCTTGTTGACACATTCACAACCACAAAGTAAATTATGACATGAATGGTATGGACATCTTGCCTTCCATTATCTTCATCAACTTAGATAAAAAAAATGGTCAAACATCTACCTACATTCAATTTTTCTAAAGGTAAATGTTCAACTTGTTCAATGGATATGCATCTAGAAGAGAATTTTGACAAAGGGAAGTCTTGGATAGCATCACTTGTTCTTGAGTTGGTTCACATGGTTCTAGCAGGCCCTTTTGCAGTGACATTAGTTAGCAAGGATCGCTATGGTCTCACTTTCATTGATTACTTTTCATGCTACACATGGATCTACTTTCTTGATCACAAGAAGGAAGTGTTTGATAAGATTTTAGCCTTCAAGAGTCATGTTGAAAAGAAATCAAGTAAAGGCATCAAGGTTCTTTGTATGGACAATGACAATAGATATGTGAACTCAAGACTTAGAGACTTTTGTGACCTTGATGGTATTGATCTTCAAAATCCTATAGCATTTAGTCCAAAATAGATAAGTATTGCAACAATGGGGATTAGAACTCTTATTTCAATGGCAAGTTGCATGATTCAAGCTAAGTCTCTTGATCCATCACTTGAGGTATAACCTATAAGTAGTGTCAGTCACATCCTTAATATATCTCCTCATAATTTCTTAGATGGAATGACTCCTTTTGAGGCATGATGCGGAAGGAAACTAGTTGTGAAACACTTTAGAGTTTTTTGTTATCCAGCATGGGCACACATATCTTCAAGGGTGTGCAAGGCACCACCACCAAGGCCTTGTAATTTCATTGGATATGAAGAAAGTGTTAAGGCATATAGACTTATGGATCCTGAGACTCATGAGATATTCATAAAGTGGAATGTTCACTTTGAGGAAATTTTACCTTGCTTATCCTCTAATATTCTCCATACCTCATACATTGTGGAAATTGATAGTGACAATAGTGATAGTGATTCAACAAGCTCACCTGTGGGAGATCCTTTTGGCAGATGCAAGATGAGGGCACAACATCAGCATATTCCACATACATACATTGCTACAGTGATAGGTCCATGTAATTCAGTGCAATTGGGTACACTTTGTCTTCTGGTTCCAGCATCAAGGGATGACTACTTGACCTAAATTTCAAGTTTTTTTGTGGACTCCTACATAGCAGATTTCGGAGACATTATTGATTATATACATCTCTTTGATGAAGAAGATCCTTCTTTAGTTGTTGCAAGGGAAAACTCTGACCTTGTTGTCAATTTTCTACATGATCAGTCTTACAAGGTTGATATGATTGTGGATCCTTATGTACAGCAGTTGCAGGAGGCCTCTTTTAAAGGGATAGTTGGTTCTTTGGGATATGTTTTACATCCATCCATGCTAGATCTGAACTTGTTCTTTTCAGCAATGTTGGAAGGGGCGACCATCAGTATCGACACAGGGATAGTTGAGCAATTTTTAGAGACACCATTCATATTTAGGATTCTTTGTACACATTAGGGAAACATCTCATATATACCTATGACATTGTTTCTTCCTAAAGAGAGCAACATTATTTAGTAGTCATGGATCAACTTCCACATTCATCTTGAAGCAGTTATCACTGATCGGCATTCTACATTTTTTTTTTGGGGGGGGGGGGGGGGGCTACCTTGTCTCCTTTCTTCTTCTTCTTCTTCTCTCTTATTCTTACAAACCTCACATTGCACTAAAATGCATACCTAATTCAAATAAGAGTCATCTTGCTCTTTTAATATTGCTTTAACTTGAGGCTAGCTCAACTTCTAGCAACGATTTCTCATTTTCCATCCAATCCCATAAATTTCCTCATGTAGGACCCATGCATTCATTTTGGATTCTAAGTTTTGTCTTGGCATTGTAACAACTTGTATTTTTCCCCCTACTTTTTTTCACTTTCCCCAACATCCCCTGTGAATTTGAGCCTATTTTCCCTAGGACAAGTCAACCTGTCTACTTACATCCTAGAGGTTTTTGGCCTAGATTTGGTTATAAAAGGACATTATCTTGGATTTGTTTTGGTTACAAAATTGTCTACTTTTGACCTATTACTTGGACAATTAGTTTGGATTTGATTTGAGCTCCAAAATGAGTATAAACTAACATCTACTAATCTCATTTGGAATCCATCCATCACAACACAAATAACCTAAAAATATAAATTTATTTTTAGATAACTTGTCTAATACTCTTCATATGGTGGGAGAAATATAATGGAAGGTGTCATAAATAGAAATTAAATAGCATATTATTGATTTAAGGGATTTCAAATGAGGCTTTGTTAAAATCTAAAGGTATTGAAGGAATTTACTACATTAATAACCTATGGGTAAATATTGCTTACATGTATTAACTTGAGAAGGCATCATGCCAAAATCTATATAAAGGAAATTAGTTCCACAATGGTGGATATGATAAGAATGGCTTCCATATAAAATAATCACAAATTAGGTGAAGAACAAGCATATAGAAGGGAATGCATGTCAATTAGAGAAGTGGGAAAAAATCAATATATATGTTAGCACAAATGTGAAGACCCAACAATTTTGATAAGAGTAATCTGGAGTAAAAAAGATGGAGGACTCAAGGATAGTAAAGTGGAAGTAACAATAATAGAAATTCTAAATGGATTAGAAGGTATAGTTCTCAAAACACTAAACCATTAGGCCAATGAGTTTATCTTTCTTTAGACAATGGGAATTTAGTTAAAAGTGTGGCCAAAGCTCAAAGATGTGGTTTTCTTTTTTAAATGGATTGCTTGGTGTTTAACATGCTAAGGAGATAATTTAATTGAAATTGGGGTCCAGTATGAACTTAGAATCTTTATCGACAGTTTTTTCCTCATGGAATGTCCAACTAGCCTGGTGAAGAGGAATTATTTAAGTAATAAAAATTGTATATGATGGACATTATTGAGATATTTTTAAATACTAGGAGCCAAACATTGATCCAATCAAGGAAAAAGTTGAGGAATTTGATTATGGATCAAATTGTATAATATAATGTCCCCAATATGAGGTTTAGCTTCGACCAGGACAAGTAATGGTTACAAAATAAATGTCAAAATTTAAACAATAGTGTCTAACTATACCATTCTACCCTCTATCCTAATCCCAACCTTAAAGATGTCTCTAGATCAGAATCCCTTACCCTCCTAAGGATCTCCAAGGTTCTAAATTATATAAAATCAACACTTGAACCATCCCCAATTATTTCACTATATTTTCTGAAGTGCAACCCCTAAGGTTCTTCTAGGATGAGACATCCTCTATCCAAGGCCAATCACATATGTATATATGTTAACATCATCATAATATTTTGGCACATCAATCTCAGACATATCAATCAAATAGAGATTATATCAATCTCACAAATCAACATTATAGAGATGATGACAATCTTATGCATGTTAGTTAGATGGAGATTATTAATCTCAAAACCTATATTATAGAGATTACTTAGCTGCGGGGATGTTGATCAGATGGATATTACATTGATATCACATGTTGACATCTCTATTAGAGTTTATATCATTATCTTCCCCCAATGAGGATACATACACACGCACACGCACACACACACAAACACACACAAACACACACACACACACACACACACACACACACACACGCGCGCGCGCGCGCGCGCGCGCGCACGCATGCACACACGATATTACTTATGAGTATCAAGATCCCTTGCGCCAAAGGGAAGGATATGATATCAAATCACAAATGATCTCCTTGACACATCAATGCATATTAAAGTATGTATGTAAGGTAAACTATATATTTAAGGTTTCTTCACATTAATTAATAATAATAATAAAATTTCAAAAATTAATAATAAAATTCCAAAAACTACATGAACAAAAATTGTTATTTTATTTTACCTTACAACCAAAAACACAATGGAATAAAGAAAATGGAGACAACACAAACACAAGAGCTGGAGATAAGCAAGTTTTCTTACTTGCTTGTTTTCTATTAAACTAAAACGAACTATTACAAATCTGCTTGTTTTCTGTTAAATTGAAATGAACTATTACAAATATAGAAGGGAATAAACTTCAAAATTAGAAAACTAAAATAGCTACTACTGTTGTTCATAAAATAAACTTGCAACAATATGTGGCTGCATACAATAACCCTGGAGTAATCACTGCTTAGACAGGACAAACTTTGGTGTTGATGTCTGCCTAACTTAACCAAATCTCTTTTTAAAAATAAGTAAACATTCCCCCTTTTGTATACCTTTTTTCCAAACAAAAATTTTCAACTCATTTTCATATTTCAAACTTACCTACCTATCATAAATGCATTGACTATTGAGGCTATAGTGGGGGAGTAAATCTGGGGATCTCAATCTTCTAACAACTAGGTGAACAGGCTCAAAGGACAACAAAATGATTTAAAAATTCAACAATACCACACATTAGAGCATGTATCCCTCTATACCCCTCTCTACCATTTGCTAACCAAATAATTTAAAAATCCAACAATACCACACATTAGAAAATGTGTCCCTCTATACCCCTCTCTACCATTTGATAACCAAATAATTTAAAAATCCAGCTATACCACACATTAGAGCATGTATCCCTCTATTGGGCAATGGATAACTAGCCAACCAAATGGTGTTTATTATATTTTTTTATTAAATTAAAAATCAGAAACAATTGTATAATAATATTGAAAAATAGATTACTCATTTAGGCGGCTACATATAAGCTGCCCCTCTATAACCATCTCTACCATTTGATTAGTGACTTTTCCTTCCTTGTTCAAAGGCACAATTGCAAGATAATCCTATACATATGTAGTTGCGCTATGTACACCTCTAAAAAAAAGGTAAAACATCAAACAAACTACTGAATTTAGTAATCTGAATTTCCCAGAAAGTGTGATCAATAATCCTAAAACTTTGAAACAAAGGAAACAAATCTACCACAAGTGGAATACGTCTTTTAATGAAGATTCTATTTCATAAAAAATTCCAATGCAGATTCCTCAGAAAAAATATTTGGGTTGAAGCATGAATGAAAAGTATATCAGATATAGGAGCAGGAATCCCCTATCATGTCATTAGATTTGGCCTACTGACAACTTAGTATCATGTTATTGTTTCTCCTCTTCTATTTCTTCACAAGTGTACACCCCATTCTCTGATTGTTTAGACCTGTGCCTTCTACGCATGGTAATATTTCATGAGTATTTTCTAGTCTATTGTCTAGTTTGTGGAATTAAAAAAATTCAGATTTGTACAAGTCTTGGTTTAGCCAAATCAAGGTTTTGCATATCTTCATTCCAATTTTTGAGATTTTACTGAAATTGTTTGTTTCACTCGGAAGATGTGTGTGAAGTGCATCAGCTTGGAGTTGAAGATTTTTTTGAAAAAGTAGTCCAATCTATTGTTTTTACACTCCTTAAAAAATAAAAGCAAGTTTTTATTTTCAATTCTTACTTGCTAGTAGGAAGTTGGAAAACTTGATTTTGAGGCAAAATTGGAAGTCCCGTATGCTAATTCCATTGTGCAAATTTTGAAACAAATGAACAAATTTTCAAATCCGGGTTTTGAAAAAGCCAATTCATGTCATCTGCCAAAAACCAAATGATATTTTGTTTCTACAATGTCTCCAATGCTCAACAAGTTATATATAATCTCACTATGTTGAATTCTGCAAGTTGTTTCTTAAGTCAGTTTTACTGAGCTATATTTCAATGCAAATGGTAATTTAAATGCAAATTAATTCCATCAATAGAACAATAATTGATGGCACAGTTTCTTTTTGATCAATTACTTGCAACATTTTTTTAGGTCGAAAAAAAGCTGAATCGCAACCCTTGTATTATCATAAAAGTATATAGAGAATACCATTCAAATGGAATCTCGACCAAAGTGGCTAAATCAGTTTGTTGTCCAATCGATAATAGATTAATAATTCAAAAGGTACTGACTAGAAGGCTTAAACAAAAGTTGCGAACAGATGATTACATAAAATTTTGAACAAATTATGTATTGAATAGCATCGTTGTACAGAGTAACAGATGATAAAATTTGAAACTAATTATGAATCGACTATAGTAATTAAACATATTAACACATACGGTCACATGCTTCCACAAAATTTTAAACTTGTTATACATTAAATGTCAACCTTATACATCAAAAGGAATCAAGTAAATGAAAATTAAATACAAAAGAATCAAATAAATACTCAATATCTTTTTTTCCTTTTCTCGTTCCAGCTTTCTTGTGGGTTGTTTGCATGTGTTACACTTCAAGATGATATCTTTAATTCCAATAATCATGTTATAAATTTTATATTGAAGGTAAAACTGTGGTATATACATGCTGATAAGCATACAACAACAAGGCAATTTCAATCTAGTTCATGATCCTACTTAGATGTATCCCATCTGCAACTTGTATAGCAACTCTTCTTCTTTTGTTAAACGGTCATTAACCCATTCTCCGTTGTAACTACGCCGTTTGAAATCTCGTGTCACATTTGATCCATAAGATTCAAAAACTGTCAAATTAAAACATTTTATTTCATTAAAAGTACAAATGAGAAAATAATGTATGAAATCCTAAATATTAAAAAAAATAAAAAATTCAATCAAACATGAGTAGTGATGTACCTTCATTTAAATTCACAGCTTTTGAACCAGCAAATAACTCATCTGGATCAATATATTGTTGACTCATTAGTAGAGGAATCAAATTCTCTTTTCTGAAAAAACAAAGGTTACAAGAACAAAATCAGGAAATTTAATATACTTTATTAAAAGGAATATGAACAGTAGCTTTTCCTTCCTTATATACCTTGTCCATGATTGAATGACTTTTCCTGGACCAAAATCATCATAGTTCTCCTCCTCCTCCGAGCCTTTGTCAGATGTCATTTCATATGAATTAATCTCACTTCTCAGTATTGACTGCTTAACATTTGTAGTACATAAATAGTTCAAAAAATTAATATATCATAAATATGTTTTTGAGTGATTAAAGTGGGAAGGGTTCTAACTCATAACAAAAAAGTAAGATCAAGTTTAAACCATAGCCCAAAAAGATCTCGAGCAGTGACCCAGTGGAAAAAGATCATAACCAAAACCAACAGCTACATAAACAAAACCAACTAACCTTAAATATGTTTGTATAAATAATCTTAGAGCATATTTAAAAAGGAAAAATAAATATTTATCAGTATTCTTAATTGTTTCTTCCATTTGATTATGTAAACATATTTTTAACATAACATTTTCTATAGTCCATCATCAAGATGCATGCAAAAGAAAAGAAAGAGAAAGGAGCATCTTGATGATGGATCACAGAGTGTGATCCAAAATGTTATGTTAAAAATTTGTTAACACAATCAAATCCTGAATACAAATAACAACACTAATAGATTGTGGAAATCTAATAGCTCTAATTTATCAATATTACAAACAAAATTAAGTCACATTCATTAGAAAATAGTCAGCATTTTACCTTTGCATGAGAATGTTACAACTTCCTCACTGTGATTTGAGTCCTTTGATACAAATTTGGTAGACATGGACACATCCTCTGCTAGGCGGCATCTGCGCTTAGCAGCTTCCTTTTCTTTCTCCATACGTCGCTTCTTCTTTGTCTCTTCCTCCATTTCTCTCTTCTTTCACTCATATTCAACCTATTTAATTATTTAGTCTTTACTCAAAATTAGCATATAATTTGTCTAATTATTTAGAAGCAAGAACCTACAACGCAATGATAAAATTGCAAACCTCTTATTAAGAAATCTTATTTTGAATGTATTCGAACATAATAAATAATAATAATAGTTAATAACAATTGAAAAACTCCTACTATTCACATACCAAAGCTTTGTGTCTGTATTCTTTTTCTTTAATCTCTAGATGTTGTTGCTCCTCAGCTTCCTTATGTTGCTTCCGAACTTCTTCTAGTCGCTTCATCCATTTTTCTTCACGTTCTCTCCTTTTCTTTTCTTCCTTTTTCCTCTTGACTGTAGCGGCCTCCTCTGCAATTTTATGTCGTTCTTCCGCCTTCTGTATTTTCTCCTACAATTTTCTGAGCCTGTCTTCTTCTACATTCATTTTCCTCTCCAATGCATTTTTCAACTTCAAATCGACAATTGATTTTGCTGCCATGGTACCTCCTTTTGTACTTGGTAATTGAATTATGAGTGCACTCTTTACCACTTTTTTCTGCTTTCACATGCAAAGAACAATGAATTTCTCACTTCTGTTTCTACATTGTTTTATACATGTGTAGAGGAGTGAGTAATTTATAGTCCAGCTGCAACGGACAAAAATGAGTCTGGCACATTGAGTGCGGAGCATCCACAAATGGTAAAATACATTCATTACCAGCACAAAGAAAAAATCCTCCCAATAGAGAAAGCTTCGCTTCCACAAGATCTTGTTAGCCGATAGGCTTTTTTGCGTGGCTCAGGTGGCTTTCATTGCTCGTAAATGTTATTGCATTCCATTATATCAACATTAATGTTATTGCATTGGTTCTGTTGGATGAATGATTTGAAAAAGATCTTATTTGAGCTTAATCTAAAAACAATCTATCATCATTATTGATAAAACTTGAATTTGGATCTCCTCTGAGATTTTACTTTAATAGGCTTCGGGTCTGGATTTGACTCTTGTCTTACGCTCATATAACTTTCCCCGAATTCCATTTTCAGTCATCGATAACCAATTTCAATCAACTGAGTGCTCGTTGAGTGGGTAAATGCAGGCTGAGGGGGAGAGTGGAGAAAGTGTGTTCTCCACTCATGAGCATTTATTTACATATATTCAATTTTTTGCTGAGTTGTGAATCTGCAGCATTTCGAGTTGCATTCCCTTGCGTTGAGTGAATGCCTTATAAGAATGCTAATTAGTATTATATTAACTAAACTATCCAGATCATAGAAGGAAAATTGAAATAAGACTTATGGTACTTTAGGAAGACTTTTTAACACACTGCATATTACATGGATCATTGTTATATGTACAACAAAAAAGAAAAATCCTCCATAGTTACGGAATACTCAACATTAGAATTTACAGTAAGTAATATCTCAGGATCCAATGTCCTTAGTTTCTCCACTAGAATGCAATATATTGATGAGCATGCACTTTCCTCTCTTCTCTATCACAGCATTGTTCCTTGCCCCTGAAAAGGTACCCAAACACACAACATCGTCAAATACAAATTTGATCTGCACAGATTTGATGGGCCTTGGAACTGTTTTGGCCAGTTTTTCTACACTCCTCAATTTTACTACATAACTCTCCTTAAACGCCTATGAAATTTGGATGTGGGCTCCACTCAGATCCCCATTCCTCCAACAAGTGTAGAGCATGCAAAATGGCATGGCATTAATTAAGACATCATTAACATTTTTTAATAGCATTAACATTTTTTAATTGTTTGTTCTGTGTATTTGTAAGACATCATTCCTTATATGGTATGTTTATGGCCGATGATGGAGGAGGAGAGGGCCCATATTTTTGTTATAAAATTTACTTATTTTGCAGCACTGGAACTTATTTTGCCCCTATTCCAAGCCAACTATCATTTAAGCAAAGATAAATTGAATTGAAAAAGGATTTAATGATTTAAGATTATGTATATGAATGAAGGAAGTAAATGAATTAATAGAGCACTGGAACTTATTTTGCCCCTATTCCAAGCCAACTATCATTTAAGCAAAGATAAATTGAATTGAACAAGGATTTATATGAATGAAGGAAGTAAATGAATTAATAGATATATTTCACCAAGGGATGTTATAATATAATATGGATTCTAAAATAGTTCTTTTAAAAAAAATTATGTAATGGTATTTATTTTTTAAGTTATTCTTATATTTCTAATTCTAAATCATATCTAACATATCTTACGCTATGCAAACTACTACTCTTGATTTGTCCACCTACATAGTATGAGTAAAAATTACTTTTTCAATGCTTTTAAAATTAATCTCATTTTCCTTGTACACGTTTTTGTTGCTTAGTCACGAATATGACTCCAATTACAGTTCAAATGAACTCTTGAATTGGGATTTCAAGAATTAATTCTATACTGTCAATTTGAAATCCTTCTATTAATTTTACATCTCTTCAATTTTTATTTTTTAATAAAACGTATCGGCGTATCCCTTACACCTCCTTTTGGTGCAAGTGCTAGTGTACTTATTAGTGGGGATTTCTTATTCATTGCATTTGCTAATTTGATTCTAACTATCTTTAATGCTTTTTTTTTAATTATGAAAATTTTAGTTTTAAATTTTTATGTTAATAAATTCTTGATATCTTTGCTTGTTTATTAAATTCTTACATTATACTTAGAATTTACATTTTATATTTTTATTTTTCATTATTTTATTTTACTTTTATTTCAATATTTTATGATTAATTGTCCTCAAATAATAATTTCAATTTTTTTTTCAGATTACAAATATTTCTTTTAATGTTTTTAATTGTACAACTAATTATAAAAGCCTGAGATTTTTTTATATAGATTTTCATTAGATTTTCTAGTTTATGGTAGCCTTCATATTTTTTTCCTTAGTTCACAAATCAATTTTAAACTTTTGGGCCAATGAGTAAGGTACCTTTATAATAGGTCTAGTGAAATGATGAGTCTAAAAATCAATATCAAGATTGATAAAATTGATGAGAGAAATGATGATCATATATTTACTTTCTAATATTAATCATCTAGATTTACTTATCAATAGTTGTAGATTTTTATTAGAGGAGGACACAAATCACGGGACCTCCTCATCCCCTCCAAACTAATATTTGATTTTTATTCTAGTGATATTGTTATTTTTTTTATGGGATCCGTAATTTTTTTTTTGGCTAATATTTGGTCATGTTTAGCTACTAGGTTCAATTTGGATTGTTGTTAGGGTTCTATTCGTTTGAGTTTTATGATTATGACTAAAGTATTATATCCGTAATTAAATAGTTAGTTGTATAGTTCGAATTTGATTTAGATTATTATTTTGGTTGAGATTCAAATAGAATTATAGTTGATGTTGTGTGTGGAATTATAAGTATAATTTAATAAGGATTAGGGTTAAGTGTTGTTTAGTTTTAAGTTAGGTTTCATACTAGAGTTCTATTCCTTTATTCTTAGCCTTAAAAATTTATTTAGCTTTGCATCCATGATCACAAGGTCAAGGCTAAATATGTTTTATTACTAAGGTTAAGGCTAGGTTAAGAGTAGGAATTAGTGATTAATGTGATTGGTCTTTAATTAGGTTTAGTATTAGGATTCAATTGATGTTATAGTTAGTGTTCAAGGTTACCATTAGCTTAAGGCCTTCTGTTCAATTTTGATTAGGGTCATGGTTCATTTTTTACTAATTTTGGTGTAAGGATATAATTTGGTTTAGGATTATGGATTGATTTGATTTATTGTTCTATTTGGTTTAGCTATATGGTTCTATTTAGTTTAGAATTTTTTGATAATAGGGGAGTGGTTATATATGTTTTAGTTTCAAGTTTAGGTTTATTTAAGTTGATAAATATAGTTTAGTAGTTTAGTATTTAATTAATTTTCGAATTTGGGTTTTTTTGGTTAGTAGATGTGCCTTTGTTTACAAATATTAAATTGACTCTATCACCCTATTTTTGTTACAAATAATTATTAAATGATTGGATAAGTGTGTGATAATCACCCCCCTTTGAATTTTACTAAAAGGTCCAACTCCCTTCACAAAATTTATGATAAATTATTATTAAATTAATAGAGAAATTTACTTTAACCAAAAATCACTTAAGGCCGTTTAGATCATTTCTAGATGAAGAGTAATATCAAAAATCAAGGAGATTGATCACAAATCTAGAATACCAAAGTTCTCCATTATCTATTATTCCAAAAAATAAAATTCTTTTAAAGTATTGGACTATACCTTACAATGGCATGCCTCCTTACTCTAAATTGGAACAACACATGACATAAAATGAAATGTTCTCATAGAAACTTACACTTGATGAATCCAAATATATAAGTTGAAACCACTTCTATATATTAATTGTATCAATCAATGTTTCCAGACAGGACATTCTAATTCAGAGATATTCAGAGATATACAGGAATCATTTCATTCAAAAACATAAAATCAAAACCATTTTTTTTGCTAGCACCCACTTTTTCCAAACCCTTATTAGCTTTTAGCTAAGCTAATATATAGGCAATCTAAATAACCAAGCCTTCTTGAAAAACTAAACTCCTAGTTCACAAATCAGTTTTCAAGTTTTGAGCTAGTGAACCAGATACCCTTATAATAAGTCAAATTAAGAGTCTAAAAATCAATATCAGGATCCATAAAATTGATGAGATAAATGATGATCATATATTTATTCTCTCTCTCTCTCTCTCTCTCTCTCTCTCTCTCTCTCTCTCTCTCTCTCTCTCTCTCTCTCTCTCTCTCTCTCTCTCTCTATATATATATATATATATATATATATATATATATATATATATATATATATATATATAATGTAACATATGAAAAAATAAAATTATAATTCATTATATAGTATTCCTAAAGCGACAATATTTTTTTCTAGTTTCACAAATTTTTTAAAGTGATAGAATTATTTCTATGTACACAATTTTCTAGTAGTGACTGAATTTTTTCTTAGTCCACGATTTTCCAAAAGTGAGTTAATTTTTCTAAGTCCATAATTTTCCAAAAGTGACAAATTTTTCGAAGTCCACAATTTTATAAAAGTGACAAAAAAAATTCTAAGTCCACAACTTTCCAAAAATGTCAAAAGTTTTTCTAGATCCACAATTTTCCAAAAGTGACGCAATTTTTTCTAAGCCAAAAACTTTTAATTTCCAACATGTAGGTCTTGTTGACGTTCAACCAAAATGATGTTTGGATGTTCTCCTTTGAACTTTTGGATGGTGGAGATGATTTCTTAAGGATTTGACAAGTCTAAAGATTCATACTTTTCCATCACTTCCGTATGGAAATCATGAACTTCTTGCCTTACAACTATAAAATCATCTAGCTTAGAGTCCAAATCCCTTAGTGTCTCCTCAGCTTGAAAAATATATCCAACATCATCTTTAGAGGATACTTCTTGAAACAATGCTTGAATTTTTGTACAACTATTTTCACATAGCATAGTTGGGTTTTGGAGTCATCATCAAATATCTCTAAGCTGGTTGAACTATAGTATTTATTGACTACTAATAGTTGGGCATGTTTTATTTGCATATCTTGGATATCTTCATACATAGATAACATGACCTCTTAATTGACTTGTATGTTCTCAATCTAATCATCAATCTTATTATGTTATTGTCTTGTATAACATATAAAAACATTTGGTATCTCTCACTTCTGAGTGAAAATCCACGGAGTGTGAATTCTCGGGCACTCCTTGGAACTTGAAAGTCATGGGTTTGAGTGTGATCTTAGCTACTGCAAAAGATGAGGAAGCCATGGTAATCTTCGTGACCTCTGTATGTTTTGGATATGTACACTAGCATACCTTAAGACTTAGCACACCTTTAAAGTTAATGCACCTTTGTACTTGCACACCTTCTCACTTAACACATCTTCAGGGAGTCACATAAGGTGATCAATTTTACAAAACATAAATGTTTCTATATTTGAAAATAATTTTTGGGTTTTTATCAAATGAGGTCTAGTGTACTTATTCCTAACATTTTTGATGATTTAAGCCCTTTTTATACTCCAACATTTTCATGGACTTGAAATCCTTTTACTTCTTCTATCTGAAATACCTAGGCACATGTGTTGAATATGCACATACAATATACCAAAGTAATCTTTATTGTTATGGATAATAAGGATGCTATGATGACCTACATAGAAGATAAACATCAATATACTAGTGCTAGGGGGTAAACATAATTCTTAAAAATTAGGCCCGACTAACAAAAAAGAAATAACAAAAATTGGTCAACAACTAACAAAAGCAACAATTGTGCACTAGCACACTCAGCACACTTATGGAGGTGTGTTGAGTAGGTCAAGCACCATTGTTTGTACATCTAGAAAGGGGAAAACCTAGTGCACCTTGTGAAGGTGCACAAGTGCACATCTACAAAACAACTTAAGGCAGTGTGCATAGCACACCTTGATAGGGTGTGCACGTGCGTTGGGTGTGCTTGTGTGCACCTTTAGCTTTTATGCAATACTTGATATTCTTGGTTGGTAGGTTTTGAATGATGCTAACTAAAAAAACTCCTAAATCTAAACTACAAGAGTTCCACTCCCTAAGGCACCTTGGAAGATAACCTATTCTAAGGAACAACCTTTATGGAGTAAAATTAGAAAATGACGGTCCCCATTTCCAAAGTCAAAAATGGGGCATGTGTTGTGGAACCATAATAGATATCTAAGGAATAAGGATTGGAATTGTCACAAGTATGAATTTTGTCCTTTGATTGAGTCATGGACGCAATTTATTATTGCAAGGATGAAGTGATTTGAGAAAGGTTTTCTATAGTGGATTTTGTATAAATATTCATATGAAACATGAGTAAAATATTTGGAGCATTATGAGAAATATAAGGGATGGTGGAATATGAAAATTGGACATTATTGTAAGTATGCATAAATAATGTTTTTGAAATAACCAAAAAACTTTAAGAATGATAAATAATAGGATTAAAAAAGCATTTAGAGATAGAAGGAAAGGGATAATTGTGTTGAATGCATGTATTTATGAGAGGTGGAGAATAAGTAGATACACTAGATATTGAGGTAGAAATATGAATATAGGTTTAATGAGGGGTACTCCCCTTATTGACATAAACATTTGCACACCATCATAGAGGAATAAAAATAAAATTACAAGAAATAAAAAATTGCAAAATCATGAAGCTTACTTTCTATTATCTTCAATGAAAACATATTAAAATATTGAGAAATATGACATGCTAAAGCCACATGGGCCATTTGATTTCAATACTTTGCATGCCAGAGCTACCATATAGATCATTAGAAGTCCCCTAGATAAACTTAGGGACCTTCATTATATAGGAGGGTTTTAACCACCCTAGATGATTCTAGAAATTATAACCCTCTCTTTTGAGGCTAACCATCCCTAAAGTTAGATGATTTATCTTTTCTTCCATTGGAACAATCTCGTAAAATCTTTTAGAAATCACATGAGTTTTTGGGAGATTTTTTATTTATTTATTATTATTATTTTTAAATAAAAGTAACTTTTGGAGACTATAACTCTTCACTTGTTGACCTAATTTATTAATATAACACATTTTAGAAATGGCACAAAGTTATCTAATAGCTCAAGATGTCATGCGTGAGCCATGCAAAGGTTTGAACTATTTTGAAAGCCTCTAAATCCTTCATAGTTGAGTTCAAATTTGTGTACCCCTCTTCAAAGAAATAAATAAATTAAATAATATCTTTGAAAGTAGACTTGATCTTACCATGAAACATTACCATAAATCTGATATAACTAAAGTATATCTCTAGAGGAATAGATTAGAACATTATGAGGTTTAATAAATAATTTACTAGTGTAAAATAAAAATTATGAAAGTTTTTTTAAGTTAATATATAGTGTATATTAAGAAAAAATGATGTATATTAGGGAAAGAGAAAGAGAGACCTTTAAACATAAATTAAAGACCCCAATATGTGTCAAGGATTCTAAATCAATGATATCTGATGTCATATTTTGTATATATTATATTTCTAAATCTTAGATAAGAGGTATTAGTCAATGTTGAGTGTTCTGGAACCTTAACAACCATATCATGTTTTAAAAACTAATGTGGGATAACAATTCAAAGAAAAATCTCATCTCAGTATTATCTATTTTATGAGCCAAATATTATTATTTTTAATTATTATGGGACTTGTAGCATAGTTTGAGACAACATGTTTCTTGCAACCCTTCAAATTGTCTATCGTGAATGCATTATTTTGCAAGATTTAAAAATCATTAATGTTAGTATTTTTATCTTGGCATATATGTTAAACATTGCCTGCATTTAAAAAAAAAAAATATTAAGGACCTTAATATTTTAAAATTTCAAATATTTTATAAATTATAGAGTTTAATGTGGCATCAAAGAGATAGAAACTAATGGGGTGAATAATAGGATGAAGGAAATGGATATAGGAGGTTTTTTATCATATTTGGATAAATTCTTAGTTAGGAATGATACATCATATGAGAAACACCATATTTGTTTTCCTTATAGAAATAGAGGGCTTGCTACATTTGTCTTTGATAAAAAGAGGGAGGTTGACATCATGGTTGTCCCTTAAGGACTAGATGGATGGGGAATATCTAATTAATTCTTTATTGAGAAATAAAGGGGGTGTTATTTACATTTGGTGAAGGTGTAAATTTTTAGAGGAAATGTGCGTGATGTACAAGAATATGATTGATCATTTGTGTGGTAGATAAGTGCTTTTACAGGACTAGAGGGGAATCTGGTGTACATAATTGGAGGCACAGGATACACTTAGAGGAGATATGTAATCTCAAAGAAAATGTGTCTCATTGTGTGTGGGAGGTGAGAAAGTTCATATTGTGAAATGGTTTTAGGTTCTATAATTAAGAAATAAACTAATGTAGTAAGTTCGGTAATTTTTAAGTGAGTGACAAGGATTGGTGACCATGCTTTAGAAAAGCCTCTAGAAGGATTAGATTCAAAACCCTTGTAATGTTCCACTCTTGTTTAAATTTATATAATAAAGGAGGGAATGTTGGAGCTTTACTTAATTTATATTAATCTTATAGCTTATATTAATAAGTTTGAAAACACATATATTTAATTATGGAGAGTTATATTCCCTTAAGTGGTTACCCAGAGGAATAATAGTTATATATAACAATTACTAATTAAATTTTACCATTTAATGATGTAGATATATCAATCTAAGTGTTGTATTTAAGAAAAATTCCTTTGCCTTCAATTTTCATTGTGATTTTTTGAGCTTCTAAGTTAGTTGGCAAGAGCGAAGTGAGTCCTTTGTCTTCCATAAAATTGAAACATTTATATCTATTAGTGTATGCCACCTCCAATAGAATCTACAATTTTTTCATGAACCTTTTTCTTCATACTTAATCTCATGGAATTTTTTGATCCAAGAAATTGAATAAACAAGTTTTCTTAAATCTTCTCTTCTCTTGTAATGTGTCAACCTTTTATTCAATATTGAGGGTTTTTATTTATAGTAGGATTTCTTTGGAATCACATTTATCATGTATTCACCTTTAATTCTCTTATTAGTTTAAATTCATTGATAGTTGATATAACTTGAAATAAAATCAATTGAACTCTAGTTCTATAGTCTATTTGAAGATCCAAATGAATATTTGATTAAAAATATTGAAGTGCTATGAATTTGTAGTTCTTCATGAAAATTTGATTAGACTTTAGGATTCAATACAATTTTGAGGAATGCATTCCCCATGCTCTATATCCCTCAAATTTTCATATTTTCACATAACATTCCAAAAATTTTAATTTTTAGATACCAATAGTTTACTTACAATTTATCTTAATATCTTCTTCAAGGGAATATAATTCTAGAAATATTGATGAAGTTGAAGTAGTCAACCACTACTATATGATTGAAGATGTGGACATGGGTAGTTATGGTATGGTTACCTTTGAGCTCACTTATAGCTAATATTGGTTATAGTAATGTTTTTTTTTGTTTAAGACTCTAACCAAAATTATTGAAATGATGTTTTACGCTAGAGAGCTTTGTTGGTGAACCTTGTCAAGATTATTTTTGGATAAAATGGGATTGATGATAATTCTATAGGTTTTCCTCAGGGAAAATTGTTACTCATGGAAAAAAATTCTAGCCTTGCATTAATTTACACTAGGTCCATAAGTATCTATGTCCAAGGGTGAGGATCAATAAAAATTGTAAAGTGTGTTTTTATTCCTTTATTAGGTTTTACTACTATTTGATAAGAATTCATAAGCAACTTTATAATTTGTTTATTCTCTATAATTCAAGTTTTTTTTCTAACCCGATGGGATATCTGTTAAGAAACTAGAGAACACGAGATTAACTAAATTAGCATACTTGAGCTACTCAGCAAAATAATGATCAATTCAGTCAAAATAGGAACCACTCGTCCAAAATGAACACCAAGACAAGGTTGATCAAATGTTAAACCTTGGCAAACTAACGTGTTAACCCACCATGATAAATTCATAATAAAACTCTAGAAAATATACAGGGATAGAACAAAGGTTGTTTCTCTATTTTTCCTTACAACCAAGCACACAACATAATAAAGAAAATGGAGAGAACACAAACAAAAGAGCTACATATATGCAAGTTTTCTTGCTTTCTTTCTCTCTATTAAAATGACATGAACTATTACAAATCTATAATGGAGTAAACTACAAACTCATAAAATTATAATATCTACTATCGTTGTCAAAAATATAAACTTGTAGCAATATGTGATTGCATACAATAAAACTAGAGCAATCACTACTCAGACAGGAAAATCTTTCACATTCAAAAGCACAAAAGATTTCAGTATGTTGCTACACAATCTAATATTCTTTTTGCTACTATTGTTTCCTTCCTAACTCAATTGAATGTATTTTTATGAATAAATAAAAATTCCCCTATTTTGTCTACTTTTTTCCCATACACAAAAAATTCCCACTCATTTTCAAATCTCAAACTTACATACCCACAATGAATGCATTGACTATTGAGGCTGGAGCATTAAACTTTCTATGCCTAATGGCTTGGTGAGTATATTTGCTAGCTACTGCTTAGACTTACAATATTCTATTTTAATTTCACCATTCTCAACCATGTCTATAATAAAATGATACTCAATTTCAATGTTCTTACTTCTTCCATGAAACACTAAATTCTTTATTAGAGTTATTCAGGAAATGTTGTTAGAATAAATTATGCTTCCATCCTCTTGTTCTTCTTTCAAATTCTCAAACATTATTCTCAATCAAATAGCTTGACATGCTATTGCATTTTCTATTATGTATTCATCCTCTATTTTAGATTGGGCAACTATTGGTTGCTTCTTATATACCCATGAAATTGCACCTGGGCCCATATGAAATACATAAATAGAAGTGCTCTTCCTATCATCCAAACTTCCAACCCAATCACTATCTATATAACCAACCAACCCAATTTCATTTTCAATATTATACAAAATACTAAATCCTTTGGTGTTATTGACATACCTTTGGATCCTCTTTCCCTCTTGTTAATGGGAGTCTTTTGGATTTTCCATAAATATAGAAATTAGACTTACTGTATGCATTATATAGGGCCAATTTTCATTCAAATACATCAAGATTCCAACCACACTTTTATACAATGTTGGATTATCATACTATTGCAATATGCCTTGCTCAAATTTAGACCTATGACTATTGGTCTTTGTGTTGCCTTACTTTTTTAATTTTAAATCTCCCCAAGATCTGATTTGCATATTTTTCTTGAGAAATAAAAATGCCATCATGCACTTATTTTACTTCTATGCCTAGAAAATAGTTCAAGAGACCCAAATCTATCATTTCAAACTCACTTTTCATGCCCTTTTCGAAATCAGCGATGAGGAAATCATCATTCCCAGTAAGATTTAAATCATCTACACATAAGAAATTAATTAAAACTTTTCCATTAGTTGCCTTGATGTAAAGAGTGAGCCCACCATTGCTTTTTCTAAATCTATTTCTCATCAAATATAAGTCAATCATGCTGTACCATGCTAGTGGAGCTCATTTCAACCCATAAATATCTCTTTTCAGCCTATAAACACTCCACAATTTTTGGCAAACCATCTACCATTTTTTTCTTGGATAATAAATTTAAACTAACATAACCAAGATGTCCATACCTAAGATGCCATAGCTTGAATGAGTCTTCAATCACATTCTTTACATCTAATTGCTTATGTACTATAGTCCATATATTCTTGGAAGGTCCAACAATGATTCTACAAGAGAAACATGTCTCTATTCTCAAAGGAAAAATGCAGTTCTCTGTCATTAGAACCATCGCAACTATTTTCTTAATCCCATCTTTCTCATGGATGACACAATTCTCATTTTCCATCAGCACTTTATAACCTTTTTGAATGAGTTGTCCAATACTAATCAAATTGTGCTTCATACCCAGTGAGAAATAAAAATTTTGAATCTTTTTCTTCTCACCTTGCTTGGTGTGGATCATGATAGATCCCTTGCCCACAATAGGAATGGTTTCATTGTTCCCCACTCTAATTTCAAATTACAAATTGTTATCAATAAAAGAAAATAATTTTTCATTACCACTCATGTGGTTGCTGCAACCACTATCCAAATACCACACCTCAAAACTACCTTCTTATCCAATGTTTCACATGATGAAGGCCATGGAATTATTTGCTTCACCCACATTTACATCAGCCACATTTTCACTTTTCCTTAACCATTTAGTTTTCTTTTTCTAGCACTCACTTCCATAATGCCTAAATTTGTGGCAATAATAACACTCCACATTCCTCTTGTTAGATATGTAGTTTTTCTTGCTTCCTCTAGAGAAAATTTGAGAGTTTCTCACTTCCTCTTGGCTACCTTCTTGTCCTAAGGCTTCTCCTCAAATATTTCTTTTTTTGGAGTTACCATGATCTCTACCTTCAGAGCCTCTACCAAAGCCATTTCTTCCTCTCCCACTACCTCTTGCATTAGCTTGAGCTTTAAAATCTTGATGTTGGGAAGATGTTCTTGATCTATTAATTTGGTGCTCCTGTGTTTGGAGAATAACCATCAACTCATCCATAGTCAAAGTGGTTAAGACTTTTGCCTCTTCAATGGTCATCACAAGATCAACATACTTTTGTGGTAGACTTCTTAAAATTTTCTCCACTATTATTTTCTCCTTATATTCTTCTCCATTTGACTTCAACTGGTTTACCAAACCAAAGATTCTTGAGCTAAATTTTGTAATATACTCATTTTCTTTCATTTGAAGATTCTCAAACTCTCTTCTAATCATCTATAGCTTCACCACATAGATTTTATTATTCCCTTTAAAATTAATCTCAAGGATATACCATGCTTCTTTTGAATAGTTAGCTGCTGCAATTTTTTGAAAAATAAACTCTTCCATGGCTGCCTCAATCAATCTTATTGCTTTTGCATCTTTCCTCCTTGACCCCTTCCACTGAGTCTTTTGATTATTTATGAGGGCATCATAATGAGATGGTTCTTTCACATCATTGAATCCATCGACCAAAAACTCCCACAAATCATTTGCAACCATAATGGTTATCATCTTCTTTGCCCAAATATTATAATTTTTGTAATGTTCTCGATGATACACTTGAAAGTAAGTACCTAGTGGAAACCACTTGAGGGAAAAGTGCCCAAGGAAAACCACCTGAGGAAAAATATTGAAGGGAATGTACCCAAGGGATACCAGCTAATCGAAAGAGATTGAGGGAAATCACTCAAGGGAACACAATGCAAGTGAAACACATGGGAGGTATCCTGAGGCCATGTCATAAGGAGCCAAGGTTGCATTGTAGGGAGACAAGGCCATGTACGAGGGACCCTGATGCCATTCAACACGAATCCAAAAGGTACAGAAGGAGAGGCAAAGGCTACAAGGATAGAAGTTAAATGTGAGATTCAACTAATTAAAGACAAGTATGAATCACTCAATGCCTAATATTCCCTAGATACCAGAAGTAAGCCACATATAAAGATGTAATAAATTATAAAAAATTCTCAAAATCATGATATAGAAAAAGATGACACCAAAACTAGACAAATCCAAACAAGTAGTATAGAGGATGAAATAGGGTGGGGTTGAATCTCACTAAAATTGTAAAGGCCAAATAGGGAAGATCTCTCACTTCCGAAGTGGAAAACAACATAGAACTCCACATAGGAATTCCTAGACAATAAAATAATCCAAATCACATGTCCAAAATAACCTACAAGATGAACTTATAAAGGGCTTCGAGGAAGTTTCGCAAAAGGATTACTAAAATGGTAACAGGTCGACAAGTTACAACAAAATAAAATAAAGAGTAGGTCCCTTTATTAATTAAATCAATGAATTAAATAAATCCTTTGGATTTTATTTTTTAGGACCATTTATTTAATTGACCTAATTAAATATTTTATTAAAAATTAGGGACATTACAAATCTCCACCAGCCAAAAATTTCTTGTCCTCAAGCAATTTTCTATCCAATCCATACCATAAATTTGTCAACCCCAAATCAAAAGCACAAGTAGAGCATGTGAATTGACATCAAATCTCTTTTGTAACACATAGTCATCCAACTTTTTCTATGCAACTCTAATATAAACATTATTGTACTCTTCACTATGATGCCAATGACAACAATAAATGAAATCCTTTACGTTGTGATATTCAAAAATTACTTTGGGTATGGTCATAGGCATAAACGTTGATGCTAGCACAAACTTAGTCACTGACACAACCATTGTGACCACTATTATACTCCTTATTGGAAAATGCCCTCTAAATAAACCCTATAAAATATTCACAATGGATAAAGCCTTGAGAAAAAGTACCTCAATGAATGGAGCCTTGTTTGCGAGTAGCTCATAGAAGGGAATCAAAATTGTGAGTGGCCCTATTGAAGGGAACCTCAATGGATATATACTTCATAATAGTATGTAGACAGTACAAAAGGCAAGTTGTATAGTCAATTAGCCAATGTGTCACAATAAAGGGAGTCTCGGTTGAGAGTATGTTAGTGAAGGGGTCCTCAATCATAAGTACCTCAGCAACATGAGCGACAAAGGGTGCCTTAAAAAAGGAAGCCTCAAAAAATAGTATCTCAGTGAAGGGAACCTCAAAAAAGAGTAACTCAGTAAAGGGAAGCTCTAACATGAGTACCTTGACATAGAGACATTTGGAAGAACACAAAAATTTGATGATGAACAGAGCCTTGACAATGAACATCTCCTTGATAACGTACATAACAATAAAAGTAGAAACAATGATGGACATAGCCATAGTGATAGACACACAATGGTGATAGAGACAACCATGATTATGATGGCACAACTATGACTATGATGACAATGATAGACATAGCCATAATGATGATAATGAGAAAAACAACAATCACTAACACATACTTGATGGTACTAGACACAAACTCAATGATGATGATAGGAAGAGAATCAATGATGACAAGCACAGACTCGATGACAATGATGGACACAATGATTATAGACACAAACGTGGTGATGATGATGATGGATATGAATATAGTGATGATAATGATGGGCACAAACTCGATGACAGGAGACAAAAACTTGACAATGATGACAGACACAAACTTGACAACAATGATGGACACAATGACAATAATGGACACAAAGTCAGCAAAGGTCATAGTGATTAAAAATGTACATAATGATAGTGATAGAAACAAACTCAAAAATGAACATGTTGACAAAAATAACTACAATGATGGACACAGACTTGATGATAGAGATAGACTTGATGATAGTGACTAATATGACAATGGACACAAACACACATCCTAGATGGTAGACATGACTAGGGGTATGGATATAGCTTTGGTGATAGACACATTGCCTTGACAACAAACACAACCTGCATGCTTGATAGTACCTTAAAGGATGGTACAACCAAAGGATAAACTCCATATTCAACCAATTGTAGTTTCTCTTGCAATGAATCATTTGTAGCATCTCAATGAATTTAAAAATTTCTAGTAGAGCTTTCTATTTCTAAGGATCACCGATAGGGCCCAAATTTTCATCGATGTGATCCACGAGTGCTAGGTTGATGAAATTAGTGTAGAGATCTTCTTCACCATTTTCATCATCTTGAAGTTTCAGGTGCTTTCCGCCCTTAGCCATAACAATAGAATCTTGTGAATCCTTATATGACTCTTCATTTTCTTCTCGCATTTGTATGACTTTATTGTATAGGCACTTATAAGTCTCTTACTTTAGACCATTGTTTGAAGAGTTTATTGCTTTGAGATGATAGATGGTTGATTTGCAAGTCTATATAATCATTAAGACATATGTCACTCTCCCATCCACCAATCACCTAATCTTTCTCGATTTCCTTCAACGTCTTAATCAATGCATCACTTGACACGATGATTTGAATTCAATAACTAATAGGCTGGGAATATCATCACCTCTACTACTACCATAATATTCCTAATGGCACACCTGAGATTAAGTACTTGATGGAAACCACCCAATGGAAATAACTCGAGAGAAAGTACTTGAGGGAGACCACCTAATGAAAAGTTTATGAGGGAAACCAGTGGAGAAAAAACCACCCAAGGGAGCCACACTAGAGGTAGTCAAGGCCACGTCAAAGGGAGTCAAGGTCATATTAGAGGGAACCTGATGTCATGTGAGAGAAAACTAAAGGCTACAAAAAATGAGCTAAGTGCCTTAAGGAAGAAAATATAAATGTCACATTCAACTAATTGAAGATAACTATGAATCACTTAATTTTCGATATTCACTAGATACCAAAAGAAAGCCACATGCAGATATGTAATAAATTATAGATAATTTTCAATCTTATATTGTATACAAAGATGGGACTTGGACTTTCAAGATCCAAACAAGTAGTATAGAGGACATAATAGGGTGCAATTGAATCCCAAAAAAATTGTAAAAGCCAAATAGGGGGAAGATCTCTCACTTCCAAAATGAAAAACAACACATAACTCCAACATGAATTGACATACAATAAAATAATCCAAATTGCAAGCCTAAAACACACTACAAGATGGCCTTATAAAGGTCTTCAAGGAAGCTTCCTGAAGGATTACAAAAATGTTGATAGGCCAACATGTTACTAAAAAATTAAAAATAAAAGAGCACACCCCTATATTAATTATATCAATTAATTAAATAAGTCCTTTTTTATATTATTTAATTTTTGAGACCATTTAATTAATTAACCTAATTAAATATTTTATAAAAAATTGGGGACATTACAATTTTGTCCATTAAAGGATGGTGGTATTTGCTAAGTCTTTCCTTCATCTCTAGCCATGTTTCCTGCACAAAAAAGTTCAATACCTAGAAAAACAAATGCCCAAATACACAAGAATTCAGCGGTTTCTCTAATACCATGTCAAGAAACTAGAGAACAGGGGGTTAATCAACTCTAGCTGAGCTACTTGATAAAATAATGACCAAGTCACTCAATCAAAATAGGAAGCACTGACCCAAAATGAACACCAAGACAAGGTCAAGAAAATGTTAACCCCTGCTAGTCTTACTTTTCAACCCGCTGCCAAAAATTAATAATAAAATTCCAAAAACTACATGAACAAAATTTGTTATTTTATTTTTCCTTACAACCAATCACACAATGGAATAAAGAAAATGGAGACAACACAAACACAAGAGCTAGAGATATGCAAGTTTGCTTGCTTGCTTGCTTTCTATTAAACTAAAATGAACTATTACAAATCTGCTTATTTTCTATTAAATTGAAATGAACGAGTACAAATCTAGAAGGGAATAAACTACAAACCTAGAAAACTAAAATAGCTACTACTGTTGTTCATAAAACAAACTTGCAGCAATATGTGGCTGCATATAATAACCCTGAAGTAATCACTGCTCAGACAGGACAAACTTTGGTGTTGATGTCTACCTAACTTAACCAAATATCTTTTTTAAAATAAGTAAACATTCCCCCTTTTGTCTACCTTTTTTCCAAACAAAAATTTCCAACTCATTTTCATATTTCAAACTTACCTACCTACAATAAATGCATTGAGTGTTGAGGCTATAGTGGGGGAGTAAATATTGTGATCTCAATCTTCTAATGACTATGTGAACAAGCTCAAAGGACAACCAAATGATTTAAAAATTCAAGAATACCACACATTAGAGCATGTATCCCTCTATATCCCTCTCTACCATTTGATAACCAAATAATTTAAAAATCCAACAATACCACACATTAGAACATGTGTCCCTCTATATCCCTCTCTACCATTTGATAACCAAATAATTTAAAAATCCAACTATACCACAATTAGAGCATGTATCCCTCTATTGGATAGTGGCTAACTAGCCAACCAAATGGTGTTTATTATATTTTTTTATTAAATTAAAAATTAGAAACAATTGTATAATAATATTGAAAAATAGTTTAGTCATTTAGGCGGCTACATGGAAGCTGCCCCTCTATAACCCTATCTACAATTTGATTAGTGACGTTTCCTTCCTTTTTCAGAGGCATAGTTGCAAGATAATCCTATACAGATGTAGTTGCGCTACATACACCTCTAAAAAAAAGGTAAAACATCAAACAAGCTACTGAATTTAGTAATTTGAATTTCTCAAAAAATCTGATCAATAATCCTAAAACTTTGAAACAAAGCAAACAAATCTACCACAAGTGGAATACATCTTTTAATAAAGATTCTATTTCATAAAAAAATCCAATGCAAATTCCTCAGAAAAAATATTCTTGTTGAAGCATGAATGAGAAGTATATTAGATATAGGAGCATGAATCCCCTATCATGCCATTAGATTTGGCCTACTATCAACTTAGTATCATATTATTGTTTCTCCTCTTCTATTTCTTCACAAGTGTTCACCCCATTCTCCGATTGTTTAGACCTATGCCTTCTACGCATGGTAATATTTCATGATTATTTTCTAGTCTATTCGATGTTTGGTGGAATTTAAAAAATTTAGATTTCTACAAGTCTTGGTTTAGCCAAATCAAGGTTTTGCATATCTTCATTCCAATTTTTGAGATTTTACTAAAACTATTTGTTTCACTCGGAAGATGCGTTTGAAGTGCATAAGCTTGGAGTTGAAGATTTTTTTTAAAAAGTAGTCCAATCTATTTTTTTTATACTCCTTAAAAAATAAAAGCAAGTTTTTATTTTCAATTCTTACTTGCTAGTAGGAAGTTGGAAAACTTGGTTTTGAGGCAAAATTGGAAGTCCCGTATGCTAATTCCATTTTGCAAATTTTGAAACAAATGAACAAATTTTCAAATCCAGGTTTTGAAAAAGCCAATTCTGGTCATCTTCCATAAACCAAATGATATTTTGTTTCTAGAATGTCTCCAATGCTCAGCAAGCTATATATAATCTCAGTATGTTGAATTATGCAAGTTTTGTCTTAAGTCGGTTTTACTGAGCTATATTTCAATGCAAATGGTAATTTAAATGCAAATTAATTCCATCAATAGAACAATAATTGATGGCACAGTTTCTTTTTGATCAATTACTTGCAATAATTTTTTAGGTCGGACAAAAGTTGAACCCCAACTCTTGTATTATCATAAAAGTATATAAAGAATACAATTCAAATGGAATCTCGACCAAAGTGGCTAAATCAATTTGTTGGCCACGCGATAATAGATTAATAATTCAAAAGGTACTAACTAGAAGGCTTAAACAAAATTTTTGAACAGATGATTACATAAAATCTTGAACAAATTATGTATTGAATAGCATCGTTGTACAGAGTAATGGATGATAAAATTTGAAACTAATTATGAATCGACTATAGTAATTAAAGATATTAACACATACGGTCACATGCTTCCACAAAATTTTAAACTTGTTATACATTAAATGTCAACCTTATACATCAAAGGAATCAAGTAAATGAAAATTAAATAGAAAAGAATCAAATAAATACTCAATATCTTTTTTCCCTTTTCTGGTGCCAGCTTTCTTGTGGGTTGTTTGCATGTGTTACACTTCAAGATGATATCTTTAATCCAATAATCATGTTATAGATTTTATATTGGAGGTAAAACTGTGGTATATACATGCTGATAAGCATACAACAACAAGGAAATTTCAATCTAGTTCATGATCCTACTCAGATGTATCCCATCTGCAACTTGTATAGATACTCTTCTTCTTTTGTTAAATGGTCATTAACCCATTCTCCGCTTTAACTACACCGTTTGAAATCTCGTGTCACATTTGATCCATAAGATTCAAAAACTGTCAAATTAAAACATTTTAATTGATAAAAAGTACAGATGAGAAAATAATGTATGAAATCCTAAAAATTAAAAAAATACAAAATTCAATCAAACATGAGTAGTGGCGTACCTTCATTTAAATTCACAGTTTTTGAGCAAGCAAATAACTCATCTGGATCAATATATTGTTGACTCATTAGTAGAGGAATCAAATTCTCTTTTCTGAAAAAAACAAAGGTTACAAGAACAAAATCAAGAAATTTAATATACTTTATTAAAAGGAATATGAACAATAGCTTTTCTTTCCTTATATACCTTGTCCATGATTGAATGAATTTTCCTAAACCAAAATCATCATAGTTCTCCTTGTCCTCCTCCAAGCCTTTGTTAGATGTCATTTCATATGAAGTAGTCTCACTGCTCAGTATTGACTGCTTAACATCTGTAGTACATAAACAGTTTGAAAAATTAATATATCATAAATATGTTTTTGAGTAATTAAAGTGGGAGTGGTTCTAACTCATAACAAAAAAGTAAGATCAAGTTTAAACCACAGCCCAAAAAGATCTCAAGCAGTGACCTAGTGGAAAAAGATCATAACCAAAACCATCAGTGACATAAACAAAACCAACTAACCATAAATATGTTTGTATAAATAATCTTAGAGCATATTTTAAAAGAAAAAAGAAATATTTATCAGTATTCTTAATTGTTTCTTCAATTTGATTATGTAAACATTTTTTTAACATAACATTTTCCATGGTCCATCATCAAGATGCATGCAAAAGAAAAGAAAGAGAAAGGAGCATCCTGATGATGGATCATGGAATGTGATCCAAAATGTTATGTTAAAAATTTGTTCACAAAATCAAATCCAGAATACAAATAACAACACTAATAGATTGTGGAAATCCGATAGGTCTAATTTATCAATATTACAACCAAAATTAAGTCACATTCATTAGAAAATAGTCAACATTTTATCTTTGCATGAGAATGTTACAACTTCCTCACTGTGATTTGAGTCCTTTGATACAAATTTGGTAGACTTGGACACATCCTCTACTAGGCGGTGTCTGCGCTTAGCAACTTCGTTTTCTTTCTCCATACGTCGCTTCTTCTTTGTCTCTTCTTCCATTTCTCTCTTCTTTCGCTCATATTCAACCTATTTAATTATTTAGTCTTTACTAAAAATTAGCATATAATTTGTCAAATTAAAATTATTATTATTTAGAGGCAAGAACCTACAATGCAATGATAAAATTGCAAACCTCTTATTGAGAAATCTTATTTTGGATCTATTCGAACATAATAAGAAATAATAATAGTTAATAACAATTGAGAAACTCCTACTATTCACATACCAAAGCTTTGTGTCTGTATTCTTTTTCTTTAATCTCTAGACGTTGTTGCTCCTCAGCTTCCTTCTATTGCTTCCAAACTTCTTCTAGTCACTTCATCCCTTTTTCTTCACGTTCTCTCCTTTTCTTTTCTTCCTTTTTCCTCTTGACTGCAGTGGCCTCCTCTGCAACTTTGTGTCGTTCTTTCGCCTTTTGTATTTTCTCCTGCAATTTTTTGAGCCTATTTTCTTCTACTTTCATTTTCCTCTCCAATGCATTTTTCAACTTTAAATCAACAGTTGATTTTGCTGCCATAGTACCTCCTTTTGTACTTAGTAATTGAATTATGAGTGCACTCTTTACCTGTTTTTTCTACTTTCACATGCAAAGAACAATGAATTTCTCACTTCTATTTCTACATTGTTTTATGCAAGTGTAGAGGAGTGAGTAATTTATAGCACAGCTGCAACGGACAAAAATGAGTCTTGCACATTGAGTGCGAAGCATCCAAAAATGGTAAAATACATTAATTAGCAGCACAGTGAAAAAATCCTCCCAACAGAGAAAGCTTCGCTTTGTGCAAGATCTTGTGTACTTATTAGTGGGGATTTCTTATTCATTGCGTTTGCTAATTTGATTCTAACTTTCTTTAATGTTTTTTTTTTTTTAATGAAAATTTTAGTTTTAAATTTTTATGTTAATAAATTCTTGATATCTTTGCTTGTTTATTAAATTCTTACATTATACTTAGAATTTACATTTTATATTTTTATTTCTCATTATTTTCAATATTTTATGATTAATTGTCCTCAAATAATAATTTCAGTTTGTTTTTTCAGATTCCAAATATTTTTTTTAATATTTCTAATTGTACAACGAATTATAAAAGCCTAAAATTTGTTTATAGAGATTTTTATTAGATTTTCTAGTTAATGGCAGCCTTCATATTTTTTTCCTTAGTTCACAAATCATTTTTTCAACTTTTGGGCCAATGAGTAAGGTACCTTTATAATAGGTCTAGTGAAATGATGAGTCTAAAAATCAATATCAAGATTGATAAAATTGATGAGAGAAATGATGATCATATATTTACTTTTTAATATTAATCATCTAGATTTACTTATCAATAGTTGTAGATTTTTATTAGAGGAGGCCACAAATCACGGGACCTCCTCATCCCCTCCAAACTAATATTTGATTTTTATTCTAGTGATATTACCATTTCTTTTATGCGATCCTCATCTCTCTCTCTCTCTCTCTCTCTCTCTCTCTCTCTCTCTCTCTCTCTCTCTCTATACATACACACACACACACACACACACACACACACACACACACACACACACACACACACACACACACACACACACACACACACACACACACACACACACACACACACACACACACACACACACACACATATATATATATAATGTAACATATGAACAAATAAAATTATAATTCATTATATAGTATTCCTAAAGCGATAATATTTCACAATTTTTTTGAAGTCATAGAATTTTTTCTATGCACACAATTTTCTAGTACTAACTGAAATTTTTCTAAGTCCACGATTTTCCAAAAGTGAGTTAATTTTTCTAAGTCCATAATTTTCCAAAAGTGAAAAATTTTTTCGAAGTCCACAATTTTCTAAAATGTGTGTGATGTACAAGAATATGATTGATCATTTTTGTGGCAGATGAGTGCTTTTAAAAGACTAGAGGGGAATCTGGTGTACATAATTGGAGGCAAGGGATACACTTAGAGGAGATATGTAATCTCAAAGAAAATGTGTCTCATTGTGTGTGGGAGGTGAGAAATTTCATGTTGTGAAATGGTGTTAGGTTTTATAATTAAGAAATAAACTAATGTAGTAAGTTCGGTAATTTTTAAGTGAGTGACAAGGATTGGTGACCACGCTTTAGAAAAGCCTCTAGAAGGATTAGATTCAAAACCCTTGTAATGTTCCACTCTTGTTTACATTTATATAATAAAGGAGGGAATGTTGGAGCTTTACTTAATTTAGATTAATCATATAGCTTATATTAATAAGTTTGAAAACACATATATTTAATTATGGAGAGTTATATTCCCTTAAGTGGTTACCCAGAGGAATACTAGTTATATATAACAATTACTAATTAAATTTTACCATTTAATGATGTAGATATATCAATCTAAGTGTTGTATTTAAAAAAAAATCCATTGCCTTCAATTTTCATTGTGAATTTTTGAGCTTCTAAGTTAGTTGGCAAGAGCGAAGTGAGTCCTTTGTCTTCCATAAAATTGAAATATTTATATCTATTAGTGTATGACACCTCCAATAGAATCTACAATTTTGTCATGGACCTTTTTCTTCATACTTAATCTCATGGAATTTTTTGATCCAAGAAATTGAATAAAAAAATTTTCTTAAATCTTCTCTTCCCTTGTAATGTGTCAACCTTTGATTGAATATTGAGGGTTTTTATTTATAGTAGGATTTCTTTGGAATCACATTTATCATGTATTCACATTTAATTCTCTTATTACTTGAAATTCATTGATAGTTGATATAACTTGAAATAAAATCAATTGAACTCTAGATTCTATAGTCTATTTGAAGATCCAAATGAATATTTGACTAAAAATATTGAAGTGCTATGAATTTGTAGATCTTCATGAAAATTTTGATTAGATTTTAGGATTCAATACAATTTTGAGGAATGCATTCCCCTTGCTCTATATCCCTCAAAATTTCATATTTTCACATAACGTTTAAAAATTTGTAATTTTTAGATACCACTAGTTTACTTATAATTTATCTTAATATCTTCTTTGAGGGAATATACTTCTAGAAATATTGATGAAGTTGAAGCAGTCAACCGCTACTATGTGATTGAAGATATGGACATGGGTAGTTATGGTATGGTTAGTTTTGAGCTCACTTATAGCTAATATTGGTTATAGTAATATTTGTTTTTGTTTAAGACTCTAACCAAAATTATTAAAATGATGTTTTACACTAGAGAGCTTTGTTGGTGAACCTTGTCAAGAATATTTTGGGATAAAATGGAATTGATGATAATTCTATAGGTTTTCCTCAGGGAAAATTGTTACTCATGGAAAAAATTTGTAGCCTTCCATTAATTTTCACTAGGTCCATAAGTATCTATGTCCAAGGGTGAGGATCAATGAAAATTGTAAAGTGTGTTTTTATTCCTTATTAGGTTTAACTACTATTTAATAAGAATTCATAACCAACTTTATAATTTGTTTCATTTTATATTCAGCGATGAAGGTAAGAAAGTCTTTTTTTAATTTATATAGCTTAGTTTTGATTATTGTAATTTGAGTGATTAATTTTGATTCTTAATTTATCCAATATGTGTTGCACAATATACTGCTCAAGTTTTTTGCTAACCCAATGGGATATCTGTTAAGAAACTAGAGAACATGAGGTTAACTAAATTAACATACTCAAGCTATTCAGCAAAATAATGATCAATTCAATCAAAATAGGTACCACTCGGCCAAAATGAACACCAAGACAAGGCTGATCAAATGTTAAACCTTGGCAAACTAACGTGTTAACCCACCATGATAAATTAACAATAAAACTCTAGAAAATATACAGGGATAGAACAAAGGTTGTTGCTCTATTTTTCTTTACAACCAAGCACACAACATAATAAAGAAAATGGAGAGAACACAAACAAAAGAGCTACATATATGCAAGTTTTCTTGCTTTCTTTCTCTCTATTAAACTGACATGAACTATTACAAATCTATAATGGAGTAAACTACAAACCCATAAAACTATAATATCTACTATCGTTGTCGACAAAATAAACTTGTAGCAATATGTGATTGCATACAATAAAACTAGAGCAATCACTACTCATGCAGGAAAAACTTTCACTTTCAAAAGCACAAAAGATTTCAGTATGTTGCTACACACTCTAATATTCTTTTTGCTACTATTGTTTCCTTCCTAACTCAATTGAATATATTTTAATGAATAAATAAAAAATCCCCTATTTTGTCTACTTTTTTTTCCATACACAAAAAATTCCCACTCATTTTCAAATCTCAAACTTACATACCCACAATGAATGTATTGACTATTGAGGCTGGAGAATTCAACTAAATATGGGAATCTCAATCTTATGACAAGTAGGTGAATGATAGGCTCAAGAGACAACTGATTAATTTAAAATTCCAAAACTTCCCCTTTGTCTCAAGCCAACAAATAAGATAACTCTTGATCCAAATTAACTATGCCTAGACTTCTTCTTAGGCACACAAAACTTTCTATGCCCAATGGCTTGGTGAGTATATTTGCTAGCTACTGCTTAGACTTACAATATTTTATTTTAATTTCACCATTCTCAACTAGGTCTATAATAAAATGATACTCAATTTCAATATTCTTACTTCTTCCATGAAACACTAAATTCTTTGTTAGAGCTATTGAGGAAATGTTGTTAGAATAGATTATGGTTCCATCCTCTTGTTCTTCTTTCAAATTCTTAAAGATTATTCTCAATAAAATAGCTTGGGATGCTATTGCATTTTCTACTATGTATTCATCCTCTATTTTAGATTGAGCAACTAGTGGTTGCTTCTTATATACCCATGAAATTGCACTTGGGCCCATATGAAATACATAAATATAAGTGCTCTTCCTATTATCCAAACTTCCAAGCCAATCACTATCTATATAACCAACCAACCCAATCTCAATTTCAATAGTATACAAAATACTAAATCCTTTGGTGTCATTCACATATGTTTGGATCCTCTTTCCCTCTTGTTAATGGGAGTCTTTTGGAGTTTCCATAAATCTAGAAATTAGACTTACAATATGCATTATATCAGGCCAATTTTCATTCAAATACGTCAAGATTCCAACCACACTTTTATACAATGTTGGATTCTCATTACTGTTGCAATCTTCCTTGCTCAACTTTAGACCTATGGCTATTGTTGTTTGGGTTGCCTTACTTTTTTCATTTTAAATCTTGTAATGAACCTAGATTGATGTAAATTTTTAATATGTTAAATTAAAAATCTCTAAGAATTATTTCAATCATATTGTATAAGTTAAGACAAATATTATTTTAAAATGTTAATATGTTGATATTACTTGAAATGTTTCAAATATTATTTTAATCAATTTTCCATTTCCTTGTGAACAAACATAACCTTAAATGTATTATTAGTTTACAATACATTAATACATAAACCCTATTAATATTATTAATGTTATTTAATCTTATAAACTTAAACCCAATATAAGTTTTTAAACATCTTCTAATTCAAGAAAGCCTAATTATTAATTTTTATCATATTGGAACTTATACATAATTACCAAGATTTACTATATACATATGCCTAAGCTAAATATAATCTAATATTAATCGATGCACTTAGAGAAACTAAAATATCGCTAAGTTACATTGAATAGTCACGACGCAATGTGGTGACTGCCGAATAACATATTAATACCCATTTTAGGGTTAGGTCAAAAAGGAAAAAAAATATGAATCAAGGATTGCATCAAGCGGCTTAGCCAATATTTCGCATTTAACAGAAGGAGGAAAAACCCATAAATTAAATCAAAGGTTAAAGCACATAAGGGAGTGATAATTATTGTATCCGCATTTAGTAAGCACATTGCCCCAGTCATTCGAACATGCAGACATCAACATCAATACTATATAGGAGAGTACGAGTACCCCATATGCTACATTAACGTGGCTCGATGATGCCAGGAGAGAAAGACAGGTATATTCGATCCTGTGCTTTTGAATAGTAAATGCAATAATGCATAAAGATATATATATATATATATATATATATATATATAATTATTACCGTTGTAAATCATGGTACATGATATTAACAGCAATTGTTTTGTATTGTGTAATTGTGATTTATGTATTTGGGATACATTATGATTATAGTTTAAAATAAAACCATTGCATGGAAATGTGAATTCATATTAATTAAATCAATACAAGTTTATATATATATATATATATATATATATATATATATATATATATATATATATATATATCTATGTGTGTGTGTGTGTGTAAAATGATGATACATGATCAGAATAGGTATTAATACATAATCTATTAATAAATATTGATATGGGTATAATACATTTATGACTAAAGGAATAGAATGACATTAAGGAGTATTTTGAATTATAGTGTGGAAGGGTTGTATCTTTCTCCAAGCTATGAAATTCTAAGATAGGGAGTTGGTGGGAGGAAAGGTGGAGTAATTTTAAGGACTTGTCAGATACACTTGGACCTTGTTTCATGTGCCTCTGTACCGTCATTCTATCATCTTGAAATAATCATAGTGAGGAAGAAAGATTGCCTGACACAATGAGAAGAAATCTTCTTTAAAACCCATAAATTAGTATTAATGCTCAAACTCCTCAAACATCTCAATAGTAGAAAGGATCTTAGGCTAATTTAAATTGATGATTTCCTAATTTATACCTTAAATTGATTATTAGGTTAAATTTTTTTAAAAGGGGTGATTACAATTGGTATCAGAGCCTGATCCTACCATCCTGGAAAATATAGTAAATGACAAGAGGGGCAAAAATGAGTGAACAATTATCAAATGAAATTAGAAATGTTATGGAACAGACAAACCAAACCTTGGTAGAGAAAATAGAAAGATCAAGTCAAGCACTTCTTCAAGCTTTGCAAGACATGGGAAATTCCATAAACAATCTTAAAAATAATAATTTTGGTGAAAGGGACATAAGTTCAAACCATTCAGCAAATAATGGAGCTTCACCACCTCAAGTACCCAAACCCACCTTCTTACCCAGGGAAGGCCCCTCAATGGAAGAAGAGGGACAGACAACCAATACTGCTATTGAGAATGCCAAAGCTTATGCCAACCTTGAACCAAAAATTAGAGAATTAATCACATTCAGGGAATTTTGTGAAGCCAACAGATAGGAGACACATAAAAGAGAAAGGTGTACTCAAAATAAAGACTTTAGAAGTAAAGTAAACAAAGTAACACTTCCAAATTTTGATGGATCCGAAAAGTTTACTACAAGAGCCTGGTTGCAAAAACTAAACACCTATCTAACCCTTAGTCCAATGACTGAAGGTGATGCACTTCAATTTGCAATCCTCCACTTAGAAGGAATAGCACATGATTGGTGGAATCATGGTCTTGTCACTCAAGGACACCAAAATATTACTTCCTATGAAGAATTCTCTTAGAAACTTATTAAGAGATTTGATAGAAAGCATTCTCAAGAACATTTTAAGAAACTGACTCAAATAAGATAACAAAGAACAGTAGAAGACTGCATTAAGGAATTCCAAAAGATTTCAGTTCAAGTCACAGGAGTAGATAATGATCACTCTACATATTTATTCATAGAAGGATTGAAAGATTCATTAAGGGGTCTAGTAAGCACCTTAAAACCTTCATCTTTAGATGATGCTTTTGAAATAGCATTAAGGTTGGAAGTTTCAACCACAAATAACAAACCTTGGAATAAACCTAATATGAAAAATCACAAAAATAATAAATTCCACAAAAAACCTATTCCTACAAAGGATCAAGGAGAACTTAAAAGGAAAAATGTATGCTTTAAATGCCAAAAGCCATGGAAACCCAGCCACAACTGTAATGGAAAAAGAAACGCTTGTCGCCACTGTGGAATAGATTGGGTACTAGGACATAGATGTGAAAAGAGAGGTCGCATCCAAAGAATAGAAGAAGATCTGGAAGAAGAAGAGGTCAACAAAAAAGGAAAATGTGACCAAGATAATAGAGAAGAGGGAGAAGAATATGGAGTGATAGCTACTATGACTCAACCCTCCAAAAATTGAGTCTTGAGAATTAGATGTACTCTTAATGGACAAAAAGTCATTACATTAGTTGATAGTGGAGCATCCCATAACTACATTAATGAAAAACTTGTCAAAAGAATGAAATTAAAAATTGAGAAGTTCAAAGGTTTCACTGTCGTTCAAGCCACAGGATCATTAGTACAATGTACAAAGGTAATTCCACTACAATAAATCACTCTGGGAAGGAAGCACACCATCATAGAAGATCTACATGTGGTTCCACTAGGTTTAGATATAATTCTAGGAGGTCCATGGATATTTTCTTTGGGATTTTTTAGGTTTGACCTTCTAAACTTAAAAATCCACTTTGAGCACAAGGGGGAAGAAATAACATTGGACGGAATACCCGATGGTTTGGCAAAATTGGTCTCGTGCAAAAGAATAGAAAGAACATTGCAGCATGGTCGAGGAGAGTGGGCTGCACAATGTCTAGTATTGAATAAATCTGTACCTTAGGAATCAGCTATCCATATAGATATTGAACCTATCCTTAAAAAAAATCAGAGGGTGTTTGAAGAAATTCCACCGGGATTGCCACCTAAAAGAGGATTTGAACACATTATAGAATTGGAAAAGGATGCTAGACCAGTAATCACCACCCCTTACCAACATCCTCAAAAGTAAAAAGATGAAATTGAAAAAGCCATCCAAGAACTCCTAGCCATGGGCCATATTCAACCTAGTTCCAGTCCTTTTGCATCTCTAGTAGTATTAGTGAAAAAGAAAGATGGAACAATGAGAATGTGTATAGATTATCAGACACTAAATAAGAAAACTATAAAAAATCGGTATCCCATTCCCAAGGTGGATGAACTTATTGATGAACTTCATGGAGCAGTATATTTTTCAAAAATTGATTTACGTTCGGGATACCACCAGATTAGAATGAGGAAGGAGGATGTTCCCAAGACAACATTTAGATGCCATTATGGAAATTTTGAATTTTTGGTTCTACCTTTTGGTCTCACTAATGCTCCGGCCACTTTCCAGTCATGTATGAATCATATCTTCTGGAAGAAACTCAGGAAATTCCTCCTTATTTTCTTTGATGACCTTCTCATCTATAGAAAGACATGGGAAGAACACCTTCAACATATTGAAGAAGTACTAAGCATATTAGAATCTGAATCATTATTTTCCAAAGCATCAAAATGTGAATTTGGATTAGAAGAGATTCTTTATCTCGGCCATAAAATCAGTGCCAAAGGTGTAAGCATGGATGAAGAAAAAGTCAAAGCAATCAAGGAATGGCCAAAACCCAAAACCCTAACACAACTTAGAGGATTCTTGGGGTTGTGTAGCTAGTACAGGTGGTTTGTGAAGAACTTCTCCAAATTAGCAACACCTTTAACAAACTTGACAAAAAAAGGAAATTTTGGATGGAATGAAGCAACACAGAAAGCTTTTGAAGAATTAAAGGAGACAATGAGTTCTTGTCCAGTCTTAACTGTTCTTGATTTTTTGCAACCCTTTGAATTATAGTGTGATGCTTCTGGTGAAAGAATTGGGGTTGTACTTATGCAAAAATAACACCCTATTGATTTCGAGAGTAGGAAACTAACAAAAATAGAACGACACTACTCCATTTATGATAAGGAAATGTTGGCTATCATGCACGCATTGGCAAAATTTAGGCAATACCTAGTATGTGGAAGATTCAAAATTAAAATAGACCATAATAGTCTGAGATTCTTCATGAATCAAAAGGACCTTAATGATCACCAGCAAAAATGGGTAAGTAAAACCCAAGCATATAATTTTAATATTGAATACGTTAAAGGTACCCATAATGTAGTAGTAGATGCTCTATCTAGGAAGGGCCAATTGAATACCCTTACGAGCATCATAGGTGATTGGAAAGATGAAATTGTTGCAGAATATGCTAAGGATCCAAGGACTAAAGAAATCATGGAAGGTGACATAACTAATGATGAAATCAAAATTATTGAAGAACTCATACTTTATAGGGGAAGGATACTACTTGCAGCAAATTCCAAAGTTAAAGGAAAGGTTATGAAGGAATATCATGACAACCCTCTGTCTGAACACATTGGATTCTACAAAACCTACAAGAAGATAAGGGAGAGATACTCTTGGAAAGGCCAAAAGAAGGATATTATGAAACATGTCCAGGAATGTATAATATGCCAAAAGAATAAGGCTGAATTTTTTTTCCAGCTGGTCTATTACAACCATTACACATCCCAAATAAAAAATGGGAAAGCATTACTATGGATTTCATTACAGGGTTACCTAAGGTACAAGACAGAGATTCCATTCTGGTAGTGGTAGATAGACTAACCAAAAATTCACATTTCTTTCCCATATCTATACATTATAAGGCACCACAGATAGTAGAATTATTCTTTAGAGAGGTTTTCAGATTACATGGATTGCCAAAGAATATCATTAGTGACAGAGATAGAAAATCTCTTAGTTTGTTTTGGAAGGAACTATTTAGATTAGCAGGAACCGAATTAACTCTCAGCACCAATTATCATCCCCAAAAAAATGGACAAACCGAAATTGTTAACAAATGGATAGAAGGCTATCTTAGAAACTATGTGACCGGGCAACAAAATGCATGGATCAAATGGTTATACTTGGGCGAATATTGCTATAATAATACCCATCACATGTCAATTGGAATGAGTCCATTCAAAGCATTATATGGATATCATGCCACTACATTTGGAGATCTGATCAATCAAGAGAGAAAAGTACCTGGAGCCCAAGATTTTATCCAACAAAGCCTTGACATCATGAAAACTCTCAAGGATAATCTCCACCATGCTCAAAACCAACAAAAGATATATGCTGACCAAAAATGGGTGGAAAGGTCATTCCAAATTGGAGATTTGATATTCTTAAGACTTCAACCCTACAAACAATCTTCACTCATGAACAATGGAGCAAAAAAACTAAAGCCATGTTTCTATGGACCATACAAGATCCTAAGAAGAATAGGAGAGGTCGCATATGAAATAGAATTGCCTGAAAATAGCAAGATCAATAATGTCTTCCATGTATCTAGGCTTCAAAAGTTTCTTGGGAAACAAATAGTCCCATGTGGTGATCTTCCACCATTAGACAGTGAAGGGAAGTTGATATTTGAGCCTGAGATTATTCTTGACAGGCATGAATGAAGACTAAGGAATCAAACTATTCTAGAGTACTTAGTCAAATTGAAAAATCTTCCCAGGGAAGATGCTTCAGGGGTGGGAGAAGAAATCCCTTTTCAGTCAGTTTTGCTTGGGGACAAGCAAAAACAGGAAGGGGGGACTGTAATGAACCTAGATTGATGTAAATTTTTAATATATTAAATTTAAAATCTCTAAGAATTATTTCAATCAAATTGTATAATTTAAGGCAAATATTATTTTAAAATGTTAATATGTTGATATTACTTGAAATGTTTCAAATATCATTTTAATCAATTTTCCATTTCCTTGTGAACAAACATAACCTTAAATGTATTATTAGTTTACAATACATTAATACATAAACCCTATTAATATTATTAATGTTATTTAATCTTATAAACTTAAACCCAATATAAGTTTTTAAACATCTTCTAATTCAAGAAAGCCTAATTATTAATTTTATCATATTGGAACTTATACATAATTACCAAGATTTACTATATACATATGCCTAAGCTAAATATAATCTAATATTAATCGATGCACTTGGAGAAACTAAAATATAGCTAAATTACATTGAATAGTCACGACGCAATGTGGTCACTGCCGAATAGCATATTAATACCCATTTCAGGGTTAGGGCAAAAAGGAAAAAAAAAATACGAATCAAGGATTGCATCAAGCGGCTTAGCCAATATTTCACATTCAACAGAAGGAGGAAAAACCCATAAATTAAATCAAAGGTTAAAGCACATAAGGGAGTGACAATTATTGTATCCGTAGTTAGTAAGCACATTGCCACAGTCATCCGAACATGTAGGCATCAACGTCAATACTATACAGGAGAGTATGAGTACCCCATATGTTTCATTAACATGGCCCAACGACGCCAGGAGGGAAAGATAGGTATATTTGATCCTGTGCTTTTGAATAGTAAATGCAATAATGCATAAAGATATATATATATAACTATTACCATTGTAAATTGTGGTACATGATATTAACAGCAATCATTTTGTATTGTGTAATTGTGATTTATGTATTTGGGATACATTGCGATTATAGTTTAAAACAAAACCATTGCATGGAAATGTGAATTCATATTAATTAAATCATTACAAGTTAACATATATATATATATATATATAATGATGATACATGATCAGAATAGACATTAATACATAATCTATTAATAAATATTGATATGGGTATAATACATTTATGACTAAAGGAATAGAACGACATTAAGGAGTATTTTGAATTATAGTGTGGAAGGGTTGTATCTTTCTCCAAGCTATGAAATTTTGAGATAGGGAGTTGGTGGGAGGAAAGGCGGAGTAATTTTGAGGACTTGTGAGATACACTTGGACCTTGTTTCACGCACCTCCGCATCGTCATTCTACCATCTTGGAATAATCATAGTGAGGAAGAAAGAGTTCCTGACACTATGAGAAGAAATATTCTTTGAAACCCATAAATTAGTATTAATGCTCAAACTCCTCAAACATCTCAATAGTAGAAAGGATCTTAGGATAATTTGAATTGATGATTTCCTAATTTATACCTTAAATTGATTATCAGGTTAAATTTTTGAAAAAGGGGTCATCACAAATCACCCCAAGATCTGATTTGCATATTTTTCTTGAGAAATAAAAATGCCATCATGCACTTATTTACTTTTATGCCTAGAAAATACTTCAAGAGACCCAAATCTATCATTTCAAACTCACTTTTCATGGCCTTTTTGAAATCAGCAAATAGGAAATCATCATTCCCAGTAACATTTAAATCATCTACACATAAGAAAATAATTAAAAATGTTCCATTAGTTGCCTTGATGTAAAGAGTGGTCCCACCATTGCCTTTTCTAAATCTATTTCTCATCAAATATAAGTCAATCATGTTGTACCATGCCAGTGGAGCTCATTTCAACCCATAAATATCTCTTTTCAGCCTATAAACACTCCACAATTTTTGGCAAATCATCTACCATTTTTTTCTTCGATAATAAATTTAAACTAACATAACCAAGATGTCCATACCTAAGATGCCATAGCTTGAATGAGTCTTCAATCACATTCTTTACATCTAATTGCTTGTCTACTATAGTGCATACATTTTTGGGAGGTGCAACAATGATTTTAGAAGAGAAACATGTCTCTATTCTCAAAGGAAACATGCAGTTCTCTGTCATTTGAACCATCACAACTATTTTCTTAATCCCATCTTTCTCCTGGATGACACAATTCTCATTTTCCATTAGCACTTTATAACCTTTTTGAATGAGTTTTCCAATACTCATCAAATTGTGCTTCATACCCGGTGAAAAATAAACATTTTGAATCTTCTTCTTCTCACCTTGCTTGGTGTGGATCATGATAGATCCCTTGCCCACAATAGGAATGGTTTCGTTGTTCCCCATTCTAATTTCAAATTACAAATTTTTATCAATAAAAGAAAATAATTTTTCATTACCACTCATGTGGTTGTTGCAACCACTATCCAAATACCACACCTCAAAACTACCTTCTTATCCAATGTTTCACATGATGAAGGCCATGGAATTATTTGCTTCACCCACATTCACATCAACCACATTTACACTTTTCCTTAACCATTTCTTTTTCTTTTTCTAGCACTCACTTCCATAATGCCTAAATTTGTGGCAATAATAACACTCCACATTTCTCTTGTTATATATGTAGTTTTTCTTGCTTCCTCTAGAGCACTTTTGAGAGTTTCTCGCTTCCTCTTGGCTACCTTCTTGTCCTAAGGCTTCTCCTCCAATGTTTCTTTTTTTTGGAGTTACCATGATCTCTACCTCTAGAGCCTCTACCAAAGCCATTTCTTCCTCTCCCACTACCTCTTGCATTGGCTTGAGCTTTAAAATCTTGATGTTGGGAAGATGTTCTTGATCTATTAATTTGGTGCTCATGTGTTTGGAGAATACCCATCAACTCATCCATAGTCAAAGTGGTTAAGACTTTTGCCTCTTCAATGGTCATCACAAGATTATCATACTTTTGGGGTAGACTTCTTAAAATTTTCTCCACTCTTATTTTCTCCTCGTATTCTTCTCCATTTGACTTCAACTGGTTTACCAAACCAAAGATTCTTGAGCTAAATTTTGTAATATACTCATTTTCTTTCATTTGAAGATTCTCAAACTCTCTTCTAATCATATATAGCTTCACCACATAGATTTTATTAGTTCCTTTAAAATTAATCTCAAGGATATACCATGCTTCTTTTGAATAGTTAGCTGCTGCAATTTTTTGAAAAATAATCTCTTCCATGGCTACCTCAATCAATCTTATTGCTTTTTCATATTTCCTCCTTGACCCCTTCCACTGAGTCTTTTGATTATTTATGAGGGCATCATAATGAGATGCTTTTGTCACATCATTGAATCCATTGACCAAAAACTCCCACAAATCATTTGCAACCATAATGGTTATCATCTTCTTTGCCCAAGTATTATAATTTTTGTAATGTTCTCGATGATACACTTGAAAGTAAGTACTTAGTGGAAACCACTTGAGGGAAAAGTGCCCAAGGAAAACCACCTAAGGGAAAATATTGAAGGGAATGTACCTGAGGGATACCAGCTGATGGAAAGTTCTTGAGGGAAATCACTCAAGGGAAAACAATGCAAGGGAACCACGTGGGAGGTATCTTGAGGCCATGTCATAAGGAGCCAAGGTTGCATTGTAGGGAGACAAGGCCATGTCCAAGGGACCCTGATGCCATTCAACACGAATCCAAAAGCTACAAAAAGGGAGGTAAAGGCTACAAGGATAGCAGTTATTAATGTGAGATTCAACTAATTAAAGACAAGTATGAATCACTTAATGCCTAATATTCACTAGATACCAAAAGTAAGCCACATATAGAGATGTAATAAATTATAGAAAATTCTCAAAATGATACTATAGAAAAAGATGACACCAAAACTAGACAAATCCAAACAAGTAGTATAGAGGATGAAATAGGGTGGGGTTGAATTTCACTAAAATTGTAAAAGCCAAATAGGGAAGATCTCTCACTTCCGAAGTGGAAAACAACATAGAACTCCACATAGGAATTCCCAGACAATAAAATAATCCAAATCACATGTCCAAAATAACCTACAAGATGAACTTATAAAGGGCTTCGAGGAAGCTTCCCAAAAGGATTACTAAAATGGTGATAGGTCAACAAGTTACGACAAAATAAAATAAAGAGTAGGTCCCTTTATTAATTATATCAATTAATTAAATAAGTCTTTTTGATTTTATTTTTTAGGACCATTTATTTAATTGACCTAATTAAATATTTTATTAAAAATTAGGGGCATTACAAATCCCCACCACCCAAAAATTTCTTGTCCTCAAGCAATTTTCTATCCAATCCATACCATCAATTTGTCAACCCCAAATCAAAAGCACAAGTAGAGCATGCGAATTGACATCAAATCTCTTTTGTAACACATAGTCATCCAACTTTTGCTATGCAACTCTAATATAAACATTATTGTACTCTTCACTATGATGCCAATGATGGCAATAAATGAAATCCTTTATGTTGTGATAGTCAAAAATTACTTTGGGTATGGTCATAGGCATAAATGTTGATGCTGGTACAAACTTAGTCACTGACACAACCATTGTGACCACTATTATACTCCTTACTAGAAAATGCCCTCTAAATAAACCCTATAGAATATTCACAATGGATGAAGCCTATACAAAAAGTACCTCAATGAAGGGAGCCTTGTTTGTGAGTAGCTCATAGAAGGGAATCAAAACTGTGAGTAGCTCATAGAAGGGAATCACAACCGTGAGTACCCTATTGAAGGGAACCTCAATGGATATATACTTGATGATAGTATATAGACAGTACAAAAGGCAAGTTGTATAGTCAATTAGCCAATGTGTCTCAATAAAGGGAGTCTCGGTGGAGAGTATGTAAGTGAAGGGGTCCTCAGTCATAAGTACCTCAGCAACATGAGTGACAAAGGGTGCCTTAAAAAAGGGAGCCTCAACAAATAGTATCTCAGTGAAGGGAACCTCAACAAAGAGTAACTCAGCAAAGGGAACCTCGACCATGAGTACCTTGACATAGAAATTCTCAAAAAAGAGTACCTCAGCGGCAGACAAAACCTTGATGACATAAAAAATTTCAGCTACAAAGAGACCTTTGGAATAACACAAAAATTTGATGATGAACAGAGCCTTGACAGTGAACATCTCCTTGATAACGTACAGAACAATAGAAGTAGAAACAATGATGGACATAGCCATAGTGATAGACACACAATGGTGATAGAGACAACCATGATTATGATGGCACAACTATGACTATGATGACAATGATAGACATAGCCATAATGATGATAATGAGAACAACAACAATCACTAACACATACTTGATGGTACTAGACACAGACTCAATGATGATGATAGGTAGAGAATCAATGATGACAAGCACAGACTCGATGACGATGATGGACACAATGATTATAGACACAAACTTGGTGATGATGATCATGGATATGAATATAGTGATGATCATGATGGGCACAAACTCGATGACAAGAGACAAAAACTTGACAACGATGACAGACACAGACTTGACAACAATGATGGACACAATGACAATAATGGACACAAACTCAGCAAAGGTCGTAGTGATTAAAAATGTACACAATGATAGTAATAGAAACAAACTCAAAAATGAACATGTTGACAAAAATAACTGCAATGATGGACACAGACTTGATGATAGAGATAGACTTGATGACAGTGACTAATACGACAATGGTCACAAACACACATCCTAGACGGTGGACATAACTACTAGTGTGGATATAGCTTTGGTGATAGACATGTAGCCTTGACAACAAACACAACCTACATGCTTGATAGTACCTTAAAGGAGGGTACAACCAAAGGATAAACTCCATATTCAACCAATTGTACTTTCTCTTGCAATGAATCATTTGTAGCATCTCAATGAATTTGAAAAATTTCTAGTAGAGCTTTCTATTTCTAAGGATCACCTATAGGGCCCAAATTTTCATTGATGTGATCCATGAGTGCTAGGTTGATGAAATTAGTGTAGAGATCTTCTTCACCATTTTCATCATCTTTAAGTTTCAGGTGCTTTCCGCCCTTAGCCATAACAATAGAATCTTGTGAATCCTCATATGACTCTTCATTTTCTTCTTGCATTTGTATGACTTTATTCTATACGAACTTATAAGTCTCTTACTTTAGACCATTTTTTGAAGAGTTTATTGCACTGAGATGGCATATGCTTGATTTGCAAGTCTATATAATCCTTAAGACATATGTCACTCTCTCATCCACCAATCACCTAATCTTTCTTGATTTCCTTCAACGTCTCAATCAATGCATCACTTGACACCATGATTTGAATTCAATAACTAATAGGCTGGGAAGATCATCATCTCTAATACCACCATAATATTCCTAATAGCACACCCAAGAGTAAGTACTTGATGGAAACCACCCAATGGAAACAACTCGAGAGAAAGTACTTGAGGGAGACCACGTAATGAAAACTTTATGAGGGAAACCAATTGAGAAAAAACCACCCTAGGGAGCCACACTAGAGGTAGTCAAGGCCATATCAAAGGGATTCAAGGTCATATTAGAGGGAACCTGATGTCATGTGAGAGAAAACTAAAGGCTACAAAAAATGAGCTAAGTGCCTTAAGGAAGAAAATATAAATGTCACATTCAACTAATTGAAGATAACTATGAATCACTTAATTTTAGATATTCACTAGATACCAAAAGTAAGCCACATGCAGATATGTAATAAATTATAGATAATTTTCAATCTTATATTGTATAAAAATATGGGACTTGGACATTCAAGATCCAAACAAGTAGTATAGAGGACAGAATAGGGTGCAATTGAATCCCAAAAAAATTGTATAAGCCAAATAGGGGGAAGATCTCTCACTTCCAAAATGACAAACAACACATAACTCCAACATGAATTGACATACAATAAAATAATCCAAATTGCATGCCTAAAACACACTACAAGATGGCCTTATAAAGGGCTTCAAGGAAGCTTCCTGAAGGATTACAAAAATGTCGATAGGCCAACATGTTACTAAAAAATAAAAAATTAAAGAGCAGGCCCCTTTATTAATTATATCAATTAATTAAATAAGTCCTTTTTTATATTATTTAATTTTTGAGGCCCTTTAATTAATTAACCTAATTAAATATTTTATAAAAAATTGGGGACATAACAATTTTTTCCATTAAAGGATGGTGGTATTTGCTAAGTCTTTCCTTCATCTCTAGCCATGTTTCCTGCACAAAAAAGTTCAATACCTAGAAAAACAAATGCCCAAATACACAAGGATTTAGCGATGGCTCTAATACCATGTCAAGAAACTAGAGAATAGGGGATTAATCAACTCTAGCCGAGCTACTTGATAAAATAATGACCAAGTCACTCAATCAAAATAGGAAGCACTCACCCAAAATGAACACCAAGACAAGGTCAAGAAAATGTTAACCCTTGGTAATCTTACTTTTTAACCCGCTGCCAAAAATTAATAGTAAAATTCCAAAAACTACATCAACAAAAATTGTTATTTTATTTTGCCTTACAACCAAGCACACAATGGAATAAAGAAAATGGAGATAAAACAAACACAAGAGATGGAGATATGCAAGTGTGCTTGCTTGCTTGTTTTCTATTAAACTAAAATGAACTATTACAAATCTGCTTGTTTTCTATTAAACTGAAATGAACTATTACAAATCTAGAAGGGAATAAACTACAAACTTAGAAAACTAAATTAGCTACTACTGTTGTTCATAAAATAAACTTGCAGCAATATGTGGCTGCATACAATAACCCTGGAGTAATCACTGTTGAGACAAGAAAAACTTTGGTGTTGATGTCTGCCTAACTTAACCAAATCTCTTTTTTAAAATAAGTAAACATTCCCCCTTTTGTCTACCTTTTTTCCAAACAAAAATTTCCAACTCATTTTCATATTTCAAACTTACCTACCTACAATAAATGCATTGAGTGTTGAGGCTATAGTGGGGGAGTAAATCTCGTGATCTCAATCTTCTAATGACTACGTGAACAGGCTCAAAGGACAACCAAATGATTTAAAAATTCAACAATACCACACATTAGAGCATGTATCGCTCTATACCCCTCTCTACCATTTGATAACCAAATAATTTAAAAATCCAACAAGACCACACATTAGAACATGTGTCCCTCTATACCCCTCTCTACCATTTGATAACCAAATAATTTAAAAATCCAACTATACCATAATTAGAGCATATATCCCTCTATTAGACAGTGGCTAACTAGCCAACCAAATGGTGTTTATTATATTTTTTTATTAAATTAAAAATCAGAAACAAGTGTATAATAATATTGAAAAATAGTTTAGTCATTTAGGCGGCTGCATAGAAGCTGCCCCTCTATAACCCTCTCTACCATTTGATTAGTGATGTTTCCTTCCTTTGTCAAAGGCATAGTTGCAAGATAATCCTGTACAGATGTAGTTGCGCTACGTACACCTCTAAAAAAAAGGTAAAACATCAAACAAACTACTGAATTTAGTAATCTAAATTTCTCAAAAATTCTGATCAATAATCCTAAAACTTTGAAACAAAGGAAAAAAAATCTACCACAAGTGGAATACGTCTTTTAATGAAGATTCTATTTCATAAAAAAATCCAATTCAAATTCCTCAGAAAAAATATTCTCGTTGAAGCATGAATGAAAAGTATATCAGATATAGGAGCATGAATCCCCTATCATGTCATTAGATTTGGCCTACTATCAACTTTGTATCATGTTATTGTTTCTCCTCTTCTATTTCTTCACAAGTGTTCACCCCATTCTCTGATTGTTTAGACCTATGCCTTCTACGCATGGTAATATTTCATGAGTATTTTCTAGTCTATTGTATGTTTTGTGGAATTGAAAAAATTCAGATTTGTACAAGTCTTGGTTTAGCCAAATCAAGGTTTTGCATATCTTCATTCCAATTTTTTAGATTTTATTGAAACTGTTTGTTTCCCTCGAAAGATGCGTGTGAAGTGCATAAGCTTGGAGTTGAAGATTTTTTTAAAAAAGTAGTCCAATCTATTGTTTTTACACTCCTTAAAAAACAAATGTAGGTTTTTATTTTCAATTCTTACTTGCTAGTAGGAAGTTGGAAAACTTGGTTTTGAGGGAAAATTGGAAGTCTCGTATGTTAATTCCATTTTGCAAATTTTGAAACAAATGAACAAATTTTCAAATCCGGATTTTGAAAAAGCCAATTCCTGTCATCTTCCAGAAACCAAATGATATTTTGTTTCTAGAATGTCCTCAATGCTTAGCAAGCTATATATAATCTCAGTATGTTGAATTATGCAAGTTTTGTCTTAAGTCAGTTTTACTGAGCTATATTTCAATGCAAATGGTAATTTAAATGCAAATTAATTCCATCAATAGAATAATAATTGATGGCACAGTTCCTTTTTGATCAATTACTTGTAACATTTTTTTAGGTCGGACAAAAGCTGAACCCCAACCCTTGTATTATCATAAAATTATATAAAGAATACCATTCAAATGGAATCTCGACCAAAGTGGCTAAATCAATTTGTTGGCCAAGCGATAATAGATTAGTAATTCAAAAGGTACTGACTAGAAAGCTTAAACAAAAGTTGCGAACAGATGATTACATAAAATTTTGAACAAATTATGTATTGAATAGCATCATTGTACAGAGTAATGGATGATAAAATTTGAAACTAATTATGAATCGACTATAGTAATTAAACATATTCACACATACAGTCACATGCTTCCACAAAATTTTAAACTTGTTATACATTAAATGTCAAACTTATACATCAAAAGGAATCAAGTAAATGAAAATTAAATAGAAAAGAATCAAATAAATACTCAATATCTTTTTTTCCTATTCTGGTGCTAGCTTTCTTGTGGTTTGTTTGCATGTGTTACACTTCAAGATGATATCTTTAATTCCAATAATCATGTTATAGATTTTATATTGGAGGTAAAACTGTGGTATATACATGCTGATAAGCATACAACAACAAGGAAATTTCAATCTAGTTCATGATCCTACTCAGATGTATCCCATCTGCAACTTGTATAGATACTCTTCTTCTTCTGTTAAACGGTCATTAACCCATTCTCCGCTGTATCTATGCTGTTTGGAATCTCGCGTCACATTTGATCCATAAGATTCAAAAATTGTCAAATTAAAACATTTTAATTGATAAAAAGTACAAATGAGAAAATAATGTATGAAATCCCAAATATTAAAAAAAATACAAAAATCAATCAAACATGAGTAGTGACGTACCTTCATTTAAATTCATAGTTTTTGAAGCAGCAAATAACTCATCCAGATCAATATATTGTTGACTCATTAGTAGAGGAATCAAATTCTCTTTTCTGAAAAAACAAAGGTTACAAGAACAAAATCAGGAAATTTAATATACTTTATTAAAAGGAATATGAACAGTAGCTTTTCCTTCCTTATATACCTTGTCCACGATTGAATGACTTTTCCTGGATTAATGTGATTGGTCTTTAATTAGGTTTAATATTAGGATTCAATCGATGTTATAGTTAGTGTTCAAGGTTACCATTAGCTTAAGGCCTTGTGTTCAATTTTGATTAGGGTCATGGTTCATTTTTTACTACTTTTGGTGTAAGGATATAATTTGGTTTAGGGTTATGGATTGATTTGATTTATTGTTCTATTTGGTTTAGCTATATGGTTCTATTTAGTTCAGAATTTTGTGATAATAGGGGAGTGGTTAGATATTTTTAGTTTCAAGTTTAGTTTTATTTAAGTTGATAAATATAGTTTAGTAGTTTAGTATTTAATTAGTTTTCAAATTTGGGTTTTTTTTGTTAGTAGATGTTCCTTTGTTTACAAATATTAAATTGACTCTATCACCCTATTTTTGTTACAAATAATTATTCAATGTTTGGATAAGTGTGTGATAATCACCCCCCTTTGAATTTTACTAAAAGGTCCAACTCCCTTCACAAAATTTTTGATAAATTATTATTAAATTAATAGAGAAATTTACTGTAACCCAAAATCACTTAAGGCCGCTTAGATCATTTCTAGATGAAGAGTAATATCAAAAATCAAGGAGATTGATCACAAATCTAGAAAACCAAAGTTCTCCATTATCTATGATTCCAAAAAATAAAATTATTTTAAAGTATTGGACTACACCTTACAATGGCATGCCTTCTCACTCTAAATCGGAACAACACATGACATAAAATGAAATGTTCTCATAGAAACTTACATTTGATGAATCCAAATATATAAGTTTAAACCACTTCTATATATTAATTGTATCAATCAATGTTTGTAGACAAGACTTTCTAATTCAGAGATATTCAGAGATATACAGGAATCATTTCATTCAAAAACATAAATCCAAAACCATTTTTTATTCTATCACCCACTTTTTCCAAACCCTTATTAGTTTTTAGCTAAGCTAATATATAGGCAATCTAAATAACCAAGCCTTCTTGAAAAACTGAACTCTTAGTTCACAAATCGATTTTCAAGTTTTGAGCCAGTGAACAAGATACCTTTATAATAAGTAAAATAAAGAGTCTAAAAATCAATATCAGGATCCGTAAAATTGAAGAGATAAATGATGATCATATATTTATTTTTTAATTCTCTCTCTCTCTCTCTCTCTCTCTCTCTCTCTCTCTCTCTCTCTCTCTCTCTCTCTCTCTCTCTCTCTCTCTCTCTCTCTCTCTCTCTGTATATATATATATATATATATATATATATATATATATAATGTAACATATGAAAAAAAAAAATTATAATTCATTATATAGTATTCCTAAAGCGACAATATTTTTTTCTAGTTTCACAATTTTTTTAAAGGGATAGAATTTTTTATATGTACACAATTTTCCAGTAGTGACTAAATTTTATCTAAGTCCACGATTTTCCAAAAGTGAGTTAATTTTTCTAAGTCCACAACTTTCCAAAAATGTCAAAAGTTTTTCTAGATCCACAATTTTCCAAAAGTGACGCAATTTTTTCTAAGCCAACAACTTTTAATTTCCAACATCTAGGTCTTGTTGACGTTCAACCAAAATGATGTTTGGATGTTCTCCTTTAAACTTTTGGATGGTGGAGATGATTTCTGAAGGGTTTGACAAGTCTAAAGATTCATACTTTTCCATCACTTCCCTATGGAAATCATGAACTTCTTGCCTTACAACTATAAAATCATCTAGCTTAGAGTCCAAATCCCTTAGTGTCTCCTCAGTTTGAAAAATATATCCAACATCATCTTTAGAGGATACTTCTTGAAACAATGCTTGAATTTTTGTACAACTATTTTCACATAGCATAGTTGGGTTTTGGAGTCATCATCAAATATCTCTAAGCTAGTTGAATTATAATCTTTATTCACCACTAATAGTTGGGCATGTTTTATTTGCATATCTTCGATATCTTCATACATAGATAACATGACCTCTTAATTGACCTGTATATTCTCAATCTAATCATCAATCTTATTATGTTATTATCTTGTATAACATATAAAAAAATTTGGTATCTCTCACTTCCAAGTGAAAATCCATGAAGTGTGAATTCTTGGGCACTCCTTGGAACTTGAAAGTCATGGGTTTGAGTGTGATCTTAGCTACTGCAGAAGATGAGGAAGCCATGGTAATCTTTGAGACCTCTGTATGTTTTGGATATGTAACTAGTGTACCTTAAGACTTAGCACACCTTCATACTATCACACATTTAGACTTAGCACACCTTTAAAGTTAGTGCACCTTTTTACTTGCACACCTTCTCACTTAACACATCTTCAGGGAGTCACATAAGGTGCTCAATTTTACAAAACGTAAATGTTTCTAGATTTGAAAATAATTTCTGGGTTTTTCTCAAATGAGGTCTAGTGTACTTATTCCTAACATTTTTGATGATTTAAGCCCTTTTTATACTCCAAAATTTCATGGACTTGAAATCCTTCTACTTCTTCTATCTAAAATACCTGGGCACATGTGTTGAATATGCACATACAATATACCATAGTAATCTTTATTGTTATGGATAATAAGGATACCATGATGACCTACACAAAAGATAAACATCAATATACTAGTGCTAGGGGGTAAAAATAATTCTTAAAAACTAGGCCCGACTAACAAAAAGAAATAACAAAAATTGGACAACAACTAACAAAAGCAACAATTGTGCACTAGCTCACTTAGCACACTTATGCAGGTGTGCTGACTAGGTCAAGCACCATGGTTTGTACATCTAGAAAGGGGAAAACCTAGTGCCCCTTGTGAAGGTACACAAGTGCAAATCTACAAAACAACTTAAGGCAGTGTACATAGCACACTTTGTTTGGGTGTACTTGTGTGCACCTTTAGCTTTTATGCAATACTTGATATTCTTGGTTGGTAGATTTTGAATGATGCTAACTAAAAAAACTCCTAAATCTAAACTACAAGAGTTCCACTCCCTAAGGCACCTTGGAAGATAACCTATTCTAAGGAACAACCTTTAGGGAGTAAAATTAGAAAAGGACGGTCCCCATTTCCAAAGTCAAAAATGGGGCATGTGTTGTGGAACCATAATAGATATCTAAGGAATAAGGATTGGAATTGTCACAAGTATGGATTTTTTCCTTTGATTGAGTCATGGACGCAATTTCTTATTGCAAGGATGAAGTGATTTGAGAAAGATTTTCTATAGTGGATTTTGTATAAATATTCATATGAAATATGAGTAAATTATTTGGAGCATTATGAGAAACATAGGGGATGGTGGAATATGAAAATATGATATTATTGTAAGTATGCATAAATAATGTTTGTGAAATAGCCAAAAAACTTTAAGAAGGATAAATAATAGGATTAAAAAAGCATTTAAAGATAGAAAGAAAGGGATAATTGTGTTGAATGCATGTATTTATGAGAGTTGGAGAATAAGTAGATATACTAGTTATCGAGGTAGAAATATGAATATAGGTTTAATGAGGTGTACTCCCCTTATTGACATAAACATTTGCTCACCATCATAGAGGAATAAAAATAAAATTACAAGAAATAAAAAATTGAAAAATCATGAAGCTTACTTTATATTATCTTCAATGAAAAGATATTAAAATATTTAGAAATATGACATGTTAAAGCCACATGGGCCATTTGATTTCAATACTTTGCATGCCAGAGCTACCATATACATCACTAGAAATACCCTAGATAAACTTAGGGACCTTCATTATATAGGAGGGTTTTAACCACCCTAGATGATTCTAGAAATTACAACCCTCTATTTTGAGGCTAACCATCCCTAAAGTTAGATGATTTATCTTTTCTTCCATTGGAACAATCTCGCAAAATCTTTCAGAACTCACATGAGTTTTTGGGAGATTTTTTTTTTTTTTAAATAAAAGTAAACTTTGGAGACTATAACTCTTCACATGTTGACCTAATTTATTAATATAACACATTTTAGAAATGGCACAAAGTTATCTACTAGCTCAAGATGTCATGTGTGAGCCATGCAAAGGTTTGAACTATTTCGAAAGCCTCTAAATCCTTCATAGTTGAGTTCAAATTTGTGTACCCCTCTTCAAATAAATAAATAAATTAAATAATATCTTTGAAAGTAGACTTGATCTTACCATGAAACATTACCATAAATCTGATATAACTAAAGTAAATCTCTAGAGAAATAGATTAGAACATTATGAGGTTTAATAAATAATTTACTAGTGTAAAATAAAAATTATGAAAGTTTTTTTAAGTTAATATATAGTGTATATTAAGAAAAAAATGCTGTATATTAGGGGAAGAGAAAGAGAGACCTTTAAACATAACCTTCTAAAGGGCCCAAATTTGGTTAGCACTACCCAAACTAGTGGATGCAAAGGGTGTCAATGTTGAATTCCAATATTTAAATTCCCAAATATATGCTCAATAGATCTCTTTCTATAAGGTATTATTTCTCTTTAATTGTATGTATTTAATTGATTTGATTATTGAGGGTAAACTAACTAATTAAATGTTAATTAAATGTAGAAGCATATATGAATGCTAAAAGCATAAAAGGATCAGATCCATAAAATTAAAAAAAATCTATGAAATGAAAAATAAACAAAACCTAAGGTCCCATAGGAGAAGCCAAATAAAGTCTAAAAATATGCTATCAAACTATGTCAAAATCTAAAATAAAAACAAATATAAAACCCTAAAACTAAGATCTGTGGATCTTGAAAATCAAGGATTCTTTGGTAAAGATCAACCTGGAGGGTCTAGGTTAACATGGATTGAGGTATGGGTCAACCTTAACTTGTGTTGTAAGAAAACATAAATCTAAAAGTCTGACAAAAATATGAAACCCTAGTTATAAAATTTGAATTTTCTACTTTGGACTTTTTCATGGGGGGAGGAGGATAAATGTCCTTAGTCAATACATGTTAGGAATTAAATTGTAAATGAGAACACGTATAAATGGTAAGATAAATGTAAATATTCACCCTACTTACCAAAGCAATAGGGATGGATTCAGTTATACTATCCATAAAGATATATGACTACTTGAATATAGATGTGTGATGTAGAATGTAGGATTTATCCACAAATGTAGTAGATCTAAAATTGGAAAATCATCCAACAATGGATGTGAGTATTCTCCTTAATAATTGAACAATTGAATCCTTGAATAATACTTACATGCTTTCTTGGAAATGATGACTTGTATGCTTTCTTATGTGCATACTAGATAATAATGGATAACTTGCATATAGAGTAGATCTAGTGCACGTAAAAAAGATGATTAAATGAAATGAATAAGTCTTCTTTCATAGTGATTTAAGAATCACAATTGAAATGGTTGATAATACAAGGTAGGAAAATAAATTAAAGACCCCAATATGGGTCAGGGATTCTAAATCAATGATATCTGATGTCATATTTTGTATATATTATATTTCTAAATCTTAGATAAGAGATATTAGTCAATGTTAAGTGTTCTGGAACCTTAACAACCATATCATGTTCTAAAAACTAATGTGGGATAACAATTCAAAGAAAAATCTCATATCAGTATTATCTATTTTATGAGCCAATTATTATTATTTTTAATTACTATGGGACTTGTAGCATTGTTTGAGACAACATGTTTCTTGCAACCCTTCAAATTGTCTCTCGTGAATGCATTATTTTGCAAGATTTAAAAATCATTAATGTCAGTATTTTTATCTTTGCATATATGTTAACCATTGCTTGCATTTTTTCTTTTTCAATATTAAGGATCTTAATATTTTCAAATTTCAAATGTTTTATAAATTATAGAGTTTAATGTGGCATCAAAGAGATAGAAACTAATAGGGTGAATAATAGGATGAAGGAAATGGATATAGGAGGTTTTCTATCATATTGGGATAAATTCTTAGTTAGGAATGATACATCATATGAGAAACACCCTATTTTTTTTCCTTATAGAAATAGAGGGCTTGCTACATTTGTCTTTGATAAAAAGAGGGAGGTTGACATCATGGTTGTCCCTTAAGGAGTAGATGGCTGGGGAATATCTAATTAATTCTTTATTGAGAAATTAAGGGGGTGTTATTTACATTTGGTGAAGGTGTAAATTTTTAGAGGAAATGTGCGTGATGTACAAGAATATGATTGATCATTTGTGTGGCAGATGAGTGCTTTTATAGGACTAGACGGGAATCTGGTGTACATAATTGGAGGCACGGGATACACTTAGAGGAGATATGTAATCTCAAAGAAAATGTGTCTCATTGTGTGTGGGAGTTGAGAAAGTTCATGTTGTGAAATGGTTTTAGGTTCTATAATTAAGAAATAAACTAATGTAGTAAGTTCGGTAATTTTAAGTGAGTGACAAGGATTGGTGACCATGCTTTAGAAAAGCCTTTAGAAGGATTAGATTCAAAACCCTTGTAATTTTCCACTCTTGTTTAAATTTATATAATAAAGGAGGGAATGTTGGAGGTTTACTTAATTTAGATTAATCATATAGCTTATATTAATAAGTTTGAAAACACATATATTTAATTATGGAGAGTTATATTCCCTTAAGTGGTTACCCAGAGGAATACTAGTTATATATAACAATTACTAATTAAATTTTACCATTTAATGATGTAGATATATCAATCTAATTGTTGTATTTAAGAAAAATTCCATTGCCTTCAATTTTCATTGTGATTTTTTGAGCTTCTAAGTTAGTTGGCAAGAGAAAAGTGAGTCCTTTGTCTTCCATCGAATTGAAACATTTATATCTATTAGTGTATGACACCTCCAGTAGAATCTAAAATTTTGTCATGAACCTTTTTCTTCATACTTAATCTCATGGAATTTTTTGATCCAAGAAATTGAATAAACAAATTTTCTTAAATCTTATCTTCTCTTGTAATGTGTCAACCTTTGATTCAATATTGAGAGTTTTTATTTATAGTAGGATTTCTTTGGAATCACATTTATCATGTATTCACCTTTAATTCTCTTATTACTTGAAATTCATTGATAGCTGATATAACTTGAAATAAAATCAATTGAACTCTAGATTCTATAGTCTATTTGAAGATCCAAATGAATATTTTTAATGTCCCTATCTCTTATTTTATATGATATTTCAAGCCTCAAATCAGATCTTTAAAATCAAGCAACCAATATTTCAAAGATCCACCAATTTCTCAATAAACTCCAAATCGGGTATGCCAAAAATAGTGCCAAAAGCTTCACAGCTTCACCTATTATTAATAAATCTGAAAGTGGAAATTTTTACATAAATTTGAGCATAAAAACAGCCTAGAAAATTATATTTCCAAATCTATATAACATGCACACAATAGCTCCCAAATGGAGGACAAAAACAATGCTCATCGGGCTCTCGAAAATAGCACAAAATAGCCCGGAATCACCACAAAAACTTAATAATATATCACAGAAGTATAATCATATCCAAATACATATATTCAACTCTATTTTAATATTTTAAAGTATTACATACATCAGCAACCCAAACGGATGTGAAATACTCAACCAGAAACACCAAACTCTTACAAAAAACACACCTGAAAACCCACAAATCTGCACTGTTCAGCACAAAGGCAAACTCTGCATGAGCATGAAAATGGAATGGCTTAAAACTCCCATCCTTAGCCTTCTTTTAAACCTTAAAACTCCTGTTCTTGGGTCTCCTTCTCCATAGGTTTGGCAGCCTCTGAAGAACAACAAAGAAATGAGCAAAAATCAAGTTCTGGAATGAGCCCAAAATGTCTCCAAACCCCTTAAAAGAGGGCATAACCCTAACTCACATCCAAGAGGGGTTAATAAGATATAATTTAATAATAATTTTTATTTATTAGTCCATTGGTTTCCAAATATTAGCCCCTTTTGCTAAAACTTCACCTTTTTGGGGCCTGCCTGCTTTAGCGAGGTTTATTATTTTTATTTATTTGAAAAGGGGACATGAAAAGTCCTCCCCTCCCAAATATTGCTTGTCCTCAAGAAATGAAGGTTGGAATTCTCAAGAATGTGTGCTCCTTCCCAAGTTTCATCCTCTAGAGGTAATCCTTTCCATTTGACCAAATGCTCTATGACGCTCCTGTTTCTCAATCTTTTCTCTCTTGTATCCAAAATATCTTCTGGTATCAAAACTAATTTCCCTTCATCATAAAGAGGTGTTAATTCTATAGATACTATGGTTTACTAGCCTAGAACCTTCTTAAGGCAAGATACATGTAAAATATTATGTATTTTTCCATTTGGTGGGAGCTCCAATTCATAAGCTACCTCTCCTACCTTCTTGATGATCTTATAAGGCCCATAGAACCTTGGCTTGAGTTTCTCTGCCCCACTCCTCTTCAAGGTTCTTTGCTTATATGGCTGCAACCTAAAAAATACCAAATCTCCCACCTCAAAAGATCTTTCAATCCTTTTCCTATCAGCATATAACTTTTGTTTGTTCTGTGCATGTTGTAGATTATCCTTGAGGGACCTTATTATGTCTTGGCTTTGCTTGACGAAATCACTTGCTGCAGGTACTCTACTATCAGAAAGTATTAGATCAACAAAGGAAAGGGAATCATAACCATAAAGAGCATGAAAAGGAGGCATACCAATAGTCATGTGATGAGATGTATTGTAACAATACTCCCCTAGGTGTAACCATTTCACCCAAGCATGTTGTTGATTTGAAACATAGTTCCTCAAATATCTCTCTATCCATTTATTAACTATCTCTATTTGTCCATCTGTTTGAGGGTGATAGCTAGTACTAAGAGTGAGTTTAGTTCCTACCAAATGAAAGAGCTCCTTCCAAAAAGAGCTGAGGAATCTACTGTCCTAGTCACTAACAATGTTTCTAGGCAAGCCATGTAATCTAAAAATTTCCTTGAAAAACAATTCGGCCACTTGTGATGCCTTGAAATCAGATGTGATAGGAAAGAAATGTGAATACTTAGTTAGTCTATCTACCACCACATATATGCAATCCTTACCTTGAACCTTGGGCAACCCAGTGATGAAGTCCACGGAAATACTTTCCCATTTTTGTTCAGGAATAGGAAGTGGCTGCAACAACCCTGCGAGAAAATTTTGCTCACTCTTGCTTTGTTGGCATACCATACATTCCTTAATGTGTTTAAGGGCATCCTCCTTCAAACCCTTCCATGAAAACCGCTCCCAAATTTGCATGTATGTCTTGAAGTATCCCCGATGACTAGCCAAAGGTGTGTCATGAAAGGCCCTCAATAACCTCTCCTTAGTTTTTGATCCTGGCACTAAGAAGATCCTGTTCTTGTAATAAATCAATTCATCAACAACCTTGTACCTATTATCATCCACTAACTTATCCAAAATCATGGTGGCAAAAGAATCTTTAGCATACTTTTAAATTATGGAGACTTTCCAATCAGCAGAGATAGATGTTAAGGAACACAAAGTGGGCTTTCTTGAGAGAGCATCAGCAACCACATTATTCTTTCCTTTCATGTATTCAATATCAAAATCATAATCTTGCAATTTTCTTACCCATTTTTTTTGATGATCATTCAAATCCCTTTGGTTCAAGAAGAACCTAAGGCTATTATGGTCTGTCTTTACAATGAATCTCCCACATACCAAATATTGTCTAAACTTATGAAGTGCATGCATGATTGCCAACATTTCCTTATCATATATGGAGTAACCTTTCTCTTATTGATTTAATTTTCTACTCTCAAATGCTATTGGATGTCCCCTTTGAGTTAGGACAGCCCCTATACCTTCTCCAGAAGCATCACATTCAACAACAAAAGGTAAAGAGAAATTTGGAATTGCAAGCACAGGGCATGAACTCATTACCTCCTTAAGCTTATCAAATGTTTTTTGTGCCTCTTCTATCCAAACAAAAGCTCCTTTCTTTGTCAAATCAGTCAAGGGGGCATCAAGCTGAGAAAATCCCTTGGCAAATCTCCTATAGTAGCTACACAACCTGAAGAAACCTTTCAACTATGTAAGATTAGTGGGTGGAGGCCAATCCAAAATTGCCTAGATTTTTTGTTGATCAACCTGTACTCCTTTAGAACTTATAATATGTCCCAAATATAGGATCTCTATCAAACCAAACTCACATTTAGATAGCTTAGCATAAAAGGATTGCTGCTCCAGGATTCCCAAAACAGTGTCTATGTGCTTTAGATGCTCTTCCCATGTTTTACTATAAATCAAGATATCATCAAAAAATACCAAAACAAATTTTCAAAGATGCTGGCTGAATACCTTATTCATACAAGATTGGAATGTTGCAGGTGCATTAGTGAGGCCAAATGGCATAACAAGAAATTCAAAGTGCCCATAGTGACATCTGAAAGCTATCTTTTCCACATCTTCACTCCTCATTTGGATTTGATGGTACCTTGATCTTAAGTCAATTTTTGAGAAGTATACAACACCATGTAACTCATCAATGAGTTCATCTATGTGTGGTATGGGATACCTATTTTTTATGGTCTTCTTGTTTAGAGCCCTGTAGTCAATGCACATTCTCATTGTACCATCCTTTTTCTTGACAAGTACCACAGATGATGCAAATGGACTAGAGCTAGGCCTTATGAATCCCATGTCTAGGAGTTCTTTAATAGTTTTTTCAATTTCTTCCTTATAACCTCTTGGATGGTGGTATGGGGTTGTTATAACTGGTTTGGCACCCTGTTCTAACTCTATAACATGCTCAAAACCTCTATCTGGTGGTAATCCTGGAAGCAAGTCATTGAAAACTATACTATTCTTATCAAGAATATTTTGAATTTCAAAATGGAAATTACCTTGATTCTTTGGAGAGCTTGTTGGATGGATTATGACTCCTGCTGCCCATGCTACTTGTCCTCTTCGAAAAGTCCTCTCCATCCTCTTTGTAGAGACCGCCTTAGGTGCTCCATTCGATAAGCCTCTCAATATGACTTCTTTCCCATTGGAATGAAATTTAAACTCCATAGTTTGATGGTTCATGTAATAGCCTCCAATAGAGTGCAACCATTGAACACCCAATACAAGATCTGTCTCCCCGATACCAACCACATAGAAGTCATCACATAACTCATAATCTCCTAAGGTCATCTTGAGTTGTTTCACCACCCGTGTGCAAGGCATAGTGAATCCATCAGCTACAATAACATTGAATCCCTCAAAATCTTCTGCTTTAAGCCCTCTTTTCATGACAAATCCCTCATCAATAAAATTGTGAGTTGCCCCACTATCGAGAAGAATTGTTAACCTTTGCCCTGCTAGTACCCCTCGAATTCAAAAAGGATGGTATCTTGGGACTCTTGATAATGCTACTAAAGTGTCATCCTTGCTGATTTCTTTTTCTTTCTCTTCTTCTACCTCCTCCTTAGTGTCATGAAATTCTTCATGCTCATCTGAATCAGATTTTGAAGCAAGTTCAATAGAGTGCACTTGACCTTTCCCCAAACATCTGTTTCCTGGAACCTATGGTTCTCTACACATAAAACAAATCTTTTTCCTTCATAATTCACTCCTAGTCTCTTCATCTACCTTCTTTTTTGCCACATTTATCACATCTTTTGGTGGTAGTGTTGGGAAAGTCTTTTTCTGAAAATTTCCCTTATGTTGCCAAAGATTTGGGGGTTTTTTATTAGTGACTGATTTCATAGGCACGAAAGTTTCAAGTTGCAAGCTTCTTTTGATAGCTTCATGTAAGGTTGAGGGTGAGAAAGCCTTAACCAAACCCTTAACAAAATCTTCTAAACCATCAAGAAAAAGATAAAAAATCCTCTTTTCACTCATATCAGGTACCATAATAGCCACTTTTTGAAACTCTTCTATATACTCATTAACTGATTTGGTTTGCTTCAACTTTGACAATTCTTTAAAGTACTCTTCATCATCCTTGAGGTCAAATCTATCTATCACTCTTTGACTGAAATCATCAAATGTAGTTACCTGATCATGACCTTGACTAGTCATTCCATGATACCACCAATAGGCTGCATCTTCCAAGTGTAGACTTGCAAATTGAACAGCATCACTCTCCTTCATGGGGTTAAGTGTGAAGAAAGTCTATAATTTTTGCAGCCATGCTCTAGCTGAAATTTTATTTGTTCCATGAAAAGTAGGTGCTGCAAACTTGCTTATTTTATTTTTGAGCTCTCTTCCACTTATGTCATGCTCCCTCCTATTCTCTTTCTTGGCAATCAAAGTGTTCATCATATCCACATATTCTCTAAAAGGAACCGAACTATGAAAGTCATCATCTAAGCCATTGTAAGTAGCTCTTAATGCAATCAAGTTAGCTGTAACCTCTTCCATGGGATTAATGGCTGGATTTGGTACTGGTGGCTCATCTACAGGCAAGAAAATAGTTTTGGTTGATTTAGATGGTGTGGATTTCAGATTTCTTGGTTCCTTTGAAATGCTCCCTTTCTCATTAATAGATGCAACTCCTTGTATTTTTTCTGTCAATATTCGTAAAGCCTCTCTAGTTTCTTCCAAACTATCCACTATTTTCTTCTGAGTATTTTGGATGTCTTGGAAGAATTTCTTTGCCATCTCATCTGGATCAGCCATACTTTTCCTTTCCTTGGATTTTGTACTTTTATTTTCAACTGGAGGTTTGATCAAAAAAAATTTATTCTTTTCTCACTAAAAATATATTTTTTCTCTTTCACTTAGTTGCATATGACCATAAATTTTGATATGCAACTGATTAGAAGCAACATGCAACCATAAATTACGACATGCAAGATCTGGGTAGTTGTCAAAACTGACATGCAAACTTCTACAAACCCTCAGGCTGGCAAGATAAGATCTCTGATACCACTTTAATGTCTCTTTCTCTAATTTTATAAGATATTTCAAGCCTCAAATCATATCTTTAAAATCAAGAAACCAATATTTCAAAGATCCACCAATTTCTCAATAAACCCCAAATCGGGTATGCCAGAAATAGTGCCAAAAGCTTCACAGCTTCACCTATTATTAATAAATCTGAAAGTGGAAATTTTTACATAAATTTGAGCAGCATAACAGCCTATAAAATTATATTTCCATATTTTTATAACATGCACACAATAACTCCCAAACAGAGGACAAAAACAATGCTCATCGGGCTCTCGAAAATAGCACAAAATAGCCTAGAATCACCACAAAAACTTAATAATCTATCACAAAAGTATAATCATATCCAAATACATATATTAAAATCTATTTTAACATTTTAAAGTCTGATATACAGCAGCAACCCAAACTGATATGAAATACTCAACCAGAAACACCAACTCTTACAAAAAACACACCCGAAAACCCACAAATCTGCATTGTTCAACACAAAGGCAAACTTTGCATGAGCATGCACATGGAATGGCTTCAAACTCCCATCCTTAGCCTTCTTGGAAACCTGAAAACTCCCATTCTTGGGTCTCCTTCTCCACAGGTTTGGCAGCCCCTGAAGAACAACAAAGAAATGAGCAAAAATCAAGTTTTGGAATGAGCCCAAAATGCCTCCAAACCCCTTAAAAGAGGGCATAACCCTAACTCACGTCCAAGAGGGTTTAATAAAATATAATTTAATAATAATTTTTATTTATTATTCCATTGGTTTCCAAATATTAGCCCCTTTTGTTGAAACTTCACCTTTTTGGGGACTGCCTGCCTTAGCGAGGTTTATTGTTTTTAATTATTTGAAAAGGGGACATGACAATATTTGACTAAAAATATTGAAGTGCTATGAATTTTTAGATCTTCATGAAAATTTTATTAGACTTTAGGATTCAATACAATTTTGAGGAATGCATTCCCCATGCTCTATATCCCTAAAAATTTCATATTTTCACATAACGTTTCAAAATTTGTAATTTTTAGATACTAATAGTTTACTTACAATTTATCTTAATATCTTCTTCGAGGGAATATACTTCTAGAAATATTGATGAAGTTGAAGCTGTCAACCACTACTATATGATTGAAGATATGGACATGGGTAGTTATGGTATGGTTACCTTTGAGCTCACTTATAGCTAATATTGGTTATAGTAATGTTTGTTTTTGTTTAAGACTCTAACCAAAATTATTGAAATGATGTTTTACGCTAGAGAGCTTTGTCAGTGAACCTTGTCAAGATTATTTTGGGATAAAATGGGATTGATGATAATTCTATAGGTTTTTCTCAGGGAAAATTGTTACTCATGGAAAAAATTTCTACCCTTGCATTAATTTTCACTAGGTCTATAAGTATCTATGTCCAAGGGTGAGGATCAATGAAAATTGTAAAGTGTGTTTTTATTCCTTATTAGGTTTACCTACTATTTGATAAGAATTCATAACCAACTTTATAATTTGTTTCATTTTATATTCAGCGATGAAGGCAAGCAAGTCTTTTTTTGATCTATATAGCTTAGTTTTGATTATTGTAATTTGAATAATTTATGTTGATTCTTAGTTTATCCAATATGTGTTGCACAATATACTACTCAAGTTTTTTTCCAACCCAATGGGATATCTATTAAGATACTAGAGAACATGAGGTTAACTAAATTAGCATACTCGAGCTACTCAGCAAAATAATGATCAATTCAGTCAAAATAGGAACCGCTCGGCCAAAATGAACACCAAGACAAGGCTGATCAAATGTTAAACCTTGGAAAACTAATGTGTTAACCCACCATGATAAATTAACAATAAAACTCTAGAAAATATACAGGGATAGAACAAAGGTTGTTGCTCTATTTTTCGTTACAACCAAGCACACAACATAATAAACAAAATGGAGAGAACACAAACAAAAGAGCTACATATATGCAAGTTTTCTTGCTTTCTTTCTCTCTATTAAACTGACATGAACTATTACAAATCTATGATGGAGTAAACTACAAACCCGTAAAACTATAATATCTACTATCATTTTCGAAAAAATAAACTTGTAGCAATATGTGATTGCATACAATAAAACTAGAGCAATCACTACTCACACAAGAAAAACTTTCCCTTTCAAAAGCACAAAAGATTTCAGTATGTTGCTACACACTCTAATATTCTTTTTGCTACTACTGTTTCCTTCCTAACTCAATTGAATATATTTTTATGAATAAATAAAAATTCCCCTATTTTGTCTACTTTTTTTCCATACGCAAAAAATTCCCACTCATTTTCAAATCTCAAACTTACATAGCCACAATGAATGCATTGACTATTGAGGTTGGAGCATTAGACTAAATATGAGAATCTCAATCTTATGACAAGTAGGTGAATGATAGGCTCAAGAGACAACTGATTAATTTAAAATTCAAAAACTTCCCCTTTATCTCAAGCCAACAAATAAGATAACTCTTGATCCAAATTAACTACGCCTAGACTTCTTCTTAGGCACACAAAACTTTCTATGCCCAATGTCTTGGTGAGTATATTCGCTAGCTACTGCTTAGACTTACAATATTCTATTTTAATTACACCATTCTCAACCACATCTATAATAAAATGATACTCAATTTCAATGTTCTTACTCCTTCCATGAAACACTAAATTCTTTGTTAGAGCTATTGAGGAAATGTTGTTAGAATAAATTATGGTTCCATCCTCTTGTTCTTCTTTCAAATTCTCAATGATTATTCTCAATCAAATAGCTTGACATGCTATTGCATTTTCTACTATGTATTCATCCTCAATTTTAGATTGAGCAACTATTGGTTGCTTCTTATATACCCATGAAATTACACCTAGGCCCATATGAAATACATAAATAGAAGTGCTCTTCCTATCATCCAAACTTCCAACCCAATCACTGTCTATATAACCAACCAACCCAATTTCATTTTCAATATTATACAAAATACTAAATCTTTTGGTGTCATTCACATACCTTTGGATCCTCTTTCCCTCTTGTTAATGGGAGTCTTTTGGAGTTTCCATAAATCTAGAAATTAGACTTACCGTATGCATTATATAGGGCCAATTTTCATTCAAATACATCAAGATTCCAACCACACTTTTATACAATGTTGGATTATCATTACTGTTGCAATCTTCCTTGCTCAAATTTAGACCTATGGCTATTGGTGTTTGTGTTGCCTTACTTTTTTCATTTTAAATCTCCCCAAGATCTGATTTGCATATTTTTCTTGAGAAATAAAAATGCCATCATCCACTTATTTTACTTCTATGCCTAGAAAATACTTCAAGAGACCCAAATCTATCATTTCAAACTCACTTTTCATGGCCTTTTTGAAATCAGCGATGAGTAAATCATCATTCCCAGTAACATTTAAATCATCTACACATAAGAAAATAATTAAAACTTTTCCATTAGTTGCCTTGATGTAAAGAGTGGGCCCACCATTTCTTTTTCTAAATCTATTTCTCATCAAATATAAGTCAATCATGTTGTACCATGCCAATGGAGCTCATTTCAACCCATAAATATCTCTTTTCAGCCTATAAACACTCCACAATTTTTGGCAAACCATCTACCATTTTTTTCTTCGATAATAAATTTAAACTAACATAACCAAGATATCCATACCTAAGATGCCATAGCTTGAATGAGTCTTCAATCACATTCTTTACATCTTATTCCTTATTTACTATAGTCCATACATTCTTGGGAGGTGCAACAATGATTTTAGAAGAGAAACATGTCTCGATTATCAAAGGAAACATGCAGTTCTCTGTTATTTGAATCATTGCAACTATTTTCTTAATCCCATCTTTCTAATGGATGACACAATTCTCATTTTCCATCAGCACTTTATAACCTTTTTGAATGAGTTGTCCAATACTCATCAAATTGTGCTTCATACCCAGTGAAAAATAAACATTTTGAATCTTCTTCTTCTCACCTTGCTTGGTGTGGATCATGATAGATCCCTTGCCCACAATAGGAATGGTTTCATTGTTCTCCATTCTTATTTCAAATTACAAATTTTTATCAATAAAAGAAAATAATTTTTCATGACCACTCATGTGGTTGTTGCAACCACTATCCAAATACCATACCTCAAAACTACCTTCTTTTCCAATGTTTCACATGATGAAGGCCATGGAATTATTTGGTTCACCCACATTCACATTAGCCACATTTGTACTTTTCCTTAACCATTTAGTTTTCTTTTTCTTGCACTCACTTCCATAATGCCTAAATTTGTGGCAATAATAACACTCCACATTTCTCTTGTTAGATATGTAGTTTTTCTTGCTTCCTCTAGAGAAATTTTGAGAGTTTCTCGCTTCCTCTTGGCTACCTTCTTGTCCTAAGGCTTCTCCTCCAATATTTCTTTTTTTGGAGTTACCATGATCTCTACCTCTAGAGCCTCTACCAAAGCCATTTCTTCCTCTCTCACTACCTCTTGCATTGGCTTGAGCTTTAAAATCTTGATGTTGGGAAGATGTTCTTGATCTATTAATTTGGTGCTCATGTGTTTGGAGAATACCCATCAACTCATCCATAGTCAAAGTGGTTAATAATTTTTCCTCTTCAATGGTCATCACAAGATTATCATACTTTTGGGGTAGACTTCATAAAAATTTCTCCACTATTATTTTCTCCTCATATTCATCTCCATTTGACTTCAACTGGTTTATCAAACCAAAGATTCTTGAGCTAAATTTTGTAATATACTCATTTTCTTTCATTTGAAGATTCTCAAACTCTCTTCTAATCATCTATAGCTTCACCACATAGATTTTATTAGTCCCTTTAAAATTAATCTCAAGGATATACCATGCTTCTTTTGAATAGTTAGCTGCTGCAATTTTTTGAAAAATAATCTCTTCCATGGCTGCCTTAATCAATCTTATTGCTTTTGCATCTTTCCTCCTTGACCCCTTCCACTGAGTCTTTTGATTATTTATGAGGGCATCATAATGAGATGGTTCTTTCACATCATTGAATCCATTGACCAAAAACTCCCACAAATCATTTGCAACCATAATGGTTATCATCTTCTTTGCCCAAGTATTATAATTTTTGTAATGTTCTCGATGATACACTTGAAATTAAGTACCTAGTAGAAACCACTTGAGGGAAAAGTGCCCAAGGAAAACCACCTGAGGGAAAATATTGAAGGGAATGTACCTGAGGGAGACCAGCTGATGGAAAGTGCTTGAGGGAAATCACTCAAGGGAAAACAATGCAAGGGAAACACATGGGAGGTATCCTGAGGCCATGTCATAAGGAGCCAAGTTGCATTGTAGGGAGACAAGACCATGTCCGAGGGACCCTGATGTCATTCAACATGAATCCAAAAGCTACAAAAAGGGAGGCAAAGGCTACAGGGATAGAAGTTATTAATGTGAGATTCAACCAATTAAAGACAAGTATGAATCACTTAATGCCTAATATTCACAAAATACCAAAAGTAAGCCACATATAGAGATGTAATAAATTATAGAAAATTCTCAAAATCATACTATAGACAAAGATGACACCAAAACTAGCCAAATCCAAACAAGTAGTATAGAGGATGAAATAGGGTGGGGTTGAATCTCACTAAAACTGTAGAAGCCAAATAGGGAAGATCTCTCACTTCTGAAGTTGAAAACAACACAGAATTCCACACAGGAATTCCCAGACAATAAAATAATCCAAATCACATGTCCAAAATAACCTACAAGATGACCTTATAAAGGGCTTTGAGGAAGCTTCCTAAAAGGATTACAAAAATGGTGACAGGTTGATAAGTTACGACAAAATAAAATAAAGAGTAGGTCCCTTTATTAATTAAATCAATTAATTAAATAAGTCCTTTTGATTTTATTTTTTAGGACCATTTATTTAATTGACCTAATTAAATATTTTATTAAAAATTAGGGACATTACAAATCCTCACCACCCAAAAATTTCTTGTCCTTAAGCAATTTTCTATCCAATCCATACCATCAATTTGTCAATCCCAAATCAAAAGCACAAGTAGAGCATGCAAATTGACATCAAATCTCTTTTGTAACACATAGTCATCCAAATTTTGCTATGCAACTCTAATATAAACATTATTGTACTCTTCACTATGATGCCAATGACGGCAATAAATGAAATCCTTTATGTTGTGATATTCAAAAATTACTTTGGGTATGGTCATAGGCATAAACATTGATGTTGGGTATGGTTTAGGTTTATTTAAGTTGATAAATATAGTTTAGTAGTTTAGTATTTAATTAGTTTTCAAATTTGGGTTTTTTTGGTTAGTAGATGTGCCTTTGTTTACAAATATTAAATGGACTCTATCACCCTATTTTCATTACAAATAATTATTCAATGATTGGATAACTGTGTGATAATCACCCCCCTTTGAATTTTACTAAAAGGTCCAACTCCCTTCACAAAATTTTTGATAAATTATTATTAAACTAATAGAGAAATTTACTTTAACCCAAAATCACTTAAGGCCGCTTAGATCATTTCTAGATGAAGAGTAATATCAGAAATCAAGGAGATTGATCACAAATCTAGAAAACCAAAGTTCTCCATTATCTATAATTCCAAAAAATAAAATTATTTTAAAGTATTGGACTATACCTTACAATGGCATGCCTCATCACTCTAAATTGGAACAACACATGACATAAAATGAAATGTTCTCATAGAAACTTACATTTGATGAATCCAAATATATAAGTTTAAACCACTTCTATATATTAATTGTATTAATCAATGTTTGCAGACAAGACATTCTAATTCAGAGATATTTAGATATATACAGGAATCATTTCATTCAAAAACATAAAATCAAAACCATTTTTTTTTGCTAGCACCCACTTTTTCCAAACCCTTATTAGTTTTTAGCTAAGCTAATATATAGGCAATCTAAATAACCAAGCCTTCTTGAAAAACTAAACTCCTAGTTCACAAATTCGTTTTCAAGTTTTGAGCCAGTGAATAAGATACCTTTATAATAAGTAAAATAAAGAGTCTAAAAATCAATATCAAGATCCATAAAATTGATGAGATAAATGATGATCATATATTTACTCTCTCTCTCTCTCTCTCTCTCTCTCTCTCTCTCTCTCTCTCTCTATCTATCTATCTATATATATATAATGTAACATATGAAAAAATAAAATTATAATTCATTATATAGTATAACTAAATTTTATTATATTGTATAAATCTCTATCAAATAAAATTTATTTTCATGTTATGATAAAATTTCTTTTATGGTTAGAGTGCAAAAGTATATTTTTTGAGTATTATATTTAGTTTGATGGTTAGGTTTAGATTAAAATGTCTTAATATTCAATTATGAAAAGGGGTAGATTTCATTTAGATTTTCAAGCTCATTTTTTCATAAGATTTGGTTTACTATTAGGATACACTATGGTATTTTTTTAATACTATATTTGGATTGATGGTTAGGTTTATGGTGCTTAGCTTTTGGACTAGATTATGTTCAGATTTTTATAATCAACATTTCAAATCACACTACGTGATCCATCAACAAGATGAGAGAGCAAGATATGTGAAACAAAGTAAGTTGAAAAGGAACTAGATTCATATTCTTTTATGTAGGACCATTTTGAATTGAGTTCACAATTAAGGTATGATTGGTTTTAGGGCTAGATTTCATATTTATTTAAAATTAGGGACTCTTAATAGTTTAGTCTAGAACTAATTTTAAGGCTAATAGATAATTTTTATAGTTAGCCTTTATATGTTTATGTAAATAATTAAACTTTTTTTTCTATTGTAACTTAAGTTTTTGGAGTTTTATTAAGATTTGTAATGAATGGATTTTAATTTTTGATTGAGTTTAATTTAGCTTTAGAGAAATGGTGCATTCTAGTAAGTAAGAGGAATTGGATTTGTGCATAAGACTAAATTGGGCTCAAATTTTTTTTGATTATATTATGATTTGTATTCAACGGACTTTAGTTTTGGGTTACATTTAAATTTTAGATAGGTCTAGAGAAACCTTCCGTTTTAGTACTTAAGAGGAATTGGATTTGTTCATAGGAGTGAATTGAGTTCAATTTGATTCAATGCCATGGTCAAGATTAAGCTTTGGTCATCCTATATATTCTCCATTTCAAGGTTATCATTATGTTTGAATTGAATGCATGGACTAAATAAGCCAACCATAGTAGCTATCATACTATCTCAACATATATTTTCCTTTAATTACCTTCAGAATCCACCTCATGTGTCTCACTCTCTCCCTCTTTTCCCCTACCTACTCTCACCATCTCTTGTTCCAATTTTACCTTATCCCTAACTCATGTGTCTCTCACACACTCTCACATTTCATTTACTTTGTTTGTGTTTGACTTGGTATCTAGTGTTTAATTAAATTTGTATTTTTTTATTAATGTTTACTATTTGGAATAAATATTATATTTTTTATGTCATAAAGGGTAAGTTAGTTTAGTTTAAATTTAATCTTAGCATAAGAGTTCATTTTGGTTTTATTCAATGTTAGGAGTATAGTTATTTTTAGAAAGAAAATTAAAAATGCATTATTGGGTATGTGATAAAGAGGGAGTTATTTTAGTGTAAAATTAAATTTGATTTAATTCAATATTAGGATACTGCACATATGTATGTACATTTTTAAACATCTCTCTCTCTCTCTCTCTCTCTCTCTCTCTCTCTCTCTCTCTCTCTCTCTCTCTCTCTCTCTCTCTCTCTCTCTCTCTCTCTCTCAGACACACACACACACCATTTTTCTCTACCTCATCTTTAACCTCCCACTTTACCCTTTATTATGAGGCTACAAGAGAAGGTGATGCAAGGATATCCAAGGGTTAATATTGTTGACTTAGATGTGGGCTTTGGTCAAGATTTACTTTTGGGGGTCATAACTTTTGACTTGAATATGGGTTTTCGCTGAAATTTTACATTTTTTCAGGAGTCTGAAATATCATCTTGGCCTCTAAAATTGGCTTTTTTATGTTTTTTAAACCTTTTTTAGAAAATTCTTTTAGTAATAAATGTGAAATCATATTTTTGATTTTGTTGATTAGTTGGCAATTCATCTTGCCTTAGTTGGGGGTTTTTCTTGAGAAAAATCGAGATTCATAGGATGAGTTTTGAAAATTACGAAAAATGTAAAACTTTGTTTTTCCCAAAAATCCATCAAATATGGTAATTTTTAAATTTTTAATAAGTAGATGTTTTCTTTCATTGTACAAGTAGAGTAGTGTTGGGAAATATTAATGGAGAATTATGGCGTTCTAAAACTTTTGTGTTGTCTCATTTTTTATTTTATTGTTTCAAGGGTTCGGGTTACATTAGAAGTCTCTCTCTCCCTCCCTCCCTCCCTACATACATACAGACATTAATACATATACATATACATATCTATCTATCTATATATATATATATATATATATATATATATATATATATATATATATATATATATATATATATATATAGATCTATCTATGGTATAACGATATGTATTATTCAATTAAATTTAGTATTGGAGCTTCATTTTAAATATTATTAGGAATAATATTTTATTTAGTTTTAGATAAATGGTAAACTTTCTTAGTGTAGCTTTAGTTTAACATGAGGCTAAATTTAGTACATTGTATTAGTTAAATTTGTAAATTAATAAACAAATATAATTTATAAAATATATTTGAATAATTCTTTTTAATATTACATATAATTACAATAATAATAAAAAATTATAGAATTTTATAAAAAATAATTATGCTCAATGACTAAATAATATAGGACTTATTTTTTGAATATTCTTTTTAAATTTTTTTATATCTACTTATATTTACTAATAAATTATTTCAATGATTTATATATAAAAACATAATTTCGGCAATTTTTATATAAAAATAATAATTTAATCATAGATATGATTCAATATTTATTATTATTTTAATGTTACAAACTAAAAAAAAAAATTTAAGCATATTGAAATTAAACAATACATAAATATATAAATAATTATTAGTTGTAGATATGATTCTATTATGAAAAAAGTATTTTAAGTTGAAAACATGAATTATAACTAATAAAACACATTTGTTATTGAAAGAATAAGGGAAGACATATGTAATGAAGAAATATATTATGCATTATGATATAAAAGTCTATAATAGTTATATAATCTCCAAGAAAATTTCATGTATGAATAATGTCATATATTTTTATCAATAATAGCTAATTTGGTTAATGTAAAGACCTTATAAAATAATCATTGATGAAAATTAGTATTACAATCTTTATTTTCTTGATGATTAGCTTTGACCTCTTCCAAAACATCTGACAAAAATAACTATTCTATTAAATGTCTCCCTTACCTTTTCTACAACATTTCGCATTCTAAAAATTTCATTATCCTTGACAAAATCAATTCACACCATTGCATTTTCAAAAATTACAACCAATTTATAACAACACTCTAATGCAAAAATTTTACATATATCAATAACTATTTGAGGTGATCCATTGGAGTTCACTGAAGTAATTGGACATGGCATGTAATGATTTAAGACTCATTATCAAAATGATCCATTATATTAATATTGTCTCTTACAAAAAAGACATAAAATTTTGAAAATTAAACATTAATACATTTAACTTACTATATTTGGTGGGTCAAAAAAATACAGAGCATGTATATAGTAGAAAATATGATTTACAATAAAATAAAATGTCAAAACTATATTGTGAAACACATATACCTATTTTCAAAAATCATGCATGGAAAATATTATATTCATTTTTTAAAAAAAAATTTGTTAAAGAAAAACATTACAGAACTTTAATATATCAATATTGTGAACACTAACATTGTAGAGTGTCTATGGTAACCTAAAAGCATAAATATGTTTCAAATAAAAATCTCAGACCTTTTCGTTTAAATTATAAATTAGTGAAATATGTTAATCAAATATGTAATATATTAAATAATTAGAGAAAAATAAACATCTTTTGTATATTCTAGTATGAGTTACAACGTAAGTAAATACAAATATGAATAACAAATTTATTTTTTCATTTAGAATTGTTTGATTAAACATTGAAATCATCGTCAATTTTTTTTAAATACTATAATTAAATAAATTGATTACAATAGTACCACAAATTACTCATTTGAGTCTGAATCACTACATTCATTGCATTGAATCAAGTTTCATTGAAGAAGGTCATTAGCATCGGGACCCAATATGTCAAACCAATATAGTTTTTGAAGTAGTTGATATCAACCAAAAAGATAGGGGGTTGACTTGGAGTACAAGAAAGCTGAGAATTTAGCTAGAGGTTACCTCCTAGTTATCTAACCTATACCAGCTTTAAACAACAAAAACCATAATATATTCAAAGCTGAATTGTCATTAGCCATAGTCCTTAAACTACCATGCATAAGAAATTGGATAATAAACCAACAACATTTAAAAACATTTTTGCTATTGGTCCAGTTAGTCAACATGGTCCAGAAAAGGTCATGGGGCATAATGTTCAGAAACATAATCATAAAAAAAACTATAAAACATAATAGATCCCATGCTAGATGCCCTCTTCCTTCTCATGGTTACCATTCTTCTTCTCCTTAGGTGCTTCCCTTGCTGCATCCTCCTCCTTCACTTTCATTGGTTTGTCAATGATGGTTTTTTAGCTAGTCCTCCACCAAGAACCCATAGATGGAATGGGTTGTATCAGTTGTCTTTGCTAGGTTCTTTTCCTCTTTGTTAGCCTATAGGAAGTAGAGGTTTGTGGCCACAGAGTGCATAACCTTGGTAGAGAACTCAACCAGGGTTTCAAATCTATGGTAGATAGTGGTATGGTTATCTACCATGTCCCTCATGGCCTTCTCAAGCCTCTCCACCTGCATCTTAGTGTGGTTATGTTTACCTTTCTTCCTAGTACCCTTGGGGGTTTCCTTCCTAAGAGAGGTGATGTCTTCCCCCCACCCACACTATGAGCTTGGGTAGCTTTTAGAGTATTAGAGACATGGCATGGGCTAATAGAGATGGGGGTAGGTTTAATATCCTAATGGATTCTTTTCTTTTTAGAATGTTTCTCCTCACAATCGAAGGAGTCAGAGATAGAGTCATACTTCAGGAGGTGGGGGGGCTAGGTCTTAAATTTCTCTAGTTGAAGATGCTTTTTCATTCTCCTAGCACACTACTTGCACTTCTTGGTGTCTGAATTTGACTCAATAATGTTAACTTTAACCTCAGGGTTAATTTTGACCTTAGTGGGATGGGCTTTCTTGGGTCTCTTAAGAGTAGAGCTAGGATTGGGATCTAGAGAGGTCTAAGGGGTGATATAGGCCAAGGGATTAATTAGGATAGGGGGATTTTGAGATAGGTGCTAGATAAAAAAGTTATTCATGAGGCCCTGGTGGATAAAAGGTAGAAGGGTTTCCCCTCCTCTTATTTCCTTCTAGCCTTACAAATGCTATCCTCCAACAAATGCAATAACATAAATGGAAAGAAAACATGGTCACGATTTATGAAATGATTCACGATAGGAAAGTGATAATAATACAATACTTGGTAGCAATCCTCCAAGGTAATGTATCTGATAATCATGTAGCAGATGACATCCCATGGCTTAGGAAGGGAAAATTGCACTAACCCACCATGCAATCTCTTTGGTTCCTCCTTGAATTTGAATAATTTTTACAAGCTCACCTCCTTATTGACCATAGCTTTCCTCCGCCATTTCTTTCCCTCGAACAGAAAATCTCACACCTTGGAAATGCTTTCTTCAAAAATTTCAAAACTCATTCCATTAATAGTAACTTTTCCCTCCTAGATTTGAAAGATCTACATTAATATGACCTCATTGTTTTGAACCATGTCCTCCATATAAGGTAAAAGGTTTCCCTCCTACAATTAGACCATCACTACTTTTCTACTACTAATTCAATATGGTCACTAGTGCCTATGTCATCGCCCAAGTCCACAACCAACTCTTTTGATGATATATCCTTGCACTAGGTTTTGATGTTGTAAAATATAATATGCAAAGTCACAAAGGAGAAAGTGAAAAGTCATTGCATAGTAATCATAAATCCACAATGTTTCCCAAAAAAAAATCTCCTATCTCAATACATGTGGGCAGTCCCTTTCCATCTGTAAACAGTCATCATCGGCTATACTCTTTGTGGGAATTAACCAACCTTTCTTTATGATCATTACAAGATCATTTTTTCAGTCTTACTAAATGCCCCCTCTGTGTCCTTTTATGGAAGCGATCAATATTCACAGTTGTCAGGACATAAATGTTAATCAACATCCAAGCATGCCAAGAAAATCCTTTATGAAGCCCCACATTCGTGTTACCACATGTGAAAAAGGAGACTTGCCACCTAGTTGGATAGTTCATGTGTCATTATTGAAGGTACACTACCTTTCCATCATAAATTGAGTTGATGATGGCAATAAACTGACGTCATCCCATTCCACTAACCATGTGACACCGTGACCAACTTTGGCAAGGTCATCTGCCATGCTATTTCTTTCCTAATATATATGTGCCACATGGATATCATGATAATATTCCATCATCCTTTATATTTCATTGATTAGGGTCTTAATTGACCAATTGCATTTTCCCTCTCCCCTAGTGACCAACTTAGTGACTCCTCAAGCTCTTGCAATTCTTAGACCCTAGATAAGTGCAAGTGCCTCGGCTTTATTATTAGAGCCTCTACCACAGTTACCTAAGTAAGAGGCCACCAAAATTACCATGTTGTTTTGAAGGATACCCCTATAGCAATGCTACCTATCATGCCTAACCCATCAAAATTTAGCTTGGTCCAGGACTTGGGGGGAGTACCAAACTATATCCTTTCTTGCCAGGATTTTGGAATTGTGAAACTGTGTCACCATCAAGCCCACACTCCAAGTTGAGGCTCAAGTCAAACCAATATAGTTGCTCAAAGGTTCTTTGCCTCATATATGAAGTACCAATATCTAGATATCTAAATATAGAAATTTCACATGTTGATTGCATCTATGTAGGTATATATGTTCTATTACAATTTTTCTCATTCTTTCTCGAAATGAAATATTAAAAAGAAACCTCTAGGCCCCCTTCTTTCAACTTCATGCTAATTTCAAGGCATATCTAGTATTCCAACAAATTGTATACAAAATATTTGGCCATGATAGTGAAAATTCTCTAGACCTTGAGTACTAACTTGTGGAGCTTGAATCATTGTTTTCAACCACGAAGAACCATTTTCATCTAAATTTGTGTGATAAGGAGCTTGTTTTAAATAGATCTCTACAGGAACAAAGTACAATTATGTAGGATCACATTCCTCTCAATAAACTAATACATCAAAAATAGTATCTCTATAGAAATTATTGAAATTTCAAAGAATTGGAGGATGAAACCTATGTAAACTTGCTTCAAGAAGATTTCCTTTTGAAAATAAAGATTTTTCCCTTCTACATTATGAATTCTTCTTAGATTAGTATGCTCATAGAAATCAAGAGTTCTAATTGTCCTTTGTCTTCATTTTTTTTTTTTCAAATATCTAAAAGAAAAGATAAGAAAAATGATTGCATAAAAGAGAATAAAATCTAAGTAAAACATTTATTGAAAAATTAAAATAGTATGTTTGAAGTGGAGTAATTTAACATAATTTTAAAATGATTATTTTAGAAAAAAATTATTATTTGCAATTCAATTGTTAATATCAAAGAATGACAAGTTTATTTTTTTCCTATCCTTCCAAGAGAAGAAAAATATGTAACCTTCCTGGTAAATGATGAATATTACATTTCCATAAAATACCTATTTACAAATGATTTTGCAATTGTATTAGAATAAAATTTTAAAAAACTACTTGTTGTAGTCAAAGTTATGGTAATATTGAATGAGAAATGTTTTACGTCACATTTTCTATTTCTCTAAGACTTTTTTCTTCTATTGTTCATTTTCAAGTCATTTCCCACTTTTTATTTTCTCATGATCATAGGAAAATGGTGGCACTATCCACAATCCCTGTAATGAATTTACTCAAGATTTTCCAACGAATTTCATTCATGTTTTTCTCTGTTCGCCCTATATCAATTGTTTCTTTTTCAAGTGGTAAACCCTGAGAATTGTGTATTGTCAATGCCCAAGCCAATTGCAATAGTATTTGACTTGTACAACCTCTTTGTGCATAATAAATTGGAACTATTCTTGGATTTTTTTTCATTGAATGGGGATCTGGAGCAGCTGTCAAATTTCACAATTACATACAAGGGTAATTCTAGTGTCATGGTTCTTGGCTTGTATGTGGTTGTACAATTTCATGAACAAAAACTTAGAGCACCATTTACAAGTCCTTCTATCCATAAATTGGAAGTAAAAATTACTCTTGCTTGCTTTGTGATCAACAATTCCATATCTAGTTCATCTGTATAATTGTTATCTCCTCCAGTAACATTTGAAATTTTAGTTGCAATAATGTGTGCCATAGGTTGTCTAGGAGAATGTAACATACTTCTATTATGAATGTGAACATTATCATTAGTTGAAAATGAATGTAGATTTTTATCAAAATCATCATTTATTTTTGGAATAATATTACTCCTTGTTCTTGACATCAATAAATTCTAATCTACAATTGTTGGATTTGCATCTCTAAGAATATTGGCAAAATTCTTGTTTTTCCAAATCTTCTTTTCTAATGTGACTACCTTCCACAGTAGCCTTTTCTTGTCTAAAACATGCATTTATCCTTTACATTTCCACATGTAAATAGAGTTGAGCTATCACAATGTTTCATAGTTCAAAATTTGTTTGTGAGGGAACAAAAGTTGGACTGAGTCATATTATTTAGACTTTATTCAATTGTAACTATATTATATAATTCAAATTTTATTCAATTGTAATTATATTATCCTACAATTTAACTAGAATTTGAATTTTATTCAATTATAATTATATTTTACAATTTAATTTAATTTTGACAAATATTTATATAACAATATTGTAAAATTTGAATTTTATTCAATTGTGATAATATTTTACAATTTAATTTAATTTTGAGAAAGATTTATATAGCAATATTGCTATTGGGATTCAACTATATACTTTTTTAGTCAAATTCATTGATTTGTGTTTTGTGTTTTGTGTTTGGTGGTGCTTCACCTCTATTAACATAATCTAGATCTAATAAATGCTAAGTATTATATTCATTATCATTAGAGATATCTTTGTGTACACCTCACAAACACATGAGTTAAACTCATTGACTCAAAAACTACATATTTAAATCAAAAAATATAGAAGTGAAAAATATCTCCCACTTACAAACCATTTACCATGTCAAATTATTAATATTAGTTTAAAATAATATTTTTTTATAATGAACAGTACAATAAAAACAAAACAAAAAAGGTCTCCCAAAAAAATTAAAACCAAAAAAATTAAAAAATAAAGAGTCTCATAAATGATACACTACAGATATACAAATATAATAAAATTTATTGAAAGAAAGAAATAATACAATTTTAAGGTAAATAAAATAGTGTGTTTAAACATAGTTTCCAACATATCTTCCACTTTTCTTTGCACACTTATATCTTAAGGCCCTATTTGGCTGCGGGAATAGGAATAGGATAATAGGAATAGCTATTCTAGAATAGAAAATGGGGCTATGGATTCCTATTCTCTGTTTGGTTCAGCCAACATTTGATGGGCAATTCGTGGACCCCAAAATTTATGTTTTTTAAAATAAATAAAACTAGAATAGGAATACATATTCCAATAACACCTATTTGGGTGGAATTGCAAAACCTATTTTTGGGCCAAAATTGGAATACATATTCCTATTTTACTTTGTATTCCAATTCCAATTTGGTGCATCCAAATGGAGAATTTAAAATTTTAAAAATTTATATATGCCTATTCCGCTTGTATTCCCGTTAATATAATTGTAAAAAAATCATTATATAAATGATAAACGGCATTACAGTAGCCATCAAAATAAGATTTGTGTTAATTCTCATTTTATTCGCTCTGAAAGCAAACCTTTATACAATCTTGACTAATCCTACCATTAGACGGAGATAGCCAATTGTGCGTGGACCAACTTTCTAACTCTACCATTAACCAATTGAGGTGAAGCAGACTTGTAGCTTTGCGATCTGCTTGGGAAGGTTTATTTACATTCACTGTTCAGTATACTTGTGAGCAAAACAGCCCGCCCCACAGAACACATAAACATTCCATAGTATGGAAAACAAAACGGATTTCATCCATTAAAAGTCATTTCAATTTTCTTCAACACAGAATGTCATCAAGAAGTTTATATCTCTTCCTAACTCTTCTATCGCCTATCTCAGGCTTCTGTTTCATCTGTGTTTTGCGTATCTGGAAATTAATGTCAGCACAAGAGTTTCTCATTTTTCTCTTCACCTTGACTATGGATTCTACAAGCCCAATTGAATCCTTAATAATGTTAATCTTAGAGCTTTCCTTCTCCTTCTGATTAGAGTAACACCAGTCACAAACCTTACACTCTGATACATTATCAAAATATGCTCTACTGCAACACCTGAGCCCAAAAACATTCAAGATTTATAGAATCATTTCAGAGCTTTTAATGAAATGGGTTAGTGAGAAAGTAACAATCCTAACCAGCATTTATTTCTAAACTTGGGAACAATACATGAACTATATAAGGGGAAAAAGTGTAAGGAATTGTTGAGTTACTTACTGGTGTTGCAAACGCCAAAGGCATTTAGTGCATTGGAATAAATAGACTTGGAAACCCAAATCTCCACACATGCTGCATTCCATTTTTCTTTCCATGCAATATGCCCACTAATTCTTCTATTCGTGAGAATGAGATACTCAAAAAAAAAATAGAATTTATACTGAGATGTCCAATTTGAACACAAAAATATGCTGCATACAATTCGGTAAAAGAGCAAGAACAATGTCCTTGGCTTTAGTGTTTGAATAACTTTGATCACTATAAAAGAGAAAAATGTCTACGAGATTTGTTGACATATGTTGCATAGGAAAATGTAGTGAAAAATCGTCAAGCGAGGTGGCTATGAATTCGCACATCCCGTGTTGACTTACAAATTGTCAAACAATACTAGTAGAAATTTTCTCCGTATATTGAGGCATGGATTCCAACTCTTATTTATAAAATACATATAAGAATATAGCAAGGAAAGTGGCCATGCTGATTTGTGATGTATTTTTGTTGGGTAGTAACCGTGTTATATACATGGAATTTTGGCGTTCGTAGACATTATTAAGTTCAGTTTGACAATAATAGTGTCTAGAGCTTTCTATCATTAATGTTCAAAGTTTCTAACATTTGAATATTTGAAAAAACTTTGGGGGTACACATCACAACAAATGATGATGTTGTTCTACAAGTCGACGTCATCTGCTGATTACATATGCCAAGCAGCCCATCTATTCTTGACTGGTTAATTCTAGTAGCATGCTGCAATATTCTTAATACACTTCTTTTTAATGATAAGCATGATTGAATATGGTTGGTAGGGAATTTTAAACACAATTTTACATATATTCAACTTTAACGAAGAGCTCTCTAGAGCTTGCGTAAGCTTGTGTAATGAGAGAGGACTAAAGGGAGACAAATAAAAAGTTTTAGAAGTTTTGGTAGAGGATATTATAAGGAGAGAGGATTAAGAATCATTGGAAGAAAATATAAAAATTTGTAAAAATAACAAGTTTGTAGATAGTTGTAATCATAAGAAAGGTCTTAATATTGGTGTGACCAAAGATATCATATTTTTATAGTATTGGTGTAATGAAAGAATTAGTAAAGGAGGTACTCAATCATTGGGGCAACGCTCCAAGTACGATTGCCCAAGTGCCACTAGATTCTACTTAAGTCAACCAAACACCCCCCTATTGGCACTACCACGAGTATAGCTCTTTGGCTTGCTGACACCTCGCTCCCAAGACCCAAACTGCTCTAACGATGCCACTCTACTTCTTCATGGCATTGCTTTGGGTGGTCCCCAGTTGCTCCTCCTCCTTGTACCTCTACTAGCTGATTGGTTCCTCCTGCCTCTGATCCCAAGTGGTCCTTCCCCCATGTCGACCTAACCACTTCACCTACCAAGGTGGGAAATGATAAAGATGAAGCTACTTCTACTAACAATGGCTGGGCTCCTCCCATGTCACCCTCCAACCCCATAGATTATTGAGGTTTTCATGATTAGCAAGATCCTAATCGCTTAGCTAGTGCTACTCTAGCCGCCTGAGGACAGATATGCTTTTTTTAATGAATAGTTGTTAGTTGTTTTTCGCCTTGTGTAGTGTGTGTGTGTGTGTGTGATTTTGTATCCCCTCGCCATTTTTTGTGAATATGTAACTTTTATATTTTATTTAATAGGGAAGGGACTATTCACCAAAAAAGAATTAATAATTATATAATTCATTGCTCAACAAATGAAATAAGTAGAAATTTTAAGCAGAAATTGACTATAAGCAACATGGGGTGGTAAAGTATAATAAATAAATGTAAGTCAATCTTCATATTGGAATATGACACATATTGTTTATGTGTATAAAAAAATGATAAATAACTAATCACAACAATATTGCTCTCTCATGTTTGTATTTCGTATTTTAGAAGAAAAACTAGGTTTTGGTACAAAATATAGACCTTTATGCCAAAAGCAGAAAAAAAAAATAGTACATTTGACAATAAGTGCAAGTAGTTTTCAAAAGTTCAAGAAATTTTTGTTGATATTGTTTTGGAATCCTTGAAGAATTTAAGAAATTCTCAAAATTAAATCATTTCTTTTACATCGTAGGAAACTTTGCCAAACTAAATAAAACTATCCTTTCAAACATCTATATATTGCAACTTGATATTCTTGTTATCACTAAGAATTAAGATTTACTATATGGATTTTCTTTTTAATGTGTTCTAGTTATAGCATTATTGAAGTGCATTTGAGAATTTGTTATGCTATTTAAAACTATAATGTTAATAAATAGGAATTTAACAGAAGAGATTGTTCCCCTAGCTTGTAACTATGGTATGTTTATGATAACTTAGCTTAGAAGTATTAAAAATGATGATATGAAATTGAAGATTGGTTGATTTACTAATCAATTTTAATTATAAGAAAGCTCATTCCTATAAAATATTTTTAGACCAATGAAAAGTGGAATGGTATAACAAGAAGTAGAATTATTTATGATAGACATAACAAGGAGTAGAATCAATCATTACAATACTTCACATTTTTTTATGCTGTGATTTTAGAATTTACTTAATACATAGTTAAATTTCATACTAGATGCTAGTAAAACCAACAACCTAGTTGAGATAAGTTCTGAAAAGAAAGAAGCTTAAGTAACTTATTGTGTATTTAAACATCGGTTGAATTGTAGCAAAGGAGAAAGATACTTGGAAATTGCTTGTACAGAGATATATTTATGTATATATTAAAAGTTAGAAGTAATCCTTGGGTTAGTGTACAAAGTTGTGGACCAAAAACATGTCACTTTCTCTTTTCCCCAACCTAGACAATGTGCGATTATGTAGTAATGTGATTGTGGTATTGCATGATTGCACTATGGTTTTGATAATGTGAACCATAGGTTAAAAAGAAATTTCAAAATTGTTCAAGTACACTTTGTAAATTTCTACCATAATATATTTCTATGTAAAAGAAATATTCTAAATTTTCAAATAATGTGTGTTTAAGGGGTCTAACAACCCCTTAGCACATATATAATGGTTTGAATGGGTACAAAGGTCTTATAGATTAACCTATAACCCCTCTTGACCCATTTGATGGAGTAATATGTGTTTCAAGAGGTCTGTAGACCCCTTAGCACAAATAGTATGATAAACTGACTTAAAATGCGTCATAGGGAACTTTTATCACATAATATGTGTCTTAGGGTGTTCATGAACCCACTAGCACACATATAATGCCTAGAATGGCTTAAAAGGGGTCACAGGGTACCCTATGACCATTTTTTACACATCTAAACAAACAATGTATGTCTTAAGTGGTCCTCAAGCCCCTTCAAACACATATAATAGATCTAGTGGGGAAAAACAGGTCATAGGAATATTAGTATGTATAAGGTTATGAATTGTTAACTTGTGACTATCTTAATCCTTAATTAAGTCATGCTATCATTATTATATTATTATTTAGGTAGTTATGTTAGCCTAGGTGTTATGTAGGGTTGTGTCTATTCAACCTAAGCATAATTAGGTTTATATAGGAGGTTGCGAGTCTTATTTCAAGATGATATTGTGAAGTGTGTTCGCATTAGAGATATTTGGAGGTTACCCCCTCAAAGTGGCCTATTATTCTCATCTATTATCAAGTATTTATATAATATTTATTATTATTTCTTCTATTGTGTGAGGTATTTTATTACAAGTGGTACCAGAGCATGATCTTGGCACCATAGAGGCAAGATTTTTTCTCAACACTGGGACATTAATATAGTGAAAAGAAATTGTTCTATATTGAAGGTCCAAGTGAGGAAGAAGAGAATGAGCCTATATTAGAGGAGGATAGGGAGTCAAGTGAGGAATCACATGATTCTCAACCAATCATTTCTTTTCATGCACTTTCAAGTTTCAATACACCACAAACTCTCAACCTAGTGGGTTTCTTAAAGAAGTAGAAAGTAACAATGCTGATAGACTCGGGTAGTACTCATAATTTTATCAAAAAAAAGTTGGCAACTCTTCTAAATTGTTTTATATATCCAGCCCTAGAGTTTTAGGTTTTGATTGCAGATGGGGGCACAGTTAGTTGTTCAAGGAAGTGTCATAGCATCAAATTATCCATGGGAGATTATCAACTTGATACCCCAATGTATGTGATATCCATGGGTGTGGCAGATATTGTTTTGGGAGTATTATGGATTACTACATTGGGAACAACTAAGATAAACTTCCAAGAACTATTCATGCAATTTCAATCAAAAGGAAAGGTAGTGGAGCTAAGGGGATTGAAGGGAAAATCCCCACAGATGGTAAGCCCTCATCAAATACAAAAGTTTCTTAAGAAAGAAGAAAATGGATATTTGGTCCAGCTATGTTCATTAGATGTCTCTCAATCTAATCTTCTTTGTCATCTAGATTTACAAGCAATAATTGATTGTCACTAAGTGATTCTTGGAGATATGCCTAAAGGACTTCATCCTAAGAGGGATCATGACCATGCCATACAACTAGTTCTAGGGAACCAACCACCAAGAATTAGGCCTTATAGGTACCCACATATACAAAAAGGTGAGATAGAAAAAATTGTTGGGGAAATGCTCAAGGCAAGAATTATCAAGCATAGCCAACTGCTTACTCCTCACCTATTGTGATGGTGCATAAGAAGATGAGACTTGGTGCATGTGTCCATATTATAGAGTGATCAACAAGTACACCATTAAAGACAAGTTTCCTATTCTAGTCATCAATGATCTTCTAGATGAATTAAATGGAGCTATGTATTTTACCAAGTTAGATCTTAGATCGAGTTATCACCAAATTTGGATTAAGGAGGAAGATATTTTCAAGAAAACATTTCAAACTCATGAGGGTCATTATGAATTTTTGGTAATGTCATTCGTTCTTACCAATACACCATCTACATTCCAAATTTTGATGAATTCCATTGTTAATAAGTTCTTGAGAAAGTTTGTGTTAGTGTTTATTGATGATTTATTAATTTATAGAAAGACATGGGAAGAACATTTGTAGCATGTAGATCAAGTATTACAATTACTCGAAGATCATCAAATCTATGCTAAGCCATCCAAGTGTGCTTTTGGTCTTAAGGAGGTGAAGTATTTGGAACACATAGTTTCACACAAAGGAGTAAAGGTGGACCCTACCAAAATTAAGGCTATCATGGAATGGTCTATTCAAAAATCCATTAAAAATTTGAGGGTTTCTATGGATTAGCAGTGTCCTATAGAAGATTTGTGAAGAATTATGGTTATATAGAAGCACCCCTTACCATTATATTGAAGAAAGATTCCTTCCATTGGAATGAATCTAGTAATGTAGCAGTTGAGAAATTGAAGAAGGCTATGTGTACAACTCTAGTGTTTGCCACTCCAGACTTCAACAAGGAATTCAATGTGGAATGTGATGCTTTTGGAAATGGTATAGGAGTAGTTCTCATGCAACAAGGTCAACCAATTACTTTTGAGAGTTGTCAATTGAAAGGTAAAAATCATCTCAAACCTATTTATGAGAAGGAAATGCTAGCAATCCTTCATAGAGTTAAAAAATGAAGGCCTTATTTAATGGGTCGACACTTCAAGGTTAAGGTAGGTCATGATAGCCTAATTTATTTTTTGGAACAAAGACTATCTTTAGAAGAGCAACAAAAATGGGTGACTAAGATGTTGGGATATGACTTTGAAATTGTATACAAGAAAGGGAAGGAAAATATTATGTCCAGTGCACTTTCCAGGAAGGATGAAAAAGATGAACCCTTTTTGTGTGCCCTTTAATATTACAAGAAAATTGGGTGGTAGAAGCCAAAGAAGAGTGTAAAAATGATGTTACAACAAGTAATCTCATCCAACATATAAAAAGTGACCCTAGTAGTTTGGATAAGTTTTGTTTAAAAGGGGATATTCTATGGCATAAAGGGTGCTTGTATCTCTACAAGAATTCCCCTCTTAAACACAAGATTCTCAAAGAACTACAAGAGTCCCCTATTGGTAGTCATTCAAGATTTTTGAAGACATATCGTCAAGTCAAGCAAGATCATTTTGGGAAGGGCTAAAAGGTGATGTTCAAAAATTTGTGGCTAATTATCTGGTTTGTCAAAGAAATAAGGGGGAAACAATTAAGACACCAAGTCTCTTGTATCCTTTATCTATTCCTAGCCAGTGTTGTGAAGAGGTATCCATGGACTTCATCATAGGACTTCCCAAATCTAAAGGTCATAATGTCATCATGGTAGTAGTTGATCACCTCAGTAAATATGCACATTATATTGCATTATCACATCGTTTTACAAAAAGTATAGTGGAAAAGGTTTTCTTGGAGAATATCCAAAAGCTACATGGTACACCTAAGATTATTGTTAGTGATTGTGATCCTATCTTTACTAGTCACTTTTGGAAAGATTTATTGTCATGTTTGGGTACTCAATTGGCTCATAGTTATTCCTATCATCCTCAATCAAATGGGAAAACTAAGGTTGTTAATAAATGTTTGGAAGGATATCTACATTGTTTTGCTTCAAAAAAGCAATCAAAATGGGTAGATTGGCTACCTCTTGCAAAATGGTGGTACAATACATATTTTCATAGCTTATCAAAAATGTTTCCATTTTTGGCACTTTATGGATATCATCCTCCTTCTATCACATCATCATTAAGGTTGTCACCAAGAGTTTAGGTAGTAAATGACCACTTTCTTTATCAACAATAGGTACTTTTGAGACTCAAGGAGAATTTAGCTACGGCACAAAATCAAATGAAACAACAAGCAGACCAACATTGTAGTGAAAGAAATTTTGAAGTTGGGGATTAGGTCTTCTTGATATTGCAGCATTATAAACAAATCTCAATGAAGCAACAAAAAAATAACAATAAGTTGTCTCCAAGATATTATGCACCATAACAAATCATGCAAAAGATTGGTAGTGTTGCCTACAAGCTTGAGTTGCCACCAACAAAGATACATCTAGTTTTTCATTTCTTATTTGAAGAAGGTAATTCGATAGAATATTCCTACTCAAATCATACTACTAGAGTTTGACAAAGAAGGAAGAATAATTTTGGAACTAGAGTGCATTCTTCAAAAATGCATGAAGAAGATAAGGAATAGAACCCTCACTCAATATCTCAACCAATGGAAGAACTTACTAGTTGAAGAGTCCACATGGGAGGATGAGGAGTTCATTCAAAAGAATCCACACTTGGCTAGCATTGAGGATAATTCTTCTTTCAAGAGAGGGGGCATTCTACGCCTTTAATATTGGTGTATATAGGGTTATGAATAATCAACTTATGGCTATGTTAATTCTTAATCAAGTCATGTTATCATTATGATATTATTATTTAGGTAGGTAGGTCAGCCTAGGTGTTATGTAGGGTTGTGTCTATTCAACATAAGCATAATTAGGTATATATAGGAGGTTGTGAGTCATATTTCAAGATCATATTGTGAAGTGTATTCTCATTGAAGATATTTTGAGGTTGCTCCCTTGAAGTGGCCTATTACTCCCATCTATTATGAAGTATTTATATAATATTTCATATTATTTCTTCTATTCTACAAGTTATTTCATGACATCTAAGGAACCCTTAGCACACATATACTGGTTTGAATGGGTACAAAGGGGTTATAGATTATCCTATGATCACTCTTGACTTGATTGATGACATAATATGTGTCTTAAGGGATCCATAGTCCCCTTAGCACACATATAATGAATCCAATGGATAAAAAGTGAAATAGAGTACCTTATAACCCCTTTTGACCCATTTGATCTCATAATGTATGTTTTAAGGGGTGTAAGGAGCCCTTATCACATATGTTTAATGGTTTGAATGGGACAAAATGGGTTATACAGTATTGTACATGACCCCTTCTTACTTGTTTGATAAAAAATGTGTGCCTTAGAGGACCCCTTAGCACACATAGTATGATAAAATGGCTTAAAATGGGTCATAGGGTACCCTATGACCCCTTTTAACACATTTGATCACATAATATGTGTCTTAAGGTGTTCATGAACCATTTAGCACACATATAATGGCTTAAATAGGTTAAAAGGGGCCATAGGGTACCCTATGACCATTTTTAACACATCTGACCATAGAATGCATGTCTTAAGTCGTCCTCAAGTCCCTTCAAACACATATAATAGTTCTAGTGGGTCAAAAGAGGTCATAAGAAACCCTATGACCCCCTTTGACCTGCTTTATTGCATAATATTTTCTGGAGGGTTCTAGGGACCTCTTAGCACACATAATGGTTTGACTAGGTCATAGAGTACCATATGGCCCATTTTAACGAATTTAATTACATAATATCTCCTAAATGGTTAGAGGACCCTTTAGCACACATATAATGGTTTGAAAATGACAAAAAAAAAATAGAATAGAGAACCCTATGACCCCTTTTGACCCATTGGATCACACAATGTGTGTCGCAATGGGTTTGAGGATCCCTTACCACACATAATATGATTGAATGAGTCAAAAGGTATCTTAGGTTACCCTAACCCAATTTTTGACCCATTTGATCATATAATGTGTGGCTTAAGGGGTTCTCAGACCCATTAACACACATATAAAGAATCTAATTTGTCAAAAGAGGCCATAGGGTACCCTATGACCTATTTTAACACAATTGATAGTATGATGTGTGTCTTAAAGTATATAAGAACATATTAGCACACATATAATGGTTTGAATTGGTCAAAAGGAATCATAGTGCACCCTATGACCCCTTTTAACCCATTTAAAATCATAATGTATGTTTTATGGTGTCCAAGACCCCTTAACACCCATATAATCATTTAAATGGATTAAAAGAGGTCAAAGTTACCTTATGGCCCATTTTGACCCATTAGATAATATAATGTGTCTCTTTAGTGATTTGAAAAGCTCTTAGCACATGCAATATGATTAAATTAGTCAAAAGGGGTCATAGTGTTTTCTATAGCCTATTTGGACACATTCAATCACATAATGTGTGTCTTAAGGGGTCTAAAGCACACATAATAAACTCAAAATATTTAAAAGGGGTCATAAGGTACCATATGACCCATTCGATCAAATGATTTGTGTCTTAAAAAGTCCAAGGTTCCCTTAACACACATATTAATAATGTAACATTAAAATGATTTCTCATTAGGTCTTAGGGCTTTGTACTAGTTCATACTAAACATTTCCATTCTCACCTCCTCCTCCTTAATCTTATCAATCATGGTCTCATTCATTTGGTCACTCACCACCAAGTTCACTGACCTTAAAATAATTTCCTGTGTGTGGCTACTAACCTAATTATATGGGGGGTTGTAGATCCCCTAGAAATAGTTATTGTGTAGTGCCTACCCTCGTTCACATCTTTTCCAGACTTATTGTTGCTATTATTATCAGACAATGTAGACTAGTTTTATGTTGATGGTTTAGTGGTGTTGTTTTGACACTATCAGATATTATGATAGGGATTCAGTTGATATATGATGAGATCATTTAGACTTTACATTTCATGTATGTATGATGATCATTACATTATTTTCAGTTATTAATGATGATTAGTTAGATGGTTTATTATCTCATGTGTTTTATTATGGTTACTTACCCCATACTTGCATGTGTATGGTGTGCGTGTTTTCGTATTGTATGGTGTTTCTGATGTGGTTAAGGAAGGGAGTCATAGTCACCTGCTTAGTCAGGATCTACACGATGCACCACTTTTTGCCATTGTCTGTTTAGCTTAACATTATATATTGTATGTACATGCATGGTTTTTCTACAGGTTGTAGGTACCAGGTATCGACTTCCCTGAATTGCCAGGATAAGCGTACCCTATTATACTATCTCAATGATAAGAGAAGGGAGATAAATTCTCAAGTCCAAGTCCCAAACCTAAAAACCATTTGTCCTAGTGAGTTAGGACAAGTATCAAAGTTGAATACCCACTGAATGTGTCAAATGACATATTTCGTGATTTTTAACCCTTTAGATTTATTTTGTATGATTTGTTCTATGATGGGTTTTCATATTTTATCTTAGAGGTCTATGGTGAATTTTCCATTAATTAAGTCTTAATAAATAGATTTAATTAATAAATTATTTATTTGAGAAACTTAATAAAATATCATGATGTTTGATATTTTGATTGTAATTAATTAAATGTGAATTATTGGGGAAAAGGAATTAAATAAAAGAAAGCTAGAAATTAAAATTAATAATAATAAAGTAATAAATAAAATAATAATAATAAAAGTTATAAAAATTAAAATGAAAGTTATGAAATTTAAATATAAATTATTTAAAAAGTAAATTGGAGTTATAAGCTTGCATGGGAATTAACATGTGTCAACAACACGGGGGTTAGTGCATCAATTAAGCACAAGGTATCTACAACCCTATGACTCATCAAAAAGGTTGGAAAAGACCCATGCTTAGTTGGTGACACCTTCTAGTTGTTTCAAGAAACATTCCAAAGGTTTCTTGAGAGCTCTTTATATTCAGGCATTCATAGAAGCTTAAATGAAAAGCTTAATGGAAGCTACAAGCTTAATGGAAGCCACGAGCTACAAGCTAAAATAGAAGCTTCAAAGCTTACATGCAGGGGAGAAGATTCATATGCTCATATATTTTCTACTTGCTTCTATGCTCCTTCTAGCACTTCTAATCACTTGGAGGATTTGATCAGCTTGGATTCTTGGAAGAATTGTGAATGATGGAGAAGGAAGGGATTTTCTATGGACTTCTGAGGCATGGCAAATTAGCATCAGTGTCCAGGTGCACTCGTGATATTCTCATATTCCCTTTGCACTCTTTCTCTTCCTGTCTTCATCATATCTGTGTCTGAATACTCTCTGTGATTGAATCTACTATTTGAAATTGGAATCTAGATATTTTATTTGGATGAGAAGAAAACAATAGAAAAACTCTAGTTCCAAATGAGAAATAAATTAGATTTTAATCGGGTATGGGTTCGAATTTATATTAAATTAGAAAGACAAGATTTGGAATTAAAATAGAAATTTTATGGTGAAAATTTGAATGATTAGATGTAATCTTTCTATCAATTATATTTTTAGATGCATATGAACAAACCCTTTTATGGTTAAATTTAGAGAATAATTATTTTAACAAAAAATTCTTAATTCATCACAAATTGTCCTGTCGCTGCCCCTTGGATAGACTCAAACTCAGTCATTCATAACTTTTTATCGTGATCGAATTTATTCGATCGCTCTAGTCAAAATTGGCGCAACTTGGCCCTCTCCAACATATTTCAATTTTAGCCCGATCCAACTGTTCATTAGGGAGATATGGCCGTCGTACTGAGACTGTTTTATTCAAGGACAGATATTTCTCCATTTCCCATAACCAAGAGTTCTTTATGCTTAAACTTCACAAAAATAATATATCAAAGCATGGAATGAATTAAAGATATTATTGCAATCTTCCCTTAGTAGAATCTTATATACTAATCTAATTTAATTAAGATTAGTTAATAGTAGAAGAAGTATAATTAATCTATTTATCAACCAACATAAGAGATGTTTAGTTGAGAAAATTATATATGATTTTAAAAGAACAATTCTTCTTAGAGATATTAACATTTACTTGATATTCATTGAATGATTGAATGAGCGATGAATCTGATTTAAATATTGATCATTATAATAATGAAATTATTAATGGGTTTATTATTTATTAATAATTGTTAAGGTTAGCAATTATTCATGAATGATAAGTATAGATGGTATAACTATTAATTAATTCAATTAAATTCAAATTGAGATTAGTTAATAATTGAAGTATAGCAATAAGTTATAGATCAATAATCGGTTTAGACAAAATCTCAGGAGGTATAAGACGTACGGTTAAAGTAGGTGTTAGTTAATGATATTAAGAGATAGTTAACTTTATATCATTTGGAATGCATCAAAAAATAGTTATGGAAGTTTTTCTAGATCGATCAATATGAATTTGTTAATAAAATATTAGTATGATGAATGAGGTCATTATGGATAAGATTTCCAAAGTAACTTGTTATTATTATTATTATTGAAATATTAATACTTGTGTATTGGATTGAAGTTGACTTTCTACGTACAAACTATTGTTAGTTAACAATCAACTAATATTCATTGGGTCGTTGATATGGTTATGTAATTATTAATTAAATCAATTAATTAGATTTAATTAGATTTAATTAATAATTAAGTTATATAATAAATTTTTTAATTGATATGATTCTTTTAGCAAAGTTGCAAAGTAAATATATGAAAGTTGATAAGTCTTATTCTAATGACTTGAATAATGGCTTAGATATTTTAATGGTTATTAGTGATGATTTAATTGTTATAATGATTAAATTAAAAGGCTCAAAATTTAGTAGTATTTAAATAAGTTTTACTTGAGAACCATTAGAATGTTAAAGAGTCATGGATTGTGTACCCATGTTAATTGGTAGATTAAATTGATCATTTTAATTAAGTTATATTCTTCTTATTCGAAGAATGATTATTGGTCCTCTTATAATATAACGAATAATGATCCTAAAAAAGTTGAAAGGTTAATCAATTAGAATGTGGATCATAGTTAAATAAAGAAAACAATTTAATTAAATGTCAATGATGATCAGTTTAATGAGTAAATATTTATCCTTAAGTTATTCTTAGAATGTAATTCTTAATAATGGAAGGATAATGCTATCGGGGAACAATTGGGTTGACTTGTAGGTCAAATGATGAAACTTAAGACACTTGAAAGTATACTTGCAAACAGAAAACTGGAAACCCCTACACTTGATTCAACTATGAGATTTTAGCAAAACCAAAACATGTGTTTGCATCGTGTATTCTCTATGCTTCTTGTTTTGGGTTTTGGGTTGACTAGTGTTGACCAGTCCTAGGTTGTTACCAGAGGCTCAGAGGTTATGAGATGTCATGGCATGTTGATCTTATTTGGTCTCGATCTTTATAAGCCCAACCATGGTAATGTGATCGTATGCTCTATGAAATGTTTGTATTTACTGATTGTTATTGTTCATCAGTCTTCATGTGTGAAGCTGAGATGTTTGTGTATGAGACGCTTGAGCTAATCATTTTTGAGTCATCGATCAGTTGTCCTTGGATTATTTTCTAGTCACCATGATGGGACTAAAATGTTGATTTATTTCTTGATGATGTCACGTTGTGACATGTTTGACTCAACCATTTTTGGAGTCTTTGATCAGTATGATTGAGATATATTTTGGTTATTGAGAACCAATGGATACTTATGATTATCAGTGATGCCTTCAGTTGCTAATAGAGGACTGTTGTGGTCATGATTTTCTATGGATGCTTTTCTAGATGCTCACGGAGATTTGATGATTCTTATCTTGGAGATTTGATGATTCTTATTATGGATATTTGATGCTTTTATGCATATTTCATGATTTTATTATGGATTATCTTTTGTGATTTTGAGATTTATGATTTCATGAGCTTAGGGTAGGTAATCTACTTGTAGTGTCGGGAAGTGGCTTGCAATGGGGGTCGAGGCCCTAAGTGGCTGCCAGGGTAACTCATTGTAAGTTTGGTTAATAAGTGATAACATTTACACACTAAATGGGGATTAAATAAACCTAAAAAGATAATTTTTTTGGTTCTCGCCCATGCCTTAAGTGCTTGTACAGGCCAGGATGGGAGTAGTGAGAACGCATGGTTGTGACCTTGCATTCCGTAGTATGCCTCATCAGTATGAGAGGATACTAGTGGCCGCATGAGATCAGTATGGACCTGTGGAGTTTAGCTAACTACCAGGGTAACTTGTACATGATAAATGTGATGACACTTTCCCACTTGCAGAGTAGGTTTCCTACATGTCATTGTGTGCCTCTGGAAATTAGATGTCAATTTTGTGTTTGGAACCTTTGAGTTAGTATACTTTTAGGATTCCTGGACTTATAGAGATTTATACTTTGTGGTTTTGATATCCTGTTTGGGACTTGAGATTATCTCCTCAGCATGTTGGGAGTGGACCACTTAGGTTCCATGCGGTCGGGTGGTAGTGTATTTCCACTCTTATCATTTGAGATCCGTTCGAGACACCGTGGCTGGAGTATTTTTGGTTGGTATTTATCTTCATTCTATTCTTGGATCATTATGATAGATGATATACCTTATGATGGATGTATGTATTGGTATGTTTCTTATATTGATGATTTGCATATGTTAGATGATGGTATTTTATGCTTTACTTTGCATGTTAGATTACTTTCTGAACATGATGTAGGATGTTTTAGGAGTGACATTCCTACTATGTTAATAGCCGATGATCTCTTCGATGCTTAGAAATGTTACGCACAGAGGGATGGCTAGGATCCATGATGGTCTAATGATGCTATTTACGGTTGGGAGGAACCGTGCACTCAGTTATTTATGTTTGTGATATATGGTTATCTTTTGTGATGATGTATCATGTATGATATGTGGTTTCATTTACTTTAATTGCATCATGGATTAATATTGGATGTCGATGTACTTTATTTACATGGATGTTTATTCTTTTAAGCCTTTCATACCATGTGTCATGTGTAGTGGATGATTGAGCAATTGAAAATGTAATTTATGAATGTTGGATGTATCATTGTTATTTCATAAGAATGTGATGTTATATGAATGGTTGATTTAGATGTAATTCAACGTTAAGGGATCTTTAAAGAATGTAGCCTGCTATGTATATATGTTATGTTTACTTTCAGTTGGATGTTACTATTGCTTCCGCGAATGTTATGAATGGTTTTACTTTCTTGTTTAAAAAAAAATTGTTTGGCAAAATTAGTGAAATTCTTTGGATCCCTTGGCGAGGCATTACATATTGACCCAATCCTCAATAGACTCCACCTCTATTATTTCTTCACCATTATTGTCCATAGAAGGTTTATGCTATTCATCTTTCTCTTCTTGACAGGTTGATATATGGAAAAAGGACATATTCATATCTTGACAATCCCTCTCCTCATGTTGATTTTCAAAGGATGAAATACCTTTTTCCAGACATGTTTGAAGAGATTCTAACTTCTTCTTAGTAGTGTTATTTTCCTTGAAAATGTTTCCAAATGAAGATTTTCTCCATCCTCTAACCTCTTTTCAAATTCTTTCAAGCTTCCTATTAATACATAACATAGTCATTCATTCAGCTAGATTATTCCACCACCGCACAATACAATCAATGAGCTTTTTGTGTGAGTGCCACAAGATATCATACCTGAAGGGCCTACATATATTAGTTTGATTCTATGTCCATGAGAAAAGAAGCATGGCATAAATTGTGCTTAGGCATTAAGCATACCATACAATTATGGACTAGGTATTCAAAGTGGGAAGCTTTTGATCTAAAAAATTAGAGTAACACATGATAGTAACAATAGGAAAATGCATTATTTAACCACTATCAAAATCTCTTTGTTGATCTAATAAAAAAATTTGTGGGAAGAAGTATCCTTCAAAGAATCCAATGGTTTTATATTTATTATTAAACCTAGAGTTATAAAAAGGAGACTTAAAGAGTGGAATGTTGATTTACAAGGGAACATTTTTGAAGAAAAAATTGAAATAGAGTAAGATTTGGATAGTTCAAACAAGGAGTTATTGCTAATGGTCTAATCCAAGATAATTTTTTGAAACAAAAATATCTTTTGAGAAAATATTTATTCGCTCTTGAAAATGATGAAATTTTTTGGAGGCAAATCTTTTGGGATCTTTGGTTGGATGAAGGAGATAGGAATATAACGTTTTTCATGATAATAAAAAATTAAGAAGATAATTCAATAAGACTGCATCAGAATCTAGTGCCAAAAAATTAGTAATTAATAATCCTCAGGATATAGCCTCATAATCTATACTCTTTTATCAGATTTTACTAAACAATGATAGGGATCCCTATCTTCTGAATAATAGCATTTTGAATAGCATGCCAAAACTTATCTCCTTTTTTATCAAACCAAAGGTTTACTAAAGAAAATATCAAAGGAAGAGGTTACTAAGGATTTAATTCAATTTAAGCTTGATTAAATACCAAGCTTTAATGCATTTCCTTTCCTCTTCTACCAAAAATGTTAGTAGTTCTTAGAAGATAAAATAGTAGACGTTCTACATAATATTTAGAACTCTAGGAAATTGTTAAGATAATTAAACTACACTTTTTTGGTGATTATCTCAAAAAAAAAAAGTCTTAGGTTTAGATGATTTTAGACCAATATCTCTTTGTAATACTATTTACAAATTATTTAACAAAGTTTTAGTGAACAAGCTAAAATCCCTACTACCCAATCTAATCTCAGAAGAGTAGGCAAGATATTTTCTAGGTACGTCTATTTTAGGTGGAGTTATTATAGCTAAAGAAGCCATTTAATTGGTCTAACATAAAAATAGAAAATCTATGTTAATAAAACTTGATATTAAAAAATCTTATGACAATATTAGATGGTCCTTCATATGTAAGTGTCTTCATGCCTTTAGCTTCACAAAGGAGTAGATTTATGTAGTTTTTGAATGCATATCGACAACTATAATTTTTTTCCTAGTAAATCATATGCCACAAAGATTGATTCATATTTCAAGAGGACTTTGTTTTGGCGATCTCCTTTCACCCTTTACTATTATCATCATGGGAGAAATATTAGGAAGATTTATCCATGAAGCCAAACTTGACGAAAAAATAAAGGTCATTAGGATCACTATTGAAGAGGACTACATTACTCAACAATAATTTATAGATGACACCATGATGTATAGGGAAGAATTAATTTGAGGAAGATAGAAATTTTGATAGAATTATGTCTAATTATGCATAAGTATTGGGCCAACTTATTAATAAGGGGAAAATGGAGGTTTATTTCTTCAATGCCCTTGCTAGCCTAGAATAGGAGATCCTTGATGTCTTGGGATGTACTAAAGGCCACCTTCCAAATAAATATCTAGGCATCTCTCTTAATTCTAGATCTTAGAATTGTGGTTTTTGCAATGATATGGTTAAGAATGCGGATCTTAGGATTCCTTCTTGGAAAGTTAAATGGATTTCCTTAGCTAACAGAGCTGCAATGCTCAAATAACTACTAGCACCTATTTCTATATACTAGATGACATGTTTATACCTTCAAGGAGATTCCATTATTAAATTTACAAAGAAATTTAGATCATTCTTTTGGAAAGGGTATAGTGATGAAAGAAAATTTCCCCTTTTATCTTGGGATAAGATCTAGAGATCTAAAAGGGATGGAGGGGACAATGTAAAGAGATTAGAGGAAAAAATCAAGGCTCTAGTTACTAAGCTTGTCTAGAGGATAATTGTAGAACTTGATCTAAAATATGGTAGAATTTTAAGAAATAAATACCTAGAGGGAATACACCCAAATAATATATTTAGGTAAGTTAACCCTCCTAAAGAATCTTCCCTTTGGAACTTTGTCGCAAAATGCATGCCATTAATCATCATCTATCATGGAGTCTAGGAAATGGGGAAAGAGATTTATTTTGAGATGAATCATGGGAAGGACTCAAAATTATTTCAAACTATTTTTTGGACAAAAGACCTATCTAGATTATGAATGATAGAATTGGAGTGTATGTGGTAGATTATGTGATAAAATTGACCTCATCTAACCTTATGGACTCTTAATGGAAATTAGATTTAATAACAAGCTTGATAAAATTATTTGGAGCATCTCCCCCTTAGGGAAATACTCCACGAAATTGGACTATGAATTTTTTTATAAACTCAACTTATTTCTCTAGTCTAACATTTCCTTAAATTTATGTGGGGGTAAAAGTTAACATCTAAAGATATGGTGTTTTCTTGGTTGGTTTTTCATCACAAAATCCCTAAAGAAAAAAAAATTTCAAGGTTGGGCTACCAATGTCCCTTAAGATGCATTATTTGCAAAATTGATTCTGAGACCCTTGATCATATTCTATTAAATTGTGAATTTTCCAATCAATATTGAATCTAGCTAGTGAATAAGTTAGGCTAGAAATTTTCCCTTCCCTATAATATAGTAGATCCTTTCCTAAGTTTGACCATACTCCACCTCAAAGACTCTTATGTTAGTCTTCAGACTTCTTTATGCTACCTCCTCATTTGGGAAATTTGGAGGGAAAGTGGTAGATAATTGAGAGGGGGGTGGATGACAGGGATTAATCAGTTATATCCAATTATCTTATAGGGATTTAAAACAATTTGCTACTAATTTACACTCGATAAATTGACATAACAATAACTCAGTGATTACATTCAACTTCTCAAATTAAACTAAAAAACTTTTAGCATCAAATTGTTATCTCATTTTCCATTACTTTACCAAGTATTAGAGATATAACTTAGCTTATATCGAGTTGTAGAAATATGTAACTAACATGAAAATCAACTTGCATTACATAAGAAATTGCATATTTTGACATAGATATTTTAACATGGAAACCTTGTAAAGGGAAAAACACTTGGAAATAGACAATCGAAATATTTCACTCTTTTGAAGTGAGCTCTATTAGGAGTGAACCATGTTAAAGGTTACATGCACCTTTATAGTGTGACCTAGTTAGAGGATTTTCACCAAAGATCATCTAGACCTTATCACTCCTTCTAATTACTAGAGAGTGTCCTTCTCAAAAGGAATTAGAAACATAACTAATCTATGTTATCATATTGGATTTTGAAGACTTTCTAGGTCCACTTAGTTAGTAAAATTTATCTTCTACAATGGTAAGAATGTAATACATGAATTATTTGCTAGTTTTAGGACTACATTTCCTGTTTAGATCTCTGCTTCATTCTATCTTCTTCCTTCTAATTTTTGTCTTGTTGATTAACACTAGTCTTCTTTTAATTTTCACTTGCGCTACTTGATCTTTCTTCTTCTTCTATTCTTGGATCATCTTGTTTTTCTTTCTTCATCACCTTCTACATTCTTAAATTTTTTAGCATCTATTAGCAACAATTAACAATCAAAAATAGTCTCAATCATCTGTTTAAATTGTAGACTGATGCCTTTTAAATATCTCCATATTTTGCCACTTGATCATGATCATAGATCTTAGACTAATTATTTTTAGTCAATCAAAAAATAGAACTCCATTGATATTTATGCTTATCCTTATCTTGCATAAATCCCCTTCATCAAATCTTCAAGACATTTCTCTAGCCGTAGATCTTGTAACAAACTTTGTCATTATCATTTGGATTTCTTGAACATTTTTTATTTTTACCAAAATATGGCCTTATATTCAATCCTTCTTAAACTTTTCTTCTTGTTCATACTCGATGAATATTCAAACACACTTAGTTAAAAAAATCATTTGGTTAACACTAGAGTTACTTTGTTTACAGTAAACTTCATCTTTCCTTTGTCAAGTGCTCTGTGATAACTATAATCACTTGGTGTAGCTTATGTGGTTTGATGAATACATGAGCTTCATCACAACATTACATGGTTGCAAAGCAAGAAAGCTAACATTGTATTTTCATAGTCTAATTGATTTGAGAAACCATTGAATATGAATACTTATCAACTCTATCATCATACTTTCTTCAAATCATTTCCATCAATTAAATAATCTTCATCAATCAAATATTATGTTATTCTTTTGAAATAGAATAGTATCTAATCAACTAAGGCTTGACATCAATGAAAACATAACAACTATTATGACTCTTTTAAATATACTACCAACATTATATGTTACATCATCAGTTGGAGCTAACAATCTCCCTCTATGGAACTGATAGAAACACATAAACATAAGATTTTACATTTAAAAAAATTATGCATATGACTATGAAATGTATGCATTTACAAAAATAGAATTGTCCAACTTTGTGACTTTATTTAGATTCTGTTCAACAGATCTCAACATCATAATTCACTCAATTGGTAGCTTCAATAACTTCATCCCTATAATTTGTCAATATCTCTCCCTTAGGGTGTACTTATATGTTCAATAACAATTCCAATAATGTGTGTCTCCCTCTTTGACAACAATATTCTTTCTTCTTCATAGTATATCACTCCCTTTAATCATTCTCTTCCCCTTTGACAACATGAATCTTTTGTTAATGGGTATTTGATAGGGGAAAGACCTCTAGTTTACCTATTAGATACTCAAAACAATTCCTAGACAATATCTTGGTAAATATAGCTACAATTTGTTCTTTAGAGTTCACCTATTTAATCCTCACTTTCTTATCTTGTACTCTCTCTCTCTCAAGTAGTGATACTTGATAGATATATGCTTGGTTTTTGCATACTATTAGGAATAATGTGTCTCAACCTTGGATAATTTATATTCATTTTTTTTTTGTAAATATTCTTTTTTTAAATAATCTAATTAAGTGTGAGTGTACATGTATAGTTGGCATGTTGATTTGTCCCTCCACTTGTATGTGTCGACATCTTGAGTTGTGTGTAAGGAAATCATGGCTAAAAGGGTTATGAAAGATTCTTATGACATGTAAGAGTTATCTCTAGAAGATTTGATGATGGGTGAAGATGTGAGGAAATGTGGCAACTGATCATTGAGTACTGTACACTTCAGTCTCCATCTAACATGCAATACTATTGTTCTTTAGAAGTTGCCCTAAAATGGAAAGTGCATAATATAAGCATTTTTAGGGTTGTAGATAAGAGAGAGTGAAAAGTGTATTATTGGTTGCTACTAGATTAGACTTCCATATCCTAAAAGAACTTGCATTGAAAGCATGTTGTAACCTTTTATGTTGAAGATAATACATCATGCAAGTTTTGGAGGGGTGGGGTTTTTTTACCGAAATATATTTCGCCACTGGCATATCCTTTTGTTTATGTTTTTTTCTTTCTCTATCTATTTTTTGTATTCGTGCTTTACTGCAATATTATTGTTTACATAATATCAAATCTAAAATTGTAAGGATTTAATAGGAATTTGTACAATACTTTCCTTAAGGGATTAGTGTAGGAAGTTGTTTCTACACCTAAGTTTCCTTACACCTACATCATCGTATTATTTGATATATTTTTTGCACTAGTATTATCACAATAAATAGTAATAGGGTTGGTTACATCCTCTTGCATTCCTTTGAATAGTTTCTTAATCCACACAATAGTAGAATAATTACATGAATCAACAACATACTAAGCTTTAGTAGTAGATTGTGAAATGCAACTCTATTTCTTGCTTAACCATGTAATTATTCTTTCTCCTAAGAAGAAAGCTCCACCACTTATAATTTTTCTTTTTTCCACATTACTAGCCCAATCTACATCAATGTGGACTTTAAGTGTAAAGTCACCATCTTTTTTGTACCAAAATCCCACAAAATTTAGTTCCTTTTAGATATCTAAATATCCTTTAAACAACAAACATGTTTTTTTTTTCCTTTGGATTAGAGGAAAACTTTTCAACAATTCTAACTACATGAGAAATATTAGGTATACTATGCACTATATACAAAAACTTACCAATCCTTGATCTATATTATCTTTCATTTACCTCTAATGTGGTATGATCTTTTGATAATTTTCAAATCTAGTCACTATAGGCATACTAACTAGTCTTGACTCATCCATTCCAAATATTTTTAGGATTTCCTTTAATCAACTTGAATGCCAATAAAATTTTGATCTCACCAAACATAGAAATTTCAAACTCTTTGTTCATTTGATTAAAAAATGACTTGTACAACAAATCATTCACATACTCACCAATCACCACCATGTTATCATTTCAAATACAAATTATTGTTCTCACTTGATCTCAAAAATCCAATATTAATCAAGTATGAATTCAAACTTCAATCCATAGAAAGATTTGATCAATTTGCAAACCATAGGGTTCTAATTAGGTTAAACAAATCCTTTTGGTTGGTCTATATACACTTCTTCTTCAAGTATTTCATTCAAAAATTATGACTTAACATCTATCTAATATACCTTGAATCTGTTGTAAGTAGCATAAGCTAACAAAGTTCTAACTCCTTGCAAGCTTGCAATAGGGATAAAAGTCTCGCCATAGTCAATAACTTCTTCTTACAAACTAATCTTGCCTTGTTGCTCACAAATTCACCATTTTCAAAAAAAAGTTTGAATTTATCTATTTTTTTCAATTACATTCTTAGAAAATGGTCTACATACTAGTTTCTATGTGTTTTTTCTTAATCTTATCAATCTCTTCATTCATGGAATTAATCCAATCTTCATTATCAAGTCCACCTTTAACCATTCTTGGTTCAAATTCAGCAGTAAAATTGATATTACTTTCAAGAAGTACTTATTTTCATGAATCCAACACTTATCTCCAATGATTTGTGTAGGTGAGCAGTTCCTTCCCATATATTTTGCAAGTATAGGTTTAGTATTCTAATTTTCAACATTATCTTAACTTAGTTGGGGCTCTTTGTCTTTCTTGAATCATGCTACCTATAGCTTGGATACTAGAGGTTGATGCTTGGTGGCTCTCTATTATTTCTCATGCATTAGTCCATAAGCATATTCATAGACATATAAATTTTTATTTTAATCATCTAGTTTCTTTTTTCTTTCCTCATCATTCTTGCTTGCAAACTCATTAATTCTTACATTTTTACTTTTAATCATTATATTAGTAGCCATTTTCGAACACTTGTATGCCTTTCTCTTAGAAGAATATCTATATAAAATACCTTCAAAACCTTTTGAATCAAATTTTCCATTCCTTTCATCTTTATGAATGTATCATGTACTTCCAAATATCTTAACTCACATTAGGAATATGACCGTACCAAAGTTCATAAGGTGTCTTGTTTATTTCTTTCTTCAGTTAAAATTGGTTAAGAGTGCAGACTATAGAACTAATAGATTCTCTCCATAATATTTGAGCAATTCCTTTCTAAATCAGTAGTGTTCTTACAAAGTAAACAATTGACCGATTCCTTCATTCAACCACTCATTTGAGAATTAGTTAATTGGTTTGTTTCCCTTTTAAATTCAAGTTGATTGATTTTCTTTTATTTTATGTATATATATATATATATATATATATATATATATATATATATATATATATATATATATATATATATATATATATATATAGAGAGAGAGAGAGAGAGAGAGAGAGATAATTCTAGGGAATATTTGAATATTATTTTATTTTAAATTATTTCCTTAATTATTGGACAATTAAATTTAGATATTTATTAATTTATGATGTTTAATCAACATAAATTAATAAATATTATTGATGTGAAATTGGAAAAATAGGTATCAATTTGATAAAACCATTAGAGATTTATATTTAATTAATTAATTAAATAGGTTCACTACAGAAATCAATTTGATACGTAGGGATTTATCAATCTTAAAGACTATTGAACATTAGTGATTTTATGCTATTAATACTAGGATCGAGCATAGACAAGTAGGAGAAGAAGTTTCTAGTAAATTAGGACTTTCTCGATTGGTATTGGAGATTGTGGGAAAATTGGTGTATGAGACCAATTTTAGGGTAATACAGTATGGTTTTTAAAGATAATAAACTAGCTAGAGATAAATGCAAATGGATCCCTCCTCTAATAGGATGGGCTAAGTTAGATTTTGATGAGGCATAGAGACACAACCCTAAATGAGAAGGTCTAAGGTACATATTTTTACCCAAAAGAAAAAAACACTTACTTCAATTGTCGAACAACCTTGTAGAAGTAGAGGTTCTAATTTAGGGAGCTAAGCCTTAGTTGGGAGATGTGAATTGAAAAATAATTATTGAAGGATATTCACAAATCATCTTGAATTCCTTAAGGAAGGTGACATACCTACCTTGAAATTACACTCAAAACTTGAATATGCATTAAAGAGAATAGATAAATTCAAAGAAATAAACATTAACCATATTTACCATGAAGGGACTAAAGAAGCTGATAACTAGAAAACAAGGGAAAATTAACCATAAAAGTAAGTAAATGAAACATAATTATCTTGAAATTCAAAATAATACAAAACCAACATATTATTTCTTCTTTAATCACTTCACATTAGGTAGGTTGACCAAAAAAGATGGCTAGACTAGTATTTTATCTCAAAGATACAAGCCAAATACAAAGCATCTAATACAATAATTTTTGCATTAGACCTAGACCTATAGAGAATACAGGATAAACTGGTATTCATATAATTTGGCTTTGGATAAATTAAGATGTATTCTAAGAATAGAATGAACTAGGCTCTAATAATCAGACACAATATATATATATATATTGATCACAAAGATAGACAACAAATATTGAAAGAAATAGAGTTACTTAGAGTAGATCACAAGATCATGCAAATGAGATAGAACTCAAAGTCAAGATAATAAAGCTCTAATTTTATTAGTTAATCCTTGGACATGTAGTTATATCAATTTATGAATAACATTGAAAGATATTTTAAATAAATACCTTAAACTTAATCATCTCCCATTGTAACAATGCATTCATATAGCTCCCTCATTTAGCTTGACCGTCCCATATTTAGATTTATATACTTATTATTTTCCTATATTTTTCTACTCATTAGTCTTATCCTTGCTCACCTATATAACTTCTCATTGTTTTAGTTATTAGTCCCTACCATTAAGGCAGGATACTAAAGTTTTTAAGTGCTTATTTCTATTAGTTCTATTTTTGAAAACTGTGCATAATGTATTATATCCTATAGTTTGGGTCACAATATATTTATTAAAATAAAATTTTCTTATTTTAATTATTAGTTTTTTCATTGGCTAAGAGTTTTTTTGTTGATGATCTTTTCTATTTTGACTAGGAGAAATTATCATAATTTTTGGACATAAGACTTGATGTGTCTACTGCATATAGACGAAATACCAAAAAAAGGACAGATGTGTACAAGAAATACCAAAAGAGGAAGAATGTTTGCATTGAGGATAGATCTCTGTACTACTTTTTCACTACTTACTAAGTGGCATTATTATCTACATGGGTGGCGCTCATTTCTCTTGGCATCAATTTCCCTTTGCAAAGTCTTTTCTACTTTTCACATATTGATTTTCAACTCCTAGAGTTGTATCTATTGCAAATTTATGTAGAGTGCAATTTGGTAAGGTCTCAATTTTCTCTATCTTTATTGTTGAATTGGTTATTTTCTAATTAAATCAAAGCTATTAAGATAAGGAAGGTTTTAGAGGAATGATTATTTTCTAGCTTCTGAATGTTTACCCTCTCTATTGTCACAACAATTTGGTAGATATGTATTTTTGTTCCATTATTTTGGTTTTGATTATGTTTTATGTGCACTCTCCACCCTTATAATATGGCCCTATGTTTTCATACATTCAAAGCTTGTCTCTCATTATTAATGTTAATTAAAACTAAAATTCTTCCATTAATGATTCTATGTCAATTTACTAAAAATATGGAGCCTCTAGCTATACTGTAATTTGATGGCTTTGATTAGAGAAAGAGAGGGTTTCCTCCATCTAGTAGGCTAAATTTTGTGGTTTTTAATATTCTTATGTAGGTGATAGCTTTATGGCAAGAAACTTTTGATTTTACTCAAATTTTTTCCCTTTTACCTTCATTTTGTAGCTTACCATGTTTGATTATGCAAATTTATATGCTTTTGAAGACTTGTTTTGTGGAGTTTTTTGGTCAAAACATACATATTTCAATAGGCAAACTCATCAATGCCACAGATTCTTTCTTATTACTTAAAATACATGAATGAAAAAACATTATTTATAATTCTTCAGACATTCCATCACAACTTCATAAATATTTTCTCTTATATGTACCATTGATGAGGATTTATTTTGTATTTTCATTCTTGGCACTATCTTTGTGCATAATTATAGGGCTTCCATTTTCTAGAGCCACAAAATTGAAACCCTATTTTTGAAGTGTGTATATTGACATGGCATATAGCTTCGTGTTTACTATTTATCAATATGTGGAAAAAATAATGCAATAGAAATCTTTGGACTTCCAAAAATACTCATGATGCTCTCCATTTTTATTCATGGACACTTGACATTTCTAGAATATTTCTTCTCATCACAAGTTTAGAAGAGGATTGTAGTTTTTATATTCCACTTCAATTTTGCAACACTTTTAGAATTTCATATTTTTCTAGTGTAGGTGTTTGACTTACTTGTAATTTTCTTATTTTGAAGCTTAATATTCTTTCTGGAAATATTTGCAATTTTTTATTTTTTTATTTTTTTTCTTAGCACTTGTAGACTTTCACAGCCTTTCATCCTACAGACTAAGTTTTTTGTGCAAATAATTTATTTTTCAATCTCATTATATAGAAATTAGCTCAAAAAAGAATCTATGCAAAGATAACATGTAGAAGTGTTCCCACTCTTTATACCATACATTGTAAAATAAGGGCTTTTGGATCTAGTACACTTGTTCATGCATCTAACAGATTAGCTTCAATTTCCTATTCAAATCTATTATTAATAATTACTACTTCTATTAGACATTATGCATTTGAAGAACTGGTTTCCTTAAACTCTTTTAATTATTTTTCAATGTTTGCAAATTATGCTCATAGTGATAAGAAATCTCACAATAAACAACCACCATTCTGCAACCATAATTTTACAAGATTTCACTATGATTATGATTGAATCATACACTTTTGGAGAACACAAGAGAGGGCTATAAGAAAATGACCGAACACAGAGTTTATTCTAAATCCTTGCAACTCACAGGTTCTATTCCAAATCATTGCAACTCATACCATCATATGTGAACACAAGTTAACCAAAAGGAAAGTGATAATAGTAAAGGAAAGGCACTAAAATTGCTCATAAATTTAATTTTTTCCCTGATCTAGTGTGCTACAAGTTACCAAGAGCATGTAGCATTAAACTATAATTCAAAAAATTCTTCCTCATATCAATTGACCACTCAAGATAGATGATGTGCAAAGGAAAAAGAACATATCAGCTGCTTGCACACTTAAGGAGTAGAAATCTCAAGTTCTCCAGCTTCATAGATTTTTTTGGTCTAGTGTCTTTAGTAGTGGCTTATGAATCAATATCATGTTGAATTATATTTGTATTTGTCTAATTTGTTGGTCCAAAACCTTAAGTTGAGACAACCATTAGGATTTAAAGGATAGAAATAAAATAGCATTTTCCATTTCAATCAGTATTCTTAGTAGTATTCTAAGCTAAGAAGTTCATGTTCAGTTACATTACTAGTTATTTTCTTATCTAACATATAGGTAGGATGTTGCCAAAGATTTCTTGAGAACTAAGAGAAAATCTATTTAGCCCTCAACCATTGTAGTCCTCAAAACCACATTTCTCATACAGTCTTGTCAACTACCTTGTTTGTTCTTCCACATTTTGCATATAGGTCTATATATTTATCAATAGCATATAAATGTTTTTAAAATATAAGTACAAAGTGCAAATGTTTTACTCCTCTACAAATAAAGTAGATGAGACATAGTCCTACATGAAAACTAACGTGCATGTATATATTACAGTTCATTATTCCATATTGCATCTTAGTAGTCCATTCACTTATCATTAAATTGTACAATTCTTGGTTGGTTACAAAATGTTTGTACCAACCCCCACTCTCTTAAAAAATCAATTTTTCTTTCATCCTCTTTCAATTCTATCCCTCCCTCTTTGCTTATTCTTCCCTCTACTAGGGAGGGACTCTAGCTCTGTAGAGCCCTTGTTAATTATAGGGGTTCACTGTACTCTTTTGGGTGGCTAAGTTTTATTTTATGATTAGTTCGATATAAGTTAGAATGACATCATTATAGTGATCTTCTCTCTGATCTTGGACCATTTAATTTTTATCTTAATTTTTCTCTCAATCATTAGATGGCATGAACCTATGCTCTAGATGATATGGTTATTTCTTGTATATGAATTAAGAGGCCGCATGTATTTTCTTGTATTAGTCTTGGTTAGAAGACTCTAGAAACTTCTGGTTCTTTCAAGCAAATTCATAGAATTCGCTGCAACATTTTACTAAGGCTCATCTCTTTCTTTACCTCACCTAACCCCTAATCTTGTATATTTTCCATCAACCTCCCCCCTATAGTACCCATTTTGAGCTATAGAAACCATGATTTCCTTATATCACACTCAGGAAGAGGGAACTACATCATTTACAGGCCCGATCAAACCTGAACGATTGGATAGAATCCTGAGAAAGGGGACACCACTGCACGTAAAGAACTATTTTATATATTAAGATTAAATAGGGCTTTGATAAAGTAGCCTAATATGGAAAAATATCTTCATTTTCTTCTTCGATGGCACAATGTGGTAGAGGATTTCAGCAAATAGCTTGAGGTCTTCTTTAAAGAATCAAGCGTAAAGGTGGATATAGAAGTAGATTGTGGGCAAAATGACCAGATTGAAATATGCACCTCATTCCTTTCCATAGTAACAAGAAACAAGAGAGGCTAATACACAGGATGTATAGGAATTTTGTCAATGGGATTTACATGAGGACATAATCATTGTCAAACCTAGAGAAAGCTAGGATTTAATCAAAATATATTGGTATGACTCATAGCCTCGATGACAACAAGGGTCTTGATTTTCTCTTTCTTAGATTAGTGTCTTGATTTTCACTGTCTTTGATTTTGGATGTGAATCTATTAGAACTACCATGTAATGAAAGCAAAGATGCTATAGAGGAAGAGGGTAGCAAGATGGTCCTGACTCTCTCCTTACTCTTCTGATGATTGTGATGATTGTCTTTGATAAGGAAAATTCTCTCAAATATTCAATAATTATTTTTTTATGGCATGGCTAAGGCAATGAATGCATAGAGTCTCCTTCTGATTTATTTCTAAGTGTTCTAAGAAATTTTATCATATATAAGATCTCTTGGCTAGCTTAATTATCAATCATTTGAGACACTTAAAGCAGCATTGAATCAATAGAAAGAAAGATTAATACAACATTTAGTGTAAGTTAAGTTAACTAATTCCTCTATTACCATAGTTTATTTGTCTTAATCTTCATTCTTATTTTTGGGATTTTACTTCAACTATTTGTTTCACTACGCAAATGAGTAGGAAGACACATTTTTATGCATAAGCCTAGAGTTGCAGGTAGACTCCAAAAAGTAGTCCAATCTATTGTTTTATACTTCTCAAAAAGCATAACCAGATTTTGATTTTCAATTCCTATTTGCTAGTAAGAAGTCTGAAAACCTAATTTTGAGATAAAATTAGAAGTCTTGTATTCTAATTCCACTTTACCAATTTTGGAACAAATGCAAAAAAATTCAAATCTAGATTTGAAAAATGCAATTTCTATCATCTTCCACGAACAAAATGGACCCTAATATACTTATAAGGTATATTCTATAAGGAAGAATAATCATATTTCAAGATGGGCAGGGTAAAATACCTATAGAAAGGTAAAAATGTTGGCATATAGATGTTAGGATTAAACCACGGATAGAAATAACAATTACACGCAAATATAACTAGTAATAGACACGAGGCACCAAGATTTAATGTGGTTCACCCAATCCCTAGGCTACATCCACCAAACAGCAAGTCGGATCTTATTACAATCCAGTGATTACAACCTGATTACAATTTGTAATCCCTTACAGCTCAATACTGCCGCAAGAACCAATTTTGCATAACAACATCATGAAAATACCTAACCCTAAACCCTTTTATGAAATTATTTTATGTCGTTTTAGGGTTACAACATGTCGGCCATATGTTAGCCATATGTCGGCTACAATGTCGGCCACGGCCCAAAAATTTATGAAGTATGTACAGTACTTTCTTGATCAGTCACCACAATCTAACAATAGACAAGTTGCAAAGGACTATCATGCTAATTGAGGATTAATCTTTAATGAGCAATTGATATCAAAGCTATATAATAAAAGTGCAATAAAAAATGAAGAATATTAAGGAACATCTAATAAATATGAAAGAATTGAAGTGGATAGTTAAGAACTAAAAAGAACTATAGTTATAGTTTAAATTAAATGAAAATTAAGACTATTCAAACATATATTTCCTATCCATTACTAACTAGAATACATTAAATATTCTATCAAATCTTTTCTATCCATTACTAAATAGAATCTATTAAGATATTCTATCAAGTCCAACATATATACTAAATAGAAACTATTAAGATATTCTATCAAATCAGATATATATACTTTATGAGTATGTAGTACTACTGAACAATTCACCTTTCATTCTATTTACAATTGACTTCACTTTAATTCAGCCATGAGCTAAAGATATGGTAATGTTATTAATAGAAGAAATTATAAAAAAACTTCCCATGGATCCAAAACAAGATCAAAAATAGTTAATCAGCTACACTCAAAGAGTAAATTGTTCTAACAAAAACTCCTTAGCAAAACTAACTTCATTAAATAAATACTCTTTAGCAAAGTTAAATTTATCAAATAAATACGCATTAATGTAATGTGATAAGTTGGTATGAGTTCTAAAATACAAATGAGATATATCAGAATGATATCTTTATTAAATGTATGTTTTATACTACCCTATAACTTTGAGTTTGAAGCTTTATTTGATGTTACTAGGGTCTATAAAGAATCTTGTAATAGGAATCTTGAAATCTTATACTGAGGCAAGAAGGAGACAATATAAGCAAGGACAACTATGTGAAGAAATGATACAGAAAGTAAGTCATTTGAGGAATTAAGGATATAAGGACAACTGTGTGAAGAAATGGTACATGAAGTAAGTAATTTAAGGAATTAAGGATATAACAATATAAATGTAATAAAAATAGTTAATAAAAGTCTATGTAAAGAAGTATATATTCTAAAGAGTGAATATCAAATGTACGAATATCAAATTTTGTAAAGAAGGAATGTGTTCTAATGGGCCTAGGAGCACATGTACATTGTAGAAGAAGGAATATGTTCTAATAGGCCTAGGAGCACATGTACATTGTACCTCGATCATGGGTAATAATATGGGTTTTCTTCCACATTATTTTTAAAATATAATATAAATAGAACATTTACTTTTTATGGTGAAAAAAACAAAATAACATTAACCTTACAAATCATGAATAATGTATAAGGGAAAGTAAGAAAATAGAAAATCCTACCATATGGAGCACCACATAGAAACACAAATAGGATAATAATATGAGCAGTACTATAAAATAGTCTAATGGGTGTGGCCAACTTTCTAACACTACCATAAACCAATTGAGGTGAAGCAGATCTGTAGCTTTGAGATGTACTTGGGAAGGTGAGCAAAACAACCAGCCCCATAGAACCTATAAACATTACACACTATGGAAAACAAAACGGATTTCATCCATTGAAAATCATTTCAATTTTCTTCAACAGAGAATGTCATCAAGAAGTTTATATCTCTTCCTAACTCTTCTATCACCTATCTTAGGCTGCCAGCCTTAAACATCACACACTAAGGAAGAAATTAAGCTTGGAAAAGTAAGTCAAACTTTGACTATTTAACACTTTTGTACTAGGAATCAAGCCTTAGTGTGTGATGTTTAAGCCGTTTGATCTCAGGCTTCTGTTTCGTCTGCATTTTGGGTATCTTGAAATTAATGTCAGCACAGAAGTTTTTCTGTTTTCTCTTCACTTTCACCATGGATTCTCCAAGTCTAATATAATCCTTCATAAGTTAATCTTAGATCTTTTCTCCTCCTTTTGAATAGTGTAACACCAGTCACAAACCTTACACTCTGAAACATTATCATAATATGCTCTACTACAATACCTGATGACACCAAAAACATTCAAGATTTATATGATCCTTTCAGAGCTTTAATGAAATGGGAACTGGTGAAAAAGTGACAATCCCAACCAGCATTTTTTTCTAACTTTGAAAACAATACATGAAATAGATAAGGGAAAGAGGGTAAGGAATTGTTGCAGGGTTACTTACTATTGTTGCAAATGCCACAGGCATTTAGTGCATTGGAATAAATAGACTTGGAAACCCAAATCTCCACACATGCTACATTCCATTTCTCTTTCCATGCAATATGCTCCAACTAATTCTTCTATTCGTGAGAATGAGATACTCAGAAAACAAATAGCATTTATAATGAGATGTCCGATTTGAACACAAAAATATGTTGCATACAATTTTGTAAAGATGCAAATTGTCTAACGGGTTTCTTGAAATTTGTTGCACTGAAAAATGTAGTGACAAATCATCAAGCGAGGTGGCTATGGATCCGCACATCAGGTGTTGACTTACAAATTGTCAAACAATACCAGTAGAAATTTTCTTCATCTATTTAGGTATGGATTCCAACTCTTATTTATAAAATACATATAAGAATACAGCAAGGAAAGTGACCATGCTGATTTGTGACGTATTTTTGTTGGGTAGTAGCCGTATTATATACATGCAATTTTGGTGTTCATAGACATTATTGAATTCTGTTTGACAATAACAGTATCTAGAGTTTTCTCTCATTAATGTTCAAAGTTTCTAAATATTTGAAAATCTTTAGGAGTACACATCACAACAGATGAGGACGGTGTTCTACAAGTCAACATCGTCTGTTGATCACATATGCCAAATAGCCCATCTATTCTTGACTAGGTAATTCTAGTAGCATTCTGCAATATTCTTAAGACGCTTCTTTTTAATAATGAGCATGATTGAATATGGTTGGTAGGGCATTTAATCAACACTTTACATTATTTATGTTCAATTCAACATTAATATATTTATAACTTATAATGATAACAAGAGCTCTCTGGAGCTTGTGTGGAGCTTGAGTTTGTATCTTGTGTAATGAGAGAAGAGTAAAGGAAAACATAATAAAAAGTATTAGAAGTTTTGAAAGAGGATATTGTAAGGAGAGAAGATTAAGAATCATTAAAAGAAGATATGTAAATTTGTAAAAATAACAAGTTTGTAGAGATAGTTGTGATCATAAGAAAGGTCTTAATATTGTTGTGACCAAAGATACCATATTTTTATAGTATGGTTGTGATCAAAGAATTAATAAAGGAGCTACTCAATCATTGGGCAATGCTCTGTGTACGATTGCCTGAGTGTTTTTGGATTCTACTTCAGTCGACCAGATTCCCCATCAATGGCATTGCTACTAGAATAACTCTTTGGCTCACTGACGCCTCACTCCCAAGAACCAGGTTGCTCTCCTAGTGGCTGGATTGTACAGTGTCACTGCTTCCTAACTAGTTCCTCTTGCTTCTAATCCCAAGTGGTCCTTCCCCCGCCTTGACCTATCCACTTCACCTCCTAGGGTGGGAAATGATAAAGAACAAGCTCCTTCTACTGACAAAGGGTGGGCTCCTTTTGGGCCACCCTCCAACCCAATAGATTATTAGGGTTTGCATGATCGAAAAGATCCTCATCCCTTAGCCGGTGCTATGCTTTTTTTAATGAATAGTTGTGTAGTGTGTGTGTTTTTGTATCCCCTAGCCATTTTTTGTGAATATGTAACTTTTTTATATTTTATTTAATAGAGAAGGGACTAATTGTCAAAAAATAATTTAAAATTATATAATTCATTGCTTAACAAATTAAATAAGTAGAAATTACTATAAGCAACATGGGGTAGTAAATTTTAATAAATAAATGTAGGTCAATCTTCATATAGGAATATGACACATATTCTTTCTGTGTATAGAAAAAAGATAAAGAACTAATTACAACAATATCATTCTCTCATGTTTGTACTTCATATTTTAGAGAAAAAAAAAGATTTTACTATAGAATAGACCTTTATGCCAAAAGTGGAATACATACAATAGTAAGTTCAAGAATTTTTCAAAAGGTCGGGGAATATTTGTTGATATTATTTTTGAATCTTTGAATAATTCGTAAGAAATTCTTAAAATTAAATCATTTCTTTTAGATCGTAGGAAACTTTGCCAAACTAAATAAAACTATCCTTTCAAACATCTATATATTGCAACTTGATATTCTTGTTATCACAAAGAATTAAGATTTACTATGGATTTTATTTTTAATATGTTCTAGTTGTAGCATTATTGAAGTGCATTTGAGATTTTGTTATGCTATTTAAAACTATAATGTTGATAAATAGGAATGGAACAAAAGAGATCATTCTAGAAGCTTGTAACTATGGTATTTTTATGATAATTTAGCTTAGAAGTATTAAAAATGATGACATGAATTTGAAGATTGGTTGCTTTACTATTCAATTTAATTATAAGAAAGCCCATTCCTATAAAATATTTTTAGACCAATGAAAAGTGGAATGGTATAACAAGGAGTATAATTTTTTTTGCGGGTATAAAAGGAGTACAATCAATCTTTAGAATACTTCACATCTTTTTATGCCGTGATTTTAAAATTTATTTAATACATAGTTAACTTTCATACTAGATGCTAGTAAAACCTACAACCTATTTGAGATAAGGTATGAAAAGAAATAAGCTTAAGTAATTTATTGTGCATTTAAACATCGGCTGAATTGTAGAATAGGAGAAAGGCACTTGGAAATTTCTTGTACAAAGATATATTAATATATTTTTTAAAACTTACAATAAATCCTTCGGTTAGTGCATAGAGTTGTGGACCAAAAAGATGTCACTTTCTCTTTTTTCTAATCTAAAGCAAGTGTAATCATGTAGCAGTGTGATCATGGTATTGCATGATCGCACTATGGTTTGGATAATGCGAACCAAAGGCTTAGAAAATTTTCAAAATAGCATGAGTATGCTTTGTAAATTTCCAACATAATATATTTCTATGTAAAAAAAATTTCTAAATTTTCAAGTAATGTGTGTTATAAGGGGTCTAAGGACCCCTTAGCACACATATAATGGTTTGAACAGGTACAAAGGGGTTATAGATTATCCTATGATCCCTCTTGACCTGTTTGATAATATAATGTGTGTCTCAAGTGGTCCATTGACAATATAATGTGTGTTCTCAAATCCATTAACACACATGCAAAGGATCTAATGGGTCAAAAGTAGCCATAGGGTACCCTATGACCTATTTTAACACACTTGATAGTATAATGTGTATAAGAACATATTAGCACACATATGATGGTTTGAGTTGGTCAAAAGGAATCATAGCGTACCATATGACCCCTTTTTAACCCATTTAAAAGCATATTGTATGTCTTAAGGTGTCCAAGACCACTTAATACACAAATAATCATTTGAATGGGTTTAAAGAGGTCATAAGGTACCTTATGACCCATTTTTATCCATTAGATAATGTAATGTGTCTCTTAAATGTTTTCAAGAGCCCTTAGCACATGCAACATGATTAAATTGGTCGAAAGGGGTCATAGTGTTTTCTATAGCCTCTTTGGACACATTCACTCACATAATGTGTTTTCTAAGAAGTCTAAGGACCCCTTAGCACACATAATACACTCAAAATGTTTAAAAGGGTTCATAGGGTACCATATGACCCATTCGATCAAATGATTTGTGTCTTAAGAGGTCTAAAGTTCCTTAACACACATTAATGATGTAATACTAAATGATTATCTATCAAGTCCTAGGGCTTTGTACTGGTTCACACTTAACATTGTCTTTCTAACCTCCTCCTCCTTGACCTTACCAGTCACGGTCTCATTCATTTGGTCACTCACCACCAGGTTTACTGACCTTAATATAATTTCCTATCTGTGACTACCAACTTGATTATGTGGGGGGTTGTACATCCCATGGAAATAGTTATTGACCCAATCCTCAATAACCTCCACCTCCATTATTTCTTGACCATTATTGTCCACTAGAAGGCTTATGGTGTTCATCTTTTCTCTTCTTGATAGGTCGATATATGGAAAAAGTTCATATTCCTATTACCTTCCTCCAACCACTAAACCTTAAATCTCATCTTCTAGAAGATTTCCTCCCATTTAAGAAGAATATTCCACCTATCTTGACAATCCCTCTTGTCATGGTGATGTTTAGGGGATGATTTACCTTATGCCAGACATGTTTGAAGAGATTCTAACTTCTTCTCAATTGTCTTATTTTCCTTGAAAATTTTGCCAATGAAGATTTTCTCCATCCTCTAATCTCTTTTCAAATTCTTTCAACATTCTTATTAATATAGAACATAGTCATTCCTTCAACTAGATTATTCTAAAACTGCAGAATACAATCCCTGAACTTTGAGTGTAAGTGCCATAGGATTTCATACCTAAAGGACCTACATCTATTCATTTGATTCTATGTCCATGAGAAAAGAAGCATAGAGTTTTTTGAGATGGCCCATGTGTGCGCCTTTAAGTCTTGTATTCTAATTCCATTTTGCCAATTTTGGAACAAATGCAAAAAAATTCAAATCTAGATTTGAAAAATGCAATTTCTATCATCTTCCACAAATAAAATGGACCCTAATATACTTATAAGGTATATGCTATAAGGAAGAATAATCATATTTCAAGATGGGCAGGGTAAAATACCTATAGAAAGGTAAAAATGTTGACATATAGATGTTAGGATTAAACCACGGACATAAATAACAATTACACGCAAATATAACTAGTAACAGACACGAGGCACCAAGATTTAATGTGGTTCACCCAATCCCTAGGCTACGTCCACCAAACAGCAAGTTCAATCTTATTACAATCCAGTGATTACAACCTAATTACAATTTGTAATCCCTTACAGCTCAATATCGCCGCAAGAACCAATTTCACATCACAACATCAAGAAAATACCTAACCCTAAACCCTTTTATAAAATTATTTTATGTCATTTCAGGGTTACAAGATGTCGGCCATATGTCATCCATATGTCGGCTACATCGTCGGCCATGGCCCAAAAAATTATGAAGTATGTACAGTACTTTCTTGATCAATCACCACAATCTAACAATAGACAAGTTGCAGAGGACTATCATGCTAATTGAGGATTAATCTTGAATGAGCAATTGATATCAAAGCTATGTAATAAAAGTGCAATAAAAACTAAGAATATTAAGGAACATCTAATAAATATGAAAGAATTGAAGTGGATAGTTAAGAACTAAAAAGAACTATAGTTATAGTTTAAATTAAATGAAAATTAAGACTATTCAAACATATATTTTCTATCCATTACTAACTAGAATACATTAAATATTCTATCAAATTTTTTATATCCATTACTAAATAGAATCTATTAAGATATTCTATCAAATCAAACATATATACTAAATAGAAACTATTAAGATATTCTATCAAATCAGATATATATACTTTATGAGTATGTAGTACTACTGAACAATTCACCTTTCATTCTATTTACAATTGACTTCACTTTAATTCAGCCCTGAGCTAAAGATATGGTAATGTTATTAATAGAAGAAATTATTAAAAAAACTTCCCATGGATCCAAAATAAGATCAAAAATAGTTAATCAGCTACACTCAAAGAGTAAATTGTTCTAACAAAAACTCCTTAGCAAAACTAACTTCATTAAATAAATACTCTTTAGCAAAGTTAAATTTATCAAATAAATACGCATTAATGTAATGTGATAAGTTGGTATCAGTTCTAAAATACAAATAAGATATATCAGAATGATATCTTTATTAAATGTATGTTTTATACTACCCTATAACTTTGAGTTTGAAGCTTTATTTGATGTTACTAGGGTCTATAAAGAATCCTGTAATAGGAATCTTGAAATCTTATACTGAGGCAAGAAGCAGACAATATAAGCAAGGACAACTATGTGAAGAAATGGTACAGGAAGTAAGTCATTTGAGGAATTAAGGATATAAGGACAACTATGTGAAGAAATGGTACATGAAGTAAGTCATTTAAGGAATTAAGGATATAACAATATAAATGTAATAAAAATAGTTAATAAAAGTCTATGTAAAGAAGTATATATTCTAAAGAGTGAATATCAAATGTACAAATATCAGATTTTGTAAAGAAGGAATGTGTTCTAATGGGCCTAGGAGCACATGTAAACATCGGCTGAATTGTAGAACAGGAGAAAGGCACTTGGAAATTTCTTGTACAAAGATATATTAATATATTTTTTTTAACTTACAATAAATCCTTCAGTTAGTGCATAGAGTTGTGGACCAAAAAGATGTCACTTTCTCTTTTTTCCAATCTAAAGCAAGTGTAATCACGTAGCAGTGTGATCATGGTATTGCATGATCGCACTATGGTTTGGATAATGCGAACCAAAGGCTTAGAAAATTTTCAAAATAGCATGAGTATGCTTTTTAAATTTCCAACATAATATATTTCTATGTAAATTTTTTTTCTAAATTTTCAAGTAATGTGTGTTATAAGGGGTCTAAGGACCCCTTAGCACACATATAATGGTTTGAACAAGTATAAAGGGGTTATAGGATATCCGATGATCCCTTTTGACCTATTTGATAATATAATGTGTGTCTTAAGCGGTCCATTGACAATATAATGTGTGTTCTCAAATCAATTAGCACACATACAAAGGATCTAATGGGTCAAAAGTAGCCATAGGGTACCCTATGACCTATTTTAACACACTTGATAGTATAATGTGTATAAGAACATATTAGCACACATATGATGGTTTGAGTTGGTCAAAAGGAATCATAGCGTACCGTATGACCCCTTTTAACCCATTTAAAAGCATATTGTATGTCTTAAGGTGTCCAAGACCACTTAATACACAAATAATCATTTGAATGGGTTTAAAGAGGTCATAAGGTACCTTATGACCCATTTTTATCCATTAGATAATGTAATGTGTCTCTTAAGTGTTTTCAAGAGCCCTTAGCACATGCAACATGATTAAATTGGTCGAAAGGGATCATAGTGTTTTCTATAGCCTCTTTGGACACATTCACTCACATAATGTGTTTTCTAAGAAGTCTAAGGACCCCTTAGCACACATAATACACTCAAAATGTTTAAAAGGGTTCATAGGGTACCATATGACCCATTCGATCAAATGATTTGTGTCTTAAGAGGTCTAAAGTTGCTTAACACACATTAATGATGTAATACTAAATGATTTTCCATCAAGTCCTAGGGCTTTGTATTGGTTCACACTTAACATTGTCTTTCTAACCTCCTCCTCCTTGACCTTACCAGTCACTGTCTCATTCATTTGGTCACTCACCACTAGGTTTATTGACCTTAATATAATTTCCTATCTGTGACTACCAACTTGATTATGTGGGGGGTTGTAGATCCCGTGGAAATTGTTATTGAACCAATCCTCAATAACCTCCACCTCCATTATTTCTTGACCATTATTGTCCACTAGAAGGCTTATGGTGTTCATCTTTTCTCTTCTTGATAAGTTGATATATGGAAAAAGGTCATATTCCTATTACCCTCCTCCAACCACTAAACCTTAAATCTCATCTTCTAGAAGATTTCCTCCCATTTAAGAAGAATCTTCCACCTATCTTGACAATCCCTCTTGTCATGGTGATGTTTAGGGGATGAATTACCTTATGCCAAACATGTTTGATGAGATTCTAACTTCTTCTCAGTTGTCTTATTTTCCTTGAAAATGTTGCTAATGAAGATTTTCTCCATCCTCTAATCTCTTTTCAAATTCTTTCAAGATTCTTATTAATATAGAACATAGTCATTCCTTCAACTAGATTTTTCCAACACCGCACAATACAATCCCTGAACTTTGGGTGTAAGTGCCATAGGATTTCATACCTAAAGGTCCTACATCTATTAGTTTGATTCTATGTCCATGAGAAAAGAAGCATAGAGTTTTTTGAGATGTTCCATGTGTGCGCCTTTAAGGAGGTATTACTACTAAATTTGGAACCAAATTTTGACTAATTTTGGACAAATTTTGACCCAAGTTCATCGCTATTTTTCTCATCAAATTTTTGACCAAATTGTAGGTTGGTCAAAATTTCAATAGATATATTCATCAAAATGTTTTTGTTTCAGCATTTCGATGAATGTATTCATTGAAATTTTTACCAACCTACAATTTGGTCAAAATTTTGACAAGAAAAATAGTGACTAACCTGGGTCAAAATTTTGATCAAATTGGGTCTAAATTTACTAGTGTATGTGGGAGAATGTCCTAGTGGGCTAAGATGAGGACCCAATCAAGCCTAACATGTATCAAATTGTTTCCCATTCTACCATGTGAAAGTGAATCCTTGAGGTTTGATATCTATCAAATCATTCCTCCAAAGCAAGCACTCCAAGTCATGCATACTCTCAGAGAAGTCCTCCAGGCTGCCCATTTTCTCTAAAAGGTATAGAGTGATAAATTCTCTAATACAAAAAAATATTTTCCTGCAACATCGAATCCACCACTCCTGTTGCCTCATCCAAGACCACTAGCCTACCATTATGGGTATTGGGGTCATAGAAGTTTTAAAAATTCTAGTTAGCAGCTTGGGAGGTAATGCCCATCACCACAAAATGGGTATGGAGTTATAAGCGAGCTATTTTTAAATTTTTATACTTATTTAAAAATATTTGAAATTAAATAATATTTTTATATTTTAAATTTGATTTTATATGTTAACTTGGTAAGATATAATGTAATATATAAAGTACTAATAAAGGATAAAAAATAATTTTTACATGTAATAATAACTTAGGTTTAAAAGTTTTAATAATAAGTAATTAAAATTTGAAATAATAAAATATTATATTGAATCTAACTAAGTGCTACTATTTACAATTATAATTGAAAAATGTCATCCTCAACCACATAAGATTTGTGGGGGGTAATTATTGCCATACACTAAGTTTGATGTGGATTCATACATTTTAAAAAGGTGAAAATGGGTGTTATAGCATATAATTGAACTTATTCAGCATAATGAAATCCAATAAAGAAATAAAAGTTCTTATATATATTATATTTATAAAATAGAATGAAGATAAGAAAAAGTCACAGTTTTAAATATAGATGACTTATATAAAGTTATAGTAATTTAGTATTTATCAAAATCATTTTTGTTTTAATTTTTTATAATACACTTTTAAATAGATAATATTACATATTATGATCTTTCTAACAATATTTAGCTATGTAGTTTTTGAGACAAACTCAATGACACATGTTTCATGAGTAGTGATTCAACATGAATCTATCTCTCATGATAATAAATGGAACACTTAGCACTCATTGGATCTAGGTGATTCTCATAGAGGTGAAGCATCGACACTTCCTGGGAGGTCACCCATCCTAGTACTACTCTAGCTTGAGTGCACTTAACTATGGAGTTTCCTCCATGGTTAAACTCACTCTCTTTGCAAACCCATTTGCAAAACATTTAGAAAGTGTTGTGTCTTATGGACCTCTCACTAGAAAACCCCTTAAGCTTATCAATTGATAAGTAGGAGATAATTTCCACAAGTCAAATTGTGATATTTCTATAAGGATTTAACTGTGTAGTTTTTTAGTCAAACTCATTGAACCATGTTTCATGAGTAGTGATTCCACATTAATCTATCTCTCATGAAAAGAAATGGAACACTTGACATTCACTAGATCTAGGTATTGCTCACAGAGGTAAAGCACTGAAACTTCTTGGAAGATCACCTATCCTAGTACTACTCTAGCTCGAGTGCACTTAATTATGGATTTTACCCCATGGTTAAACCTAGTCTACTTGCAATCCCATTTTTAAAACCTTCACCATGTGTTGTTCCTTATGAACTATTCACTAGAAATCCTTTGAGCTCATCAATTTATAAGTAGGAGATAATCTCCACAACAAGTCAAATTGTGATATTGCTATCAAGATTTACCTATGTAGTTTTTGAGTCAAACTCATTGACCCATGTTTCATGAGTAGTGATTCAGCATGAATACATCTCTCATGAGAATAAATAGAACACATAGCACTCAATGGATCTTGGTTATGCTCACAAAGGTGAAGCACCGAGACTTCATGGGAGGTCACCCATCCCAGCACTATTCTAACTCAAGTGCACTTAACTATGAAGTTTCCTCAATTGATGAGCTTAAGGGCCTTTCTATTGAATTGTTCATAAGGCACAAAACTTTTTGAAGTTTATGCAAACAAGGTTGCAAGTAGAGTGGGTTTAACCATGGAGGAAACTATGTAGTTAAGTGCACTCAAGTTGGAGTAATACTGGGATGGGTGACCTCATGGGAAGTCTCAATGCTTCACCTCTACCAGAATCACCTAGATCCAATGAGTTCTAAGTGTTCCATTTATTTCCATGAGAGATGGATTCATTTAGAATCACTACTCATGAAACATGGCTTAATGAGTTTGAGTCAAAAACTACACAGTTAAATCCTTATAGCAATATCACAATTTGACTTGTGGAAATTATCCCTTACATATAAATTGATGAGCTAAAGGGGCATTCTATTGAATGGTTAATAAGTCACAATACTTGGTGAAGGTTTGACAAATGGGGTTTGAAGAAGAGTGGGTTTAACCATGGAGGAAACTCCATAGTTAAGAACACTAGAGCCAGAGTAATACTGTGATGGGTGACCTCCTGGGAAGTCTTAGGGCCTCACCTCTGTGATCATCACCTAGATCCATTGATATCTAAGTGTTCCATTTATTCTCATGAGAGATGTATTAATGTTTAATCACTACTCATGAAACATAGGTCAATGAGTTTGACTCAAAAACTACACAAATAAATCCTGATAGAAATATCACAATTTGACTTGAGGGGAAATTATCTCCTACTTATCAATTGACAAGATTAAGGGGCTTTCTAAAGATTTTATTTCCCCTAAATTATATAATTTATAGTATTACTAAATCCCTTCAAGTATAGAATGATTGACAAATAACAGTGTTACAAGCATTTAAAATACAAGAATGTCAAAAATTATGCTCAGGCATTAAGCATACCATACAATTATGGACTAGGTCTTCAAAGTGGCAAGCTTTTGATCTAAACCATTATAGTAACACATGATAGTAATAACAAGTAAATGAATTATTAAACCACTATCAAAATCATTTTGCTTTATAATGGAAGAATTGACAAATGTAATGGCATAATGCCACTTTAAACCCAAAGACATATTCTTAGAAATTTTGATCTTTAGGAAGTTTATAACTCAACCAATTTCTAGGTTAAAGAAATAAACAAAATTATGCAAAGACATATACAAATGGTAGGGTTACAAGCATATGAAATCCAAAAAAAACTATTGTTCCAGCAAAGAGAAAAGCATACATTAGTGACCAAAATATATATGTATAAATGCCTACAGTACTTAAATTGTGTCTTCCAACCTCAAAATTTATATTGGTAAAATATTGGGATTTTTTGTAGGAAGGGTAGATCAAGAATGTATGAAATTGGAATTTATTATGTTACTAGAAATGGAGATTACTATCAAAACCCAAGATCCAATTATTTTTATAAGTAGGAAGCATCAGTTTAAGGAATTCCCAAAATTCTTTGACAAACCTATCATTGATGAGAAGTATTATTTAAGTTCGAGAAGGAAAAGGATAGATAATTCACCTAAGGTGGAAATCTATCTTAGGGAAGAAAGGGTGGCTTTGAGCTAAGGGATATACCTTATCCTATGTTGGACGGTTTGGAAGAAAGAAAAAGTGATGATAGAGGATTGTAGGAACCATGTAAGGAAGGACAAAGGATTTTTATACCTAAAATCCATAGTGTGGGTTAAATGGAGGACAATATTGTTTATGGATAACTCCTACCCCTACTCAATAGAAGGAATGTGTTTTGCAATATTTACCTCTTAAAGATTCAACTATATATGATGAGAACAATAGGAATAATATTATGATATTGCTATCAGGATTTAACTGTGTGATTTTGAGTCAAACTCATTGACCCATGTTTCATGAGTAGTGATTCATCATGAATCCATCTCTCATGAGAATAAATGGAACACTTAGCACTCATTGGATCTAGGTGATGCTCACAGGGGCGAAGCACCAGGACTTCCTGGGAGGTCACCCATCCTAGTACTACTCCAGCCTGAGTGCGCTTAACTACCAAGTTTCCTCCATGGTTAAACCCAAAGCTTGCAACCCCATTTGCAAAACCTTCACCAAGTGTTGTGCTTTATGAACCATTCATTAGAAAGCCCCTTAAGCTCATCAATTGACCCATGTTTCATGAGTAGTGATTCAACATGAATCCATCTCTCATGAGAATAAATGGAACACTTAGCACTCATTGGATCTAGGTGATGCTCATAGGGGTGAAGCACCGGGACTTCCCAAGAGGTCACCCATCCTAGTACTACTCCAACTTGAGCGTGCTTAAGTACGGAGTTTCCTCCATGGTTAAACCCAAAGCTTGCAACCCCATTTGCAAAACCTTCACCAAGTGTTGTGCTTTATGAACCATTCATTAGAAAGCCCCTTAAGCTCATCAATTGATAAGTAGGAGATAATTTCCACAGCAAGACAAATTGTCCATTTATTCTCATGAGAGATGGATTCATGTTGAATCACTACTCATGAAACATGGGTCAATGAGTTTGACTCAAAATCACACAATTAAATCTTGATAGCAATATCACAATTTGACTTGTTGTGGATATTATTTCCTACTTAGGAATAATATTATTATTAGTAATTAATATTTATATATAGAAGAATATAAAGACTCACTTCTAGTTATTCATAGTCAAATGGAGCTAGTAAAGGAAGTTGTTGAAAAGGAACTATTGTTGATTGATAACAATGTCCCTCTTACAAAATGGGGAGATCTTCCTGTTGCACCAATACTAGATCAAACTCAAATGGAAGCTAGAAATTGGTTGGAATTGGAAGAAATTAAGGAGCTTATAGGTTTAGATTTGGTTTCTCCAAAATTTAGTGTCATGTATTCAAGTTCAATTTTGGAATATGTTACCAACTTGGATTCAATATTTGAAATGGGCCCATTTCTAAGAACAAGGGATTTGGAAAAAGGTAAGGATAGGATTGAGCCCTTGGAAGTAGGAATCACATCTTATAACCGAGGGGAAAATGGATGGACTGTACTAAAAGAACAAATGAAAGGGGGAGGAATCCCTTATTAGAATTAAGGAAAAATGAAGTTTAAGCCTCATGATAGGTCAAAATTTTATCTGTATATGCTATAAAAGGGTAGAGCCTTCCCAAGGAGACATGAAGTTCTTATCCTAAAATGTTAGAGGTATGAATGCCCCTCACAAAGTATATCATATCAAGAAAATACTCTTAGGAAAAATCTGGACAAATTTTTTATTATTCAAGAAACTAAGTTAGATTAGGAAAGTTTGGAAGGTTGGTAGAAGAAATTATAGTGTTGGCATATTGTGGGAAAACATGTCTAGTGGAGCCTCATAAGGGGTAGGCTTTTTATGGAACCCTCATAAAGTTCATTTGTAATTTCTTGGTAACGATAATTTTTGGCTAGGAAGAAGTCTTTTCAACTTCAATAGTGATCTAATCATGGGTATTTTTAACATCTATGGATCCTCCATTCTACATTATAAGATTAAAGTTTGGGCAAAAATTGATGGCTTCTTGGCCTCCTATAATTTTATAATAAGGGAGAATTTCAAAGAGATTGTTTGATGTGAGGAAAAGGGAGGAGGCATAGGTAGAACCTCCCAAATAATGATTTCTTTCAATGAATGGGTTCAAAGAAGAAATCCTTTAGAAATTCCCACTTCCAACAACACTTTTATATTGACTAATCAAAGGATAGTTTTCAATAATAGTAAGGAGAAATTACGTAGGTGCTTCTAGGGAGGTAATTTCTAAAATTTCAAGTTTGTTAAAATTCCAAATCATGTCATTCCCTAGTTTGGATCATTACCTTATCATTTTGGAATTTGTTAGAAATCTTACTCCTAATAGAACTCCCTTCCATTTTGAAAAAATGTAGTTCACAAATCCAACATTAGCTGATCTAATAAAAAATTGGTGGGAAGAAGTATTCTTCAAAGAATACAATGGTTTTATATTTATTATTAAACTTAGAGTTATTAAAAGGAGACTTAAGGAGTGCAATATTAATTTATGAGGGAACATTTTTGAAGAAAAAATTGAAACAGAGTAAGATTTGGATAGTTCAAGCAAGGAGCTATTGCTAATGGTCTAAACCAAGATAGTTTTTTCAAAGAAAAATATCTTTTGAGAAAATATTTAGTGGCACTTTAAAATGATGAAATTTTCTGGAAGCAAATCTTTTGGGAACTTTGGTTGGATGAAGGAGATAGGAATACGATTTTTTTCATAACAATACAAGAATAAGAAGATAATTATATAGGATTAGATCAAACTCTAGTGCCAAAAAATTAGTAATTAATAATCCTGAGGATATAGCCTCAGAATTCATACTCTTTTATTAAAACCTACTAAACAATGATAGGGATCCCTGTTCTATCAATAATAGCATTTTGAATAGCATGCAAAAAATTATCTTTTCTTTTTAATCAAAAAAAAGGTTTATTGAAGAAAATATCAAAGGAAGAGGTTACTAAGGCTTTAATTCAATTTAAACCTTATTAAATACTAGGCTCGGATGCATTTCCTTTCCTCTTCTACCAAAAATGTCAGCAGCTCTTGCAAGATAAAATAGTAGATGTTCTAGATAATATTTAGAACTCTAGGAAATTGTTTAGATAATTAAACTACACTTTTTTGATGATTATCTCAAAAAAACAAGAACACCTTAGTTTTAGATGATTTTAGACCAATATATCTTTTTAATACTATTATAAATTATTTTTAAAAAATTTAGTGAACAAGCTAAAATCCCTACTACCCAATCTGATCTCAAAAGAGTAGACAAGATTTTCTTTAGGTATATCTATTTTAGGTGGAGTTATTATAGCTAAAGAAGCCATTTAATTGGTCTAACATAATAATAGAAAATCTATGTTAATAAAACTCAATGTTAAAAAATATTTTGACAACATTAGATGGTCCTTTATAAGTAAGTGTCTTCATGCCTTTAGCTTCACAAAGCAGTGGATTTATCTAGTTTTTGAATGCATATCAACACCTAGAATTTTGATTCTAGTAAATGGTAGGCCATAAAGATTGTTTTATATTTCAAGAGGACTCTTCTTTGGTGATCCCCTTTCACCCTTTCCTTTTATCATCATGGGAGAAACATTAGGAAAATCTATCCATGAAGCCAGACTTGAGGACAACATTAAAATCATTAGGATCACTATTGAAGAGGACCCCACTACTCACGAATAATTTATAGATGACACCATGATGTATGGGGAAGAATCAATTGAATAAGATAGATAGTTTGATAGAATTATGTCGAATCATGCATAATTATTGGGCCAACTTATTAATAAGGAAAAACTAGAGGTTTATTTCTTCAATACCCTCGCTAGCCTAGAATTGGAGATCCTTAATGTCTTGGGATGTAATAAAAGCCACCTTCCAAATAAATATCTAGGCATCTCTCTTAATTCTAGATCTAGGAAGCATGGTTTTTGTAATGATATGGTTAAGAAGGTGGATCTTAGGATTCCTTCTTGGAATGGTAAATGAATTTCATTAGCTAGCAGAGCTACTATGCTTAAATTAGTACTAGCACCCATTTCTATATGCTAGATGACATGTTTAGACCTTCAAGGAGATTCCATCAATACATTTACAAAGAAATTTAGATCATTTTTGTAAATGGTATAGTGATGAAAGAAAATTTCCCCTTCTATTTTGTGATAAGATCCAAAGATCTAAAAAGGATGGAGGGGCTAGTGTAAAGATATTAGAGGAAAAAATCAAGGCTCTAGGCACTAATCTTGTCTAGAGGATAATTGTAGAACTTGATCTAAAATAGGGTAGGATTTTAAGAAATAAATATTTGGAGGGAATACACCCAAAAAATATCTTTAGGCATGTTTAGCCTACTAAAGGATCTTCCATTTGGAAATTTTTTGCAAAATGCATGCCATTAATCATCAATTATCCATCATGGAGTCTAGGGAATGGGGAAGGAGCTTTATTTCAAGATGAATCATGGGAAGGACTCTAATTTATTTACAATGTTTTTTGGAAAAAAGACCTATCTAGATTATGAAAGATAGAATTGAAGTGTATGTGGTATATTACATGATAAAATTGACCTCATCTAACCTTACAGATTCTCAATGGAAATTAGATTTAATTCTTGATATCCTAGCAGGGTTTACTTCTAAACTAAGGGAGATTCTATCCTCTAGGGTGGTTGTTTTAATAATAGGCTTGATAGAATTATTTGGAGCATCTCCCTCTTAGGGAAAAACTCCATGAAATTAGGCTATGATTTTTTTTATAAACTCAACATATTTTTCTAGTCTAAAACTTTAAAAAAAAATTAAAATGGTGAATTTTTGAGGAATAAGGCAAGATTAATTTGCAAGAAGTTATTGACTATGGTTAGACCTTTATCCCTATTGCAAGATTGCAAGGATTTAGAACTTTGTTAACTTATGCTACTTACAAGAGATTTAAGGTATATCAGATGGATGTTAAGTCATAATTTTTGAATGAAATACTTGAAGAAGTGTATATAGACCAACCTAAAGGATTTGTTAAACCTGATCAGAAGCTTATGGCTTTCAAATTCAATAAAGCTTTGTATGGATTGAAGCTTGCATTCGTACTTGATTAATATTTGATTTTTTTAAACAAGTGAGAACAATCATTTGTATTTGAAAAGTGGAACTAATAGCATGGTGGTGGTTGTTAAATTTTTAAGGATGATATCATATTTAGTGGGAATGATTTGTTGTACAAGTCATTTGCTAATCAAATGAATAAAGAGGTTGGAATATCTATGTTTGGTGAGATCAGAATTTTTATTGGCATACAAGTTCATTAAAAGATATGGTATATATGTGACCCATTCTTAGTATGTAAAGGAAATCCTAAAAATATTTGAAATGGATCAGTCAAGACTAGATAGTAGGGCTATAGTGACTAGATTTGAAAATTATCAAAATAGGATACTACATTAGAGGTAAATGAAAGATAATATAGATCAAGGATTGGTAAATTATAGTATATAGTGCATAGTAAAACTAATATTTCTCATGCATTTAGAATTATTGCAAAGTTTTCCTCTAATCTAAAGGAAAAAAATATGGTTGCTATTAAAAGAATATTTAGATATATGAAAGGAACTAATTCTTTTAGATTATGGTACAAACAAGATGGTGACTTTAGACTTAAAGTCCACATTAATGTAGATTGGTCTGGTAATGTGGGTGAAGGAAAAAGTATAAGCAGTGGAGATTTCTTCTTAGGAGAAAGAATAATTACATGGTTAAGCAAGAAATAGAGCTACACTTCACAATCTGTTGCTAAAGCTTAGTATGTTTTTGATTCAATTAATTATTCTACTATTGTGTGGACTAAGAAACTATTTGAAGGAATGCAAGAGGATGTAACCAAGCCTATTACTATTAATTGTGATAATACTAGTGCAAAAAATATATTAAAGAATATGATGATGTATGCAAAAGGCAAGCATATATCTATCAAGTATCGCTACTTGAGAGTGAGTGTGTGTGTGTGTGTGTGTGTGTGTGTGTGTGTGTGTGTGTGTGTGAGAGAGAGAGAGAGAGAGAGATAACAAAGTAAGGATTAAATATGTGAACTTTAAAGAACAAATTGTAGACATGTTTACCAAGACATTGCTTAGGAATACTTTTGAGTATCTAAGAGGTAAACTAGAGGTCTTTCCCCTATCAAATATCCATTAAGAAAAGATGCATATTGTCAAAGGGAAAGAGAATGATGAAAGGGACTGATATACTATGGACAAGAAATAATATTGTTGTCAAAGAGGGAGACACATGTTATTGGAGTTTTTATTGAACAGAGAAGTACACCCTAAGGGAGAGAAATTGATAAATTATGGGGATGAAGCTATTGAAACTACAAATCGAGTGATTTCTAATATTGAGATTTGTTGAAGAGAATCTAAATAAAGTCACAAAGATGAACAATTGTATTTTTGTAAATGCATATATTTCATAGTCATATGCATAATATTTTGTAATGTAAAATCTTACATTTATGTGTTTCTATCAATGCCATAGAGGGAGATTGTTACCCCCAACTGATGATGTAACAGATAATGTTGGTAGTATATTTAAAAGAGTCATAATAGTTGTTGTGTTTTCATTGATATCAAGCCTTAGTTGGTTAGATATTATTCTATCTTAGAAGAATACCATAACATTTGATTGATGAAAATAATTTGAAGAATGTATGATGATAGAGTATATAAGTATTCATATTCAATGTTTTCTTGAATGAATCAGACTATGACAATATAATGTTAGTGTTCTTGTTTTGCAATCATGTAATGTTGTGATGAAGCTCATATATTCATCAAACTACATAAGCTACACCAAGTGATTATAGTTATCACAGAGCACTTGCCAAAGCAAAGATGAAGTTTAGTGTAAACAAAGTAAGTCTAGTGTTAACTAAGTGATGTTTTAACTAAGTGTGTTTGAATTTTCATCAAGTATGAACAATAAGAAAAATTTAAGAAGGATTGAATATAAGGCCATATATTGGTGAAAATAAAAAAAATGTTGAAGAAATCCAAATGATAATGTCAGAGTTTGTTACAAGATCTATGGCTAGAGAAATGTGATGAAGATTTGATGAAGGAAATTTATGCAAGATAAGGATAAGCATGATGTTCGAGGAAGTTCTATTTTTTGATTGACTAAAAATAATTAATCTGATATCTACGATTATGATTAAGTGGCAAAATATGGAAATATTTGGAAGGCATCAGTTTTATTTTTGATAGTTGATTATTGCTAATAGATTCTAAAAAAATTAAAACTATAGAAGGTGAAGAAGAAAGAAAAACAAGGTGAACCAAGAAGAGAAAAAGAAGAAAGATCAAGTAGAGGAAGTGTAGAAGGAAGATAGAATGAAGCAACAAGACAAAGATCAGATCAAAAGGAAGAAGATAGAATGAAGCAAAGATCTAAACAAGAAATGTAGTTCTAAACCTAGCAATTAATTCATCTATTATATTATTACCATTGTAGAAGATAATTTTTCTTAACTAAGTGGACCTAACAAGTCTTAGAAATCCAATGTAGTAATGGGTAAAAGTACAAAGTTGTGTTACCTTTTAGGTTGACTTATTAGAATGATAGAATTTGAGTATTTCTATCCCAAAATTAATTTTTGTTCAAGCATATGGTCTAGATAAATTCATTTGAGCTAAGTTATATATGGTCTAACACTTTTACGATTGGAAATGTTTGTTACATGCATATTTTATACTAGTTTGTATCCAATTACTAAAGAAATAAAATTATTTTAGAAAACTAATCTTGCAAATAACTTCTTGCAAATTAATCTTGCCTTATTCCTCAAAAATTCACCATTTTCAATTTTTTTTTGAAAATCTAGTTTTTTTCCAATTACATTTTTATCAAATAGTCTAGGTACTAGTGTCCATGTGTTTTTTTCTTAATCTTATCAATCTCTTCATTCATAGAATTTATACAATTTTCATTATCAAGTGCATCTTTAACCATTCTTGATTCAAATTCAGCAATAAAATTTATATTACATTCAAGAATTACTTCTTTTAATGAATCCAACGCTTCTATATCCAATGATTTGTGTACTTGAATGGTCACTTCTTGTATATTTTGTAAGTATAGGTTTAATTCTCTAATTTTCATCATTATCTTAACTCAGTTGGGGCTATCTGTCTTTCTTCAATTGTACTACCTATAACTCCAGTACTAGAGGTTGATCCTTGGTGATTCTCTATTATTTCTCATACATTAATCCACAAGAATATTCATTGACATATACAAATTTATTTTAATCATCTAATTTATTTTTGCTTTCCTCATCATTCTTGTCTACAAACTCATCAATTCTTACATTTTAAAGTTCAATCATTATACTAGTAGCCTTTTTCAAACATTTTCATGCCTTTATCTTAGAAGAATATCTATATAAAATACATTCATAACCTTTTAAATTAAATTTACCATTCCTTTTGTGTTTATGAACGTATCACGTACTTCCAAATATCTTGATATAACTCACATTAGGTGTATGACCATACCAAAGTTCATAAGGTGTCTTGTTTATTTATTTCTTTAGTTAAAATTGGTTAAGAGTGTAGACTATAGTGGTAATAGATTCTCTCCATAATATTTGAGTAATTCTTTTTTCAATTAGTAGTGTTCTTACAAAGTCAACAATTGATTGAATTCTCTATTCAACCACTCATTTCAAAATTATTTAACTAGTTTTTTCCCTCTTAAATTCAAGTTGATTGATTTGTTTCTATTTTATGTTTATAGATAATTTCGGGGAATAGTCAAATATTATATCATTCTAAATGATTTCCTTAATTATTGGACAATTAAATTTAGATATTTATTAATTTAAGATGTTTAATCAACATACATTAATAAATATTATTCATGTGAAATTGGCAAAATAGGTATCAATTTGATAAAATTGTTAGAGTTTTATATTAAATTAATTAATAAAATAGGTTCACTAGAACATTTAATTTGATAATTAGCAATTTATCAATCTTAAAGACTATTGCACATTAGTGGTTCTATGCAATTTATACTAGGATCAAGCATAGACAATTAGGAGAAGAAGTTTCTAGTAAATTAAGACTTTCTTGATTGGTATTGGAGATTGTGGAAAAATTGGTGTATGAGACCAATTTTAGGGTAATACACTATGATGTTTAAAGATAGTAAACTAGCTAGAGGTAAATGTGAATGGATCCCTCCTTCAATAGGATGGGATAAGTTAGATTTCGATGAGGCATCAAGACATAACCCTAGAAAAGAAGGTCTAGGGTGCATTATGCATCCTAATAAAGACATATATTTACCCAAAAGAAAAAAAAACACTTACTGCAATTGTCCAACAACCTTGTAAACTAGAGGTTCTAATTGAGGGTTAAGCTTTAGTTGGGAGATGGGAATTGAAAACAATTTATTGAAGGAGATTCACAAATCATCTTGAATGCCTTAAGGAAGGTGACATACCTAACTTGAAATTACACTCAAAACTTGAATATGCATTAATGAGAATAGATAAATTCAAAGAAATAAACATTAACCATATTTATTATGAAGGGGCTAAAGAAGTTGATAACTAGTAAAAAAGGGGTGGATGAAAAAGCAATCCTAATAAGAGCTACATCCGGCTCTAATAAACATTAGAAATAGAAATGTTAAAAAATTAACTATTAAAGTAAGTAAATGAAATATAATTATCTTGAAATTCAGAATAATACAAAACCATCATATTATATAACATGTTTTTATGTATATGTTGATGTGCCAAGGAGATTGTTTGTAATTTGATATCATATCATTCCATTTAGTGTGGGTGATCTATAAATTCATAAGTAATATCATTAGTTTTGATTCAACAAAAAACCTAAATGTGTTGTTTCCTCTTGAAAGTTCATTCTATTACAATATATTAATCATTGATGTTTAACATATTATTGTTTCCTCCATAATCATTATTCTTCATAGAATAATTAATTGGATGTCACATAATATGTTGTTTTCCTTCGATGACAATAGTATCTTGGTGTTTGTGTTTGCTAATTATATTAACTTTATCTGAAGTGTCATTTTTTCATGGTTGTTGAATTGATAAGAATATTACTATATATTGATCATATTAATTTCTTGTTGATATTAATGTGTTTAATTGTTCTATTATGTATTGGTTTAATAATGAATAGTGTTGATTTTTCTCTCTCTCTATGAGAGAGAGAGAGAGAGAGAGAGAATCTTAGTAAAAATTAAGATGAGTTGATAAATTTAATGTTGATGGTACTCACAATAATTACATAAGTACATATATATGATTAAAAATAATATAACTGTACATCAATTTTGATTCATGACATATAATGAATTCTAAGAATAGATCTGACTAGAGCTATTCTAGCAAAGACTTAATAGGGTAAGGGAAATGTAGGGAGAATTATCCATAGCAGAACTACATATGTCCTTGGAAGTTGATGATGAAAGTGATTAAAATTATGAATTATAATGAAAAAACATTGAGAATTACTAGGAAAGTGAGGGGCTATCATCAAGTAGGAAGAATCATTCATACTAAAACTATGTCAGTGTTCAATATAAGATGAAGAAGGTGAGAAGAAGAAAGAACGCTCAAACAAACCCAAACTAAGATGAAAAAGAAATAAATTGAGTGAAAGGGGGAAAGGGGTTAAAAATCCAATAAAAATCATTGAAAAATATTGGGGCTACATGATAGCCCTTTTTGGAAAAGAATGAGGATCATAATTTGAAAAGTTGAGGGGTGTTAATGCCTCTAACTAATGGTTTGTGATCAAGTACAAAATTGATCAAGTTAATATGGATGTGGTTTTACTTCAAGAGAGGAAAATTAAGGAAGAACACAAGGGTGGAATGAAAAATTGATACAACAAGAAAGTGCATTTGTAGGGCCTAGGAAAACTCAAGAGCTTTAAACACTTTTTGGCAGTCAAAGATGGTAGAAAGAGAGTTGGTAGAAACTAGATCAAATTTCTAGCTACTTGGTCGTAAGACTAGTAAGTTAAGTTTTTCATGTCTTAAATTAATAAATCCAAATTACAGAAACAATTTAAAAGCTTGAATGGAGGAAAATGTTACTCGTAAGGGGCTTTAAGGAAACCCTTGATGTTTCAAATGAGAATGGTGATTTTAAGATGATAAGAAAAGTCACCTATAATTGTAAGAAGATGTATAAATGTGACTAGTCACCCACTTCCTCAACTATAACATCTATTTCATTTAAATCCATAATTAGTGCATAATTAGTGTGAGATCAACACTTTCTTCTCTCAATGTGTGAGATTTAATAAATGAAAAAGAGGTAAACAGTGAATGAACATTATAAAAAATATTGAAAAATATGTGTTACAAAAAAAATCTCAAGTGAAAACATATCTTATGAGAAGGTTGTATGACTAAAATTTCAATTCATATGATGACATGATTGTCCCTTTTGTCTTTATCTTTAAATGGAAAGATTATGATAGAACCTTAAAATACTTAAGGCAAATTGATCTAACTCTTCATTAAAAGATACTTAAGACATTAATTTGTGTTAATATTAAAGTTCTGATAACTTACTTTCTCACAATATGTACATTTTAGCTCCTTTTTAAATGATTCCTCTTTTATAAACATTCAAAATATATGTTATATCTTGATATGGTTTGTTCCTTTTCTTTAGCTTTTAAGCTTCTCTTACTCTTTGCATACATAAAGCTCGCTAGTCACTATTGTTGATGTCCTAGAAGATTTGGTGGAATAAAATCAAACAAGTTTCACTTCCACTTAGCTTAAATTAAAATTAAGTTAAAAGAAATCAAATGCATCCAAAGTAGACTCATATGTAATTTCCATTAGAAGTTTATTGGTATTAATAAGTAGAACATAAATTGAATACTTATTTTTGATCTTGTATAACACATTTTGACTCCTTTTTAAATGATTCCTCTTTTATAAGAATTCAAAATCTAACTATATTCTATCTTGATTTGGTTTGTTCTTCTTTAGTTTTTAAAGGATTCTCTTACTCTTTGTATATATTAATCTCACTAGCCATTATTGTTGATGTCCTAGAAGATTTGATGGAATAGAATTATGCAAGGTCTTCCACTTGGCTTAAAGTAAAATTAAATTAAAAGAAATCAAATGCAACCAAACTAGACTCATATACAATGTTGATTAAAATTTTATTAGTAATAATGCATGGAACTTAAATTAAATACTTAATTTTGAGCTTTTCTAACACAATTTAGATTAAATTTTCTTATCGCTCTTTCAAACCTCCTATTGTGATATTCATTTCTTAATTATGCATATAAGATCTTATTAGTCATCAAAACTATAGAAGTTAAAAACAATCAAATAATTATCAATCTAGTATCCCTTGATTATACCAATTTTGCACATTATTTCCTCTCAAAAATTAAATGGTTTACATTATTTAAATATCTCCAAACAAGAGTCATTTTTTTGACAAGGTCTTCGAGGGCTCTACAATTTGGAGGGCACACTACCAACCAAACGTATGAGCCATGTTTTCATTTAATGAAAAAGGTGATGGGGAGAATCAACAATGCATGGAAAGTTTCTTGGTTTGTATCATTCTTCCTTTTTTGGAAGCAATCGAATGCAACAGCTCTAGAGAAACCAATGTTGTGATCAAGGAAGATGTTTCTACAAGCTCTGAAAAATGACCCTATTATTCCGACTGGAGCCAAGTTCCAACAAAGGAAAGGAGATGGAAATGGAGGAAATCAATTGCAAGATTCAGGTAAGAACCCTTTGTCCTCTTCTTGTATCCTCATCTCAATTTTGAAAATGTGGAATTCTATTAAAGAGGAGATCTACAATTTACATAAAACTGTTATTTTCTTGGCCACCCAAGACCCTACCAATCTACCCTTTAGAGCCCTCCTGAATAATTGGCTTTACAATGTTTGGAGTAAGAATCTTGGATTCCACTTCTCCTTTTTGTGAATGATCTAGAAAGGTATCTTTATTGTGTTCTTTAACAACCCTGAATTCCAAAAGCAAGTAGTCAAAAAATAATTCTGGAGAATTGGATTTTCCATCTTTGGGGTTATTCCTTAGTCTCCAGAAGCAACAATGGCTGAAGTTTTAGCACTATCAACCCCTAGATAGATCTCTATTGGAAATTTCCCACATTTCCTTTGGAACTTGATTCCTAAGGCATTGGAACCCCTTGGTAAAGTCATCAAGTTCAACCAATCATCCTCTCTGATACCACACTCTGACACTAGGATATTGATTGGTATCAACCCCGACAAAGGATATTCATGCTTGTTCACATGGATTGCTTGGTTGTGGCTATGGCTTTGAAGGCTTCCATGATTTTATTGAAATGGTGTTTTTGTTGAATAATACATGGTGATGTGTTCTTTTGGAAGCTAAGTTTTTTTTCCCTCAATAAGGGTTTCCCAAGGTATATCTTGTGTCACAATGTTTGTGGGTATGTTGTCTATTCTCTTGCAGGTGGATTTCAATTGCATATTTATTTCATATCTATTATGGTTTATGTAGAAAATTTATATTCTTTGTTGCAAGTTTCCATACAAGTGGTATCAGAGTTATGGTTTTATTATTATAACCCCAAATTGAATCCATGGGAGTGCATGAGAGGATTAAAGAAAGGGCAAGATATATGGATTTTGTAGGTTGTTTATTGCAGATTTGAGGCTTTTGGGTTTGTTGTTATGATGGAATTTTGGTAGATTTTTGGCATGTGAAATTGTTGGACAAATGGATTTTTTGGATGTTTCATTTAAATGATGATTTTAAGAGGGAGCTCATAGAAATGACATCCTAGGTAAAAACAAATCTCGCCATTGGATTTGGGTTGATGTTTCCATAAATTTTGATATAATATGCCCTAGTTTGGCCATGTGAAGAGGAAATGAAATAGTTTTTTAGTTTCAACCTATGGTGGCCATTAAATTTAATCCTATTTGAATTTTTGTCACTAAAAAAATAAAAAAATAAAATTACAATGAAATGGTAGAAAAGACTATCTTAATAAAACAGCCATAACTTTCTCTCAAGATATCAGATTTTAGACTTCTTACAAGCATTGGAAAGCTAATTTAGAGCACTATAATTTGGTGTAGGTTTGGTTCTATAATTTTGATATTTTTTCAATTTTTAAGATCCCTAAAGTCATATGTTATTTATTTTAAGCACAAATTAGGGCATAACTTAGGCATACAGAGTTGAATTTTGGACTTTGAGTAGTCAACGAAAAGCTCTTAGAAAGCTCTACACATTGTTTTAGATTTGGTACAAGTTCAAGGCATGGTTTATTTGGTGATATATTAATCTAAAAAATTTATGGTATATATTGACTATCGTAGCATTGTGAGTTTATGACATTGTATCTTTGAAGATTTAAGATTTGATGTCATTGTATACTCAGATGTCATTATATACTCAGTTCATATTTCAAATTGATCTCATGATTATATGGTTATCTATATTGGGTCTACAAGTTGTGCAATGTCATAAATAGCCTATACTTATAGGTTGCATTTATGGCTTGGATATGGGTTGTTTTTGCCCATTGATCTTTCAGTATTGATGCATATTCAGATTGGTGGCTTGGATTTGGGTTGTCTATGCCTTAAGTCACATGATTTGTTGACTTGTCTTCATGTAGAAGGGATAAGATGTTGTTACTAGGTATAGTCATGGTGGAGGATTGTGGCTGACTCTTTTATGTTGATAGGTGAGACATATTGAGAGTTAGATGCTCGGTTCATGGATGTGATCACGATGCCATAGATTTTATTATGACATGATTGGTTATACGAGTACATCCTTGATGTTAATTCACTTGGATTCCTGATTTGGCTATGGTGGTATATCTTCTTGGTTGAGGATCATGGTTATTTGGTTTCTTTTGAGGAGCTCATGATGTGCACTTTGAGTTCTTTGATTGTTTGATGCCTTGGTTAATTCTCATGGTTAGAGGATAGTTTTTCATCATGATTTCATGGATATCTTGGATACATAGTTTAGTGGGAGCTTGTGACAATGATGAGGTGATAGTGCAGGATTAGTTCCTAGTTTGGTTTATATCTTCTTGGGTTTGGAGATTTTAGTGTTCACTTGGTACTAACACTTTGGTTGTGTATGTTAGGCTTGGAGGATCTTCATGTAGGAGATGGATTTTATGATGTCATAGGTGACTTGGTACCATAGTTGAGTGGGGTTTTTTTTGGCATTATTATACTTATTGAGTGTTTGTGTATGTTGGAGGTTTGTCTTAGATCCTATTGCTACAAAAATGTCTTTGAAATTTGCATGGTGCACTTGTTATCTTCATGGTATGTGAAGATGATTAGATCTTGAGGACTCATGGGGTTCTTGGTTATCTTCATGGTGTGTGGAGATGGTTCTTCATGGTATGTGGGGATGGTTTTCTTCATGGTGTGTGGAGATGGTTGCATCTAGAGGACTCATGGGGTTCTCAATAAAGGTGTGGTCTATGCTTTCATTTGACATGTTATCCTTGGTGTTAAGATGGTTTTAGTTTTATTTCATGGTATACTCTTGATACGCATTTAGAGTTTTGACATGTTATAGTATGTTCATATGGAGCATGATGTCTCTTTGGTTGAGATGGTTTAGATCATGTTGTCATGTTTATATTTCTGAGGCTATGGTTGGAACTTTGACATTGATCTTGGTTTTTTTTCTTGGTATTGAGTACATTTATTGTTTGCTAGATACTTCATAATATTTCTATGTTACATTTGGAGTTGACATGGATTGATTGATTATAAGTGTTGATGGATACTTAGAGACAATGGTAATGTTGATTTCTCTAGGATTAAAGAAGTATTTGTTGGGATAGTTATTTGGTTTCAACAGGAATTCCAAGGGGCATTCACCTGATATGGACTTGAGAGGAGATTATTCTTAGATGATTTTTGGTTTAAGACTTGGATATCTTGATGAGAATTTTCATCCCCACTCTTGGTCTACTCAACAATTTTCCACTTGAGAGGTATAGACCATGTATTATGTTTATGCTTTTCTTTCATGGATATGGATCTTGAGCTATGGTACACAAGTTAGTTCTAGAGTGTTCATTTGAGAGATGGTTTAGAATTGGTTATATCTATGTGCATATGTTGTTATGTTGGTTGAATTTGGGAGATGGTTTTATATTGGGAATACTCCTTGGATTAGGAATGATTACTCCTTGGTTTAGGAATGGTTTATGAGTCTGATCTTCTTATGAGAGGCTTACATCCATGATTAGTTATATGGTATGGTTTGGGTGTTGTTGTGGCTTTTAGGTTGGGTTTTATGGATGAGATCATACTTGCACAGTGTACATCTAGAGGTGCGTGTAGAAGGACATGATACAAGTTATGATTTACATGGTTTCTCTTTGGTCTTGGTTATCTTCTTGGATGTTCAATTTTTCTTACATTACATTTGAGATTGGTTAGAGATTTTGATCAATGGTTTGGGCTCATGTATTTCATGTGTGAGATAGCATGGTTAAATTCCTTTATCTCTTTCCTCTATAACTTGTGCAGAACTTGGGAGAGTATTGGAGACTTGTTATGAGAGACTTTGTTCTTGCAGGTTATTTGTTAATGTATTATGAATGTCCTTGATACTACATGGATTCGCTTCTTTGAGATTTTGTTAGTGGATTGGTTACAAATTTGGCATTACCTTTTTCAATGGGATTTTCTTGGTATATATGTGGCAGGTATTGCTCTTGAGGCTTGTGATTATAGGTTATAGATTGAATATGTTGATGATCTGATATTCACTTGGTATACTTTTGGAGGTATGGATAGTTGGATGGGTTTGTCACTAGTTGTGGGTGTTATTTTAGCTATGGATATTTTGACAACTATGGATACATGTTATTGCCTTTGGATCAATTTTTTATGCTTGGCATTTTAGTTGGTACAAGATTTTATGATCTTCTAATGCAACAGGTTGGGTGGATTTCTCTTTGGATGGCTTCTATGTATGTTCAGTGGTAGTGGTATAATAGGAGGTGAGATCATTTATGTTTGAGATGCTGGATACTTTGATTTTATTGTGGGTACTAGGATGGAGCACATGGTGTACTTTGATCAATGATGGTGGATGTGTTGGGAGGGATTGTTCCCTTGTTCATTTATGTGGATATGGATTGACCCTATGCAATGTATAGAACACGCGACAGATTGTTGAGATAATGGGTGTTGCACACATTGCATAATATTGTATTATTTTATTTTACTATGTAATGTTGCACCTAGATGGATGTGGAACATATAAAGATTCCCATTGGATATACTTAATGAGTTTTATTGTAACATCATGATAAAATTTCATGTAATTATTTAATATTGGAGAAAAGAATTAAATTTTCACTATTAAATGTGCGATCAACAAGTTAGCTAGCACATGGTTTATGTAATACCACTTGGTGGTTTTGTGAGACTTGTTACAATATAAGTAGCCACAATGGTAGTTGTAGAGAAGAAGACATAAGGGAAAAAGGGAAAGAGTTGAGCAAGAAAAGACTTGACAGGTTAGCCAAGGGAACATTTGTGAAAGTTGTAAGCATGGCATGGGATGTGTGGATTCATGATTGTTCACATGGATTGCTTGGTTGTGGCTATGGCTTTGAAGGCTTCCATGGTTGTATTGCAATGGTTTTTTTTCTGAATAATAAATTTTGATGGATTTTTTTGGAGGCTATGTTTTTTTCCCTCAATGAGGGTTTCCTAAGGTATATCTTGTGTCACAATGTTTGTGGATATGTTGTCTATTCTCTTGCATGTGGAATTCAATTGCATGTTTATTTCAAGTCTATTATGGGTTAAATGTGGAAACAATTATTATTATTTTTTGCATGTTTCCTTGTAATCCACCCCTCCCCCCTCTGAAAATATCTATTAAAAATCCCATAGAGGTTGATAAGTATTCTTATCCCCCCATGACAATAGACAAGGATCCCCTAGGACTCTTGAGGTCACATGCAATTTAGATTATATAAATGATAAACTTAATAACTTTGATGTCTTTGTTATCCTTGCTTTAGATGGTAACCTCTTTCCTAGCCATGATACTAGTCAAGACACAAGAAAATTAGCCTCTACCATTCATTTTGCAAAAAGAAAAGAGGACCATATTATTGACAAGTCAAAAGGTAGTTGGTATGAAGATCATAACCAAGAAGGAAGAGGAGATGGTGTTACCCCATATGTTTTTAGAGCTAAAAAGATATCCAAGAGACCTAGGAGATGATCCTTAGATGGGGGCAAGGTCAATGGGGGAGATGCTTCCCCTAAAGGTGAAATTGATCAATGTGTCTCCAAAAAAAGAGGCAGACCTTCTAACTCTATTTTTGCTTCCAAACTAGGCAAGATCCAAAAATGTAAACTACCAACCTTCTTCAAGAAAGCTAACCCCATAATGGACTCTATCCCAAAACCAACTTTTACTTAGTATTAACTATATTACTTAGAATGTTAGAGGATTAGAATCCCCTAATAGGAACTATATTATTAAAAGTCTCCTCAGAGCCCACTTAGATATTGACTTTCTCTTGCTCCAAGAGATCAAAGCCTTTGGGTCTCAAGCGGATGTTTCTTTCAAATGTGTATGGAAGGATGTGAAGGAATTCTTCACTTAGCACCCTAAAGGGAGAGAAGGCTATGTCATTCTAGTTAGCCCAAAATGGTCCAAACATATAATAAACTAGGGAATTTCTCCTTGCAATAAATTGTTTTGGGTATCATTGCTTCTCAATGATAAAGAGATTGGATTTTTCTCTATATATTCCCCAAATGAATTAGACAATAAATCAAACCTTTGGAACTAGTGTTGCCAACTTAAACAAATACCATGGATCATCGTTGGAGACTTCAACATGGTGGAAACCCAATAGGTGAAGGTGGAAGATCAAAGGTAGAATGGAAGAATGGAAAAAAGGTATCATGGAATAGATTCCTCAATAAATACAAACTTGTTGACCCCCTAGCAAGTAATAAGAATTCCCATAAAGGAATATGGTACACATAGACCAACTTTCAAAAGGGTGTCAAGAGAATCTATTCAAGATTAGATAAGTTCTATGTCAGCAATGATACCTTCTCCTTCAATTAGAACTCTAATGGTAATGCAACCTAGATGTACCCCTTTACCCTCTTTGACCATCACCCAGTCATTGCTAATATACTTCTTATCAAGAGCCCTCATGATCCTAGTAAGAGAAAGCTTGATTTTACACTTGACACCTCTCTTCTCAATACTACTAAGGTTAACAATGATGTCATCATCATTACATGGTATAGCACACATAGTCAGGCATAGAGATTATATTCAAAGGTGGAACACTATGATTTGAAGTTGGAGAAACCTTTTCCAAATGATGGATAAGAAAAAGGATAAATATTATAGGAAAACTAAAAATGATTTTCACAAAGAACTAGTTGAAGCAGAATGCAGGCTGCAACAAAATCCCTTTGACTCAGTAAAACTAAATAAGTTGGCTATAGCTAGAGACTTCCTCGGGTGCTTCCAGAACTACAAGATTCAAGGTGCTAAAGTGAGATCTATAATGGAGTGGGTGGAGCATGGGGACAAGGGATATAAATACTTTTTTCAATTGTTAAAATATAAAGAAACAAAAGAGAGGATAGAAATAATTGTTCCCATGATGAATAGTTAGAGAGATTCACTAGTTGGTGACTTTGTACTGGCCAACACTACAAGTTTTAGCATCACCCGAAATGGGGCTGCAAAATAAAAATGGAATCCAATCTCCAAAAAGAGAGAGAGGTTATTGTAGGTGTTGAAAACATGACCCTTTAGCACCTGGTATTGCATCCATATCTTACACAAGCTCTAAGATACACCCGGTCAAAGTTCACTGCCCTATGGCATTTAGTGACTCTTATGTTCAATTATGTTTGGCATGCTTGAGAATGTTCAATCGGTCAATGGGATGGGACAAGCTTGGGACTATATTTTACCTTACCACTCAAAGCCAACAAAGTAGATGGTTTGGTCCCATGATGAACAGTTAGAGAGATTCACTAGTTTGTAATTTTGTACTAGCCAACACTACAAGTTTCAACATCACTTGAGATGGGGCCGCAAAATCAAAATAGAATCCAATCTGCAAAAAGTAAGAGAGTTTATTGTAGGAGTTGACAACAGGACCCTATAACACCTGGCATTACATCCATACCTCTCACAAGCTTTAAGATATGCCTTGTCAAAGTTTGTTTCCCTATGACATTTAGTGACTCTTAGAGTCTCAAGTATATAAATTTTACATCAAATGTTTTGAAATTATATTCAATCTAATGAACCAGTTGGATTTTCTCTATATTTTAATGTCTCAAGTATTGCCTCGTGGTCTAACTTGTGAACCTTCCAAAGAGTCTTATTATGTGGTTTTCCTCAATATTTTATCAAGTGGAAATTTGACGTGACAACAACGTTTAAATAAGAAGAATCTTCCTCTCTATTTGCTAATCCTTAAATAACCACAAGTTAGGTTACTTCATAGAATATCGTATAATCCATGTAAGGGTTACAACCATTGCACCTATATGGTACTCTAAACCTTCACCATTTGTAATCAAGTGATCCAATTTTTTTGTCCTGTACACAATGACACAAATAATAATATGTCCATTCTTCATTGTTACTAGGTGCCATAGTAGCAAAACCATGACCAACAGTGATAAATGCACATTATGCAATCATTATTTCAGCAAATACTTAGGTAAAAGTTATAAAGTTACATATTGAATTTATATATATATATATATATATATATATATATATATTACCAATTTGCATTAGATCAGACAAGCAGTCAAAGTCAATTGATCAATCCATCTCTACCATTTTTAGTGCTTGTGAGGGATGATAGGTATCAATTGGGTCCAAAGCTCGTATATCCCATTTGTCCACCCATTCAGCCAACTCACACTCATCCCAATTTTCCTCTACACATGATGGACAAAAGCATGTCATTTTTTTGTGTGTGGATACTCCATGAACTTGCATCAAAGCTTCTAAAAATGTGTGACTCACTTGATCCTGTCAGTGTGCAACAATCCTCATATAGTACAATGTTAGTATTATCTATCAACCAAAAAATTCTATGAACCAAAGACTCACCTTCTTTACCTGGACCCATTGTAGCAGTACACCACTAGATGATGGATTTTGCATATGTCAATGTTTCTCCATCTTTGTACTTTAGTTCTACATGAGCTAAGGCTCTTTTGATGCATGCATCTACACCATTGTGCTCTCCCTTTCCATAGCCCACCTCTATGAAATTCCCATATATTAATTTCTAAACAACTTGTGCATCCTGCTCTACCCCTATTAGAAAATCTCCATAATAATTATAAAGAACCATGTACAAACTCCATAGAATGTAATCAATCATCATTGATGCAAAAATGGACTCCCTCAATATCTTCTTGTCATCCTCTATACTTGTAGGTGAATGCATGAATGTTATGTAAACAAATATGGAAACCTGTTGAGAAGTATAATACTTTGTGTACACCTCATTTTTTGGTTGTAATGTGTAGTTCTCTATGAATTCTACAACCGAAAGAATGGTATCCAATGGAAATTTATCCTTGCACAACTTAAATTGCAAATCTAGCCATCAAATCTCTAAGTAAATGCCTTGCATACTCTTAAATAATCTTTTCATGAAAAATCTTCATGAACTCATACACTGGAATCTTTTCAATGACTAAATCACATATTTTACCATGTTTCTCATCTTTTAGAGCATATGTCATTACCTTATATTTTCAATTATTTGATTTCCAATTACATGTGTACTATCCATATGTTCACAAGTTGATAAAATTTTCAAAGAATCACAAAATAAGCATGTAGCATCCAAGCATTACATCTTGTAAAATTGTTGACCATCCCCTCTTTTACATTAAATGTTGGATATAAATTCTCTTGAAGATCTAGGTGGCGCATTCATGTCACAATCTTGCAAAACAAACTTAAAATATAAAAACACACATATATGCCTTAAAACATCAAAATGGTTAGAAAATTCAATATGTATTCTACAAAAAAAAGTTGTGTGTGTGCGATTTATCTTCACATAAAAAGATCTCAAAAAAAATTGACTTTTTTGAATTTGAGGATACATACCAATGATCTTTGCAAAAAATTCTATCTGTGTTGAGTCCAAAAAAATTTGCATGTGGATCGCAATTTCGGCTACCAATCCTCCTTCTTACAACATCTCTTTTATTAGGGGAAGCATGTATGTTATTTGTCCAAAAATCTTCAATCAACAATTTCAAAGATTTGTTAATTTCTTTATCATTTCGTAGTAGTCTACCACTAAATGTCCATAACTCATTTTTTGTTGGATCTTCCACTCTCTCACACCTTACCATGACTCTCCTTAGAGTGCCTCTACCGATTTTCAATGTTTTGTGTTTCTTTCTTATGAGTCAAGATTTATTCATTTTGGTACTTACTATTATTGATGTAAGTATGCATCTTCTGATATTACTATCTTTGGTGCGTGATTTAGAACCCACTTTTTCATATGCACTCATTAGATTCTTTAGAATGTTTTTTTCATTTGAATCATCTATCATTCATAGACCAAGAATCTTCATGATGGGCCTAAATTTTAAATTCCTCATCATTTCAACAAATAATTGGCATTGACCTATCATATTTAATTCTTCAAATAATAATCTCCACATACGATTAACTTTTGTTTGACAAGTATGCCTGCTAATCTTGTTAGGCATTGATTTAAAAATGTTAGTATCAATATCAATCAAATATTTTGATTTCCTAAAATGAAGTCTAGAAGGTTTTACAATCTCTTCCATTCCCTCAACATTTTGAACATCAACATAAGGTTGAGTGATTTGTGTACCTTGAACTGAAGATGATGTGTCTTGGCAATAAGATGCAAAAGATAGAATATCACCTACTTGATATGTTGATGTTGTGCCTTTAACATGACATGATGGAGTGTGTACATCGTCGGATGTAGAAATTAGCATCTCTTCAACATGAGATGATGATATTGTTGCAGGCATCATTGTTGATGATATTCCTATGGGGGAGTATTGTAGATATGTTTCTATGATGATATGTTGCATTCATGACTAAGTTTGTCATTGATGTCAACATAGCGACTTTTTGTGGTATCTAACAGAAGAAGAGTGGAAGATCAAATTGGTATGGATAGCTAATTGAGTATTCTAATTGTCCAAGGTCATGAGAGATACTTTTGAGTATTTGGTATGTGCAATTAACATTAGAAGTAGAAATGATAAGTCTAGAAGAAGTTATGTAAGTTTTGATGATGTTTTTTTCTGAGATAGAGTTTATAGAGGCATGTTCTGCTAAATTTGTTATATCTCTTAGCAGAATTGATATTCTAAAAATTGAGTTTGAGGACATGAAGAAGACATGTTGATGATGATGTGTCTAAGATTTTTTCATATAAACTTTGACAGTATTGTGCAGACTAGTAGAATGTTTGCAGTTGGAGATTTGTTGAAGATTGTAAAGCCTACTAATACAATTTGCAAAGAGTGGTTTTTGGCTAAGCATAACAGAACTTCTTTTCCTAGCAAGAATTTTACCACTACAATAAAGTTGGAGATTGTACACACAGATCTTAGTGGTCCTACAAAGACTAAAGGATTCTATGGTGAAAGGTACTTTATGATTCTAGTTGATGATTTTTCTAAAATGATGTGGGTTGCTTTTCTTAAGGAGAAATTTGAGGCATTTGATAAGTTTAAGATATTCAAGAATAGGGTTGAGAATGAATCTAGTACAAAGATTAAATGTTTAAGATCAGACAAAGGAGGAGAATTTACTCCAAATGAGTTTAACATGTTTATGAAGTAAATGGAATTGAAAGACAGTTATCAGCTTCGAGAACCCCTGGATGGAATGGCATTACAGAGAGAAGGAACAAGTCAATTATAGAAGCTACAAGAGCTATGTTAGCAGAGAATGATGTATCCAAACTATTTTGTGGAGAAGTTGTGAATATAATAGTCTACAGTATGAACAGAGTGCAAGTCAAGAAAGACACAAACAAAACCCCTTATGAACTATGGTTTGGTCACTCACCTACAGTTAAGTATTTCAAGAATTTTTGGGAGTAAGTGTTATATCAAAAGAGATAATGATATTGGTAAGTTTGATGCTAGAAGTGATGAAGGCATGTTTGTTGGCTATTCATTGAAAAGCAAAGCTTATAGATGTTATAATCAGAGAACTAAGACTATTATGGAAAGTGCAAATGTGAGAATTGATGAGAAATTCATAATACAAGAGAGAATAGTTTATTACAATTCAAATGATGATGTTGTTACTAAGCCAAGGAATGATGAAGTATTTGGGTGACCGCAACAAGTTGGGTCGCAATTCTGCGGAAGTCAAATCCGCAAAATTGTACTTCTCAAAAATGGGTACCCAATTTTTTAAAAATCGGGTACCCATTTATAAAATTAGACTTTGAGCACCCGACCCAAATTTTAAAAATTAGGTACCTGATATTTAAAAAGGATTGGGTGCCCGAGCCGCTTAACTATCGAGAACCCGCCTTTTTAAGAATCGGGTACCCGATTTGTAAAACTTTTATAAATCACTTTTTTGGCATTTTAGAGGTCATTTTCATGACCTCAAAAATGGGAGCCCGCTTAGAGATGCATATGGGAGCCCATTTCTCAGCCCTACCGACTACCCCCTTCCTGCTAGTTTTTGATACACAGGTATTTTAATATGTTTTATACTATTTTACTTTAATTTTTTCAATTTTCAATTTAATATGTATGTTAATTTATTGTTTTTTCACTTTTCATATGTACGTAAAATTGTAAATTTACATTGTTAATGAACTTAAATGTTTAAATTTTTGTATTTGTTAATTAAAATATAGTTTCATAAATGTTTATTTAAAAAATTATTATTTTAGATGTTTTGAAATGTATTTAATTTATGTATTTATTACAATGTTGAATGATTAGATTAGATTTAAATTTATTGTTTAAACATGTAATTTTACAAATAAATATAACCTCGACCTAAAACCATATAACCTCGACCTTGTTTTAACTATAACCTCAACCTAAAACCATATAACCTCGACCTTGTTTTAACTATTTAACCTCGACCTAAAACCATATAACCTTGACCTTGTTTTAACTATAACCTCGACCTAAATTTATTGTTTAAACTATAATCTCGACCTAACCATATAAATAAAACCCTAAACATATTATAAAATACTTAATCACATAACAGCCGGCCAAGGGATCCAAACAAAAAACTTATAGTATTTAAAATGATTTTACTTAAATTGTATTGTACTTTGTTTCATGGATCAAAAATGGATGATGTAAACTATTTTATAAATGTATATTCTTTCAGCCTTTCATACCCTGTGACATGTACAGTGGATGATTGTGCATTCCGAATTAATTTCCCAAATGGCATTCGGAACAAATGTATATAAATTATTTAAATGGATTGAACAGAAGTATTTAATATGAACTTTCATGTGGACACGTTATTTATTTTACTTTTAGTAGTTTATAATTATTTAAAAATTAAATGTAAATGTGCTCATTAAGGAATGCAATCTCTTATGTTTTTTATAAATGTAAATTATTGTGTGTATGTTATTGCTTGCTTGGTAAAACTTTTGATTAGTTCTTTGGATCCCTTGGCTAGGCATCATTTAGGATTAGTTCTATAATGTCAATTTGTATTGAATTTAACTCTAATCATAACCCTTACTATCATCTTAACCTAAGTAATCTTAATTTGCTAAAACCTACACCAGGTAATATATAAATAATTAAATAACTTTCCTATCTTACCTTGAGTACTAATTTTATAAATGTCAAACCCTAAGATTGAAAGGTAACCCTGGCCCTTAACTAATTAATATTATACTTATAAACCAAATTGAATTAAACCATGATCATAAAACTAATTATATATCCCAACTTAAGAGTAGGAACCTTGAATTTAACCTTAAAAATCCTTTCCCCAACCATTAACCAAATTGAACCATTACCCTAGAAGATTGAATCAAGTTAAATGTTGACCTTAAGACTAAACCAAATCACCCTAAACTAGAACTCAATAATATATTGAACACTTGAAAACAAAATTCAAACCTAACTTTTTTAAATTAATGTTGGTTTTTAATCTAAAAGCTCTAACTATAATTCTATATCTAAAACCAAATTTAGCACTTTAAAACTTAATTCAATTTATTAACTCTTGTCCTAATTGAAACCTAAGCATGTAAACCTAATCAAAAAGTACAAACCAAATTGAACCCTAATCCTAAAACTAATTAAACATTGATATCAAGGTCTCAAAATGATACATCATAAAAAAATTAGAAGAGACTTGAACGAATCAGGCATCTAATTAAGTAACCCTCCCTGTCCATCAAGAGGTGGAGGTGTCCACATCAGTGTGAGTACGAGCCTGAACTAGACCCTTAGATGGCTAGCCTAAATTTTTATTACCTTTGCAAAATGGAAGGCCACATAACAAAATATTGCCTTATTCTAGAAAAAGAAATACCCACCCCCTAGTGATATATATAGTAAGATCTTTTTCCTAATTTTACTATCAATCTTTTTGGTTAGAAGACGATGATAGTTCAAAATGATTTAGAAGATAGGGATAAAATGAGAACCATCATTCCTAGAATGAAGATGCATTATTCCAAGTGATAAACCCATTTCTATCATAAATCAACTCCTCCATCCAAAAAATTAGTAATGAGAAATCCCTGCGTCAAGTAATCAATGGAGGGCTCATAAAATTGATCAAGTGATCAACAGAGGGCTCATAAAATCCCTAGGTCAAGTAATAAATTGATCCCCAAGGGGAGATAATAATCTCATTAAAAATTAGAGACAGGACACTCCTAAATGCGTATCATACAAAATAATTATTGCCAAGGTCTTAGCCTCTAGACTAGAAGATATCCTACCCAAGATCATTAACCCTACACAAAAGTGTTTTGTTAAGGATATTTATGCATATTGGAGAACTTGATAACCTATTGGAAGACTTTGGATTGAGAAACATTTCTAGGATAGAGTGTAGGCATGCTCAAGTAATTGATTATGAAAATGTCTAAAAAAGGTGGAATGGAGTTTCACTACGATAATGTTGCAAGCCCTCCATCCAATATTAAATGTCAAATGGTGTCCTCTCTTATGATTGGTGTCAAGGTTTTAGTAAAGAAATTAATGGGGTTAGATCATAATTTTTAGGACTCTCTAGATCAATTATGAAAGGGTGTCCTCTTGCATCCTCTTTATTTTTTATTGTTGAACATTGACTCATTACATTATCTCCTTAGAGATAACCAGTTGTCTCTAAAAGTTAGAGGATCTACTCTCCAAATAATTAATAAGTATCTAATGTACATAGTTTGTTGATAATATATTTGTATTCTTTTTAAGCTAGAAGAGTGCAACACGAGTCATTTAATGATCAAATTGGACCTCTTTTCTTTGTATCTGGTAGTAAGATTTATGTCTCTACATCTATCTTATTGGGGCTAAATATTGAGTCCCCTACCTTTTGTAGTAAATATGGTATTGGATGGAAATTTCATAATTAAGTGGTTAGGTACCTAGGTATTCCATTTGTAGTAAACCCTAACATATAAATGAAATGTGTCTTTATATCAACAAGAAAATCTTTGGAAAACTCAACAACTGGAACTCTAATTATCTCACTTTGGTTGGTAGAATTCAAGTATGTTAAAATATTCTCTCCTTGAATATTGGGTGTAAGTTTGTCTTCTTCCTGCTCATTTTATTTAAATCAATTTGGTCTTCCATATAAATCTATTAGGACCATTTCGTGGATAGCCAAGGGATTACTTTGGCAATAAAATGGATAGCCAAAGCTTCATAAGGTAATGAATTATGAATTATGATTAGAATTAGGATTATTATACATGGTTAGGGATAGGGTTCACATGTAAATTAGTTCATTACCTGACATGATCTACACTTATAGTTTGCAAGAAGGTTTTCAACTTGGTGACATACTCTATTTTTGAGATCTTCTGAAATTGCTTTTGTAAGAGATGTTTATCTCAATACCTGTATATGTACATAATATGATGGTGCTTCCCCATACATATATACTCAATATACTTTACACATTATATGCAACTTCTTATATTTTCACCTTTACATCTTTTCCCCCTTTCTAATGTAAATGCCAAAGGTGAATTTTACATGGTTATTCCAAAATGTGACAAGAAGTCAGAACATACCTTTAGAATTAGTGCCATTGTCTTGTCCCAGCTTTCTTGTAACATCTTGTTTGTGTGCAATGTAATCTAAACTTCTGCTGATAATTCTATCATCTGATCAACAATGGAGAAATTGTTAGCATGTGCTCTATGACATGAGTGTTTTCGACACCTTTCTAGAGAATACTTTTTATTAGCCAACTACTTTTTGTAGAACTAAGTGGATAATAGTTAGGATTCAAACTACAATCATAAATATTTTTTAATCAATTCATAACTCTATCTCTAAGCTTTCATTAGATAATTTTAACCTTAACTCTCATCTTAGGACCATAATAAATATCCGATACAGGTAAATATAATTGTAACTAAAACCATAATCCTAGGTAAGTTCCCTAACATTAAAGGATCGCAATCATTATAATAATCTTAAGCTTAGCCATCATGAAAACTGTTAACATAACAAAATTGTAAACCATAACCTTGTCATAATCTTAACTTTGTTTCATCTTGAGACATGAACATGTATAATCCCTAATGAGTTCATAGTTAAAATTTTAGTATTTAATGTTTAATTTGACTTAAGTGTTTAACTTTATTTATAATTTAATTGATATAATTTTAATAAATATATGCGCATTTATATAGATCTAGTTGATAAATTTTATATTTAAATTTTATTAAATAGTAATTTTGTCATACATGTATTATGTTGTGATGTATTTTTGATGTGTTTTATGTTTTATATTGTTTAAATATATATGTAGATTATATTTGATGGACCCACTGCCACCCCCTCCCCCTCCCATACCCCCACCTCTACCGCCTCCATCTCCACCTCCACCTCCACCTCCACCTCCACCCCCACCCACACCTCCACCACCCACCACAGATGAGCTCCACAAGACCATGAAGCGTAACCTCAATGACCTCATGAGTGATATAGAGGCTATCCGACGTGAGAGGCACCCTCCCCCCCCTCACCTACTACATCTTGCAGATAGCATGCAAGGTGTGGTTGACTCCATTCATCATTTTGATGTAGACATCGATTCATTTAGATCATGGAGGGAAAGCATGTGTGCCTTCTACTCTGATGGCTTATCATATAGAGAGGTTTATAACCTACATATAGGTAAAGGAAATTTTCAACATTATTTTGTAAACCCTAAGATGAGTGAACCAATTAGTGAGAAGAAGCCTCGCATTTCCATTAGGTGGTGTACACATCCGCGCATAGTAGCACATTTTTGGGAGTGGTGGTGGATGGTATTTGGCCATCCACCACACACTAATCATGAGGTGCCCATGTACTTCCTTAGGAATTTATGGGCTGAGTTTGAGTTGGGTTTGAAACCCAACTATTTTGATATGAAAGCATTTCAGGGGGTTGGTGGAGGGATGCCTCAAGATAGGCCTAGGGCAAAGCTGAGTGATAGAACGAGAAACAACAGGCGAGCTGAGCCCCTTGTACCTCTTCCTGTGCCTATTGTGCCTACTCCTCACCATCATCATGTGATTTCATCTGCTTTTACCCATTCAAGTGCCCTTTCGAGAAATTTAGTACAGCAGTGGATGCAGGCGGTACATGCTCCTCCACTTGGACATGTTTGTACTAGCTGTGGAGGCATATGCACAGGCCCCCAGAGCGATCCTGGTGTAGCACACGATGGCCATTATGCTAAGGGTGCAAATTTTGATGATGATGTATATGCTGCCCATGGTGATGGTAGTGACGAGATAGACATGTCATCATTTGTTGACCTCATGCAGCAGGGAGAGCCTGGAGAGAGTCAAGAGCAGCAGGTAAAATTTTAATTTCAATATAAATATAAAGTGCACATAATTATTTACTTTCTACATATATGTGTAATTTTATTAACTATATTAATTTGTACTTTTCAAATAACAGATGATGGATGACATTGTTCCTCCTAGGAGGCAGTATAGTCTTTTTTTGAGACCTACAGATGTTGGCGTCCCTTATACGGTATGCACTTTGAATTACACTATAAAAATGTACATTCAAATTTGAATTTAATAACATGTGCTCATATGTTCTTTTTATTTGATTTTGTAGGGATTGTCTACATCTACACATACTGATGTTAGTACAAGTCCTACTCCAGTTACCACTGAGGCACAGCCTCAAATACATGTGGTATGAACTTTGGACTGAAGACAAATAATTTGTATTATTTTTATGTATGTACATTATTATTAACTTATAATCTAAACAATTTTGACTCACATGTATATATATTTTATGTGTTTTTATTTTATGAACAGGAGCATGGATATCATACTCATCCATACAGGCCTCGATATAGTCTATTTTTGACTCCATCTTATGATTATTGTGCTAGCATACCTGTAGACACATCTGTGACATTGGCTACCACTCAGGTATGATATATACATTATATATACATGTTTAATTTATAGTGTATAAAAAATGTAGTGTACAAATTATGTACTTTGTAATTATATTCATGTATATTTAATTTTGACTAAATGTTTATGTATCCATAATTTTAGGAGTACGTCACTACGAGTGTTGCTGAGAGCACAGGACTTAGCCAGATGGAGGTACCTACATCGTCATTTGAGGTCAGTATTGTGATTTATGTACATAATGTATAGTTCATTATGCTCTAAAATCAAATTTAAAAAATGTATGTATTGTAAATTACAGGACCTCACTACTGCTGCATTTGGTAGTTTTGACAGTGCACCTCCTCCCGTTACTGAGGGACACCCATCTCATGTGGTATAATTTATTTTATTATGTAGTGAATATTTAATTTATTTTCAAGCTAGATTTTGAGACCCATTTCAATTAAGCAAGTACATGATGAGACGTGCCTCCTGTTACACAGGGTAATACATCTACCTCACAGGGTGTCCGACATGACGAGACGACTCATATTACACATGATGATCCATCTGAGTCCTCTTCATGTAGAGAAAAGAGGACATTTGATTAGATAGATTAGGTCTTGTTGGCACCTATAGATTGTGTTTTTATGATGTATATATATATATATAATTTATGATGTATGTACACTTTGTGTTAGGATAGTTAAAACTGTATGTTAGACCATGTATTTTTTCACTTCATAGATCATGTTATGATGTATGTTAGACCATGTACTATTTTTTTACGATTTCTTATCATGCTTGTGTATGTAGTACATATATTACTATGTTTCACCATGTTTTAAGTTTATTCAAACCATTTTCTTTATTCTGACATATTTTATTCATGAACATATGACACATTTTGTAAGTATATATGCAAGATGAACAAAAATTTTAACTATCTATAGAGCATTATTGGATAAATATCACATCAAATTTATGCATTGAGATAATTCATACAAATAAAATTGACCTACCCGATTAAAAAATGTATTGATAACGTACCTAACAATGTATCATAAGTGATCGTAATGTGTTGTTTGGTAATGTAAGACTCATTATCACCTAATAAGACCTATTATGTGATAGTAAACATACGAATACCTATCATAACGTATAACAGACATAATGACTTATTAGGACTCCCATGTCCCCTTAAGACACACATGTATGGATAACGTACCTAACAATGTACATCATGTAAGTGATCTTAATGTGTTGTTTGGTAATGAAAGATATAATCAATACAATGAATACAATGAGTAATGATCTTTAAATTATCATGTGCAAGTCACTTGTTTTTAATATTACAATCAATAGTAATTTGAAACTTCAAATAAATATTTAATTTAAACATGCTTGAATGTAAAAGTAATAGAACAAAATAGGAGGTCATTACTTAAATTAACAATTAATTTATAATAATTTATCAAGTGCACATACCTTTAACTTTCAAATAGAAGTAAACTCTCATTTTTGAATTAGTTTGTACAACATATTTCACAATATATGTAAGACAATGTCAATGATATATTTATAGTTCACTGAACTCATTTGAAACATAAAATTGGTTGAACGCATCTCTTCAAATGAGGTCCTGTAAAATAAAAATGTAAAACAAAAACACACATGTTAATAAACACATAAATTAATATTCAAGGTATCTGAACTATGTAAATATATATGTGTAATTTGTATGTACTTACTATGTGAAATTGCACAAGATGTTGATGTTCGATCCACTTTAACACTTAAATTTGCATAAATTGTAATTGAGACCTGAATAAGGAGTATATAAGTTCTCTAAATTGGTATTGACAACACAAACATACATGTAATTAAATTATATAAGTACATATATATAAAAATAATACAATAATGAAAAAACTTATATGTGTTTGATTTAAATGTAGTCATCCCACTATACCATCTGCATCCTCTCTCTTTTGCAATGCATCTATGATTGTCTCGTGCTCATCCATTGAAATTGTCCATAATACCTTATTGGCGGGTCTCCCTTTGTACCTTTCTAATTTGATATTTTTTGCCACAACCAAATGAGCATAGTGTAAAATCTTCTTTTCGGTTTGGTAGTCTTCAAATGCTGGCAAACCATTTCTTCTTGTTAGGTATCTACGTAGCCAGGTGCCAACTACAACAACAGACCCGATTGGATACTCAAAACCATCATCGTCCACTTGATGACATGTCATTTTTTTCTTAGGTTCCACACATCTAGCTAGCCAACACTCAGTCTGTTCATCATTATCACTAGGTGCAATAACACCATAAACATGTCCTACAAGATAAGATAAAGTATAGAAATACTTTAATCACTCGTGTACATATGCAAATTATATAAATTGAAGCATGAGATCGCAAAAAAATCTAATTAAATTGTGCATACCAGGTTCTATGAGGTCTGAAATACGATCATAGTCTTCTGATGCAAAAGTAACATTCTGGCCTTCATTTACTATATCATCTTCAAATTGTGTGTTAGTAGGTGCTAATGATCTTTGTTTCCAATCTTCAACCCATTCTGTATTCTCACATTCTTCCCATTCTCCTGCAAGACAAAATTGACAAAAACAAGCAAGCTCCCTAATCCATATAGTCCAAGTGTTAGAATCTGAACTCCTAAATGAATGCCATTTAGTTGAACCACTAATTGTATCACAATCATATCTTGAAGGGATATTATTTTCTTCAACTAGGTAGAAGAAATGTTTGATTGTTGAGTTTTAACTTGATCCCATGTATAAATATTTGTTACACCATTCGACAATCTCATGTGCATTTTTGAATTTAGCTCTTTCCTCAAATTTTAATTTCTCTTTACTAAGGGCTCTCTTCACACATGCACCAGCACCATCATGTTCTCCTTTACCATGTCCAGCCTCAAAAAAACTCCACACATGTTGGATGCTAGTTTGCTTATGTGTCCTACTCAACCAATAGAACATTCTAGCATTCTTGAATTGTCCTGTATAATTATTTGACCATATCCAATGTTGTGTCATTTGAATTTGTCTCTCTTTTAAATTATCATAAAAGACCTTGAAACAATATTGGACAAACTCAGATGAATGGATTTTATTATCACTTAAATAAAAATGGTACTCTCTCAATATTTTTTGATCCTCCTCTGTACTATCAGGTGCATGCCTATAAACTATATGAACATAAATTGTTACTTGCACTGAATTGTAATATTGTGGTTTGTACCTCTTCTTGCGGTGCAAGCATGTAGTTCTCTGCAAAGTCAACAACTAAAAGTATAGTACCAATTGGAAATGTATTCTTACATATGAAAAATTGTCCATCAAGCCATCTAGAATATTGAGAGTGTTTAACATATTTTGGTATGATCACACTCTTAAACTCATCCATAAATGCATGACAACTAACTTTATCTGTAACTAGATCACACCTTCTTCCAAACTTCCCATCCTTCAATGGATATTCAATAGTTTTGAATCTTTTTACCTCAACTAATTGTTGTCCAAAAGTAGTCAAAGCATTTTCATGCAAACATTCATCTAACAAAGAAAGATTGTTGCACATATCACATGTACTAGAAAGACATGCATTGAAAAGAAAGTATTGATCATTAGGTGGCTTACAAAACAAACCTGATATGAAATCTTTTATAGTTTGAGGTGGTATTTTTATACCACATTCTTGCAACATTTCTTTACTATGCATGGTACCACGTATAAATTGAAATACATCATAATGGTAATGAAATTGAATATGAGTTTTACAACAACATGTGATTCTTTCCTTGTTAATCCTTACATACCATGGTTTAAACTTTTCAAAAGATCTTTGACTAATGGTAATATTTAATACCTTACCATCTACAAATTTTTTAAACAATTCAGTTTGAGTCATGTCCAAAAGGTGTTTAGGATGTGGATCACGTATTTTTGACCCAATTCTCAATTTAAGAACATCTCTTGAATTAGGTGATACTCTTGTATTATCATGCCAAAAAATTTCAATCAAACTTTTGATTTCACTAGTAAGTTTCATATCACATCTCGGGAGTCTACCACTAGAAGTCCATAAAATATTTGTTGGATCACATTCAAAGTTAACCCTTCTCTTTACAGCTCTTTCCAAAGTCTTACGATTCACATTATGATATCCACTTATGTTGTTAATCAATCTTTTTGTCAGATGTTGATTTGTTAACTAAAGTTGTTGTTATTGCTCGTCGTGCTGCATTCTTATCTTTAGACCGACTTCTCTTTCTGATAACATCAAAGGCACTAGCAATAGTGGATACAACTTGTTTTAAAGACTCATTTTTATTCTTGGGTTTTGCATACATTCCCAACCTTCTCATTACTTTTCGCATTTTAGACATTTTAATTAGTTGCAACATTAGCTGACATTGAAACCCAAATTTCTTATTATAAAAAAAATGCCTATACAATCTATTAGCATGTGTCCTAATTTGTCTCCATGAAACCAATCCCTCAAGATTATCTAACACATCATTATGAATATGAAAATTATGTTCAAACACTTTACTATCATCCTGACATGTTTGTTCAGTAGTTGGTGTTTCTATGTCTACATTCATGCAATTTTTATTTTCAGATACTTTACTATTTTCACAGTTATTTGGGATTTGAATATATTTTCAAATTTTCTTGGCATTTCTTTTGGGGCAGGCATTTCAATTGGAGTGTTTTTTGCATGATCGTTTGACAATTGTTTCTCATGAAGAAAATCTAAATCGTTTAAATCGTAACCTGCTTCTAAAAAATCACCAATTTCATCAGGAGAGAAAATTTGAGGGTTTGGAGACACACCTGTATTGAACGCATAATTAGAATGTGCACCTGAATTTTCTTGTATTGGGTTCTCTTCTTTGACTTCTTCATCCATCGTGGTATCTTCAATGTCTTTCTCCTTTGAAACATTGTTCAAGTCTCTAATTCTCTGTCTTCTCTCTCGTTGACGTTGTGCTTCATTCTCTTTATTTTTTGCAATCTCCTCATCTGTCAGAACTCTTGCTTTCTTCTTTCTTCGTTGTTTGATCCCATGTTTGCACCAGTTTTGAATTTGAATCAGTAGCCTGCAAATCGTATAAGAGGACAAGAAAATAGAATAAGCGTGACGAAATTTGATGTTGCAGGTCGAAACTGTTGTTCAATCATTTCAATCATTGAAATTGGGTCGGTGGGGCAGCTTTTGGGACCCAAAAGGTACATCAAAAATGGGTACCCAATTTTTTTAAACTCGGGTACCCATTTACAAATCGGGTGCCCGATTTTAAAAAGTTGGTATAACAGTTTAAAGAAATTGAGCACCCAATTTTTGAATTACAAATCGGGTGCCCGATTCTTGAGACATGAGCGGGAATTTGGCGTGGCTCCCGACTTTTGCATGGGGTTTTGCCTTGGGGAAAGGCATGGCATAGGCTTGGTCCCACCAAGCTATGCCTTTGTGCTCCTTTTTTTTTCTAAGGCATTTAATCAACAATTTCTGATATTGTCATAATTTTTTTATAGTCATTCCTATTGAATTTTTTGACGAGACAAAAACCCATTATAGGTCTTGTTGTTCTGATTTCAAAAATGTAAATTTTATAGTGTTATTAGTTTATTTTCTATTTTTCCATTATTTATTAATCAAAACTATCTCCTAAACATTAAAAAGTGACATTCGCTAAAACTTTAATAACTTTTTTATTTTATAATTTTTCTATATGTCATCAATCTACATACAATTCTTTTGATGTTAAAAAAAAAAATTGAAAAAAGTGAGATTTTGATCAAATTATGTGGTCCATACATGAGAGGTTTTAAAATTTACCTTTATAGCCAATTAATAATTAATAAAAAAAAAATTATTCAATAAAAAATTAAGAAAAAATATTTTCATCAATCTTAGGTGTATTAGGTAACTTCCTTTAAAAGGATTTGCAAAAATTCATTTATTTGTGTCAAATTATGGTGTCCGTACACGAGCATGGTATGGTCCTGAAACAGGCATTTTGAAAAAGTGGTTTTTAAAGATCCATACCAAAAAAAAAATCTATCATATGGGTGCACAAATAAATTACATATTCAAAAACTAGATTCCGAACACTAAAAATTTTATTTCTGGAGTTTTTAAATATTCAATCTCTAAATACCTCAAATTTTGACATCAATTGACAAAAAATTTCAAAAACAAGAAAAACACTTCCACTTTTTGGCCAAAAGTGAGACCCAACTTCTTGCACTGACCCATTTCTTGAGACTAACAATGGTTTTCAGAATGAAGGAGAACTAAGGCAAGAACAAAGCTTGGAACCTTCAGTAGAGCCAAGAGTTGAGATAGAAACTCCTACTTCAGGAAAGAATATGATAAAGAATCACCCATCTGAGTAGATCATCGAAAGTAAAGATAAAGGTATGATGACAAGAAGCAAATTAAATGAAGAACTATGCTTGATATCTCAAGTTGAGCCTAAAAATGCAGATGAAGCACATAAAGATGATTATTGGAAACTAGTCATGAAAGAGGAATTGGATCAGATAGTTAAGAATGAGATATGGGAATTACTCCACAAACTAGTAGACAAGAATGTGATAGGAACTAAATGGGTATTCAAAAACAAGATGAATGAACAAGGAAAAGTTATAAGAAATAAAGAAATATTAGTATGTAAAGGTTATTTGTAGAAACATGGGATAGATTATTAGGAGACTTATGCTCCAGTGGCTAGAATAGAAGCAGTAAGATCATTCTTAGCCTATGTAGCATAGAAGAAATTTAAAGTACATCAGATTGATGTCAAGTTAGCATTTTAGAATGGAGAATTTGAAGAAAAAATATACATTGAGCAACCTAAAGGATGTCCTTTGATAGATGACAAGGACATAGTATGCAAACTAAGGAAAGAATTCTACAGATTGAAGCAAGCACCCAGAACCTAGTATGCAAGGTTGAACAAATATTTGACAAAACTTAGATATAGTAAAGGTATGGAAGATAGTAATTTATATTGGAAAGAAATTGATGATGGTTTGATGATTTTGGTAATATTTGTTGATGATGTCATATTTGGAGGAAATGATGAAGAAAGTGAGAAGTTTTTTGAGGAGATGAAGAAAGAATTTAAAATGACTATGATAGGAGAGATGAAATATTTCCTAAGATTGCAGATTGTACAAAATAGAGAAGGAATCTTTACTTCTCAAACTAAGTACTTGAAGGATTTACCAAAAGGTTTTGGTTTAGAAACATGCAAACCCATTGGACCACCTATGGTAACTGGACACAAGTTATCAACAAAGGATGAGACGCCTACTGTTGAGCAAAAAAAGTATAGATCTATGATCAAAGGATTGCAATATCTGACTCACACAAGGTTAGATATAGAAAATACAATTGGGATTGTTGCAAGATTCCAAGTTGGTCCGAGAGAATCACATTATATAGTAGTCAAAAGGATATTTAGATATCTAAAAGGAACATCTAAGTTTAGATTGTGGTATGACAGATCTAATGATTTCACTCTAAGTGCATATACTAATGTAGATTGGGTAGGCAGTATGGATGATAGAAAAAACACTAGTGGTGGAGCCTTCTTTCTTAGAGGAAGATTGGTTTCTTGGTTAAGAAAGAATTAAGATTGTACATCACAAAGTACAACAGAAGCAGAGTATGTTGTAGCAGCAAATAATTACAATCAAGTCATTTGGATGAAGTAGATGCTAAAGGATATAAGGTTAGAAATCAATGAGCTTATTATCATACATTGTGACAATACAAGCACAGTAAATATGTCTAGGAATCTAGTGTTGCATTCTAAGACCAAGCATATTTATATTAAGTATCATATGTTGAGAGAGAAAGTTGTAAAAAAGGAAATCAAATTGGAGTATGTGAGCACTAAAGAGAAGATTGCAAATATATTTACTATGCCTCTTCCCAAAGAGACTTTTGAGTATTTGCGAGGTATTATTGGGGTAATGCCCCTTCCTACATCAGAATAGAAGATGCAAGAATGCATTAGCCCGGTATAACAAAGCACCATTGTTGTCTGGACTAAATGTTGATGCTTCTTGTATGGGGAAGTATATTTGATGGATAGAGTCATCTAGGACTCTTTTTGGATGTTGTTTTGAACAGTGTCTTTTGACACTCGAGGTAAGTAAGAATTAGTTGTTACAATGTTTGATGCGGTAAAGTTGATTGTTGAAACCTTTGACATCGATGTCAATGGGGGATATGTTCGGCATGAAAAGCAGCATGGTAAAGCAATATGCATGATAGTTGGAGAAGTTTGGCATGAGTACAATATGTTCGACATAAGCACATTGAGGTATATCAATGGGGGAGAATGATTGATGAAAAGGATTTTAAAAGTAAGTTGAATAGTCTTTTATTGGTATTCTTGGAACTAGATGTTTTTCATCTATGTTTCCATCAATACCAAAGGGGGAGATTGTTACAAGCATGAATGATGATGATATTCCTATGGGAGAGTATTGTAGATATGTTACTATGATAATATGCTACATTCATGACTGAGTTTGTCATTAGTGTCAACATAGAAATTTTTTGTGGTATCTGACAAAAGAATAGTAGAAGATCAAGTTGGTACGGATGGCTAGTTAATGTCATCAAGAAATAATGTAATAGGATGTACCTGTCAGGGTAACGAGATGTATGCGTCAAGGTAATAGGATGTACCCATCGAGGTAACAAGATGTACCTATCAAGGTAATGACATGTATGTGTTAGGGTAACAGGATGTACCCATCGAGGTAACGAGATGTACCTATCGAGGTAACAGGATGTATGCATCAGGGTAACAGCATGTACCCATCAAGGTAACAAGATGTACCCATCAGGGTAACAGGATGTCTACATCAGGGTAATAGGATGTACCCATTAGGGTAATGAGATGTAACTGCCAAGGTATCGGGAGGTATTCCGTCAGCTCAACATGTATCGGATGTATCTGGAAGGTTCTATTATTGTAGTTGATATGTTGTATGTGGCCGACAAATACCTTTAAGAAGGTTCCTTGGATAGTATTTATATCCCCCTTCAGGATCATTGTAATCATCATATCAGAACCTAATGTAATATCTTGGCATATGCAAATATAATCAAAGGAGTCTTGCTATTCTTATCTGCTATTTTGTTATATTATCTGTATGCATTATTTCTTTACCTAGTATGGTAAACATTTGGTGTTGTTTCCCAATGGACCTGGAAAGGCAGGAGAATGAAGAGTAATGCCGAATCAACTGAACAAACTAAAGGACAAGGATGAAATATGCACAGCACACGGCAATCTAATTTTTGCATAGCAAGCCAAACATAAAAAGAGATTCTAGAAGATTGTTTTAGACGGACGTAGAAGTGTGGAAGTATTGTTGGAGGAGATGCGACAGTGGATGGAGTTGGTGGAAGAAGCATGCGAGGAGTTTTTGAATTAGTGTTCACCAAGGGAAGACAATCTAGATGGAAGAGAATCAACTCGCACGACTCGAAGTGCCAAAGGAGAAAGAGTGGGGAGTGAACTCTTCATCCAAGATCCACTTCCAAAAGGAACAGATTCACTTAATGGAGACCCTTCTTCACCAAACACAGTTGTCAAGATACTAAGTGTGAGCATCAGGATACCAAGCGTGACTGTCAAGATGGCGGGACCAAAGGAGAAGTTACCTAAATTTGATGGTGATGGTGTAGTTGATCCCATCCGAAATTGTAAAACTTGTGAAACAATTTGGAGAGCCAATGGCATAATGGATACAAATGAATGGATAAGGCAATTTTTGGCAACCCTATGGGGTGTTGAAATTAATTGATTTACTGATATCGATCCACAAAAGTTAAATAGTTGGGATAACATTAAAAAGGAGTTCATCATCAAATTTCAACTCCTACACGATGATAATGAAATTGTACTGGAGATATTCAATACTAAGCAGGGGAAGAATGAAACAGTTTGAGTCTTCGCAAGGAAATTGAAGGACTTGATCAATAAGATGGAGAATAAGCCAGCTGATGAGTTACAAAAAAGATGGTTCATTGAAGGCATTCACCCAAAGCTACAAAAGAAGATGAAGATTGTGCCACCATCAACATATAAAGAAGCTTATAATAGAGCATTGAACTTGGAAAGTGAGCAAAAGATGAAGAAGAAGAAGAAGAAGACTAGCTCCTCTGATTCTGATGATGAGGAGCCTTCTAGAGAAAATAGTAGCAATGATGAAGGCAGTAGCAAGAAGGTCCACACCCTACAAAAGAACATGATCTGCATGATGAAGTAGTTTAAAAATATGCAAAAGGAGACAAAGAGTAGTGAGCTGTGTGCACAGAGTGTAAAATTGACAGTCATACTAAAGGATCTTGTCCAAAGAACCAATTCTGTGACATTTTTTAGATCATGGGCCATTCTACAAAGGAATTCCCCTTTAACATGAAAATTAGAGGATCTCTGTAGGTGCTTCTTACACAGGCAGCTTCCACGTCAAGAGGGAACAAAAATGCAAACATTGATGGTGCCACCTCGAGTGGGTACAGGAATAATAGCAAAGGAAAAAATAACAACAATGCGAACAATAATAATAATAATGGCAACCCAAAGTCAAATCCAGTATGATGCAAATGGACGATCAATCATTCAATGCCGAACATGTAATTTGTGGGGTCATTTTGCATGAGATTGTATAACGGAAAACACATAAAAATTATTATGCAGACGGTGCAGACCTGGCGACCATGAAGATGCTAAGTGCCCAAAGTCTAGAGTAAATTTGATCACTATCGGCACAGATGAAGAGGAGTTTCTGGTAATTACATGAAGGCAAGTAAAGGTGTACCTGAACTCAGCAGAAGAAGAGAGAAAATTGGGGGAAGTGCAGGCAAAATTTGAGAAGGCATCATCTGTGGAGACATCTCAGTTAGAAGACATCACCAGCACCTTGGCAAGGAACTACGCAGAACAAAACATCATATGAAAGATCTTACAAATAGAGGTATCGGTCAAGATAAGTGACCTTCTTCTCACAATGCCCCAATTATGGATGGCCATTCTGAATCATAAACCATTTTTTAAAGAAAAGGAGGACACAAGAAGGGACAGTAGGGAAGTGACAATAAAAGACCCAATGTTGTTGGCACTCACAACTGAAAGACATCTGGTGGTTTTTGAGATGGGGATTTTGGGACATTTTTTGACAGATACAATTGTCGATGGAGGGTTCGACATGAATGTATTACCAGAGGATACTTGAAAGAAGTTGGGAAAGTCGACGTTGTGGCCACCTACATTCCAATTTCTCACGGTAGACCAGCACAGGATCAAACCATTGGGAACCTTAAGGGCACAACCGGTAACTATTGGAACACAGCCATTTTTATTGGACTTCATGGTCATTCCATTGAAAAGAAAAGGATATGATGCTATTCTGGGATGAACTTGGTTAGTGCAATCAAAAGTAAAACATGATTGGAAACAAAATACCCTATCAATGGAGCATGGAGGCAAAAGATTCATAATTGACCTGCACACACAAATGGTAGGTGAGGAGGTAGCATCGTCAGATTCAGAAGGTGAAGGAAAAAATAACGATGAAAGAAAGAGGAGAATGGAACTGGATGAAGGAGTATTGACACTAGAAGGAGGATCGAATGATGATGACCTAGACTCAGTGAATGGCCTTTACCACTGGCAAATAGAAGACTACGAACTCTTTCTGAGTTGTAATATGTTAAGGGTTGATGAAGGTGAGAAAAAAGAGGAAAATGAGTGTCCAAAGGAATACAGAGAAGCAGACACAAAGGAGGTTACGACTGAAGAAGGGAAGGACATACAATACAAACCCAAAAAATAAAAATTCCACTGTCCGGCACATAGTGAACGGACCACACAGGAAGAAAAGAATGCATTGCACCATAAAATTACTTGAAGGATGTCAACAGCAAGGAAATAAGCTAGATGTGTGACAACGGTAAGCACAGTGGGCAACAGAGATGACACAAAACAAACATAAGGCATGGCATGACAAACTCAATAGGTTTCAACTGGGGTAGTTGGTACTCAAGTACGACGGTCAAAATGAAATCAAAAAGGAAAGGTTTAAGGAAAGATGGGTTGGACCATATCAGATCCAGGAGGTCGACAAAAATTGAGTGATAAAGTTGGGGATGTTGGACGGGCAAGAGGTACCTCATGAAGTCAACGGATCCTACCATACCAAGAAGATGTTATCATCGTCATTGTTGCAGAATGATCAGATGATTCCCTCATCATTTTTTGTTGCAGAATAGCAACACCTCGAGGCAAAATTAAGGTACTACAATTTTTTTTTGTTAAAAAAAAAACAAAAAACAAAAACAAAATCGAAAGAGTAGTAGATGATGTCAAAGGGAAGGGGAAGCATTAGTAGTTGCCAGAAAGAGTATCAGATTAGAAGAAAATGATAGAAATAGTGTGTTCCATGCAGTTTTGTGTGGGCAATGCCCCTCGACCCCACTGGGGGCGTTGCCCCCTGGACCCCCAATTGTGGTGGATATTAGTCATGAAGTGTGACCTGTTGAGAAGACTTGAAGCTGCTACAAGCATGGAGTGTATGTGTACCAAAGGCACTAGGAGTAGGTGTTGGCCAAGAGGCTATCTTGATGGATGCGTAGAGAGCTCAGGAGGAGTTGATCATCTAGTTGGAGGCAGTGTAGCAACACTTGGCTCAGGGTACCAAGAAGTTGAAAACAAAAAAAGTAGCACAAGTGGCTATCAAGGTCAGCTTCATTGTGTTAGCAGAGGCTTCAAGCACAGGATGAAGGTGAAAGTGATGTGTCAGAAGTAGATTTATCTTGCTATAATGAGTGTTAATATATTTTGTCTCACATATTTTGTAATTGTCATCCACAGATAACTTGTTCTTTTGGAGTAGATGATGTCATCAAGAAATAATGTAACAGGATGTACCCATCAGGGTAATGAGATGTATGCATCAGGGTAAGAAGATGTACCCATCAGGGTAACAAGATGTATGCGTCAAGGTAACGGGATGTACCTATTAGGGTAACGAGATGTACCCATCAGGGTAACGGGATGTATGCGTTAGGGTAATAGGATGTACCTATCAGGGTAACAAGATGTACCCTTTGAGGTAACAGGATGTATGTGTCAGGGTAACAAGATGTACTCATCGAGGTAACGAGATGTACCCGTCGGCGTAACAAGATGTAACTGTCAGGGTATCAGGAGGTATGTCGTCAGGCCAACATGTATCAGATGTATCTGGAAGGTTCTATTATTATAGTTGATATGTTGCATGTGGCCAACAAATACCTTTGAGAAGGTTCCTTGGATATTATTTATATCCCCCTTCAAGATCATTGTAATCATCATATCATAACCTAATGTAATATCTTGGCATATGCGAATATAATCAAAGGATTCTTGCTATTCTTATCTGTTATTCTATTATATTATTTGTATGCATTATTTCTTTACCCAGTACAGTAAACAGTTGAGTATTCTAACTATCTGATGTTATGAGAGACACTTTTAGTATTTGGTATATGCAGTTAATGTTGGAAGTAGAAATCATAAGTCTAGAAGAAGTTATGTAAGTTTTGGTGATGTTTGTTCTGAGATAGAGTTTACATAGGCATGTTCTACTAAACTTGTTATATCTCTTAGCAGAATTGATACTTTGAGAATTGAGGTTGAGGACATGAAGAAGACATGTTGATTATGACATGGCTAAGTTTGTTCATCATAATATTGTGTTTATGGAAAGTTATTCAAGTTTCAATGTGAAAGATTTATGTTATTGATAAGTATAACGTGTTCTTAATGTGGTCCTATAATAATTGATTAAGAAGGTCTAATAGCCCACTCAGGGAATTGTTTTCAAGTATGAGATGAATTAAATTGATGTGAAGAGATTGTAAGTAGAGAGAGAGAAAGATACAAAGTTGAGCAAAGCAGTGCGAAAGTGAAGAAAACTTCACTGCTAAGATTTTGCTGAGTGATCTGAGGTTTGATATTTGGATCTGAGGTTCATGACCTGGTCTACAAGGTCAAAAAATGATTGGTTTTGGTTGACAGAACAAAGGAAAGACCATAATAGTAAATTGCATGTTTGAGTAGTGGGCTCTTCTTGTAGTTGAAATTGCATGTTTGGCAGTGGGCTTATCTTGCATACATTGTGCCACAACTTCTAACAGAGTTGGAATCTCCTAATAGGGATTCAAAGTCTCCTAACAGGGACTCTATATACTAAATATTGTAATAGAATCCTAACTGGGTCCATCTTCTAACAAGGAAATTTTATATTAATACATTGTCTTATGGGAATCATTCCCACCAAGGTTTTCCCTCTGATCAAGGGTTTCCCTAGTCAACATATCTGGTGTAATTGTCTATGTGCATTTTATTATGGTTGTTGTTTACTTTGGTTGAATGATTTTTTTTTTTAAGGAAGATAAATGTTTTAATTTTCAGATAACTAATTCACCCACCCCCCCTGGTGGACTATTATTTCTAACAAATATGACTCCAACACTGAAAGATGGTGTAGCTTCACAACTAAATTGTCTTCTTGAGTGTAAGAGTCTCATTCGTTAACTTTGTCTTTCTAATTCTTCCTCTTTGTTTCTTTGTATTGGTGGTTTGTGTTCCTCTTTGAAAGATAATTTTTAATTATTGCATTGCAATTTACTTTGTTCATGTAGTAGTTTCATTTTATCTCTTATAATTGCTAAATCTCTCTCCCTCTCTTTCGTTGTTTGAGATTTTGGTTTCTTCCTTGGCATGATGATGATTTCTATATGTAAAATTATTCAAACATCTAAATTACTTACAATTTGTAAATAAAAAAGCATTCAAACACATATACAAATTACAATTATTTCAATGAATATACAATATATATTTAAAAACTTGTAAATTTATAATGAATTATTCATACATTAAAATTTTTAACCATTTTCAAATAACAATTCATTCACACATACAAATTTCAATGAATTCATTATATATTAAACAACTTGTCAAATTATAATGAAATTTGTCTCTATGGTAACAAAGAATATTAAAAAATGGTTGCACTAACCTTTTCTATACAAAGAATGTTCAAAAACCCTTCAAATAGTGTATCCAATGATTGAATTTGGTGTTTGCTAGATTCCAATGCCACAAAACCTATGTTTTCTATTGGAATAGCACAATAGACAACAAACAAAAAAGAGAATATGGGTTAGTAGGGACCCAAACTTTTCTTGTAACCATCTTTTGGTATTTTCACATAGTGCGTACACATTATAGCATGTACACACTATGTGAAAACTCTCTCTCCTCCCCCTCTCTCTCTCTCCCTATCCCACCCTCTCTCTCTCCCCCTCTCCCACTCTCTCCCATCCCCTATTATCTCTCTCCATTTCTCCCTCTTTCTCTCCCTATCCCACCCTCTCTCTCTCTCTCTCTCTCTCTCTCTCTCTCTCTCTCTCTCTCTCTCTCTCTCACTCACTCACACACACACACACACATCCCCTACTTTATCTCTCCATTTCTCCCTTTTTATCCCCTATCCCAGCCTCTCCCATCCCCTACTCTCTCTCTCCATTTCTCCCTTTGTCTCTCCCTATCCAACCCTCTCCCATCCCCTACTCTCTCTCTCTCTCTCTCTCTCTCTCTCTCTCTCCCCCCCCCTCCCTCCCTCCCCCATCCCCTATATGGATCAATAGGAACCTTCTCCCATCCCCTACTCTCTCTCCCTCCCCCTTTTGGTATCCCACTCTCTCTCTCTCTCTCTCTCTCTCTCTCTCTCTCTCTCTCTCTCTCTATATATATATATATATATATATATATATATATATATATATATATATATATATCTTGATCTTCCTCTTCATAATTCTCTAGCTAAATCTCTCTCTGACTCCTCTCTTTTACTATATATTCCTCACACACACATCTCTCTCTCCCTATCCCACCCTCTCCCATCCCCTACTCTCTCTCTCTCTCTCTCTCTCTCTCTCTCTCTCTCTATCCCACCCTCTCTCTCTCTCCCCCCATTTCTCCCTCACTCTCTCCCTATCCCACCCTCTCCCCATCCTCTACTCTCTCTCACTCTCTACCCTCTCTCCCTCTCTCCTTCCCTCTCTCCCTACTGATACTCTCTATTGAAATATAAGGCTTACATAATGTGTGCATGCTATTTAAGGCTTGAATATAAAAATGATTTAAATAGTGCGCACACCCTTTAGCATGTACACACTATAGTGCATGCGCTATATAAAGCATTGGATACCACCAAGCCTAACGCTTGAATTTTCCTTGAGGATCCAAACCAAAGGTTTGGAGTCTCTATATTGGTCTAAGATGTGTTTTACAACAAGCATATAAAAAATGATTATTTTTTCTTGTGTGCTCTCCTTTAAGTTTCCTTGTGGTTGAGCATCAATAAAATCAGGTTACATGATATTGTAGATCTCTATGTTAGCTATATAACCATATAATTTATTTCAAATTCATAATTTTCTGAGCCTTTCAACTATAATTTATTTTCAATGTATGTCCATTTTCTCTCAAAAACTAACATCTACTAATTGGGTTGTAGATTTTAGCTCATTTATCAAATTTTGCAACAACTTAGATTTTTAGAAACTAGACTCCACTCTACACACTTTGGAAAAAAAGAATTTTTTACTTTGGATTAGTTTTCAATCATTTCTAGGGGAAGTACACAGACATTTCACATTTTTGGGATGTGTCCAATTACAAAATTCATTTTTTAAAAAAACACATAATAAAATTACCAAAAAAAATGGGATAAACTGCACAATGTTAGGTAACTTTTGACCAATGTGATTAAAGAATTTCAAAAAAAAATAGGGGGGGCACACTTTGCACTATATTATGTTTTTTTCTAAAAAAATAGTACCACTTTTTGTGGCCCCCTTTTTTGAGAACCTAAAACTAAACCATTTTGAAGAAAAATTAGTAGTTTAGAAACTAGATTCAAAGGACTACTATTTTTTTTTGTCATATCCTAAAATTTTGAGTGTAACTATCTTCACATTCTTGTTGAAGTTCATTAATTGGTTGATTTCAAGGAAAAAATAAAAAAGTGGTCACTTATACCCCCATTTTGGCACCACAACTTGGTGCACTTACCCATTATTAATCATACTTAATGAGTTCTTTGAAAGTAATAGGAAGATAATGAACAATAAATTTTAGAGAAAAATAATTCAATATTGAATATAAGTTATGTTGGTTCTCAAAATCGCAAATTGAAAATCCAAGAGCTTGTCACTTCTTCGATAGGATTTCTCAATCAGTTTTGGCCAACAAATGGAAATGACTTCAATTTCCCTGCACTTCAAGCTTCGTTACACCTAGGTGGGTAAACCTTCAATTCAAACCTAATCACTTGATTTGAATCTTTTCTATAGCGACTTTAAGTTTTCTGAGTTCTCTAGTTGGCAATGTCTTCAAACTCGATCAAAATGTGACTAAATGTTGAATGTTGAATCAATGTTTTGTATAATATAATCAATAATGGATTTGATGCTTGTAAGAAGGAAGAATATTGATTACATTATACAAACATCCATTAATGGATTTGATGCTTTTAAGAAGGAAAAATATTTAATGAATATTTTGTATAACGTAATCATATTTATTTTTCTTTCTTACAAGCATCAAATCCATTAATGGATGTTTTGTATAATGTAATTAATATCTATATCTTCCTTCTTACAAGCATAAAATCTATTATTGATTACATTATACAAAACATTCATTCAATTCAGACATTCAACATTCAATCGCATTTTGATCAAATTTGAAGACCTTGCCAATCGGAGAACTCACAAAGCTTAAATTCACTCTAGAAAAGCTTTGGATCAAGTTATCAAGTTTGAAGTGAAGGTTTACCTGCCTAGGTGAAGAAAAGCTTGAAGTGATGGAGAATTGAAGTTAATCCCATTTTTTTGGCCAAACTGATTAAGAGATCCTATCAGAGAAGTGCAAGCTCTTGGATTTCTAATTTGCAGTTTTGGGAACCAGCATAACTTATATTCAATATTGAATTAGTTTTCTTCAAAAGTTGTTGTTCATTGTAATCCTATTACTTTTAAAGAACTCATTAACTATGATTAATCATACAAAGCAAGAAATCATTATTACTAGAAAAGTAAGATATTCTATGTTATTATTTTTACTTTTCTAATATTTTATTTTTCTAACTAAGAATATTGATATATCTAATAGAAAAATATAAAGGAAATATAAAAATATTATGGATCATGGAGGACATCTATTAGCTATTAAGACTTTCCCAGTTCCACCTGGTACAAATAATGTTGCGGAGGTGCTAGCACTAGTTGAGGGAGTGACTTTGGAAAAACTTGGTGGTTTCACAAAAGTGCATATTGAGGGTGATTCTCTGGTTATTATTAATGCTTAAATTACCAAAAAATTATAGTATTCGAGGATTACATACATTATGGATCACATTTGGCAATTTCTTGACTCCTTTAGTGATTGAAGAATATCACATGTTTACCATGAAAGCAACAAGCTGGCTAATTATCTTGCAAATGTAGGGTGTGATGGTGTTAACATTTGCTCCTTCAACCTAACAACAGATTATAACTTATATCGTGCCATATGTGATTTGGAAAGTAAGGATAAACATAGGTGATTTGTATTCACTTTTTATGCCAATTTTGTTGTGTTGCTAGTTCATTGAATGTTTGTAGCTGGAAGATTTGATGGATGTGTTCCCAGCTGGGAGCTTATGGTTGTTCTAGACAATTATTGTATGGCTCATCTTACATTTGGATGTGGCTTTCTTCAAGATTGATTTTATTGTATTAGAATGATGATATAGGGTTTTCTTGCTAGTTATTTCCCTATGGAGTTCTTGAACTAGCTTTTATATTAATAAATGTTTATCTAGTGGCCCCACCCACCTTTGCTTTAAAAAAATAAGAGATATCTATTTGTTTATTTTATTTTTCCATAATTCCTTTTAAACTAGTATATTTCAAATTAAATTTTATTAAATATCAAAAAATAATTTAATAATTATAATAATATTTTAAAATAATTAAATCTTAAAATTATATATTATTAAATATACTTATTAAGTCGATAGGCTTATATGTGGGAGCCTTGCTTCTGGTTTTTGTAAATTTTCTCTGGAAAATTGTTAACCCTTCTCGTTTTTTATATTTTTTTGATATATTTGCTCATAATAAAACTTACTATTTTGTTTTCCACTTTTTAAATGTCACACTATATGCTATATTTCTAATTTTGTTTCCAATTTATTTTTTTCTCATAGTTTCATGGATTTTTTTTTTTTGGTAAACGGCCAAGGCCATAATAATTAATTATAATGAATAATATACAATAGTGTTCCACCATTCAAAAGGGCACTGGTAGGAAAGAATAGGGAAAGAAAATCTCCAATCTAGCCCGAGACTTCAGTCCTTTATTATTACAAATTAAAAGGGGCATACCCCAGTCCAAATATCAAAATTATGCTACAAGAAAAATCAAGTGATGATGAACAGTATGAAAATTACATTCCTTAATATTCGCAATCACCTCTTGACGAGGGATTAAAGCCTCTCTAATCAATCCAGAATCTGAATATAATGCCCCTATCTAATCACTCCAATAAACCTTTAATAAACTAACATCATAATATCAAAACCTTTAAGCTTCTAAATAAAGTAGGAAGAATCCTTAATGAAGCATTTAAAGAAGAATCTAAAAATAGAATTATCCTATCCTTCAAACATAAGCACAGTCATAACCATAGAAGTAAAGATAGCTGGCTAACCAAATATTCTTATGAAAGAATGAAATCCATGCCCAGAATTTTAATAAGACAACATTCTACTAAACAAAGAAGCCAGGTACATTCCTTCAATAAAAGCTTAACCTTCTAAACTGAATGGTCATCAAAGATGACATATATTCTTATCAGAGTGTTGTTCCACCCTTAATGCTACCCTATGAATGAAAAGATAATACTACACCATTTATCACATCTAATACTATTCATACCTATAATGAAAATGCTTAATGGGAAAGGACAGAATTACTGCAAAACCTGCATCAATATACACTATTGGAAGTAACCCAAAAAGGAAGGACCAAATCCATCAAAGTCCTCTACAATCCATATCCACATATTAACATTCATGCCCCGAATGGGAAAGGGACACCCATTCCCTTAATTATCTATCTGATCTTATCATCCACATCTAAAAATACACTAAATATTCTAAGGAGCCAAAAAACTCTCCAATCTAGAATCTACCTTAGGATCAATTGCATATTGAAATAGAGTAACGTGAAATTAACCAGATCTTAATCTCATAATCCACTTAGTATGAAGCTAGCTGAGTACCACTAATCTAGTTTTAACCAGTATACCTTAAAACCATATGCCACATCATAGAGGTGAACCCTAGGCCAAAAATTCGTGCAAATTTGCAAACCTTCAATAGATTGAAATGTTAAACCATAAGACATTGAAGAAACATCTATAGAAACAATATATCATTATATTTTGTCATGCTTGTTGTTGATAGGTACAAAATAAAGGAGCTACAAAGTCTCCTTAAGTTGCAGAGAGCATATACATATACCATAATGTGATATGTTTCTTTACATAATTAAAAAATACTACTCACAGTCCCGAGTACACTAAAGACATTACTATATTCGCTAAACCAGGGCCTATTACTAATACATATAGCTTGCCCTTCCCTATCCATACTATATATTAACCGACTCGAGACACTTATCTTTGATACACCATAATAACCTCAGAGACTTCATTAGGGTTTTCTACTTGAAAATTAGGGGGGAATTTGAAGTCAAACTTTTCCCTACTTTTCTTCTATGTGTAGGGCATGATGAAGTTAAGGGTATCCAAATCCTCAAAGGTAACCCCAGGTTCAATGTATGCATTATAGGCATTAAGATAATTCATAAGCCAGGTTTTGTTCTCATCTTCCACTATTCCCATCCATCCAAGTAGGAAATGGATGTTGGCCTCCATCCTAGTCCATTCTCTATAGAAAGCATAATTTTCATGGACAACCAGCAAGGGGTGATGAAAAGCAACCTCCAACTCAGGAGAGCTTGGTGGAAGCTCCATGTATCTCTCCGACAGTGAAATTTGTAATTTTTTGTTGATGCTTTTAGAAATACTTTTATAATAACTGAGAGGGGGGGTGAATCAATTATTCAAGGTCCAACATGTCCAATTCAAACTTTTATCAAGTAAAGTGTACCCATTTAACTATTTGTACATCCAAGCTTAAACCTTTCTATTCGGCAAGTTACTGTAAATCAACATGCAAGCATAACAGATGAAAAGATCAACACATAACATAGTGATTTACGTGGAAACCTAATTTGGGGAAAACCAATAGTAACATGCTACTCAATTCTCACTCTTCTAAAGTGATGCCCTATGAAAGGCCTACCTTGTTAAAGGCTTACAACACATTGTTAAATGTGACCTGGTTAAAGGATTTAACCATCGTGTTAGTAGTGGACTTGGTTAGAGGACTTTAGAACATTCACTTGGAATGTCACCATGTTAAAGGATTTACTAATGGCTATTAAACCAACCTAAGTCCATAGGATTTTCTCTTGCCCTAACTCATACAATTGCTAGAGAGTAACAATAAGGGGTTTTGACCTGATTACAGCATACCACTCAATTTGTAGATTTCAAATCACTTCTCAGCTCATAACATTACCTGGTCTTCAGTCTCTACAACTCTTGATAGCTTTCCCTCCTTTCAATATTAGTCTCCTTGAGTCTCCATGTTTAATGTACAAGTGCAATCATCTCTTCTTGACCACTTGTTGAAGCAGAGTCTCTGTGCTCTGTTCTTCCTTCTCCTAGATGTATTCTCCTTGACACCCTTTCAACCACTTTGCAATTTTTCACACCAACATCTCTTGCTTCTTGGTTTGTGATTTCTTAAATAAAAGTTTGGAACTTCTTTTCCTGCTTGATTCTTCCCTCCTTTAATTTCAATTCATATCGATTAGGTAGGATTCATTGAATCTAACCCATATTATGTTCCTTCTAGAAACATCATGAAGAATCCTCTTGAATTCACTCAAAAATAGTTTACATAGAATTATGTGCCACCAACTCATCATCCTTATCCTCCAATTGGTTCACAAAATTCAAGGTAACAACTTTGTCGGCTCAGATTTGGTGAATCTTTGACTTTTAAAATAATGCAGCAACTTGACACTATTGAAATTTTGATGCTCAGGACATACTGTGTTACTCGGCACCAACTGTGTTTTTATTGATGCTTGGCACCTGAAGTTCACTTGACACCTAATAAGATTTTTTGATGCTCAACACCTATTACTTTTCTCAACACTTGAACTTCACTTGGCACCTGAAGTTCACTTGGCACACGCTAGATTTTCCTTTTTCTTAGCTCCAACTGAGAATTTTCTTGGCTTCAACTACCTTGCTCGGCACCCACTGATGAACTTAGTTTAAGCTTTGCAGTCAACCTTATTACAACTTATTCCTCTAATGTCTCTAAGTGTGGCCAGCCTCTATATCTTTAAGTATGTTATCAATACGACATTTAACCACTGTCTTAACTGATCCTTGCACTTCATTACAACATCAAAACTCAACCTTTACCTTAGGTGCTCTTGTTACATCTTGTTGATCAAATCCTCCTCATCAATCAACTAAGTGATAGTACTTGGATCTTATAAGAAAATTTCATTCCTACAAATAGTAGGTTTGACATCAATGAGAAAACAATGATTGAAAACATTCTTTTAACAAAAATCTCCCTCTTTCAATCAATCTTCTTCATCAATGATCTTTTTCAATCAGATTTCCAAAAATCTCCCTCTTTGGCATTGAAGGCAAACCAAACTGATCAACCATCAGATTAAACTATTCAACTAGGTTATCAGGATGATAGCTAGGTTAGAATAGTAAGTCAAATGCCAAAAAGTAATTGTGTTACCACCATTTTTTACATCTCCCTCTCTTGATCTACTCTCCTGATTGCTTCATTTCTACTTCTCTCTCTTAGCTAATGTATCCTTTCATTTTCGTTCTTCCTTCTTATATTTTCTCAATTTTGTATGCATTGCTCATCTTCTACTATTCTTTTTTCTGATCAACTTCATCATCTTCTCCCTCAACTATTGATCATTTATGTTTATCAGTTTCTTACTACTTCTCCCTCTTTGACAACAATTCCAAAGACATATTATGTCAGCATCTTGACATGCAAGTGTAGAATTTGCAGGCTCTTTCAATTTCTCTCTCTGTCACCTTGCTTGTGACTAATTTGGAACTTTATTACTTCAATTACTTCAAGAATAGTCCTAAAGTAAATATCCTCTACATCAATGTGTAATATCTCAACAATCAGCTCATTTGATGCAAGGGAGTCTTTCTTTTTCTTAAGTAGCCTTGGCTATGGGTATCACCCCTAACTTACCTCTAAGATACTCAAAAGCATATTTAGGTAGTGTTTTTGTGAAGATGTCAGCAATCTATTCCTTTGAGCTAACATATTCCATCTTCACTTGTTTGTTTTCCACCGATTCTCTGACATAGTGATACTTAATTGCAATATGCTTGGTTTTAGCATGCATTACAGGGTTCTTTGATATGTTGATAGCACTTGTATTATAACAATAAAGTATCATAGGGTCATTTACATCTTCCTTCATACCTTGCAACAAATGTTTGATCCATAGAATATTGGTACAATTGATATCAACTGCAACATATTCAGCTTCTACAATGGACTATGAGGTACAACTCTGCTTTTTTTTGGTCCATGTAATCAATCTTTTTCCCAACAAAAGTGCTCCTCCATTGGTGCTTTTTCTGTCATCAATATTACCTCCCCAATCTGCATCAATGTAGGCTCTTAGCTCAAAATTTTCACTCATCTTGTAGTACAATCCATAGTCATTAGTTCCTTTTAGGTACCTCAATATTCTCTTTACTGCCATCAGATGATTTTCTCTTGGATTTGCACAAAATCTTGCCACTATTCCAACAGCTAATGCAATGTCTAGTCTACTATGTACAACATACTTTCCAATTATTGATCTATACATTGTCTAGTTCACTTCAGTGGATTCATCATTTTTTGATAACTTATGTCATATTATCATTGGTGTACTGACTGGTTTTGAATCTTCTAATCCAAATTTCTTGAGTATCTCCTTGATGTATTTTGATTGGGTCACAAATATGCCATGCTTCAATTGATATACTTGCAATCCAACAAAGAATTTGATTTCTCCAAACATTGACATTTCAAACTCATGTTTCATTTTATCAACAAAATCTTTGCAAAAGACATCTTTTCCTCCAAATATTATATTATCAACAAAGATTTTATATATCAAAATGTCTTTACCTTTTTCAGCCTTGATATACAGGTTGATGTTGTCATCTATTCTCTCAAATCCTATCTTCACAAGATATTTGTGCAGTCTCTCATACCATGCTCTAGGTGCTTGCCTCAAACCATAAAGTTCCTTATGCAGTTTGTAGACCATATCCTTGTTGTTGTCATCAACAAATCCCTTTGGTTATTCTATGTAGCCTTCCTCCTCTAGTATATCATTCAGAAAAGTAGACTTGACATCCATTGATAGACTTTGAAACCTTTATAGGCAGCATATGAAATTAATGTCCTGACTCCTTCCATTCTTGCAACATGGGAAAATCTTTTCCCATAATCTAGTACTTCTTGTTCATAGCCTTTGCAAACTAATTTGGCTTTGTTTCTTGTTATCTCACCATTCTCATCAAGTTTGTTCCTAAAAACCCATTTGGTACCAATTACATTCTTGTCAGCTGGTCTAGGAACTAGAGTCCAAGTTTTGTTCTTCTCAATCTGATCTATCTCCTCTTCCATAGATTTATACCAGTCATCATCTTGTAGTGCATCTTTCATTGCTTTGGGCTCAACCTTGTTGAGAAGACATGATTCATTTCTTAGTCTATTCCTTGTCATTTGTCTTACATCCTTGTCACCAATGATTTGATTTACAAGGTGATGTCTTCTTACATACTTGCCTAGCCTTGATTCTGCCCTTCTTTCCATGATTGATCCTTTAGCTTTAGAATCATTTTTCTCTTCTTCATCTGGTACTTCATCATTTCTTTCATGTTTACTATTTTTAGAGTCAGACTGTGCATTTTCTTCATTCTGCAAATCGACTTTTGAATGCAAATTGGCATTCACTGGTTGTGACTCGGCTGACACTAAAATTTCTTGTTGATTCCCAACTTGATTGGCAGCATTATCTTCAAAAATCATTCCTTCATATAAATATATAAAAGATCTATAATCTTTTGGTTTCTTGGACTCGTCAACTTGGACTTCTACATGCTCATCAAAATTCACACTTGCATTTTCCACTATCTTGTTAGTGTTAGTATTCAAATGCTTATATGCCTTACTTATAGTGGAGTATCTAAGGAATATTCCTTCATCACTTTTTGCATCAAACTTTTCATTTCTAGTATCTTTAAGAATATAGCATTTACAACCAAATACTTTCAAATATTTTACATTAGGTGAGTGACCATACCACAATTCAAAAGGTGTTGCATTTATTCCTTTCTTGACTTTGACTTTATTCAGGGTGTAAACAGCAATACTTATAGCTTCTCTCCAGTACTTTAGAGCAACATTTTTCTCCATCATCAAGGTTCTTGCATAGTCTATTACTGATCTATTCCTTCTTTCAGCAATGTCATTCAGAGGTGGAGTTCTTGGTGCTGATGTTTTCCTTTTAATACCTTTGTCATTGCAGAATATTTCAAATTCTTTTGATATAAACTATCCTCCTCTATCTGATCTTAGGCATTTCAAACTCTTACCTATTTCCTTCTCAACTCTGGCCAAATAACACTTGAACATTTGAAATGCATCAAATTTTTTCTTCAAAAAAAAGTAGTCATCATTACAGAATAGTCATCTACAAATAGCATTATGTATCTATCTCCTAGGTGTGAGAAATGCTTTAGAATAACTAAGAAGGGGGGAGTTTGAATCAGTTATTCAACGTCCAAATTTCCTATTCAAACTTTTCACTAAGTATAGTGAGCCCATTTAATCATTCATTCATCAAGCTTTATCTTTTTTATTCAGCAAGTTACTGTAAATCAACATGCAAGCATAATACATAGAAGATCAACACATAATACAATGATTTACGTGGAAACCCAATTTGGGAAAAACCACTAGTAACATGCTAATCAATTCTCACTCTTCTAAAGTGATGCCCTATGAAAGGCCTATCCTATTAAAGGCTTACAACACACTATTAAATGTGACCTTGTTAGAGAATTTAACCACCTTGTTAGAAGTGGGTCTGGTTAGAGGACTTTAGAACATTCACTTGGAATGCCACCATATTAAAGGATTTACAAATGGCTATTAAACCAACCTAAGTCCATAGGATTTTCATATCTAACACAATTACTAGAGATTATTAGAAACTCTTTGACTTGACTACAACATACAACTTAAGTTACAGATCTCATATTACTTCTTAGCTCATACCATTGCCTGGTCATTAATCTCTGCAACTCTAACAGCTTGCCCTCCTTTCAAGCTTAGTCTCCTTGAGTCTTCATGCTTAATGTACCAGTGCAATCATCTCTTCATGACCACTTACAGAAGCAAATCCTATGTGTTCTTCCTTCTCTTAGATATCTTCTCCTTGACACCCTTAACCACTTTTCAACTTGGCTCTTGGTAGCATCAGCATCAATAGCATTTTCTTCTTGGTCTATGACTCCTTAAATAGAAGTCTAGGAGTTCTTTTTTTGCTTGATTCTTCCTTCCTTTAATTTCAATTCGTATAGATTAGGTAGGATTCATTGCATTTAACCCATATTTTATTTCCTCTAGAAACTTCTTGAATAATCTTTTTGAATTCATTTTAAAATGGTTTACATAGAATTATGTGCCACCAGCTCACCATCCTTATCTTCCAACTAGTTCACAAAATTCAAGGTAACCACTTTTTCAGCCCATATTTGGTGAATCTTCATTATTTGAAATAATGTAGTAGCTTGGCACTATTAAAATACTGGTGCTCAACACATACTATGTTCCTTGGCATCAACTGTATTTTTCCTAATGCTCAGCACCTAAAGATCACTCAGCACCAACTAAGATTTTCTGATGCTTGGCACCTGAACTTCACTCGGCACCTAAAGATCACTTGGCACACACTAGAATTTCCTGTTACTCATCTTTAGCTGAGAATTTTCTCGGCTTCAACTAACTTGTTTGGCACCCACTAATGATCTTAGTTTAAGCTTTGTAGTCAACCTTGTTACAACTTCTTCCTCCAATGTTTTTAAGTGTGACCAACCTCTATATCTTTGAGTATGTTATCAATACATCATTTAACCATTGCCTTAACTAATCCTTGCACTTCATTACAACATCAAAACTCAACTTTTCCCTTAGGTTCTTTTGTTACATCTTGTTGATCAAATCCTCTTCATCAATCAAGTGATAGTACTTGGATCTTATAAGAAAATGTCATTCCTACAAATAACATGTTTGACATCAATGAGAAAACAATGATTGAAAACATTCTTTTAACAACAATCTTCCTTCTTTGCAACAATCTCTCTCTTTGATTTTCAACAATGAGCTTTTCAATCAATATTGTCAACAATCTCCCTCTTTGGCATTGATGGAAAACCAAACTGATCAACCATCAGACTAAACTATTTAACCAAATGCAAACTAGGTTAGAATAGTAAGTCAAATGCCAAAAAGTAATTATATTACCATTAGTTTTCACATCTCCTTCTACTGTCCTAATTGCTTCATTACTGCTTCTCCCTCTTAGTTGTTGTATCTTTGTTCTTTGTTTCTCTCCCTCTATATTGCTCATCTTCTGTTGTTCTGATCAACTTCTCCCTTTATCTTCATTATTTATCTTCAACAGTTGTTGATCAGTTTTTTGCTATTTCTCCCTCTTTGACAAAAATGCCAAAGACATATTAGCATCTTAATATGCAAGTGTAGCTTTTGCAAGTTCATTAAATTTCTCCCTCTGTCACCTTTCTTGTGACTGATTTGAAACTTCAGCACATTTACTACTTTAGGCATGAATACTAAAGTAAACATCCTCTGCATCAATATGTAAAATCTTCAACAATCAGCTCATTTGATGCAGGGTATTCTTTTTTTTCTTCAAGTAGCCTTGGCTAGGGGTATCACTCCTTTGAGTTAACATATTCCATCTTTACTTGTTTTTCTTTCACCAACTCTCTTACATAGTGATACTTGATTGCAATGTGCTTGGTTTTAGCATGCATTATAGGGTTTTTTGATATGTTGATAGTACTTGTATTATCACAATAAAGTATCACAAGCTCAATTACCTCTTCCTTCATACCTTGTAGAAAATGTTTGATCCATACAATATTGGTGAAATTTATAGTAGCTGCAACATATTCAGCTTCACCAGTGGACTATGAGGTATAGCTTTTCTTTTTGTTGGTCCATGTAATCAACCTTTTTCCCAAGAAAAGTACTCCTCCACTAGTGCTTTTCCTATCATCAATGTTACCTCCCCAATCTGCATCAATGTAGGCTTTTGGTTCAAATTTCTCACTCCTCTTGTAGTACAAACCAAAGTCATCAGTTCCTTTCAGATACCTTAGTATTCTCTTTACTCTCATTAAGTGATTTTCTCTTGGATTTGCAAAAAATCTTGCCACTATTCCAATAGCTAATGCAATGTCTAGTCTACTGTGTACAACATATTATAACTTTTCAATCATTGATCTATACAATGTCTGATTTACTTCAATAGTTTCGACATTCTTGGATAACTTATGTCTAGTTGCCATAGGTGTGCTAACTAGTTTTGATTCTTCTAACCCAAATGTTTTGAGTGTCTCCTTGATGTATTTGGATTGGGTCACAAATATGCCATGTTTCAATTGATGTACTTGTAAACCAACAAAGAATTTGATTTCTCCAAACATTGACATTTCAAATTCATGCTTCATTTGATCAGAAAAATCTTTGAATAGAACATCTTTTCCTCCAAATATTATATCATCAACAAAGGCTTATGATATCAAAATGTCTTTACCTTTTTCAGCTTTGATATACAAGTTTTTTTTGTCATCTATTCTTTCAAATCATATCTTCACAAGATATTTGTGTAGTCTCTCATACCATGCTTTAGGTGCTTGCTTCAATCCATAAAGTGCTTTGTGCAGTTTGCAAACCATGTCCTTGTTCTTGTCATCTAAATATCCCTCTAGTTGTTCTATGTAGACTTCCTCTTCCAGTATACCATTTAGAAAAGTAGACTTCACATCCATTTGGTAGACTTTGAAACTTTTGTATGCAGCATATGAAAGTAATGTTCTTACTCCTTCCATTCTTGCAACAGGGGCAAATGTTTCCCCATAATAGGGTCCTTCTTCTTGTGCATAGCCTTTGCAAACTAGTTTGGCTTTCTTTCTTGTTATCTCACCATTCTCATCAATTTTGTTTCTAAACACCCATTTTGTACCAATTACATTCTTATTAGCTGGTCTAGGAACTAGGGTCCATGTTTTGTTCTTCAATCTGATCTATCTCCTCTTCCATGGCTTTATACCAGTCATCATCTTGTAGTGCATCTTTCACTATTTCAGGTTCAACCTTGCTTAGCAAACATGATTCATTTATGAGTCTATTCTTTGTCATTGTTCTGGCATCCTTGTCACCAACGATTTGATATGTAGGGTGATGTCTTCTCACATACTTGGTTGACCTTGGTTCTATCCTTCTTTCCATGTTTGATCCGTTAGCTTCAGAGTCATTTTGTTCTTCTTCATCTGGTACTTCATCATTCCTCCCATGTGTACTATTTTTTAAACTAGAGTGTACATTCTTTACATTCAGCAGCTTAGCTTCTGAATGCAGCTCGGCATTCACTGGTTGTGACTCAGCAGATACTAAAATTTGTTGTTCATTTCCAACTTGATTTGTAGCATTGTCTTCAATAGTCATTCCTTCATAGAAATATACAAAGGATTTATAATCCTCTGATTGCTTGGACTCATCAACCTGAACTTCTGCATGCTCATCAAAATTTACATTTGCACTCTCTACAATCTTGTTAATGTTGGTATTTAAACACTTATATGCATTACTTCTAGTGGAGATCCAAGGAATATGCCTTCATCATTTTTTGCATCAAACTTTCCATTTCTAGTATCCTTAAGAATATAGCATTTACAACCAAATGCTTTGAAATTTCTAACATTAGGTGAGTGACCATACCATAATTCAAAAGGTGTTGCATTTGTAACTTTCTTGACCTAAACTCTATTCATTATGTACACTACAATGCGTATAGCTTCTCTCCAGTATTTTGGAACAACATTTTTCTCCATCATCAAGGTTCTAGCATAGTCAAACACTAACCTATTCCTTCTTTTAGAAATACCATTCTGTGGTGGAGTTCTTGGTGCTGATGTTTTCCTTTTGATACCTTTGTCATTGCAGAATATCTCAAACTCTTTTGATGTAAACTTACCTCCTCTATCTGACCTTGGGCATTTCAGATTCTTTCCTACATACTTCTCAACTCTGGACAAGTACCACTTAAACATTTGAAATGCATCAAATTTTTGCTTTAAAAATATAATAGTCATCATCCTGGAATAATCATCTACAAGTAGCATTATGTATTTGTCTCCTGGTAGCTTTGCACTTCTATTGGACCACATAAGTCTGTATGGACTAATTCTAGTACTTCTTTGGAAGTGTATGTTTGGCTTTTGAAATTGGACTTAGTCATCTTCCCTAGTTCACATTGTTTGCACATTGTGTTTCAGGTTTCTTCAATTTGGACAACCTCTGACCTTGTTCTTTCTGCTAATGCTGATCAAATTATCAAAGTTAACATGACACAGCCTTTTATGCCATAACTACACATCATCAAATCTAACAACAAGACATGTTACATCTTACATATCTAGGTAAAATAGATTACTCCTAGTTTTTTCACATTTTCCTATCAGATCTCCATCAGTGTCATAGATCTTAGCAGTTTTGTTTCCAAATTTTACTTTGCAACCTACATTGTCTAACTGTGATACATTCAACAAGTTGTAGTTCAATCCTTCAACATAGTATGCATTATCACATGAAATTTTCTCTATGAGTTTAATAGAACATTTTCCTTTGATTTGACATGGAGCATCATTACCAAATTTAACACTATTTCTATCATATTGAGTAAAGGTAATGAACTTACTTTTATCTCCTATCATCTAATGTGAGCATCCACTGTCTATGATCCATTTGTCATTCTTGTTCACATAGGTAAAAAATGTTGTTTCTTCATCTTCATCTTTATCTAATTCATCCTTCATGGCCACATAGACCACTTCATCATCATTCTCATCAGAACCTTCTTCAACAATGTAGCATCTCTTGCCTTTTTCTATGTAGTCTTTGCTATCATCTTCTCTCTTGTTCTTGTACTTGTTTCCTTCTTTGTAGTTATGCTTATGTGTACATCTTGCAGAAATATGACCTACTTCATTGCAATTGAAACATATGATAGGGAGCTTTCCTTTGAATTTACCTCTACCGCTATGGAATTTTCTAGCCAATAGTGCTTCTAACTGTTCCACATCTTCCTCATCTGCACTATTATCACTAGATACATGTTTTCCCTTTCTTCTCTTTTTTCTTAATGTCTCCTCCTCGATATCTTTTATTTTCATCTTGGCATTGAAGGTCAATTCAAGGTTCTCAGGTCTGTAGTTATCAAAATTGGACAATTCAAATGTAGTAAGTCTTCCCACTATTCCTTCAAAGGTTAGTGTGTTTCCTTGTACACACCTCAGCTCTTGGATGGATGAAACTCTAATAGCATAGATAGGGAGCAAAGTTCTTAAGTATTTTTTGATGATAGTTTCTTCTTCCAATTGACCACTTAGACTTCTTATTGCACTTACCACTTCTTTCATTCTTGCAGCATATTGAGCAGCATTTTCACCTTCCTCCATTTTCATGTCATCAAACTTTCCTCTTAGGCTTTCTCTCTTTGCTCTTTGGACATTCTGATCTCCTCCATAGATATCTAATAAGGATTTCCACATTTTGAATGATGTGTCACAATATTTGATGTCATCATATTCTGCATAACTGAGTGTAGAGGCAATCTCCAGTATTGTTTGATTATGCTCCTTCTTTTTGTTCAAATCATCTACAATAAGAGGTCCTGTTAGATTTACATGTTCTATTCCAATTTAGGTTTGTGCATAGTCACCTATTGATCCAAGGTGAAATTTCATCAGACTCTACCATGTAGAAAAGTTGTCTTTGTTGGGCTTGGGAACTTCTCTTTTGTACATCTTGATCTTCCTGCTTCTAGTACCTTGAAACTAAATCAACAGATGGCTCTAATACCAATTGTTAGAAATGCTTTAGAATAACTAAGATTGGGGGAGAGTGAATTACTTATTCAAGGTCCAAATGTCCTATTCAAACTTTTTACTAAGTATAGTGAGCCCATTCGATCATTCATTCATCCAAGCTTTATCTTTTCTAATCAGCAAGTTACTATAAATCAACATGCAATCATAACACATAGAAGATCAACACATAACACAATGATTTACATGGAAACTCAATTTGGAAAAAACTACCAGTAACATGCTACTCAATTCTCAATCTTCTAAAGTAATGCCCGGTGAAAGGTTTGCCCTATTAAAGGTTTACAACACATTGTTAAATGTGACTTTGTTAGAGGATTTAACCACCCTATTAGAAGTGGGCCTAGTTAGAGGACTTTAGAACATTCGCTTGGAATACCACCCTGTTAAAGGGTTTGCAAATGGCTATTAAACCAAACTAAGTCCATAGGATTTTCATATCTAATACAATTTCTAGAGAGTATTAGAAACTCTTTGACTTGACTACAACATACAACTTAACTTGCAAATCTTAGATCACTTCTTAGCTCATACCATTGCCTGGTCTTTAATCTTTGCAAATTTGATAGCTTGCCCTCCTTTCAAGCTTAGTCTCCTTGAGTCTTCATGCTCAATGTACCAGTGCAATCATCTCTTCATGACCACTTATAGAAGTAGAGCCTCTGTGCTCTTCCTTCTCTTAGATGTCTTCTCCTTGACACCCTTAACCACTTCACAACTTGGCTCTTGGCAGAAACAACATTTTCTTCTTGGTCTATGATTCCTTAAATAGAATTCTTGGAGTTCTTTTCCTGCTCAATTCTTCATCCTTTAATTTCAATTTGTATGGATTAGGTAGGATTCATTGCATCTAACCCATATTTTGTTTTCTCTAGAAACTTCTTGAATAATCCTTTTGAATTTGTCTAAAAATAGTTTACATAGAATTCTGGGCCACTAGCTCGTCATCCTTATCTTCCAACTAGTTCAAAAAATTCAAGGTAACCACTTTGTCAGCCCAAATTTGGCAAATCTTTGTTATTTGAAATAATGCAATAGCTTGGCACTATTGAAATACTAGTGTTTGGCACATACTGTGTCACTCAACATCAATTGTATTTTTCCTGATGCTCGGCACTTGAAGATCACTCAACACCAACTAAGATTTTTTGATGCTCGCAGCTTGACACCTGAACTTCACTCGACACCTAAAGATCACTTGGCACACACTAGAATTTTGTATTACTCAGCTCCAACTAAGAATTTGTTTGGCTTCAACTAACTTTCTCGACACCCACTAATGATCTTAGTTTAAGCTTTGTAGTTAATCTTGTTAAAACTTCTTCCTCCAATATTTCTAAGTGTGACCAACCTTTGTATCTTTGAGTATGTTATCAATACATCATTTAACCATTATCTTAACTGATCCTTGCACCTCATTACAACATCATAACTCAACCTTTCCCTTAGGTGCACTTGTTACATCTTGTTGATCAAATCCTCTTCATCAATCAACTAAGTGATAGTACTTGGATCTTATAAACAAATTTCATTCCTACAAATAGCAAGTTTGACATCAATGACAAAACAATGATTGAAAACATTCTTTTAACAACAATCTTCCTTCTTTGCAACAATCTCCCTCTTTGATCTTCAACAATGAGCTTTTCAATAAGTATGTCCAACACTAGGTAGCTTTCACTTCTATTGGACCACATAAGTCTGTATGGACTAACTCTAGTACTTCTTTGGAATTATATTTTTTTCTTTTGAAACTAGACTTAGTCATCTTCCCTAGTTGATATTGTTTGCACACTATATTTTCAGGATTCTTTAGTTTGGGCAAACCTTTGACTTTCTTCCTTTTGTTGATGTTGATCAGATTGTCAAATTTAACATGAAACAATATTTTATGCCATAACCACACATCATCAAGTCTAACAACAAGACAAGTTGCATCTTCCATATCTAGGTAAAACAAGTTACTCCTAGTTTGTTCACCTTTTCCTATTAGATTTCCATCAGTGTCATAGATCTTGGCAGTTTTGTTTTCAAATTCTACTTTGCAACCTACATTGCCTAATTGTGATACACTCAACAAATTGTAGTTTAGTCTTTCAACATAGTATGCATTATCACATGAGATTTTCTCTGTAAGTTTAATTGAACCTTTTCCTTCGATTTGATATAGAGAATCATCACCAAATCTAGCACTATTTCTATCATATTGAGTAAAGGTAATGAACTTACTTTTGTCTCATGTCATGTGATTTGAGCAACCACTATCTATGATCCACTTATCATTCTTGTTCACATAGGTTACTAGTGGTGTAGCTTCATCTTCATCTGATTCATCCTTCATGGCTACATAGACTACTTCATCATCATTCTCATCAGAATCTTCTTCAACAATGTAGCATCTTTTTCCTTTGTCCTTGTAATATCTGCTATCATCTTCTCTTTTGTTCTTGTACTTATTTCTTTCTTTGTAGTTATTCTTCTTTGTCTACCTTGCAACAATATGACCTACTTCATTGCAATTAAAATAAATGATAGGCATCTTACCTTTGAATTTACCTTTGCCTCTATGGAATCTTCTAGCCAGTAATGCTTCCAACTATTCCACATCTTCCTCATCTGTGTTGCTATCACTGGATGTATGTTTTCATTTTCTTCTCTTCTTATTTGATGTCACCTCCTTGTTGTCTTTCAATGTTAGCTTGGCCTTGAAAAAAAATTCAAGGTTCTTAGGTTTGTAGTTGTCAAAGTTTGACAATTCAAATGCAATGAGTCTTCCCACAATTTCTTCAAAGGTTAGTGTGCTTCCTTGTACACACCTTAGCTTTTGGATGGCTGAAACTCAAATAGCATAGATAGGGAGTAGGGTTCTCAAATATTTTCTATTGACAATCTCTTCTTCTAATTGACCTCCTAGACTTCTTATTGCACTTACCACTGCTTTCATTCTAGATCCATATTGAGCAGCATTTTCTCCTTCCTCCATTTTCATGTCATCAAAATTTCCTCTTAGGCTTTCTCTCTTTGCTCTCTGAACATTTTGATCTCCTCCATAGATATCTATCAGGGCTTTCCACATCTTGAATTCAGTATCACTTTCTTTGATGTCATCAAATTCAACATAACTGAGTGCAGAGGCAATCTCCAACATTGCTTGATTGTGCTCCTTCCTTTTACTCAAATCATCTACAGTAAGAGGTCCAGCTAGGTCTACATGTTCTATTACAATTGAGGTTTTTTCATAATCACCTATTGATCCAAGGTGCAATTTCATTAGACTCTTCCATGCAACAAAGTTGTCTTTGTTGAGCTTGGGAACTTCTCTCTTGGACATCTTGATCTTCTTGCTTGGAGTACCTTGAAACTAAATCAGCAGATGGCTTTGATACCAATTTTTAGAAATACTTTTAGAATAACTTCAAGGTCCAACATGTCCAATTCAAACTTTTATCAATTAAAGTGTGCCCATTTAACTATTTGTACATCCAAGCTTAAACCTATCTATTTGGCAAGTTACTGTAAATTAACATGCAAGCATAACGGATGAAAAGATCAACACATAACATAGTGATTTACGTGGAAACCCAATTTGGGGAAAACCAATAGTAACATGCTACTCAATTCTCACTCTTCTAAAGTGATGCCCTATGAAAGGCCTGCCCTGTTAAAGGCTTACAACACATTGTTAAATGTGACCTGGTTAAAAGATTTAACCACCCTGTTAGAAGTGGGCCTGGTTAGGGGACTTTAGGACATTCACTTGGAATGTCACCATGTTAAAGGATTTACAAATGGCTATTAAACCAACCTAAGTCCATAGGATTTTCCCTTACCCTAACTCATACAATTTCTAGAGAGTAACAATAAGGGGTTTTGACCTTATTACAGCATACAACTCAACTTGTAGATTTTAGATCACTTCTTAGCTCATAACATTGCCTAGTCTTTAGTCTCTAAAACTCTTGACAGATTACCCTCCTTTCAAGCTTAGTCTCCTTGAGTCTCCATGCTCAATGCACCAATGCAATCATCTCTTCTTGACCACTTGTTGAAGCAAAGTCTTTGTGCTATGTTCTTCCTTCTCCTAGATGTCTTCTCCTTGACACCCTTTCAACCACTTTGCAATTTGTCACACTAGAAGCTCTTGCTTCTTGGTTTGTGACTTCTTAAATAGAAGTCTGAAACTTCTTTTCCTACTCAATTCTTCCCTCCTTTAATTTCAATTCATATGGATTAGGTAGGATTCATTGAATATAACCCATATTATGTTCCTTCTAGAAACATCATGAAGAATCCTCTTGAATTCACTCGAAAATAGTTTACATAGAATTTTATGCCACTAGCTCATCATCCTTATCCTCCAACTGGTTCACAAAATTCAAGGTAACAACCTTGTTAGCTCAAATTTGGTGAATCTTTGACTTTTAAAATAATGCAGCAGCTCGGCACTATTGAAATTTTAATGCTCAACACATACTGTGTCACTCGGCACCAACTATGTTTTTACTGATGCTTAGCACTTGAAGTTCACTTGGCACCTACTAAGATTTTCTAATGCTTGGCACTTGTTACTTTGCTTGGCACTTGAACTTCACTCAGCACCTAAAGTTCACTCAGCACACACTAGATTTTCCTTTTGCTTAGCTCCAATTGAGAATTTTCTCGGCTTCAACTAGCTTGCTCGGCACCCACTGATGAACTTAGTTTAAGCTTTGTAGTCAACCTTATTACAACTTTTTCTTTCAATGTTTCTAAGTGTGGCCAGCCTCTATATCTTTACGTATGTTATCAATACAAAATTTAACCATTGTCTTAACTAATCCTTGCATTTCATTACAACATCATAACTCAACCTTTACCTTAGGTGCTCTTGTTACATATTGTTGATCACATCCTCTTCATCAATCAACTAAGTGATAGTACTTGGATCTTATAAGAAAATGTCATTCCTACAAATAGAAAGTTTGACATCAATGATAAAACAATGATAGAAAACATTTTTTTTAACAACAATCTCCCTCTTTCAATCAATCTTCTTCATCAATGATCTTTTTCAATCAAATTTCCAACAGATGCTTCTGACTGCCTTGTCGATCCCCTTCCTCCATGTAGGATTGAAGGTGATGCTACAAAGTTGGATAATCACTCCTAGTTCAATTCTTGCTCTTGCCATACATCCTATAAAGGAGCCAATAATTTTGTTGTTTGTCCTCCATGTCTAGTTGTAGTCAAAAACACCTTCTCCAATGGCCCTGCTCATGGCTATCTTGGCCATGTCATCCAGCAAGTTCAGAATTCTACTCCACTATTCTAGCTTGACATTTTTGTAGAAAGCCATGGTCTAAAACTTTGTTGTGTGGAGACATAAACATTTGAATCCATTACTTCAAAGGCAAGGCTACCCTAGGGCAATGATAGCGACAAAGTTTAAATAAACCCGGTCACAAGATCTAGAAGCCTTCAAGTGTGACCTCATGCTAAGGTGACACCAGCATCTCAAGTCATGAGTTGAATGCATAAGATGAGATGAGGTAAGAAGGTAGTCCCAAAAATGATGATCAGCCACCTAGATATCCAATAGGCAAGTTCCCATCTATCTCAATGATTATCCAAGGTGGCAGATTATTGAAAACTAAGTATAGTCTAAGACTACTAATGACAAACAAAGGGTTGCTTCCTCAAGTGAAGGAGTTCCTCTATATTATAATCTTAGTAAAAATAACTTATAAATATATCGAGTAACCAAATGGGGAGAGGAAAAAAAATAATCCTAGGGCCATGGAAGCTACAATGAACATACTCTATGAACCTTTAAAAAATTGAAGATTTATACCGTTTGCTCCTTTGTTTGCTAAAGAATCTACCTTCTAGTTTCCTTCTCGGAATATATGACAAATCCTAGAATCAGCTAACCGATCAATAAGCATAAGGACATTGCTAAGTCTAGAATTTAGAATCCAATTTGGTGTAGCTCATTTCCTAATTGCATTGAGGGTGATCTGAGAATCACCCTCTATAATGACTTTTGTCAATCCAAGTTCGAGACAAAGAAGGAGGCCTTTTTCCAAGGCTTCTAACTCTGCTAGGTTTTTGGTTGTAGGTCAAATCAACAAAGCTTTTTTGGCAATCCAATTTCCTAAATCATCATTTATAATGCAACCAATCCCCACCATTCCAAGGTTGCCTCTAGTTTCTCTGTTGATGTTGAGTTTATGCCATCCATACGGGGGGGGAGACCATTTACAATCTTCCCTAGCCTTCTTACTACTCTTGGTGTATACTAGGAGTAGGTTGATCAACTTACTATAGTTCTTCTTCATGAGATCATCCCAAGTAGAAAAGGAACCTTCCTCTTTCTAAACCTTCCTGAGATGAGAGTTAGTGACTTCACAATGCTAGCTTCTATCTTAAGCAATAAACCTTCCAAATCCATTTTTGAATTTTAGAATATGCGTCTATTTCTCTCCTTCTTGATCTCCCAAGACAAAATTGTCGGGCAAATGTTCCATAGTTTGCTATAGATCCCCTTAATCATGTTAATGGGCCATCCTTTTAGGAACTCGAAGAAGGAGCTCGAAAAAGGGGATGACCATCCCAAATTTAGTCTAAGCCATTCCCAACATGATTGGGAGAATGGACAACTATATAGTAAGTGCTCTACATCCTTGATATTATGTTTACATAGAACGCACCCAGATGGGCCTTGAAAGTCGAATCTATGTAACCTATCACATGTTAGAATCCTATTTTGTGAGGCCAACCATAGAAAGAAACCTAACATGGGAAGGCAAGCTACATCCCAACATAGATTGAGTGAAATTTCTATTTGGTCTCATCTCTATGAGTGAATCAAGGAGTTGTATCCGCTCCTAACATTGTATTTTCCATCCTTCGAGGCTACCCAAATAAGTTCATCTTTCTTCTTTGTTTGCTTAACTCTTCTGTCAAAAATAATCTTTTCATAAGCCTACCTTTCCTTGGGGTCAATTCCAACTCCATCTAGAGATTTCCACACCCATTTGACCAAACCTTCAAAAGAGATTTTCACCTTATAGTCCTTTACTTTATCTCCCCAAGTAGAAACTAATCTTTCTTTGAGGGTCGAGGGGAAGGGTCTAGACACAATTGGGGGGAGACCATCCCAAGAATCCTCCCAAAATAAGGCCTCATCATCCAATCCTACATCCCATGAAAGAAATTTTCTGATAATGTGATGGCACTTTGTCATAAAATTCCAACTTTTAGATCCGTTAGGGAGATTCCTCATTCTAGAGATTGAAAGGGGATCACCCGCATTAAGGTATTTATTGTATAATATCTTGGCCCATTTTTGGTTTCTTTCTTTATACAAATGCCAAATGAGTTTAGCACCTAAGGCTTCATTTTTCCATTGTAAATTCTTAATCCCAAGTCCACCCAAATCCTTAGGTTTGCAAATACTCTCACATTTAACAAGAGCTAGTCTCTTATCCTCTTTGCAATCCTTCCATAGGAAGTTTCTGAGCTTCGATTCCAATTTTCCCAAAGAGCTCTTAAAAAGGGGCAGACATGAAAGAGGAAAGGTAGGAATAGTTGATAGAATTGATTTAATTTTAGTACTTTCCCTAGCCTTAGAGAGCCATTTATTTTTCCAATTTCCAATCCTAGCATCAACTTTTTCAATGGTATTCTGCCAAATCTTGCTAGATTTAGAGCCCTTCTCCAATGCTATGCCTAAATATTTGCAAGGAAACTGACCTTTTCTTAATCCCATCACCTTGCAAATATGATCTTCCACTTCTTTCTTAATGTTTAAGAAATATATCTCTGATTTTTCCTTATTTACTTTCTATCTAGATGCTGCCATATATGAATTAATTATAGAATTTAAATTCATGGCTTCTTTGACTGTACTTTTACCAGGTAGGATAGTATCATTAGCATATTGTTGATGTGTAATGTTGGGCATATTACTTGCCACTGTGATATCAGAGATTACTTGATTATTATAAGCATATGTTACTGCTCTTCCAAATGCTTCTGCCATAGTAATGAAGAGTGAGGGGGATAGAGGATCACCTTGTTTGATGCCCTTAGATATTTTGAAGAACCACTCAAGCATTCCACTAATAAGGACAAAAATTTTGGGAGTGGAGATGAATTTAAAGATGAGATTGATCCATTGATGCAAAAAGCCAAACATTTCAAGCACCTTACATAGGAATCTTCAATCCACCATGTCATAAGCCTTTTGAATATCAAGTTTCATGAACATACTCGGCTCTTTACTCTTGGAATCAGAATAAATGGTTTCTTGAATAATGAGGATATCGTCCAAAATAGATCTACCTAGAACAAAACCTATTTGTTCCTCCGAGATAATCCTCAAAAGCAATACCTTCAGTCTGTTTGCTAAAATTTTGGAGAATATCTTATAAATGGTATTGCAAAGAGAAATAGGCCTATAGTCCCCAATCATTTTAGGGTCAAATTTTTTGGGGATCAAGGTTAGGAATGAGTAATTAATTTCTTATAACAGAGCTCCACCATTCCTTGAGGCTTCAATAGCTTTCCATAAGTCTTCTCCAATAATGTCCCAACATTTCTGATAGAAAAAGGCCTAAAAGTCATTTGGGCCTGGGGGTTTATCGGGGTTCATGTTAAAAACCACCTCTCAAACTTATTCCAAAGTAATAGCTTTATTAAGGAGTTTGTTATCCTCAGGAGTAATTATTTTTGCAATAAATTTGAGTAATTTAGCTTGCGCTTCCCTATTGGACCCTTCAAAGTTATTTAGAATCTCCTGATAATGTTCAACAAAGGTGCTTGCTATTTCACATGGATTCTCAGTAATGGATCCCATCTTATTCTTAATACTAGTTATTTTATTCTTCGATCTATTATATAGGGTAGAGTTGTGAAAGAATTTCATATTCTGATCCCCTTCATCTAACCAATTCTCCCTAGATTTTTGTCTCTAGAATATTCCTTCTTTGGTTAATATATCCTCTTGTTTCATAAGCAATTCTTTTTCTAACATATATCGTTCATTATTCATGCCTTCCTTGATTACTACCAGATTTAGATCTTTTAGTTTTTCTTCTATATCTAATTTTTCTTTAAAAATATTATTAAAATTTTCTTTTAAGGATTCGATCCTTTAGCATCTTCATTTTTGAGAGAAAACCATACATCTTGGATCCTTCAAAGTTATCTTGATCCCACCATTCTTTAATATTATTGATGAATTTTGGGTCTATAAACCACATTTTTTTGCATTTAAATGGGTTCCTTGATGGTTTTGATGGTTCTACGAGTTCCAGTCTAACTGGGTAGTGGTCTGACCTAGCAATTGGCAAAATGGTAGAATGAATGTTAAAATTATTTCCATCCAAATCACCTTTCAGTAAAAACCTATCTAGTTTTTCTGCTATATATGTAAAATCTTTCCTCCTATTGTTCCAAGTATACTTCCAATTATTGATTGGGATATCAATCAAATTATGTCCTTCACACCATTCTTTTAAGTATAGTGAGGATTGCGAGAGCTAGCAAATACCACCATTTTTCTCAGATAAATTTAAGATAGTGTTAAAATCACCACCTACTAGGCACGAATCATCTATATGATTATACAAAACAATACTAATTTCATCCCAAACCCTTTTCTTTCCTAGATTACTTATTGGTTCATAGACATTAATTAATAGAAAATGAAGATTAGATTTTAGGCTCTGAACCCTTATGCAGATCCAGCTATTACTGCAATTAAGGAGATCTATAAACACTTTCCTAGGGTTCCATAGAATTCCTAGACCCCTAGAGGCTCCTATTGATTTACGAAATGTGGAGGTCCAGAAACCAAGCATCTGTTTTAAGTTCAAACCTTCTGCCTCACTTAATTTTGTTTCTTGTACTAAAATAATATCAGAATCAAATAACTTAAGGTTTTGTTTTAGTAACCTTTTGTTGCTAGGGGCATTTAAGCCCCTAGCATTCCATGTGGTGATCCTCATGGCTCCTTGGGAAGGTTCTTCCCCTTCCCATTATTAATTAACTTATCTATCTTTTTTTGTTCCCTACTGAGTCCATCTGCTTCCCTAAGTTCCTTCAAAGACTTTATGTCTGTCTTCCCTTTCACTCTCCCATATTTTGGTGAACTTAGTCCTTCCTGGTTCATATGTATCCCTAGATGTTCCAAATTCTTTTGAGCTCTAGAGATTTCCTCACAGACCTTTCCTTCTATTTCCTCACCTTCTAGTTCTTTAATAATCTGGTCTATTATGCTTGGCTGGTCTTCTTCTTTCGAATACAGTTCTTTTTTATTAGTCTTAACAGTACCTTTTCCTTCTTGCTGTGCATCCCTTATATATTCTTTTGATTGGATCTTATCTTGCTTGTAATCCTCATCCTCAATCTTCTTTAAATCTCACTTTAGATCTTCATAAGTATAATTTTTGCCTCCAATCTTAAGTACTCTTTGCAAAAATTCCTCCTTCTGAGACACTGTGTTTTTATTTATGTTCTCTAAACAAAAAATTGAACTAGTTCCTTAGTTGCTCAAGAAACTCATCTTTTGATCTTTGAATTGCCAGTTCTCGGTCCAAGGCACTGTCCTTGTTTAGGAAGTTTTGGAGCTCATTTGCCAAGGATCAAAATTCTATCTTTGAGCTATGATCCTTATTATTCTAATTGTCCGCTGGGGTAAAAGGAGACCCACCATATTCTGTTGGGGTCTGCCAAAACTTAGATCTCTTGCATACTTCTCTAACTGGAGTTATGTCTCTCTCTTTTAGAACTTAAGACTGACATTGTTCCCCTTTGTGATCTACCTCTGTATCTTTGAGAGTTTCTCCATTATTTGGGTTTAATTCAAATAATAAATAATTCTCAATATCTTCTATATTCTTTTGACCACTCCTCTCTTCTTCTATAAATTGTTGAATAGATATTTCTATTGAAACTAAGGTTCTCTTACCTGCAAATGGGACTTCCTAAGTCTTGTTGCTTTAGTTTAACCAAATTTCCTTCCCTCTCACCCGCTTCAGAGAAATTTGAAGCATTTTTCATATCATATCCTTCTAGACAATTAGTCTCTTTTGAAGATCTATTCTACTTTGTATTACTCTTTTTGTCCTCTTTTCTTCTTTTTGACCTATGTTTTGCTTTTGATTTATGCTTTTGGGTCCTATCCAGATTCTTTTCAAATTCTCCCACTATAATTGATTTAAGTCTTGTTTTGGCTATTGGGATAATCTTAAAATCCTCCATGTTATTCCTTTCATTCTAAAAATGTTCAATTAAATTTTTCTCTTCCCAATTATATAGTGGAGAAGTCTCTTGAACTACCACACTTAACCTCAATTTCTTTTTCTTAATTCTAATCCACGAGAATATACTAAGAAATTCAGATGTAAGTGGTAGGGTTCTAAATCTGATTTTCCTGATATCATCAAATTTAATGATTTCTAATATTTCTCCTTCATAAGTTTGTGGATTTGTCATAGGATGCTTTGTTGGTTATGATCTTCCTATGAGATTGAACTAGTTGGTTAAGCTTGGTTCTGATGAGCATTCTCATATTGTTAGAGTATTGGTATGAGGAATCAATGCCTATCAAATCTCCCATTGCAAACCCTATAGACCTAAGGATCTCGATTTGGACCAGCTTTCGTGGTAAGGATTGAATACTATACCACCTGAGACATGTAATATATAACCCTTCTAAACTAAAGTTTGGACTCCATTTGAAAAAATTAACCTCAAACCCATTGAAAAAACATTCAGAAATAGATATGAACTCTTCTTTGATGGATTCATCCGTACATTTCAAATAAAGGATTCTTTCGAAAAAGCTAGAAATACTTACCTGTTCTTCGTAGTTATCTTCCAACCAATAAGCAAGCAGAGAAATGTCCTCCTTCAGGTCATTCCATATGGCAAAAACTCCAACTTTTTGACATTCATCCCATAATTCTTCAATTTCCATGTTGGAGATGCGGATGGGTAAATTAGCAATTTTGGGACTCTCTTGTGAATCTAGGGCATCATTAGGGTTTAAATTTGGCAATCTTGGCCGCAGACCAACGGTGGGGGGGGACATAAGAGCTCCTAACTAATTTTGCAAGAAGATCAAATGGTTTATCCCTACTAGAGTGTAGAGGCACAAGAGTCACTACCAGATCTGATCCTGCTACTGGGGATGGCGTTTGAAATTTAGATGGTTGAGCATACTTTTTTAGGTTAAAGACCTTAAATTGGTTGTCCAATTTCTCGATAGTGAAAATATCTTGAGCTCATAAACTACTTAGACTTCTGAAATGGGGTTTGGCTTGGTCATAGCTCGGAGACATTTGTCGAGGTTGTTCTTCGGAGTCCTCTAACCTCTGCAAAATTGAGAAGTTGTTCTTTGTTTGGATTCTGAAGTCAATATTCCTCCATTGCTTGTTTGAGAACCTTGGTTTTCTGTACTTATTTGGTTTCATTCAAGGGTTTCTGCCTACGCCATGCCATGGTCTGAGATTATTGTTTCACTTGTCGAAAGCCTACTCTGCCTTTTTCGCTTGGAAGCTCTAATTTGCCATATTTAGTCTTCTAGTTTCATGGATTTTAATTAGCTTTTATTTATAAAAAATAAATTGTTTCCTTCAAACATTTGTGCTTTCATCAAGAATTAGGTTTGACATTTGTTGTAAGTATTTTATAATTTTTTTTCAATTTAACTTTTACCATGGAAATGAGACAAATAAATATTGCAAACACATAAACCATTTTCATGAAAATTATTTTAGGATAATTGAAAAATATAAAAAATATTTTGATATGGAAACCTATATATTTATTCTCATTATTATTTTGATTAATTTCTACTGTGAACAATCTAAATGAATTAATTAAGGAGATAAGAAATATTGCTTTTCATAAATTAAAATTTATTATAAATAAAATTTCTATCTAAATTAAATATATTAAATGTGTTAATTTTTCTTCTATTATATAAAAATTTAACAAAACATTACATACATATTTATTTCTAAAAAAGTAATACAATTTATTACCAAAACTTTAGTAGAACACAAAATTTAAATATATAAAAAATACTCACTAATTATACTCTTTTTTAATAATCTTATTTTTAATTTCTAATACTAAACCTCTAATTATTATTATAAAAAAAAAATCAAAAATAAATATAGTAAGCGAATGAAGGTTTTTTTCCTAGATTGTTGAAAATTCAACTCTTTTATTACAACCAACATATCTATATAAGTTATATTGTGTTCTATTTGGAAGGTGTTCTATTTGAAAACATGTATCACAATTTTATATTAACATAATCAGTTGAGATCCAAGTTTAAGAATAGTACAAAAATATAAAAAATTATTTTGGTAAGAAACATATATAATTATTCACATTATTATTTTAATTATTTTCAAAAGTAAACAATATAAATGAATTAATTGATGAGGTAAGGAAAATTGCTTTAAAATATTCATAAATTAGCATTTAATTTAGCTGATAGGCTATTTGTGTGAACTTTGTTCTCGGAAATTAAATTTTTGACAAAAAATTTGCAAGTTGGTCGGGAAAGTTTTCAGTTTGGCCGAAATTTTGAAAATCCTTCTCGTTCATTATTTACCAGTCAATTTTGATTTCCCTCCACTTTTAACTCTTGTTTTGATATTTGTTAATTGTTATCTCCACTTTTAACTATTGTTTTTTTTTAACTATTTATTAGTTGTGATCTCACATCAGCTCATGTTGTGATCTATTCATTTAACTTTTGATTTTTAAAATTGATTTAGATCTTAATTTTTAAATTATTTTATTTTTATTTGTTATATTATATTAATTTTTTCTTTATAAATTATCTTTTAGTTTCTATAGTTTATTTAGTTAATGGAATATTTGTTAGACATATTATTTTCTTGTATTTCTCTTATTAATTTTTTATAATAGATTTTTTGATGGGTTTTTTTAAATAATTTTTTTTTCATATTTAATAAATTTAATTTAAATAAATAATATTTATTAATCTATTTAAAAGATTTTAGTAAATATTATGTTATTTAAATTAAAAATTATTAATAATCTAATTTCTTCACGTAAGATTATATTTTAAATATCCACTTTTAACTCTCTTTTTTTTCTTATTTATTTAAAAAATAATTATTTGTGATCTCCAATTAGATTATGTTGTGATCTCTATTTATTAAACTTTTAATTTTTTAAATTACTTTAAATTATTTTTTAATATTAGTTTAGTTTTTTTGTTAAATATGTCGATATTTTTCATATTATTTTTTCTATTTATCTTATTAATTTTTTGCAATAATTTTTTTGATAGTTTTTTTTTAAATGATTTTTTTTCATATTTAATAAATTGAATTTAATTATAAAGTCTTGAAATTATTGAACATGTTTCTTAAACAATATTCAAATTTCCTAAATATTGTAAATTTTATATCTATGTTTTAATCTTTAACTTTTTTATTTTTTTATTTTTTATTTTTAAAAAAATTATATTTACATTATTTAATCTTCATTCTACGTTTTTCTCTTAAATCTCATCTCCTATCGGCGCATCGTTGCATGTACAAAAGCATGCAACTGCTAGTATAAATTAAATTTCTATCTAAATTAAATTATACCAGATATGCATAAATTAATTTTCTTCTATTATAAAAAAAATTTAGATACAAATTTTATACATGTTTATTTTCTAAAAGATTAATAGAACTTATTACCAAAATTTTAGTAGAACTTTAATAGAACATAAGGCTAGATAAAGAATTGATTATAAACAAAATATTTAAATAAATAAAAACTACTTTTTTATTTCTAATATATTTACTAAACCTCTAATTCTAATAAAAACATATTTTTTAAAAATGCATATAATAATTAATATACAACAAATGAATGTTTTCTTCTTAGATGATCCTATTTCAATTCTCAAATTACAACCAACATATTTATATAAGCTATATTGAAGTCTACCTTATTTTTTTAAATGTTAATAATTTTATTACTATTTTAATTAAACATTTATGTGAAAAAATAAAATAAAATATTATTCTTAATAGAAAATAGTTATTGATAACAAATCATAGAATTTTATGTTTATCTTATTAATAGTCTATTTATTATTTAACAATTTTTAGGATGTGACACGTATATATTTCTATTGGCTTTTTGTTGCATACAAACATGCAATTGCTAGTATAAACTTTTGTAAAAATTTGTACTCTTGTTCACTTTTTTTAAGAAAAAAGAAATCTAATATAAAAAAATTGAAAATCTGAAAAAGCAAATTTGAAAAGCAAAATGTCACTTTTATTTGGGATAGAAAGGCTAATCTCAAGACAAAATGCACTAAAGACAAAACAATGTCAAACTTTTTTTTCCCAAATTCACAAAGTGATTTTTTTTTTTGTTTTTGAATAGATCATAAAGATCAAACGTTATAATTTTTTAAAAAAATACATGATGTTTTCAATTTTTTTAAAATTTGATAACTATAACCTATAGCCGAATATTTTGATTCAATTTACAATCAACAGTTCTCATCAGCTTGACAAGGGTTGCAAGACGATCAAACAAATTCAAATCGTTTGTTTCATTACGACAAAGTGTGAATTGTTTATTGTTTTCACAGTTAGAAATGGTGGAAATGGGCAACAACACATATAAATATAATGAAACAGAGAACGTTATAAGATTTCAAATGTAATAAAAAATAAGTTTTTAAAATGTTGTTTCTAAGCTTTTAAGCTTTTATATGAAGTCCATAAGCTTTCAAAAGTAGTTCACAAGGTTTCAAATGCACGAAAAAGTAACTGTTGTTATCTTTCAGACGTTGCAGTATTTTAAAAGAGATAAATGAAAAAATAGCATAGATAAGTTCAGAGAAAAGGAATGGAAAGCTTCATGAACACATTTTTAATAAAATTTAAGTCAATCAAGTGTGGATTATTAATATATCTGAATGAAAAAATAACCCTGTCCAAGAATAGAAGAAAGCAACATGAAATTCAAAGACACAATTTGATAAAATCAAAGTTACTATTACAAAATATTTTTTTATAATAATCAAATTATTACCATGATTTCTTATGTACAAGATTTATTTATTTTTTTAAATAAAATCATTGAAGCTGATTCACAATCTTAGTTTTTAGACACTTCTTTTTGTTATAGATCATATTCATATTCTTCTTTTTTCTTGCATATGATTTAAATATACTTAAATATCTTACTCTTCTTTCTTTTTTTGCATAATAGCTAATCAACTTTAAATGCAAACACGTCTTCAATCATTTTCTTGACTAATTACGAAGAAGTAATTCTTAAAAAAGAGTAAAGTTTAGTGATAACATTTAAATAACTAACAAGTGCCACATAATGGCTTAGTACTTGCCTTTAGTTTTTATATAGATATAGTTTTAATTTAATAAATTTTTATATTCTATTAAATATTTTAATTAATAAAAATATTATATAAATATAGTTTTTTATAATAATGTTAATTTAAATTATATTTATTAATATAATTATTGATATATATTTTATTGCATATATATCATGCGATACTATTATATTATAAATAAATCATAATATCTTTATAATTATAATATATAATAAGATTTCTTAAACTATTATATAATATTAAAAATATCATTTTTTTAATTGAATGACAAAAATTATATTATAAAAAATAAAATATAAAAATATAAAAATCTAAACCAACCTACTTATATTAAGAAAAATATTTAAAATGAATCAATCACCTTACCATCAAACCCTACCCATTTAAGAGCTAAATGAATTCACCCAATCAAAACTTAGAAATATATTTTCTAAAAATTGTAAAGTTAAAAATGTAGCATCTATGCTTATGCAATATATTAGTTTGATAACAAAAGTTGAAACAAATTAAGTCTGACTGTAGAAACCAAAAAATTTAATCACTAGTTAAAGTGTAAAATTCAAAATGTGTCACAATAATAGTTAGCCTACTGACAAGTACTAATAATAATGTCACAATAATAGTTAGCCTATTGACAAGTACTAATAATAATTGTCGTTATATTATATGTGTTAGAAGATCAATTTTAAAGAAATTAAAATAAAAGATAATACATATTATTTTAAAATATTTATTTATTTATCAAATATGATTCAAATAAGTTTAAAATACATATTTATAATTTAACACTGAATATTTTTATAATATTTTGTAAATTAATTATATTAAAGTTTGTTATGTAAATAAAAGAAATTTCATATTTTATTTTAAAAATGTGTATTGGATATTTGAATAAGAAATATTTGTTGAAGTAAAAATTGTGAATATTTTTTAATAAACATTAAGTAACGTGTGCTTTTAATAATTATTTCTCTTGTCAAATATACAAAATTCTAATAGAACTATAACAAAATTTGGGTGAAATATGTGCATTCAAAAAATAAGTGTTTCCTAAAAAATTGACCCTAACATTTCAACCACCAATCATCCTCAACAAGATAAATTTTAATGAATTTTAAAGTAACAATTTAGCATGCATACTATAAAAAAATTACAAAAACTTCTAAAAAATAAAAATTTGAATCATTATTGGTTGAAATTGTATAGTTTAATCACTAACTAATAAAAATGATTGTAATAATATTTAGCCTATGAAAAATACTAACAAGAGTTGTGTTACAATAGGAGTCCCGCCCAATGCTAAAAAAGAAGTAGAATTATCTAAAAATTTGTACTTACGAAAGACTATTTGTAAAATCACCAATTAGAAGCTAAATAATTGATTTTATCAAACATCCTCAATCTTCAATTACACATATATATAAAAGTCATTGAAGTGAACTTAATAAATTGAAATGGGAAACTGAAAGTTGATGTTCTAAAAACAACTTTAAATATAGAATATAATTCAAGTCTCAGCTGGAGGTTTTCTGAAATCTTTAAACCAATTTGACTAATACACTTAATGACCTTTAAACCCTCTCATCGAATCTACATAGTCAATGCCCCTTAGAATGTGAAGGATGTATCAAGAATCAACTTTAACAATATTGTTACAACAAATTACTATGAACTAATAAATGGTTAATTAAAGAATCATTAAAAATGTATTCTATTTAAATAGTAAATAGAGCCAAAAGAATTAGAAAGTCTTGCATACATAATTGAAAACTAATACTAGACATTAGATTACATATTGAGCCTATGAGAGAAGAGTTAAAATGTTTGATATGAAATGGGCTATACACTATAAATGAACCTAATAAAAGATCATTTGGTTCAAATGCATTGTAATTGAGATCTTGACTCTTGCACTAATTCCACCCCTATATAAACAAGGTTGATACCAAGGCTTAACAATAATTTAAATTGAAATCTAATTCTTGACCGGCTCTATCTTAACATAAACTGATAACAAAATTAGCTAGGACTGAACAAAAAAGAAAATTTTTTAAATAGAACTTTATAATACCCAAACATGCAAACTCAAAGATTCACCCCCAACAAATAACTTCTTCTTCAATCACAAAATGATAATCTAAACATGCCATTCTTGTAGGATAAGTCAAGGATTCCTTAATGTTTACATCCTAATGAACTAGGATAATATGAACATGCCTTTCACTCTAATTATTTTTTCCTCCAAACAAATTTTAGCCCTTTATAAGTTTCTTGGGAAGTCACAATCTAAAAACTACTGATGGCTCTTCATTTATGATTCAAATAAATAATATTGAATACAATTAAATGACTGGCATAACAAGTGGATAGGCTAGTGTGCCACTTATTAATGCGTTATTTTTAGAAATATATATTGTTGTTGTTATTATTATTATTATTAGATATTCATACTAATCTAAAGTTTAGCAAAGAAATACATAAATTATAGAAACTTTTTATCTTTTTACTAATTTTCAATTTTAATATCTATATATACAAATAAATAAATAGATAGATAAATATAAATACATTTTAATTTAATGTTATTTTTATCAACATAAAAAAATTCTTAGATTAAATTTATTTTAAAAAAATCGTATGAGAGGCTGGGATCATTCTCAAATTTTAAGATAGATGAGAAGCTTTCATAAGTTCTTAAAAATATTAAAAAATTGACAAATTTTTTGTCCATACAAAACATATTTTTTCTAAGTTTCTAAACGAGAAAATGAAAAAAACCACTAGCAAAAATACAGAAAACCAATGAGAAAATAGATATATTGTTACAAAAAATAAAAATAAAATAAAGAAAGGTGAAAACATTAGAATAGTAGTTTAATTTTTTGTTAAAGGAATAGCTTGGAGGCAAACAAATAGTTACAAAATGATGTGAAAACATAAGTCTCTGCCTATATAGGCGGGACTAATAAGTACAAGATATATCTTTTCCCTTATTCCCTTTGAAAGAGAAATAGTTTTGTAGTAATACTAAAATGAAAATTGGCTTTAGAAATGGAGCACACACATAATCACGGTATGGAATGAACTTTTTCAAAAATTAATTATGTTGGGAGGATATTTTGCAACTGATAGTTTCGTGAAAATTTAGTCATAAGATAGGTAGAACATCCACAGTGTATGAGACAAAGTCTCTCCCACATTAAAGGAAAGGCTCCCCCTTTTGAGTGTTCCTTGAATCAATTCAAGGTAATCAAGAAGTTGAGAGATTCATAAGAGGTGTTGCCAATATTCTTTCCTCTTAACTTTAAGGAAAGAATCCACTTATCTATGGAGCAAGTAATAGGCAAGATGAAATCTCTAACTATACTTCTATCTAGTAGCTAGAAACGGTGATATCGATAAACCAATAATAATTTAAAGGCTAGTTGAAAGCATACCAATTTGATTCTAAGTCTCGTTTAATCTATTCTATAAGAATAACCTCTACCATTAGGGCATAAAGATTTCAAGAAGTATGAAATTCTAACTATTTTTTTGAATTGAGATGACAATACAAGCTACAGTCAAAGTTTCTAGTCTATATATTACCACAACCACTCCCAGTCAAAGCTTTGACTCCAATTTCTTCTTAACTCACTATGATCTATGATTATACACACATGAATCAAAGACAATAGGCACAAATTATTGTCAAAGCTACTAATTTGCGCTATCACTATTGCTTTCAATCAAAGTTTTGAATCTACTTGTTTCCTTTATTCACTTTTCTCCCAAATTGGTACTATAAAACCAAAGTTATTCTTGCACAAGTTTGGCAGAGCTTTCATACATACAACAAACGATTATTTTTACAATGAGAGAGACACTCTTTTATAGGAAAAAAATCAAAAAAATGAGGAAAAAGTGGGAGCAACTCAATCAACTTTGACCCAGTCTAACTAGGAAAGAAGAATTATTAGATTACATGTCTAAAGGACATATAATTGGATTACATGTTTTTGAGTTAGATACGATTGGATTACTTGCAATCCACCTTTTGTATCTACAAAACTAGAAAACACTTGAACAAAATGTTGTAATTGTTAATTCTAAATGAATCAATCTTGTAGACTATTAGCAAAAGCCTTGTACCTCATGATGATCATGGGATTCTTGTATTATGTACCCCTATATTCTCTCTAATGAGTTTCTAGTTGTCATTTAAAAACTTGGCATGGTCAAGCTTTTTCTCGCTTGAGTTGTTATGAATTCTCCTTTGTAGATTGGCACATTATGAAATCTCTGACACTATGAAAACCTTCTCTATGGTGTCTAGATGTAAACTCAAAATAATTTTCCATCAACTCCTTTAATTTTATTTTTTGAAGCAAAGTGTTTGGCACATTCTCACACAAACTCAAGTTCAGGCCAGTCACTGGGAAAGTGGAGACCAAATGAATCATTACTTCCTTGGATTTGAAGCACATCTTCTCAGCAAGATGTCACTATTCTTTGATGAAGTTCTGACATATCTTGAAGATTACATCACAATATGAAGATGAAAACATCTTCCAATGAGGTTGGATTCATTAAATTTTTAGATTTGAGTTACAATGATGAATCCATGAGTGATGAGTGTTCGAAGTATGGATTAGATACTTATGAGGGAATATGCACCGAGTTGTGGTGCCAAAAAGGTGACAAGGGTTTTTTTTTTCCTAATTTCAATAGCGTGTACGCCCTATAGCACGTATGCATTATTTGCGTAATCAAAAAAGTATATATGATGGGCTGCAGACCCACAGCCCATCATTTTTATCTTCATTTTTTGCTATTCTCACAAAGAACGTGTACGTGGGTCAAAACCCCAAATTTTCACCATCATTTGCCAATATGCCTCCTCGCCAACAAAATCGAAGACAACAAGCACACCCTCGACGATGTTGTAAGTGATATAAACTTAACTTTGCATTGTTTAATATGTTTTTAATATTTTTTTGTAGGTTTTTTATCTTGTTTTGTAGGGTTTTTACAAATTTCATTTAAATTTGTTTATTTATTTGGATTTCAATTGATTTTTTATCAGGCAATGTCCATAATCAACCAGAAAATCCATAAGAGCCTCAAAACCCTCAAAACCAAAACCCTCCTCAAGAAGAACAACATATCCACAACCTGAACCAATTGCAAGACCTCCACCAGGCACATAAGAAAATATAATAAATGAAATAGAGAGAGGCAAAACTGAATTAGAAAGACTCATTGCTTGGTTGAAAGAATCTGGACAAACCAATCCAATGAGGGCTCAATTGGCATCATCCCTCGAATCCATTAACACCCAGATAGCCTCAGTTAGTGGTCAGTTAGATATTTGGTAGGTTAAGAGGGATGAACAAAAAATATTTTATGCAAATAAATTGTCATATGAAGATGTTAAGAAAAAAGAAATACCAAAAGGTAGTATATGTGCATTATTTAGAAAACCCAATGAGCAAAATACTATTAGAGAGGGTACTAAATGATTCCCCATCCATTGGTGCATACACGATGCTATTAGAAACAATTTTTGGGATAGATGGTGGATGGTTTTTGATGCCCCTCCTTGCAACAATCACGAGGTCCCCATGTATTTTTTAAAGAAATTATATTGTGAGTTTGTCCTTGGGGAGATCCCCAATTATTTTGATATATTAGACTCCTAGGGTAGAGGTGGGGGGTCATCATTTGAGAGGTCGAGATCACGTCATGGCCCTAATGTAGTTAGGGCACCTATGGTCAAGCCACAGCACAAGCATGTGACTATTCCTTCAGTTGTGAAGGAAAATGTAGAGGCCAGCACTCTAGGGACCATTAATGCTTTGATGTAGACCCTCATCCATTCCACAAGCCCATTAGTTGAGGGGGAGCCTTCTATGCATCGTGGTCACATGTGCTCTTCATGCGGATCCCTATGCACATTTGGCACTCGTGCTGGAGATAGTGCAGATGATGGGCTTGTCACTGATTAGTTCCTGAATGACACATTTGGCATTGACACACAGGTAAATTACAATTATAATTTACTAATTTGATCACATTTCATATGTATAGTGAATGATTAATTAATTAGCATCTATTAACATTGTTCAAAATTCAAAGTCAGAGTGTTGGTGGGCCTAGCAGCGATCCTCCAAGCCCATTTTTTGTCCCTTCCAAGAGTCCTGAGGTATGTATTGATTTAATCATTTTAATTAATACATATATTTATTACATAATCATATTGAGGATTGACAAAAAAATTTATGCATGTGCATCAGTTCTCCACAGAACCCTCAACCTTTACCACAAACTCAGAGCATAGACATCGTACGAGCTTCACACAGGTACAGTTGTTTCATGTTAATTTAATTTATTTGATTATATTTATTTTATGTTTCATATTAGATGTAACATGTATTGTATGACATGCAGCTCATGATGTCAGACACACCTCCTCATCTGCGACAATCTATTTATAGTGGAGTGGCCGCAGTTGTGGCTAGCTCACAGCCATTGACAGAGGTATGAAAGAATTTTCTTCATTTTAGTTGTTTGTAATAGTTAATCTCAAAATTTTTGATGTTATTTATAAGTGATTATATTTATTGAATTGTTGTAGGGTCTCGTCACGCCTGATCGTCCACAAGCATTTGAGGTGAACTTATAGAGTGACTATTTGTTGGTGGTAAGAAAATAACTGATTTTGTGTATACATATATTTGATTTAAACATATAATAAATATTGATTCATATCTACTTTCTTTGTATTAGTAGGAGCTGGAGAAGAGCCTCAACAAGAGGTCGAGTGAGCGTGTCACAAGGGCCCCATCATCTCCACTGTCTCCCTCCACATGACGGCAGAGGACGTTGAGAGACTTGTTTCCTTCCCCTCGTGGGAAGGAAAAGATGTAGTTGATCTAGACATATATATATATAGGCATCAGTGGACATATTCGATACACATTTGATGTATATGACATTCTATATTTGATGTATGACATTTATTTGATGTATGAAATTGTTTGACTTATGACATTATTAGCTAATATATGATATGTTTATTCATATATGACATATGATATGATATGTTTGTTCATGTTTGTTCATGTATGACATTAAATTAGATATGTTCATGTATGACATTAAATTAGATATGTGCATGTATGAAATTAAATTCAATACCTAATCTATTCAAAACTTTGATAGAATATCGATTAACAATAAACTTTATCATTGTTTAAGCATAAGTTAATCATTTGCAATATGTCATCGTCATATGATTTATGATCTTGTTCATGTTTAAAGTTTTCCTTCTCTATCATTTGTTTATCAAGTTTAATTCAATACCTAATTAGTTTGAATTTTTGATACAATATTGATTGGCAATAGACTTTATCAGGCAATATCCGTGGACCTCTTGGCAATTGGTCACCTAAATAAGAACCTTGAGATTTATTAGGAACTCCATTAAAGAAATCAGTAGTTTGAAATTACTCTATCCAACAAAATTAGATCAAAAGTTCTCTAAACATTTATGTTAAAAATAAGAAAAAAATTTGATCACAAGTGGTCACAAAGTTTGTGTAGAAGAAAAAATCATTGTTACAAAAAAGAATATAGACAAGAAGAAAAAACACAATTAGCTTGTTAAGCTTCAATACATAACCATCATTCTTTATCATCAATTGAAAAATGTCAGAGATAGTAGTGAAAAGATGGATTATTTGCAAAAAAAAGTCATTTTAAAAATCATAAATATAACATAATCACTAATAGTTTTATGTGTTTTCATACATTAATGATTGTAACATAATCACCAGTTGATTGGAATGTGTTGTTATTATTCTATAGTAACTAGATTAAGGTAAAAATAAAAATTTAATAAATAGTTGTGATGTATAAGAAAGAGAAATATCTCACATGAGAGGGAGACAAATCTAAGATGACATATAAGATACTTGTAAGAGGGAGCTATACTTGTTAAAGAATTTACAATGCATGTTATGGAAAATCATAGAGCATCTTTAAAAGGAAATAAAAAAGTATGACAAGTGGAAGGAACATGTTGTTTTGTAAACTTGTATTCAAATTTGGGTGTTGATTTTCTAATGAAGGATTCAAGCACTGCAATTTGGTAGTTTTGGCTCATGTTATCCTTGTATCTCACTCTATCTTGTATCTCACTCTCTCTTATTCCCCCCCACCTCTTCATATTTCTATTTTTTCCATATCTGTGTAGCCATCTATCCTCTTCATCTCCCCCTCACTAATGCAGAGATGTTGAGAAAGAAGTGAGGTTTAAGCACTTTCTTCTTCCTAATCTACCAAACTAAACTTGTGGCCTTCCTAATATCTTACTCCTTTAGGATATCATTTTTGTGGCCTATCTAAATTGATAGGGTCATTTGTGAACTCCTCCAAGGCGAGTATTTCTCCAATCAAGATCTTGCACCTTTTTGTTTTAGGGATACTAGCCCTATTCCAAGCCAATAACTATAACTCTTCACCAATGGCTTCAGCAACCCCAAGTTTCGATTGGGATGCCTTAATTATGTTGAACTTATTGAAAATCAACTCTTGGTTTAACCCTCCAATCGTCATATAGTACAAAATGTTGACTATCATAGAATTCCTTGTAAGTCTCCTAATTTGATTTTCTAGACTTAAATTCCTCTTAGGTTGAAATCTAACTATTCTATGGGTATATTCAAACACCCTTTTGAAATTTATTTAAGACTCCAAAGCCTAGATTCCCAATTCCATTCATGTAGCACCTAACCCATGTAAAGTACATAGACCTAATAAGGTCACACTAGGTTTGGTTTTCAAAGTAATTACTAGATAATTGGTGCATGAATTGGTGCATGGCCTCAGACCTCCTCTACTCACCAATATTTATCATCTTCAAATTATGATGAAACACAATAATGTTTCCACTTTTTTCTATTATATATTCCCCCTTATGAAAATACTCATAGAACTAATAAACCATTCATCTCCTCCTTGCAACACTTCTCTACTTCATGTCTTTGCTTGACTCATATCTTAACTATAACACTTATCTCCCTGAGTAGCATTCGCCAATAGTTCATTTATCTCCCTTTGACTCATATCTTCTATTTTTACATCACTACCTTTGATATAAGTCCATTCAATATTTTATCTTCATTAACAATTTATCAATGTTTTAAACTAAATTTCCAATGTTGTTAACTAAATTTCCCCTTTTCTTAACATCTTTAAAGTTAGTCAATATTGATTATCCATTATCACATAGGAACAAGACGAGGTTGGGGATAGGATTTACCCGACCACCCAGAGCTAATAGAGTAGACAATTCGATCCCATGACGAAAGGTGAGAGAAATTTGGTAGTTGGCAACTTTGTACTAGCCAACACTGCAAATTTTAGCATCACCTAAGATGGCAGTGTAAAATGAAAACAAAATGTGATCTCCAAAAAGTGAGAGAGGTTATTGTATGTCTTTGTAACATGGTCCTATAGGAACTAGAATCGCATCCATACCTTGCACGAGCTCCAAGATATGCCCCATCAAAGATCGCAGCCCTATGGGATTTAGTGACCCTTGGGGACATTCCAATTCGGCATGCCCGAGAACGTTCGAGCACTACAGGGGATAGGATGAGGTTGAGGATAGGGTTTACCCAGCCACTCAGAGCTAATGGAGTAGACAGTTTGATCCCACGACGAAAGGTGAGAGAGATTTGGTAGTTGGCAACTTTGTACTAGCCAACACTGCAAGTTTCAGCATCACCTGAGATGGCATTGTAAAATGAAAATGGAATGTGATCTCCAAAAAGTGAGAGAGGTTATTGTAGGTCTCTGCAACACAGTCCTGTAGGAACTAGAATTGCATCCATACCTTGCACGAGCTCCGAGATATGCCCCGTCAAAGATTGCAGCCCTATGGGATTTAGTAACCCTTGGGGACATTCCAATTCGGCATGCCCAAGAATGTTCAAGCACTGAAGGGGATAGGATGAGGTTGAGGATAGGGTTTACCCAGCCACCCAAAGCTAACAAAGTAGATAGTTTGATCCCACGATGAAAGGTGAGAGAGATTTGGCAACTGGCAACTTTGTACTAGCCAACACTACAAGTTTCAACATCACTTGAGATGGCGTTGTAAAATGAAAATGAAATGTGATCTCCAAAAAGTGAGAGACATTATTGTAGGTCTTTGCAACACAATCTTGTAAGAACTAGAATCACATCCATACCTCGCACGAGCTCCGAGATATGCCTCGTCAAAGATCGCAGCCCTGTGGCATTTAGTGACCCTTAGGGACATTTTGGTTCGGCGTTCCCAAGAATGTTCGAGCGCTAAAGTGGACAGGAAAAGGTTGAGAATAGGGTTTACTAGCCAACCAGAGCTAACAGAGTAGACAGTTCAATCCCACGATGAAAGGTGAGAGAGATTTGGTAGTTGGCAACTTTGTACTAGCCAACACTGTAAGTTTTAGCATCACTCGAGATGGCGTTGTAAAATGAAAATGAAATGTGATCTTCAAAAAGAGAGAGAGGTTATTGTAGGTATCTGCAACATGGTCTTGTAGGAACTAGAATCGCATCCATATCTCGTACAAGCTTTGAGATATGCCCCATCAAAGATCGCAGCCCTATGGGATTTAGTGACCCTTGGGGACATTCCAGTGTACCGTGCCCAAGAATGTTCGAGCAATGAAGGGGATAGGGTGAGGTTTAGGATAGGGTTTACCTAGCCACCTAGAGCTAACAGAGTAGTCAATTTGATCCCACAATGAAAAGTGAGAGAGATTTGGCAGTTGACAACTTTGTACTAGCCAACACTACAAGTTTCAGCATCGCCCGAGATGGCATTGTAAAATGAAAAAAAAATGTGATCTCCAAAAAGTGAGAGAGGTTATTGTAGGTCTTTGCAATGCGGTCCTATAAGAACTAGAATCACATCCATACCTCAAACGAGCTTTGAGATATGCCTCGTCAAAGAGCGCAGCCCTGTGGCATTTAGTGACCCTTAGGGACATTTCGGTTCGGCGTGCCCAAGAATGTTCGAGCACTAAAGTGGATAGGATGAGGTTGAGGATAGGGTTTACCCAGCCACCCAGAGCTAACAGAGCAGACAGTTTGATCCCACGACGAAAGGTGAGAGAAATTTGGCAGTTGGCAACTTTGTACTAGCCAATACTGCAAGTTTTAGCATCACCCAAGATGGCATTGTAAAATAAAAATGGAATGTGATATCCAAAAAGAGAGAGAGGTTATTTTAGGTCTCTACAACATGATCTTGTAGGAACTAGAATCGCATCCATACCTCACACGAGCTCCGAGATATACCCTATCAAAGATCACAGCCCTATGGAATTTAGTACCCTTGGGGAGATTCCGGTTCGGCATACCCGAGAACGTTCGAGTACTAAAGTGGATAGGAAAAGGTTGAGGATAGGGTTTACCTGGCCACCCGAAGCTAACGGAGCAGATAGTTTGATCCCACAACCTTTTTTCCACTAAGTTGCAAATTTGAGCAACTTTTACAACTTTCAACAATGCAACTTTGCACAAAAAGTGCAATTTTTACATTTTTCACTTGATTCCAATTCTATGACTTAGAAAAGGTTCGAAAATAGTAAAACCTCAAAGGAATATAGGAATATGGATAGTTTTATGATTATTTCCTAAAAGTTGCTAAATTTTTGCAAAAGTTGCTAATGCAACTTTGCAATTTTTGCATTGACAACATTTGGGTGAATTATGCATTTTGGCTTGGAGGGTATGGAAACTGAAAGGTGTTGATGGGAACATGCTAGATAGGGTATAAAAAACCTATTAAAGCCTAAAAACATCTTAGAGTTGACTGTTTGTAGGATTTTCCCATTAGGACCTAGAAGGGTCACTTGGCACATTGTTACAAGTTTGCTCATTTTGGGTTGTTACTTGGGTCCATCACCCTATCCTCTGCATCAGGATTGATCCTAGGTTAGGGGTCGATAGAAAAGACCTATAAAGGTATTAAATAATGTAATAAGGCTATCAAAGCCTCTAAAAGATGTAAAAGCCAAAATGGGCTTAATCAAGTCATGTAAATGGTCCAAAGGGAGGTTTCATTTGGTTTTGAGAGTCTAAATGAGTTTAAAACCTCATTCCCACATGTGGGAGACAAGTTTGGGTAGTCAAAATTGATTGCTTCAAAGGTGGATTTAGTGTTTTCTCTAAACAAGAGTTTCATTTTACATTGGAAATCATCTAATATAACCAAAGTGAAGGTGTTTGAACCATTTTGGGATTCTAGAGATGTTGCAAAGTAAGATTTCTAGAACGCCCTAGGGTAAAGGAGCTAGAAAGGAGGGTTTTGTAAAAACCATTGTAATGTTGATCATGAGACCAACAAAATAAAAGAATCTTTGCATTTGAGTCATCTCTTAAGACTATTTTGGGTCATTAGAGTTTCAAAAGTCAAGGGATTGTGAGTTGCTTTGTAAATAGCCTTAAACTAGGCCTAGTTGGCAAACTGAAATAACCATTTTGAGTCTTTATAATAGTTGGTATGTACTAGGTGCATGGTACATGGTAATCTAGCCTTCTAGTGTTGTCAGTTTTGATTGTTCTAGAAAATCACTTTCAGTTTGGTATTGGAAATAGTTTGGAGTTGGAGGACAAATGATGGGGAGGATCTTGAACAAGGTTCTAGCCTCAACTACTAGAACTCACTTCAGGCTTTCTCCTAGCCTCTTAGGGTATTTCTCCTATACCCTATTCCAAGGGAATCTTCTCTCTATTCCCTTATTACACTAATCCTCACCAATCAACTCAAAACTCTATTTCACCATGGGGTCTCCCTAGTGCTCTCATTGTACTGTTCTCCCCAACTGGCTTCCAGGAGTGCATTCTTGGCTATATTGAATTCCAAGGCTTGTATTAGGTCTCATTCAATATTTTTTAGGATCACTAAGTGGATTGGAGTATTGGGTTTCCAATTGATTTGCAGATTGCATAGTTAAGAGGGCTGCTAGGACTAATAACAAATTAGGCCTCCAAAATTGATTTTTGGCTTATATCTCCTCAAACCATTAAGAAGAACTCAAAAAAATTTATGATTTGGGTACCCTTTTGGCTCCCCTTGAAGATTTTTCAAGTATGCAAGACCCAGGTCATCCGTACAAGGGATTCCCAAAAATATGCCTATTTACAAGGGTTTCTTGTTTGTATGAATAGGAATATAGAGGGTTTTTCCTTCCACCACTCAAATGGACTCTAAACAACTAATCTTCTGGAATTAATTTCCTTCACTCACCACTCTTGCCTTCCATGAATTTCTATTGCACCCAACTGATAGGGAGAGAAGGGATGAATCAATCACTGATTCATGTTTCTAGTCTACCTCTGGGACTTAGGGTGTCCTCCAAGATCACCACATGGATTTATAATATATTTTTCAAGTAAATATCCCCCAACCCTAAACCCTTCTCCACTATCTTTAGAAGTTTTCACTTCTTGCTACGTGCTAGGCTGCCATTCTCAATGAAGATCATTCAAAACCTTTAATCAAACTAGGTCTTCTTAACCAATCTTACCAACCACTTGTAGCATCATGGAAGGAGTCTCACACACTTTTAATGTATTCCTTTATCATGTAAAAATAGGTTTTTGAAGCCTTCTTCCTTACCAATTTCACCAAATTTCTCCAAAATAGAGCTATAAGGAATCAAAGGAAAACCTATTGTCCTATCTTGTTTGTTGGAAAAATGGATTGGTGGAGCACTATCCTTTCACCCAAAGAATATCCTTTCACTCCTCTTCCAAACTCCTTCAGCAACCTGCAACAAAATCTACAATCTTGTAATGTAAAATGCGTATTTATGCAACTCTTCTCTAATCGGGCTTGCTTTGGCTCACCTAGGGCAAGAGATTAAAAATGCTTGTCAGCATTTTGAAGGGCCCTTCTTTTTCCTGAATATATTAAATTGAGTGTACTCACTATCCGCAAAAGGTTGTACAATTCCTACAGTGGGATAGTGAGTTATCTCATTTTCTTTACGAAGTGTTGTAAACTAGACAGCAAACTACCTAAAAACAATAGATTTTTACAACTACCAAATGAAATGCTTTCAAGCCAAACTTCCAAAATAAAAATCGTTCTACATCATGCAATCTAACATTATATTAGGTACAGCATGCAAAAACAATGAAGGAAAACCTCAAAACTGAAAAAAACCAGTCTTTTTGCTCTCAAAATGCATGCTACAGCAATTATTTTTTCAAAATGACAACTTCTTCCTCACTTTAGGGTTTGGGAAGTCATTGATACTTACTCCTAGGTCTTTTCCTCCCCTCCTAATGTTTTGCATCAGCCTCTTTATGTTTTAAAGAAAAAAACTCCAATTTCTAGCAAAGGACAGCATTTTTTTCAAAAATTGCAATAGAGCAACTTTTGCAATTTTCCTTGCTTGTGCCTTTTTACACTTCCAACTTGTCAAATAGGTCACCCCTTAGAAATTTCATGCTAGAGAACCTTTCCTAAGTTAGTTACTCATCACTTAAGCTGCCCATTACCCCATGGTAAGGTATACCTTGCCTTTTAGGCCATTGTGCACTCTACCTAGGACATTTTGACTTCCTACACCCCAACTACCACACTTAGGTCCAACGACCCTTATTATTATTTACAAGAGCTCTCTTGGAGCATAACACAACATAAAGAAATAAGAGAATTGGCAAGTAAAGTTGATATAGTAAATGGGAGACAGTTCACCATCTAAGAGAGTTGTAACAAAAGTTATAAAGGACTATTATATCATAGAATATTAGAGGATTGAATGCTCCTCATAAGAAGGATATTTTGCGGAATGTAGTTTGGTAGCATAAATAGGATGTGATTTTGGTGCAAGAAACTAAGATGACTAGAGATAAAGGGGAAATGCTTTCTTTCTTCAAAATGGAAATTGTTGGTTTGTAGGTGATATTTTCCTTTATAATATGTCATATATGTTCAAGGAAAGGTTAAGTAACCTTTGTTTGAATTTGGAAGTGGTTGGAGAAGGCACTTTGAGAAAGCCCTAGTTTTTAGGGCATAAGACTGAGGGTTTGGTAGTTAGCCTATCGAATGCCCATGGCTAGGTAGATGGGTGTGAAAATATGTTGTTTTAGATCATGATAGAATATTACCATAGCCTGTATAGGGCCTTGGGTTAGAAATATTGAGAGTTTCTTTGTAAGTGAAGGGTAACTAGGCCTATTTGTTGAATCCATAGTGTTGGATCAAATAGTTGGTCCAAAGGAACTACAAATGAGATTTATATATGTTGTCATACTCCAATAGTAGTATTTGTAACTATAATTTACTTGTATAGGGGTTTAGGAGAAATTGGTGAAAATAAGGAATTACCTGATTCATAGTGATACTAAGATCAAGCCTAGATAATGTCCAAGTAAGGGGCTTTGAATAAACCTATTAAAGATATGCATTTAGACTATTGGAAAAACCTAATTGAGATATTTGAAAACCTTATAAAGAGTTGGGACAAGCCAATAAATTTGGTAACCCAATTTGAACATTTGGAGGGACCCTTGTGGAGAAGGGTAGGTATTTAGTTTAATGGTTTAAATCTATTCTTGAAACAAGTCATTTGCTGAATGTTTATTACTTCTTGGGGATTTAGTTTGACTCCTTAAATCATTGGTATAAAATCTAGTAGATCTATTGAGGGGTGCAAAATTAGTTACTTGTGTTGTAGATTGTTATATTGAGAAGATACCTCCAAAAAATAAAAATAGAAAGAGATACAAGAGCTGATATAAGCTACTAAAATAATGGATAGAGAGTTGAGGAAACAAATAGACTAAGATGCAATAAGGTAAAGAGAACTGAGACAAGTAAGCAAGTAAAATGTAACCATCTTGGAAATCTTGGAATCTTTGGAAAGGATTCCTACGAGGGATGTGCATGAAGAACAAGAAAGTGATGCTAAAGCACTTAAGAATCCTCATGGAGAGGATGGAGGGGACTTAGATCTTGAAGAAAGAAGGAATAACTTGAATAATACAAGTAAATAATACAATCCAAAAATAGAGGACAAGGAATAACTTGAAAGAAAAGGAGATGGTTTGATGACCTACATAGAGGAATTTCACAAGTTGAGCATAAGAGGTGGATTAGAGCATAAAGATAAAAATGTTACAAGGTATCTTAATAGGCTTATATAAAACTTTCAAAATGGGATTACCTTGATCTTTCCTAAGATGCTTAGAGATAGTGTCCAATTGGCTATAAGTGCATAAGATATGGTCAATAGGAAGAAAGAGAGACAAGAACGTGGTAGAGGAAATGCAAACAGAAGAAGGGGAAGAAAAACCAATAATATAGGAATAGGACAAGGAAGAAATGACAAGGGTAATGAACCTTTTTCTCTTATCAAAGAGGAGGCTATAGATTTGGAGGAAGATTTTTTTTAGGTAGAGGAACATGGATGTTTACAGGAAGGGTAGGGAACACATCAATTAAGTGTCAATTAAATGATCAAGGTGAAGGAAGATTAAGAAGAGGGTCAAGAAGTTAGAGCACATACAGGTTCAGATCCTTATGTTAACCTAATTTTAAAGACTAAAGGATAAATGTTGATTTTTATAAGGGGAAAAAAAAAAAAGTTAAACCAAAGCTATTAATTTTTAGAGCACAATATAAGAGTCAAGATAAGTTATGAATGACAAGAATTCATCTAGGTTCCAATGATAGTTTAGTTTCATATGAAATGGTGAACAATTTATATTTGGAATGGTCACCACACAATAGGCCATATAGAGCATCACATGTAAGTAGTGATGATTTTCTTAAAAGATAGATGACTATGAGGTGACTATCTTGAATTGAATGACATCTCTAAGAATTGATTGGAATCCAATTCTATATGATTGTGCTCTACTTTAAACAAATGGAAGTTCTGAGCATTGTAAATCTGTTTCAAATCATTAGAATGTGACTTCCCAGAAGTATGTACTTATAACTATCTTAAACTATGTCAAACTCTTCATGAAAGCTATCACCCAAATGCATCGCCATTGTGTTGAATCTTCTAATATACATCTCCATTAAAACATGTTTGCTGGTGTAAACCTGTGAGGAATAGTTGGTCCTAGTTTAGTTGTGTGTCAATATTAGGAATGTGACCAATTAATGCTACAAACCTTAATATTGACATAATTTAACCATGTTGCGGGTTGAATTCAATTGGGTTTGGAAATAAGTTATTATTAACATGTGTATGAACTGCCTGAGCAATTCTAAATATAGTTGATAATAGCCTTCCATGTTTGATATTGAGGGATAATGTATGCACATGCTATAACAAGACTAGAGGATCATATTATATGCAGATTGAAATTTATATTTGTCATTCAAAGCATAGTAAAAAATTTATTGTAGGAAGTCTAGCCTTTATCACTTGTGCATCAACTTTATTAGCCCTCTTCTTTGGTGACCTGCAAATGAAAAATTAGCACAGTAAAAAATCTAAGATAAGATTAACACACATGGGATGAATATTCATAATCAACTATTAACCCTTTCCAACATTTCAACTTTATGATAATAATGAGTCAAAGTCCAACAAATTGGAATCCTTAGAGAGAACTATATCTGTCAATACCCCATTATCATCAGATCGAGACATATTTTCCTTCTTACTTTTTGATGATTGTGATCCTCTACAATTCCAAGCATTAGATGATTAGCAAACAATGGTACTTGAACAAAGAACACTAATAAATATTGAGGATGTGAATTGATAATATCATTTCATAGATGATTTTGGCATCTCACCCTTTATCACTTGTGTGTCAACTTTATTAGCCCTCTTCTTTGGTGACCTACAAATGAAGAATTAGCACAGTAAAAAATCTAAGATAAGATTTTAAAAATGGGTCCTATTAAAGAATATAATATAAATTCAAATAATGTATCTAGATTCTAAACAAATAAAAACTAAATCTCATAACTTACACATCATAACAATATGATCCACCTAAGTCATGTGATAGTTTTGGGGAAGAGGTTGTAACATTGTATTTGGATCCAATTGATCACTTTTTCTCTCTCTCCCTCTCTCCCTATTCAATCTAATGAGCCAACTAGATCTACTCGACATTTTAATGTCTCAAGTATTGCCTCATGGTTTAACTCGCAAACTTTCCAAAGAATCTTATTATGTATTTTTCCACCATATTTTATAATGTGGACATTTGATGTGACAACAAGGTTTGAATAATGAAGAATCTTCCTCTTTTTTTTCCAATCCTCGAATAACCACAAGTTAGTATTCTTCATAGGATATCATCTAAGCCATGTGCCTGTTACAACCATCGCACTGACATGGTACTCTAAACCTTCACCATCTATAACCGAGTGATCCAAATTTTTTTTGGCTTCAACACAACGACACAAATAATAATATGTCCCTTCTTCATTTTCTTCAGGTGCAATAACAGCAAAAACATGGCCTGCAGTGACAAATGTACAAAATGCGGTCATTAATTTAGAAAATACTTGGGTAAAAGTTATAAAGCTACATATTGAAATTACAAAGATATATATATATATATATTACCAAGTTCCACTAGATCTGATAAGCGGTCAAAGTCAATAGACGAATCCATCTCTACAATTTCTAGTGCTTATGGGGGATGATAAGTGTCAATTGGGTCCAAAACTCGTATATCCCATTTGTCTACCCATTTAGTTGACTCACAGTCATCTCAATTTTTCTCTGCACATGATGGACAATAGCATGCCATTTTTTGTGTGTGGATACTCCATGAACCTGCATCATAGCTTCTAAAAGAGTGTAACTCACTAAATTTTGTTAGTGTGCAACAATCCTGATATGGTGCAATGTTAGTATTATCTATCAACCAAAAAAATATATGAACTATAGACTCACCTTCCTTACCTAGACCCATTGTAGTGTTACACCATTGGATGATGGATTTTGCATCTATCAATATTTCTCCATCTTTGTACTTTATTTCTTCACGAGCCAAGGCTCTTTTAATGCATGTGCCTACACCATCATGCTCTCCCTTACCATGACTAGCCTCTGTGAAATTCCACATATATTGAATTCTACACAACCTGTGCATCCTGCTTAACCAATAGAACATTCGTGCATTCTTGAATTGAGATGCACAATTGTCTGACCAAATAATGTGCTGACAATATGATTTGCCCATGTTAGCCAAATCTCCATAAAATAGTTGAAAACAACTATGTATGAACTCCGTAGAATGTGATCAATCATCGCTAATGTAAAAATGGTACTCCCTCAAAATCTTCTTGTCATCCTCTGTACTTGTAGGTGAATGCATGAATGTTGTGTGAACAAATATGGAAACTTGTTGAGATGTATAATACTTTGCTTGCACCTCATTTTGTGGTTGTAGTGTGTAGTTCTCTACAAAATCTACAATCAAAACAATGGTATCCAATGGAAATGTATCCTTGCACAACTTGAATTGCAAATCCAACCATCGAGCTCTATGGGTATGCCTTGCATACTCGTAAATAATCTTTTCACGAAAAATCTTCATGAGCTCATACACTAGAATCTTTTCAATGACTAGATCACATCTTTTACCATGTTTCCCATCTTTTAGAGCATATGTCACTATCTTGAATTTTCCGTAATCTACTATTTCATTTCCAATTGCATGCGTACTATCCATATGTTGACAAGTTGATAAAAGTTGCAAAGAACCACAAAATAAGCACGTACCATCCAACCATGATGTCTTGTAAAATTGTTTGTCGTCCCCTATTTCACATAAAATGTTGGATATGAATTCCCTTGAAGATCTTGGTGGCTCTTTTATGTCACAATCCTACAAAACAAACTGAGAATGCAAAACTACGCATATATGCCTAAAAATATCAAAATGGTTAGAAAATTCAATATGTATCCTACAACAACAAGTTGTGCATGTGTGATTTATCTTCACATAAAAAGGTTTACCCATCTCAAAAAATCTTTGACTTATTCGAATTTGAGGATACATACCAATAAATTTTGCAAAAATTTGTGTTTGAGTTGAGTCCAAAAAATGTTTCACATGTGGCTTGTGATTTTGGCTACCAATCCTCCTTCTTACAACATCTCTTTGATTAGGAGAAACACGTGTATTATTTTTCCAAAAATCTTCGATCAATGAAATTAAGGCTTCACTAATTTCTTTATCCTTTCACAGTAGTCTACCGCTAAATGTCCATAACTCATTTTTTGTTGGATCTTCTAATCTCTCATGCCTTAGCATGGCTCTCCTTAGGGTACCTCTACCAATTTTTAATGTTTTTCTTGTCTTTCTCATGAGAACCCACTTTTTCATAAGCACTCATTAAATTCTTTACAATATTTCTTTCATTTGAATCGTCCATCGTTCTTAGCCCAAGAATCTTCATGACAGGCCTAAATTTCAATTTTTTTGCCATTTCAACAAATAATTAGCATTGACTTGTAATATTTAATTCTTCAAAAAATAATCTCCACATACTATTAACTTTTCTTTGACAAGTACGCTTGCTAATCTTGTCAAGCATTGATTTCAAAATGTTAGTATCAATATCAATCAAATATTTTGGTCTTCTAAAACGAATTCTAGAAGGTGTTCTAATCTCTTCAATTCTCTCAACATTTTGAATATCAATATAAGGTTAAGTGTATTGCGTACCTTGAACTGAAGATGATGTGCCTTGGCAATAAGATGTAAAAGATGGAATATCACCTACTTGATGTGTTGATGTTGTTCTTTCAACATGACATGATGGAGTATGTATATTGTCAGATCTACAAATCAGTGTCTCTTCTACATGAGAGAATGATATGCCTTCAACATTGGAAGATGGTACTCCAACATTGGAAGATGGTGCAGCGAACGATATGACTCCAACATTGGAGGATGGTGTAGCTTCACAATTCAATTGTCTTCTTGAGTGTAACAATCTCATTCGTTCTCTTTGTCTTTCTAATTCTTCCTCTTTGTTTCTTTATACTGGTGGTTCTTGATCCTCTTCGAAAGTCAATTCTTCATTATTGCTTTGTAATTTTCTTTGTTCACGTAGTAATTTCATTTTATCTCTTTTAATTTCCAAATCTCTCTCCCTATCTTCATTTGTTTGAATCTTTGGTGTCTTCCTTGGCATGATGATGATTTCTACATGTCAAATTATTCAAACATCTGAATTACTTAAAATGTGTAAATTACAAATTATTCAATTACATATAAAAATTATAATTATTTGAATGAATACACAATATATATCAAATGACTTGTCAAATTTCTAACCATTCTGAAATAACATTTCATTCAAACATACAATTTTCAATGAATTCGCTATATATTAAATAACATGTCAAATTATAATCAAATTTGTATCTATATATTGACAAACAATATTTAAAATGGATTGCACTAACCTTTTCTATACAACAAATATTCAAAAAGTCTTCAAATCACGTATCCAATGATTGAATTTGGTGTTTCCTAACTTCCAAAAGTGTTGAAATAGTGTTTTCTATGTTGAAACCCGTAATTTTTGTCGGAATAACAAAGTACATAACAGACCAAAAGCAAACAATGGATGAAATTTGCCCCAAGGTTGGTTTTTTTACCATTTTTAGGTGATTTGAGATAGTGTGTACACACTATGTGAAATCACATCACTCCCTATCCTCCCTACTCTCTATCCTTCCTACTCTCTCTCCCATCCCCTCCCTCTCTCTCTTCCTACTCTCTCTCCCCTCTCCCATCCTTTACTCTCTCTCACTCTCCCTCTCCCACCACCTACTCTCTCTACCTCTCTCACCCTCTCTCCTCTCCCATCCTCGACTCTTTAGATCTCTCACACACACTCTTATCCCCCCTATCTCTCTCCCTCTCCTTGTACTACCATGTACTTTCTCTCCCCCATCCCCTACTCTCTCTCTCTCCTCTCCCATCCCCTACTTTGTCTCTCTTACACACATTCCCATTCCCCCTATCTCTCTCCCTCTCCCTCTCTCTCTCCCACTCCCTCTCCTACTGCATACTATCTCTCTCTCTTAAGTTATCTCTCTCCCTCTCTACTCTATTTCTCTCCCATCTTGTACAAGCTCTCTTTGCCACCACCTACTCACTCTCACACTCTCTCCCATTCCCTACTCTGTCTCTCTTACACACACACTCCCATTCCCCCTCTCTCTCTCCCTCTCCCACTCCTTCTCTCACCGCCTACTTTCTCTCCCCCATCCCCTGCTCTCTCTCTCCTCTCTCATCCCCTACTCTCTCACACTAACACTCTCTTCCATCCCCTACTCTGTCTCTCTCGCACACACACTCCCATTCCCCCCTCTCTCTCTCCCACCCACCACCTACTTTCTCTCCCCCATCCCCTGCTCTCTCTCTCCTCTCCCATCCCCTACTCTCTCACACTCACACTATCTCCCATCCCCTACCCTGTCTCTCTCACACACACACTCCCATCCCCCCTCTCTCTTTCCCTCTCCCACCACCTACTTTCTCTCCCCCATCATCGTACTCTCTCTCTCTACCACCCCCTACTCTCACACTCACACTCTCTCCCATCCCCCACTCTCTCTCTTTCATAGATACACACACTCTTATCCCCCCACTCTCTCCCTCTCCCTCTCCTGCTCCCTCTCCTACCGCCTACTATCTCTCTCTCTCAAGTTCTCTTTCTTCCTCTCTACTCTCTCTCTCTCCCATCCCTTACTCTCACTCTCTCTCCCATCCCCTACTCTATCTCTCTTACACACACAATCCCATCCCCCCTCTCTCTTTCCCTCTCCCACTACCTACTTTCTCTCCCCCATTGTCGTACTCTCTCTCTCTGCCACCCCCTACTCTCACACTCTCACACTCTCTCCCATCCCCTACTCTCTACATCTGTCACACATGCTCCCATTCCCCCTCTCTCTCTCTCTCCCTCTCCCTCTCCCACTCCCTCTCCCACTACCTACTTTCTCTCCCCCATCCCATACTCTCTCTCTCCTCTCCCATCCTCTACTCTCTCACACTCTCACACTCTCTCCCATCCCCTACTCTATTTCTCTTACACACACACACACTCCCATCCCTGCTCTTTCTTTCCCTCTCCCGCAGCCTACTTTCTCTCCTCCATCATCGTACTCTTTCTCTGCCACCCCCTACTCTCACACTCTCACACTCTCTCCCATCCCCAACTCTCTCTCTTTCAAAGATACACACACTCTTATCCCCCCACTCTTCTTCTCTCCCATCCCCTACTCTCTACATTTGTCACACACACTCCCATCCCCCCTATCTCTCTCCCTCTCCCTCTCCCACTCCCTCTCCTACCACCTACTATCTCTCTCTCTCTCTCAAGTTCTCTTTCTTCCTCTCTTTCTCTCTCTCTCTCTATCACTCTCTCTCTCCCATCCCCTACTCTCTCTCACGCTCTCCCATCCCATAATCTCACTCTCTCTCTTTCTCTCCCATCCTGTACGAGCTCTCTTTGCCACCACCTACTCTCTCTCACACTCTCACACTCTCTTCCATCCCCTACTCTGTCTCTCTTACACACACACTCCCATCCTCCCTCTCTCTCTCTCCTCTCCCATTCCCTACTCTCTAGATTTGTCACATGCTCCCATCTGCCCTCTCTCTCCCTCTCTGACTCCCTCTTGCACCGCCTACTATCTCTCTCTCAAGTACTCTCTCTCCCTCTACTTTCTCTCTCCCATCCCCTACTCTCACTCTCTCTCTGCCATCCCCTACTCTCTCTCACACTCTCTCCCATCCCCTACTCTCTCTCTGGCCCCCATCCTTTATGAGCTCTCTCTTCCACCTCCTACTTTCTCTCAAACTCTCACACTCTCTCCCATCCCTTACTCTATCTCTCTTATAAATAAATACACATTCCCATTTCCCCCCCTCTCTCTCTTGTAGTCCCTGTCCCACTACCTACTCTCTCCCGTCCCCTACTCTATCTCTCTTACATGCTTCCATTCCACCTCTCTCTCCCTCCCACTCCCTCTCCCATTGCCTACTATCTCTCTCTCTCACTCTCTCCCTCTCTCCCATTCCTTTGCCATTGCCTACTCTCTCTATCTCTTTCTCTCTTCTCTCATTCCCTACTCTCTCTCTCTTTCACACACACACACCAATCCCCCTTCTCTCCTCTTCCATCCCCTACTTTTTCTCTCACTCGCTCTCCCTCTCCCACTCCCTACTCTCTCTCTCTCTCTCTCTCTCTCTCTCTCTCTCTCTCTCTCTCTCTCTCTCTCCCCCCCTCTCTACTCTCTCTTACATTTTCACATTCTCTCCTATCCCCTACTATCTCTCTCTTTCTCTCTTACACACATTTCTATCCCCCCTTTCTCTCCCTCTCCCACTCCCTCTCCCATCGCCTACTCTCTCTTCCATCCCCTACTCTCTCTCGAGCTACTTTGTCTTCCTCCTCTCCCATTCCATACTCTCTCTCTTTCACACACATGCACTCCCATCCTCCTCTCTCTCACTCTTCCTCTCCCACTCTATCTTCCATTTCCTACTCCCTCTCTCCCTCATCCCCTACTCTTAATCTCTCTCTCCCAACCTATACTCTCTCTCACACTTCCTCTCTCTCCCATCCCCTACTTTCAATCTCTTTCCCCCATCCCACACTCTCTCTTTTCCACCCCTACTCTCTCTCACACGTCCTCTCTCTCACATCTTGTACTCTCTCTGCCACCCCTACTCTCTCTCCCATCCTATACTCTCTTTGCCACCCCTACTCTTTTTCACTTTCTCTCTCCCCTCTCCCATCCCCTACTTTCTCTCTATCTCTCTCGCACACACACATAGCCATTCTCTTATGCAATTTAGGTCTTAATAGTGCATGCACACTATAGCGCACACGCGCTACTGAGAAATCATGTTTTAGATAGCACATGCGTGTTATAGGGCGCAAGCGCTATAGAAAGCTTATTTAAACCCAAGCCTAAGGCTTGGTTTTGTCTTGGAGATCCAACCCAAAGGTTTGGAGTTTATGAATAGGTCTGAGACGTGTTTTCCAGCAAACATACCAAAAATGATTATTTTTTCTTATGTGCTCCCCTTCAAGATTCCTCGTGGTTGGGTATCAATAAGATCAGGTTACATAGCATTATAGGTCTCTGTGTTAGCTATCTAACCATATAATTTATTTTTAATTTGAACTATTTCAAACCTTTCATCTATAATTTCTTTTGAATGTATGTTCATTTTTTTTTCAAAAACCACCATGTACTAATTGGGCTATAGATTTTAGCTCATTCATCGAATTTTGCAACAACTTAGTTTTTTAGAAACTAGACTCCATTCTACACACTTTGAAAAAAAAAGTTTTGATTTTAGATTAGTTTTCAATTATTTCTAAGGGGAGCACATAGATATTTCACATTTTTGGGATGTGTCTAGTTAAAAAATTCATTAAAAAAAAATACAAATAATAAAATTACCTGAAAAATCTGGGATAAACTACATAGTGTTAAGTAACTTTTGACCAGAGTGATTAAAGAATTTCAAAAAAAAAGGTTAAAATTTTAGGGGGGCCACACTTTGTACTGTGTTATGTTTTTTTGGAATAAACAGTACCACTTTTTGTGGCCCCCTTTTTTGAGGACCTAAAACTAAACCATTTTGAAAAAAAAATTATCGTTTAGAAACTAGATTCAAAGGACTACGATTTTTTTTTTTTTCATATCTTAAAATTTTGAGCGTAACTATCTTCAAATTCTTGTTGAAGTTCAAAACTTGTAGATTTCAGGAAAAAGGTGTCCACTTATACCCCCTTTTGGCACCACAACTTTGTGCACTTACCCATGAAACACATATGATGGCTAGAAATGAACTAGAAGACATGTATTTGGGAGAAAAGGGCCAAAATCATACTCTTAGGGGTGGATTGCATGTGGGAAAAGAAGAGATTTTGGGGTATGGCCAATAATGCAAGTTGGGATGCATCATGGATGTGTGCAAATGATGACTTCGGTGTTTAAAAGTGTGACTTTTTACCAAAATTGAGTTCTCTAGATGTGATTACGTGTAAAGTGATTTCCATGTAAAACATGTAATTGGGTTTGGAGGATGGAATTACATGTAAATAAAAATGGATGTAATTGCATATATTGGAAAGTGGATATAAAATGTATTGACATGTGTTGGTGAAAAGTGAATGGGTGCAATATGCACTTGCCTTCTTGGGTAGGATTTTTCAACTTTCTTCCAAAAAAGAGGCCAAAACAAGAAAGCAAGCAAACAAGAAAAACTACACACAAGAAAAAACATACCTCTTGTTATTGACTCGGACATGACAAACTATCAAGTTGCTCTCCTATATGCACTTTTAGAATTGGAGTTTGGGAAATTTCAAGCATTCAAAAATTGAAGTTTCTATCTTATTTAAATGATATTTGTAAAATACATGGCATATCTTTAACAAATGTACAATGACAAGCCAAAACATGCAACAAAATAGTAAGAAGTTTGAAAACTTCAACTTACTTGGAGATCAAATAGCCACATGTGGAAGATTGATAGGTTTAAATGATTGACTTTCCTCCAAATTTGAATTTCCAAACAACTCCTTGACCTTTTTAATGCTTTGCAAATGATGGTTTCGTATGAGGTGTTTTTGGATGTAAATGTCAAAATGTGGTCTTTAAACCCTCAATATGCCAAATGTTTTTGCAAATAACCAAATACGAGGACGTTTTTAGGCCAAAAAAGTGCCCTCCAAATGTATGCAAATGAATCAATTCTTGCAATCAATGGTAAAAATCTGATCTTTAATAGCAAGAATTTGGATTGGAAAGCTAAAATGCCTCCTTCAAAAATGCATTCATGAGCTAGAAACATCAAAATCTGGGCATTTTTTTATACCAAAAACATGATCTTCCTTGGAAGGAAATGAACCTTTTTTACAAGAAATATGAATGCCAAAAGGATGAATGTGCGTATAAATATAAAATTGCCCCTATCAAACATATTTAATGGCTTGGAATGAAGAAATCTAGGCATTCTCATAAAACATGTGCCCTTGGATTTCATGAGCGTGGGCATTTTTGTTCTTGGAAGCAAAATCATGGTCTACAATAGAAAATGCATGTGTTGAAATGCCAAATTGCACTGTCTTGGAGCCTTTACATGTTTTAAAATGGATACATTCTTGGGAAAGAAGGGAAACCACATTCTCCATGTGTTATTGCATGCTCCATTACATATTCTAAAAATATTTAAAATGAATAAGAATACAAATCACACTATCCGTCCTTCATTAAAAATATGTATTGAGCAATTTGGCCTTGGAAGGCAAAATCATGGACTCTTAATGCATGTACATCATTTAAAAAGCCAAATCACACTCTCCCAAGGGCATTACATATTTCATGTAACATGTAATTAGTCATGTATGTAAATCACACTCTTGGATGGGCATGAAATATTTTAAAACCTTAGCTTTTATTTGCCTAAGTCCATAAAAGTGCCTTTCTAGCACAAATCGCATTCTCAAGAGACAATTACATGTAAAGAAATTTACGTGTAAATGAGATTTTTCATGCAAAGTAGACTCTTGGAAGTCCATTACATGCATTTCTAGTGAAAATTGCATTTTAGAAAGGCATTTACATTTAAACATGTAAAAGACATGTAAGTTGAGTTTGCATAACTTAAACGACTAATTAAGCACATGTTTAATTGATTTTTGAGCAAATATCACTTAATCAAGGGTTTAAAATAGTATTTACAATATATAGTTTATATATTATGTGCAAATATTATTTTTTGAATAATATTTAACTTAGATGTTTTGAAATAAAACATCAACTAACTAAAAAAATAAATTAAACTATATAGTTAATAAAGTCATTTAAGTGAAAATTTAAAAAGCAATTCAATATGAAAATATAACATAAAGTTCTCTATAGTCACTTAAGTGATAAAGTAACTTAAAAATATAAGATAAAGAGAACTTATGTTATATTTTTCAAAAAGTGAATGTCAACATTAAAATATATAACATGGTATTTTAAATATGCAATTGCATCTAGAGAGTCCACCTTTTGGACACTGAAATGATTATATTTTTTGATTGCCAAATCTGATTAAACCCTAAGATATACATAATTATAGAAGGGAAAATTGAAGCAAGAGATTAAACAAAACCAAAAGACCAAAAGCAAACAAACACATATTCAAAAATGCAAAAAAGGACATTGAAGGCTTAAAAAATCAATCATAGGCTTATTGAAATGAAAAACAAAAAGGACTTGATGAAAGCCTTCAATAAAAAGATTCATTATACAAATTGGGGTCGATTAGTTGATCAATGCTAACTAATTAAATGATGTATTATCTCAGAGAAATGTGAAATTAAGTTTTTAAAAAATCATATTGTTACTTACATTTTGTGGTGACAAAATATAGAACAACAAACTATAATTAAAAAATTTATTAGTATTAAAATTAAGAATTATAAAATTTGCTAGAGAAATCCTTGTTAGTAATAATAAATGAGTACAAGATATGTTTGTTCCCTTTCCTTTGTAAAGACAATAGGGAAATATACATAGTGATGGCGGCCCATAATATGATCTAATGTGATCTCTATGAAATGGTAAAAAAAACACTAAACTAACTAATGTGTCATGTTATTAATTTTGAAGTTGCATTGTAAATGTGGATTCTTCTATTATGTAAATGTGGATTCTTCTATTATGTGTAGCTATAGTAAAGTGAATTGGCTCACTTTTTGTATGCCACTTCCTCACTGGGTTGTGTTTCTCTTCTTGTGAAAACATTCTGGAGAATTCAACGGAATCTCCTCTCCACTACCCAGTTCCTTCAGATAACCAAACATTATGAAAATGATCTAAATTCACGAAGGAAAAGTAATTTGCAAAAAAATGCAATTATATGCAAGGTTGCAGATAACTATGTACTCCATGATATTTCATTTAGAGATTGAATAAATTTAAATTGTCTTTCTTAGAGATTTTCGAAGTGCTCTTTTGATGTTAGCAATGAAAGGAATTTTTGCAGATTTGGACATTCTAGGGAGAGGACTGCTCCAAATTCTTTTGATTCATTAAATTAAATCCTCTATAAAAAAACATCAACCAGTTTGCCTCTATATGTACCCAACATCATTGATATCTCAATTTTGTTTTAGAAAACTTGTAATAGATCTCTTGCTGAATTTTTTCCAAACCACTGGATAATGTTGGCGAAAGGAGTAAGAATCATTTGGAAAGCCAAGATTATTATGCGATGTGATTAATTATTATTTATTAAACTTGTGTAGAGTCAAACCCAAGACCTTTTTGATAAGAGGCTCACAATTTACCATTGTGTTGCAAGCTCTTGCTTTATTATTAAAAAATATTATATAGTATCCTGTTATGCGATTTTATTTTCTTATTATTTAATTATATTTATATTAATAAAGATAATTAATTAAAGGGAAGAGACTACAACGGTAAATTGTGAGAGGCCTTAATTTGACTCTATTCAAGCTTAATAAATAATAATAATAATTAATTACAACACATAATAACTAGTAGTTGCAAGTTTTTGTGCAATGATAAGTTGATAGGTATTTAATAATATTTTTTAAAACTATAATATAATGTACATTAATTTAAATTTAAATTAATTTTAATTTAAGTAAAATAAAATAAATTTTATTTATTTATTTAATATATCTTCTTAAAAAAAATTCTATAAAAATATATTATAAAAAATTAATATGAAAATAGTAATACGAACCAAAAAAAACTAAAATAATTATAAAAACTAAAAATTAAACTAATTTAAAGTTATCACCTTAAATGTGCGAATAAAATAATCTCCATAAAGAAAAATCTATTATGAAATGTGTATAAGTTCGTAATGGGTAATGTTTGTAATCAATAATCAATAATGCTTGTAAGAAGGAAGATGTATATTCAATAATAATATACCTCCTCTAAATTATAACCGCACCAAATTACTAACATATGTTGATTGTTATGAACATCAATGCTCATTTAACTTAATGATTTATCCTCTTAAAATAATGTTTGTGATGCACAATATATATTTTATCTTTCCAAGGGAACGGAGTTTCCTGAAGACACTCACACACATCGCCTTAGAAGGATTTGAATTGATTAAATCCACTGCAAATTTGGATGGAGCCTACACCAACAGCCTTTAAACCATCTGCGTGTCGTCTGAGGATTTACGATGAGGATAAGAGCATTTTTATTGAAAAATCCTTATAAACTGACTGCAAACGTTCCAACTAGATTTGGCTTTAAGGGTCAGTTTGGCTGTGGGAATATAAAAATGGGAATGGGAATAGGAATACGTATTTTCGAATAGAAAATGGGTTTATGTATTCTTATTCTTATTTGGTTCACCTAGAATTTGATGCCGAATATATGGACTCAAAAATTTATGTTTTCTAAAATTAAAATTAAAAATTGGAATAGGAATATGTATTCCTATTCCACCTATTTAGGTGGAATAGCAAATCCTCATTTTTGGGTCAAAATTGGAATACGTATTCCAATTTTATTCCTATTCCAATTCCTATTTGGTGCATCCAAACAGAGAATTCAAAATGCATATGTTGCATTAATGTGTTCAACCACTCACCACTCAAGTCAAGTCATGCATGTTTGATGCATTCACAATGCTGATTCCACTGTAGAGTTCAGTTCTAGTGCATGTTGTCTTAATTTAGATTGTTTGTTTTATTTATTTCATGCTTAATAAAACTGCATGTTGCAGTTAGCCTTCTAGACATAGGTTTTAATTATTTGTTAATTAATTCGCATAATATGCAAAACTCTGATAGACTCTGATTTTTGCATGTTACTGGTTAAGAATTTTTATTATAATTTTTACTATCTTCCTTGATTAACAATTTTTGCATTTTTTAATATGCCTTACTATCAAAGGACCTTGGATTAATATCTTTAGGAACCTTCATCACAAAATTTGTGTCAGATCGAGTCATCTAAGTTAGACCACCTGAGAAATGTAGCCAGGATATTGAAGATTCATTCCTGGTGTGCGCAATAAAGTCTGGAAGATAGGTTTGATTTCCACCAAGGACCAGAGGTGCCAACAATCAGTATTTCCCTTGTCAATGGTATTTGAGGGACGGGAATATTTGATATGAGAGTGGAAAAAGATTAATATTGGTTAGCAAGATTATTTGAGATTTCCATAGCATTTCTTATTTGAGATAGTTGAGCACACTTCTTTCAACGAAGAGTTGTCAAAGGGATGCAGGCAAAATAAAATAACTCAAAATCTAATAGCGTTCCATGAAACCTTTAACGTTGTTCAAACCGCTGAAACTCAATATTCTTTGTTGTATGCGATTATTTTGTCTTCCCTTCATTAGAAGGATCAACTCTGCAGGTTTCTGAGTGCACACGGGTGGAATTTGAGTAGTTGATACAGAATAAGATTCTGTAATCGAAGGTTGAGTTTGCAGAAGAATGAATAATTGCACATTTATCCAAAAATAATCTTTCAAACTATTGTTTCGTTGGCTATATATTTAAAAACCAAATATTAATAATTAAGCCCATTTAGGAGACTTTCATCGGAATTTTTTGAGTTTCGGGCCGTGTCGGACGAGGTGAAAACCAGACTACGTCGTGAAAAGTAGAGTTACGGCTGCCTGCACTGAAACTATTATCACCGGTCGGAAATGAAAAAGGAAATGGTAAGGTTTTGTATGATACGATGACAGTGAATATAAGCATTCAAGCTGAGGCAATAAAACCTATATAATAGTGTATTATTTCAGGAAATCTTAAACATCATTTCATTGAAAATTACTATTCGAAGAAGCTGCGATTAATAAAAAATATGATCAAGGAAGGATAATCAAAAAAAAATGTGATCAAGGAAGGATAATGAAGGATCCAAGAAAAGGAATGATTGGATAACTATACCTGTGAACTAAAGATTGATTGTAGTTCATCTCAAATGGTCCTTGATATAAAATAATGGTTGTAGGATTTACATTTTTAGGATGATTTTTTGAACACGGGTATGTAGCTTTAGAGTCAGAGATATAAAAAAATTAATGTGGTATGCAACTTTAGATTCAAAGATGCAGATTTTTTAGATTATGAAAAAATATAAAAATTTATCTTCAGATCACATTTATGGATCGACTATGTTTCAAGGAGGAACAGGGATATAGCCATTAAGACTTGAGAGTGTATAAACAAAGTTGTATGCTATGTTATTGATATTCAAATAGAATGCTATCTGCACCTCCATTCAGCCTCCCACAGAGCTTTTCAACCTCTTATTGACAAGAAAAGGGAGGAATACATCTAGTTTGTGCAAGATACCCTCAATATGTAGATGACGATTTTCTTCACCCTAAATCATGGTTATTCAGAGCCCCAGTCAAAGTGGCTATGAAAAAAGAATCTGAATATTGTCACATGTCTTTAATCTACTTTGATAAGCTTTATAATACTGCATAGATTATTTCAAACTTAGGGTGTGATCGATCTGCAGCAACAAATATTTGGACATTGTTCTTCATTGCAATCCAGCTACGTTCAGGGCATTTCTTAATTCCACTCTTTCATCAGTATTCTAATTCTTGCAACATCAACCCATTTGCTAGCCTTGGCATAGATATGAGAAAGCAAAACATAGAAGCCAGAATTTATCGGCACTAAATCAATAACCTGTTCTGTTGCCTCATCGAGTCTTCAGGCACGACCAAGAAGATCAACCCCTAATAAAACATTAGGTAATTAGACATGACACAGGTAAATTACTTGTTACAATTTCAAGTGAGCTTTACTTTTAAAATATTTGCAAAATTAGATCAATTTTATGTTATATTTAACTCTCTTTCCAACATCAATCTTTTTAAATGTTTTCATTCATGTCATAGCATATCGTCTATACTCTTGAATCATTTCTTTTAGTGTTTGTATTTCAAAATATAAATGGCTTAAAATTATTCTAGTGTACATTATCAAAATATAATACAATACACTAAACATTGTATAATGCATAATATTACAGTTTATCTCCAAGTATATATATATATATATATATATATATATATACCTTGGGTATAGTTTCTTAAGTTTTATAAGACCTTCTAACAACCTCTATAATACAACAAAAATAACAAGGCATCTAAGCTTAATTCTATAAATTTGAGATAAATTGAATTTTGATTTATTTGTGCCAAAAGGAAAGGTTATTCATTTCATATAAGAAACAATAGTTAGAGTGGTAGGGAGAGATAGGGATGGATAGAAGAGAGGCCGAAGTGAATAAGTGAGATGAGTAATATGAAGAGAAAAGAGAGACAGAGAGGTGGAAAGATTGAAAGTGATAAAAGTTGGACAAGAGTGTGTATATGAGGGAGATAAAATATGAAGGAAAAGGAAAAGAATAAGAAAGTGAGAGGGAGAAACATAGGAAGAGGATAGAGGACAGTGTAGAGATTGAGTGATAATCTATATTTAAGGTGATAGATAGTATATAGATAGATATAGAGAGTAGATAAACAAGAAATTGAGAAAATAGAACATATAGATAGTGAGAAGTGAATGGTAAAAAGAGGGATAAAATAATATAGAGATAGTGAAGGAGAAATGAGTTTATGTGTATATCAGACGGAGGGAGGGAGAGAGAGTTTTGAATTATTGATTTCAAATAGCAAGGTTATCCATTTTGTATAGGAAATAATAGTTGAGGATAGATAATTATAATGAGAGATAAGGAGAGAGTAGAGGGGAGTGAGAAAAATAGATAATATAAATAAAAAAAGAGGAGTAAAGAGGGGAATATAAAAATAGATAGTGAAACATAGGGAGAAATAGTGTGTAGATAGATAGAGTGAAATCAAATATCAAAGTGGAGGAGAGTTGTGAAGAAAGAGACAAAAGAGGAAAGTGGGAGGGAGAGGAATAGGAATAAGAGATGAGGGAGATAAACAAAAGAATGATGAAGATATATGAAGTCATAGATGGATAGTGGATAGATAGATAGAGTAGAACAAAGAGAAATAGATGCATATAGAAGAGAAACATGTAACAAAGCATGATAGAGGATAGAGATAAGGAGAGAGAAAGGAGTGTCTATGTGTGTGAAAAATTGGACGAGAGTGTGTATATGAGGGATATAAATATGAAGGAAAAGGAAAAGAATAAGGAAGTGAGAGGGAGAAACATAGGAAGAGGATAGAGGAGAGTGTAGAGATTGAGTGATAAAGATATTTAAGGTGATAGATAGTATATAGATAGATATAGATAGTAGATAAACAAGAAATTGAGAAAATAGAACATATAGATAGTGAGAGATGAATGGTAAAAACAGGGATAAAACAAGATAGAGATAGGGAAGGAGAAATGAATTTATGGGTATATCAGACGAAGGGAGGGAGAGAGAGTTTTAAATTATTGATTTCAAATAGCTAGGTTATCCATTTTGTATAGGAAGTAATAGTTAAGGATAGATATTTATAATGAGAGATGAGGAGAGAATAGAGGGCAGTGAGTAAAACATATAATATTTTAAAAATTAAAAAATTAAAAATTAAAAAAAAAAAAGAGGAGTAAAGATGAAAAAATATAAAAATAGATAGAGAAACATAGGGAGAAATAGTGTGTAGATAGATAGAGTGAAATCAAATATCAAAGCAGAGGAGAGTTGTCAAGAAAGAGATAGAAGAGGGAAGTGGGAGGGAGAGGAATAGGAATAGGAGATGAGGGAGATAAACAAAAGAATGATAAAGATATATGAGGTCATAGATGGATATTGGGTAGATAGATAGATAGATAGAGTAGAACAAAGAGAAATAGATGCATACATAAGAGAAACACACAAAAAAGCATGATACAGGATAGAGATAGGGAGAGAGAAAGGAGTGTCTATGTGTGTGAATAAGAAACATATAAAGATAGAGGTAGGGAAGAGAATTTGAATAGTTTGTCAATAACTATTCCATAACATCATATAAGAGATATAAAATAGTATCAGCTTAATCCTTGCACCCTTCTATGTCCAAAGTGTGGGACACACTTTTCTATTTACCTAGGGAATCTGATGAAGGAGCATCTTTCCCAATTTAGCTATGAGTTGGCCTTTTGGAATTTAATTTGGGTTGTGGGCATTTAATGAGTTTTGCAACTAACTTGTGGCTTATGCATATATTTAATATAAGAGATTATTTTAAACTGTATTGGGCTAGGCAGACTTGTGGCTTAGTTGGGTATAAGTAGGGAGTCTTCTGGAGTCTTTAGGCATTCATTATGGGGGAGTGGACCCTAAGTTTAGCATGGAGTAGCTAGAATTTTTTTTGATATGTGTGTTACTGCTTGGAATCTGCAAAATGTGTGCCTTTACAATAATATAGTATATCATTCTCCCTTTGATGATCCCTGTCTTCTAAATACAACTAAGATCTTTGCTACAATTATTTCTCATGATTACAAAGAATTAGTAAACCAAGTTTAGAGATGCAGAAAATACACTAAGCGTACATGTTTATGGAAGAAAGAAAACAAGGTCACATGTAGATATAAAGCCTTTTGGAAAGAGAAAGTTGTATTAAGATGATATATTGAGTGCATTTTAGAAGGCTAGGTTATCCAAATCATTTACGAAATCATAATTAGAGGGAGAAATAGTAAGAGAGAGTGCATGTATGAGGGAGGGAAAGAAAAACAAGAAGAAAGCGAGAGGGAGAGAAATACGAAGAGGAGACAGGAGAGTGGGAAGATGAAGAGATATAATTTGATAGAGAAATGTAAGGTGATAAAATATATTATAGATAGATACACAGAGAAGATAAAAGAGAAAATAAAGAAAATGAAATATAAATAATGAGAGGTGAATGGTAAAGAGAGGGGTAAGATAAGATAGACATAAGGAAGGGGAAATGAGTTGATGTGTATATTAAAAAGATATGTAATGCTTACAACAAAAATTTGGATAGAAGCAAGACTCGTCAATGGAGTGATTGGTGAAATCACATATATTGTCTATAGAATGGGTAACAAACCACCAATCATGCCCATGTATGTTGTTATACATTTTGAAAGCTACAATGGACCACCATGGAATCAAGATGAGCCAAAAAAATTTCACATAGTGCCAATTACATTAGGCAGTCAAAGACAACTACCACTCACCATGTCATGGGCTATCACAATACATAAATCCCAAGAACTCATGCTACAGAAAGCAATGGTTGATATCAGTGGAATTGAAAGACAAGGACTCATTTTTACAGCTATATCTAGAGTAAAAAAAAATAGATGGTCTTCGTATTTGACCTACTTTCACTTTTGAAAGATACTCAAAAATGAAAAGCAATCCATATACAATTATACGCAAAAAAGAGGAGTACCGTCTAAATTAGATAGTTCTTTAGACAAAGCATTTATATTCTAAGTGTAACAAGAAATCAAAATAACACAACTGAATCAAACATATTACATACTGAACATACTCAAACAAATACTCAAAAGTACATAAGACTATAAGTGTAACCCCTTGCACCATCAAAGGTGCAAGTGCTAGTAGATATAGATAGGAAAAAGTTTAAGAAGCCGAAGTATACAGATAATAATTCAACCTACCTCAGGCCTATCGATAATCACAACTATCTTATTGGTATCTAATATTAATCATTTTAACAAATTCTCCAAACTACTTTGGCAAAAGGTTAAATGCTTTAATATTTTCTCACTACAACATTTGGGTTATATTTTTGAATTTGCAACGGTATGATAATTTGTGGATGATTTTCATTTTTTTTGCAGTTGTCTCTAATGTCATCACAATACCAATGTTTGTGTTGCAATTGCGATGCTCACGTGAGTATAAACAAAAACAAATAAATAACATGACAAATCATTTCCCATTTGTTTTGATCGATTGTGAAGAGTTGCGCACGAAAGAGAGTGGAGAACTTTGAACGAGGGTGGCTCGAGCCCTGAACATTGGTGAATATTTCATTACCATGCCCTTGTGATCATTGCACTTCATTGACGTGCCCTTGGTGGAGATTAGTGGAGATCTAGGATTTTGTTATCGTGCCCTTGTGATTGTTGCATTTCATTGTCATGCCCTTGTTTGTGACCTCTACATTTCATTGCCATGCCCTTGTGATCTTTATGCCCTTGCTCTATGATTTTGTTGTCATGTCATGCCCTTGTGATCTCTATGCCCTTTCTCTATGATTTTCTTCAAGAGGAGAAGAGGTACCTATGTAAATATTTTTTTATTTTCCTTCTAAATATGTATCTCTTTATATTTTCCCTAGTAGGTGATTAGAGAATCTTCTCTTTATGTATATGTATGTATATATATGCATACATACATACACACATGTGTGTGTGTCTATGTATGTATATATAGAGAAGCTTCTCTTTATATATATGCATGTGTATATATACATACATACACACACATATATGTGTGTGTCTATGTATGTATGAATGTATATATCCAGAGAGATCTTTTTTAAGGTGCTTATTGCATATAAGCACAATGAAAAAATTGATCCAGCTACATACATATTCCAAAATCCAAATAATAAAACAATAAAACTCACTCAACCCGTGGTAAGTGACTTGCCTCAAAATCTTGCACACAAATAATACAGACCAGGGAAAATGGGAAAAGTTTGCAAGAAATTTTCCAAAAACATATCATGGAAAATATTTTTAGAAAGAAACAAGTCATATAACCCGATTAAATGGGTCTACTTTCTGATTAGTTGGGTTGATTACGAATTCTTGTAGAATTGTCATCAGATTAGGTACAATAAAATGAACAATCAGTTGTTCCCAGGTAGCAAGATCAAATATAGTTTTCCAAGGTGATCAAATTACATATATAGATACATCACTTGCATGTGAGGCATGAAGCGCATTCCCCAACTTATAACAAATGATTGGATATAAAGGCTCCATATGCTAACCCAACAATGGAAGCCAAGAATGTAACCATGCATGTAAAGGCACAGTCTCCCTGCAAGGATCCCAAGTATCTAATGTTATTGTTAATTTGGGCATCACTATATGATCCAAAATGTTATGAAGTACTAAAGCCAATAGTAACTTCTCCCATGTCTCTAGAAAATGTAGCATAGGTTCAGGGTCCCTTGGCTCCCAAGAATTTGTAGCAACTATTCTCACTGTTGGACTTGAATAACTTCAGTAGTTGAAGAAGCAAGTTATGCTTCTGTGTAAATGCCATAATCACGAGGCTCATTCCCTTGCAAAAGCCTCTACTACAATGGCATTACCTCTAAACCATGAAAAGGATGTTGAAGTGGTTCCCAACCTAGAAACACTCTTATAAGAAATGGCAAAGCAAATGCAAATGCAATACATGAAAAATTGCACAACTTGTAGTCCTCCTAATATTTGGACTATAAATTCTCAAAGGTACTTGCAAGTGATTCCAATGGCATAGTACCTACCGCAACACTTTCTTGGATTCTATCTAGTGCTCCCATAATATCCTCCATGTTGTCTAGTTGTTGTTTCTATCATGCAATCTCTTTCTAAAGTTTCTCCTTCTCCTTCTAGTATATTGCCACAAACTCTCTCTCTCTCTCTCTCTCTCTCTCTCTCTCTCTCTCTCTCTCTCTCTCTCTCTCTCTCTCTCTCTCTCTCTCTCTCTCTCTCTCTCTCTCTCTCTCTCTCGTGCCTTAAATTTTGATCAAACTTTTGAATATCTACCTCTACCATATCTAAAATCAACTTCACATTGTGTTGTAACTCTGGCATAGATGTTTGATCCTTGATAGCTTTCATTTCAGCATTCAAATTTTCAAGATTTGTCAACGCCCTCACTTGTGGACCTCTCATGTCAAGCACTTTCTATAATGTTTCAACACCATGTTCTTGCTTCTGATTTAACACTTCTTCAATTGCATTTTCTTGTAAATCATTAATTTTTTTGAACATTTATAAACTCTTAGAAAGCGCATTGTTGTTTTCTATTAGCATTGACGGGATTCCCTTGAATAAAATCAAAATGAAGAGGCATAAATACAAATTATGACATTTCCTTCATTGCACCCATATCTTATCTTTATCTCCCTAAGCTAGACAATAATGTCTATTGGTTCGCATCAACAACTAAGATAATTAGCTCTCTAGCACTATCAAAACTTATTAATGGGAGAAAGATAGTCCAAATAAGTAATCAATATGAAATGGGAGTTTTGTCGATGCAGTATATGGAGATATAAATGTATGTATGTATGTATGTATGTGTATATGTATGTATGTATGTATATATGTGTATATATACATTCATACACACATGTGTGTGTCTCTATGTATGTATGTATATATAGAGAGAGATCTTGGCACAAGGAAAAAATTGATCTAGCTACATACATATTCCAGAATCCATATAATAAAACAATAAAACTCACTCAACCCATGCTAAGTGAATTACCTCAAAATCTTGCACACAAATAATGCAGACCGAGAAAAATGGGCAAAGTTCACAAGAAATTTTAGAAAAACATATCATAGCAAATATTTTTAGAAAGAAACAAGCCATGACCTATTTAAATGGTTCTAGTTGTTAATTAGGTGGGTTCATTAAAAATTCCTGAACAATTGTCATTAGATAAGGTACAATAAAATGAACAATCAGTTGCTCCCAGCTAGCAAGATCAAATATAGTTTTCCAAGTTGATAAAATTGCATATGCAGATGCACCACTTGCATGCCATACATGAAATGCACTCCCTAACTTATAACGAATGATTGGATATAAAGGCTCCGTACACTTGCCCAACAATGGAAGCTAGGATGTAACCATGCATGTATTGGCACAATCTCACTGTGAGAATCCCAACTATCTACTACTCCTATTAATTTGGACATCACTGTATGATCCAAAATGTTATGAAGTACTGAAGTCGGTAGTAACTTTTCCCATGTCTCTAGAAAACATAGCATAGGTTCAAGGTTCCTTGGCTCCCAAGAATTTGTAGCAGTTATTCTCACTGCTGGAAGAATAACTTCAACAAAGAGTTGAGTGTAAGGAGTTCAAGAAGCAAGTTTTGCTTTTGTGTAAATGTCATAATCACAAGGCTTATTCCCTTGTACAAGTCTCTACCACAAAGGAATTACCTCTAAACCATGCAAAGGATGTTGAAGTGGTTCCCAACCTTGAAACACTCTTATAAGTAATGGAAAAGCAAATGTATATATATATATATACACACATGTATGTATATGTGTGTGTGTGTGTGTGTGTGTACATACACACACATATGTGTGTGTCTGTATGTATGTATGTATATATACAGAGAGATCTTGGCACAATAGAAAAAATGATCCAGTCACATACATATTTCAAAATTCAAATTATAAAACAATAAAACTCACTCAAACCATGCTAAGTGACTTACCTCAAGATCCTGCACAAAAATAATGTAGACCAGGAAAAATGGGTAGACTTCGCAAGAAATTTTACAAAAACATATCATAGCATATATTTTTAGAAAGAAACAAGCCATAACCCAGTTAAATTAGTCTAGTTGTTGATTAGCTAGGTTGATTACAAATTCCTATAGAACTATCATCAGATTAGGTACAATAAAACAAACAATCAATTTTTCCTAGCTAACAGGATCAAATACAATTTTTCAAGGTGATAAAATTGCATATGCAAATGTATGTATGTATGTATGTATGTATGTATGTATGTATGTATGTATGTATGTATGTATGTACGCATGTATGTAGGTGTATATGTATATATGTATGTATGTGTATATATGTATGTATGTACGTATGTGTATATGTATGTATGTGTATGTATGTGTATGTATGTATGTATGTATGTATGTATATATGTATGTATATACATATGTATATGTATATATATGTATATGTATACATACATACACACACATGTGTGTCTATGTATGTATGTATGTATGTATGTATATATACAAAGAGATCTTGTGGATTGTGGATTATGGATTATAAAAAAAACAAAAGCAAAAAATGGCATTAATCATTCCCCGTTTGTTTTGATCAATTGTGGAGAGTTGCACGCAAAAGAGGGTGGAGAGCTTTGAACATTGGTGGAGATCAGTGGAGATCTAGGATTTTGTTGTTGTGCCCTTATGATCACTACATTTTATTGTCATGCCCTTGTGATATCTGCATTTCGTTGTCGTGCTCTTATGATCTGTGTATGTATGTATGTATGTATGAAAGTATGTATGTATATATGTGTGTGTGTATGTGTGTGTATATACATATATACACACACATATGTGTGTGTCTATATATATATATATATATATATGTATGTATGTATATAGAGAGAGAGATATTTGCACAGCAAAAAAATTGATCCAGCTCTATACATATTCTAAAATCCAAACAATAAAACAATATAACTCACTTAACATGTAGCATGGCCATAGATGCGATCGAAACATCTATTGGTAAGTAGATTCATCTTTTTCTCTCTCATTTTTCATCTGTTTGTTTCACTTGAACTATTATTTCTTAGGAGGCATTTTGTAATATTGGATTCCTTTTATACAAGAGGCGATGAGGACATTCCTGGATTTATCTGTGTTAGATGTACAGGAACACTAAAGAATTTTGATGAATTTGTCATGAGCAATGAAGATGGAATTCCCCTTAGAATAGCCCAAATTCCATGTACTTTAAAGATTGATTCTTTCTTAAATATTTTAGATATTAATGAAGAATTTAGATGTTGGGGGGGTGGGAGGGAGTGGGGCCAACCTTCACATGGTTGGCCCTAATTAGTAAAGAATTTTAAAATATTCTTGAAACCAAGTGAATCTCAACATTAACCTATGATTGCATGAAAACTAACTGTGTGAATCTCTTGGTTTCATGCAATGCAGAAGGAGGCCATAGTTCAATATGTGATCTCAATTCATATGCATATGACATCAAGTGGAGCTGAAAAATGCAACAAATTTGCATTTTTTTAGAGGTCTTTAATTGGTTATTTTAAGTTATAGACCATCACGAGAATTTTAACTTTGACTCTTATAGGCAAGGGTAATGTCCTTAGCATCCAAGCAAATCAAGACATTTTATGTGTTGGCTTGTTGACGACATTCTCTTATCCATAGCAACTAGAGTTCTAACATTCATGATGGTCTATAATTTTAAAAAATTAATAGACCTCTTAAATAAATGTAAACATGGTGGCTTTATTCAGGTTCGCCTATTTTTCATACATATAGAACACAGATGCATGTGCATTCTCGATTCAAACTGGCATTCAGAGTAGGGTGGGCACCTGCAACTTGACAAATCATTCCTCTATGGGGGAGATGGTATTATTAGTTGAACCTTGTATCTTAGACACTTTATGGCCTTTTGTCTTTGCAATATGGAGACTTGGAGAGCAACTTAAGGATGACCTGAAAAAGAAATGGTTAAGTGTATAAATTTTCTAGAACTTGTGTCAATTATTTTAATTTGAAACTTATATCAACTTTTTTAATTATGGAAATTTTCTAACATAAGATTTTGTTGCTCCAGTGCTTGTTGATGGTGACAAATGGATTGTGCTTATCAGATATAATGCAAACAAGTTTACTAGGATTGCATCAAAATATGAAGTGAGGTATGTAGTATTTGGGACTTTTCTAATCTCTATATATAATGAAATCTATAGATAGAATTTAAGAGCTGAAATATGGGTTACTTCAAGGTTATTGCTTTCAAGCGAGGTCTTGAATGTTTGGTAAACTATGCTTATGACTTACAGTATATGCATATTCTAGTCTAAATAACTTAAGGAGGATTATTTTTCCTTCCACTAGGATCTCTAATTATAGAAATAAAGGAGTAGAATAATCAATTTAACACATATGGACAACTCATAAGTTTCAAGACCTCCATTTTTGTAATATATTTATGGAGATTTATATTTAGTTTTGGTCTACCACTGAAAATTAGGTTTTTCTGCTCTAGTGCTTGCTGATGAGGATAAATAGATTGTGCTTGCCAAATTTAATGCAAACAAGTTTAATAGGATTGCATCAAAATATGAAGTGAGGTATGCAGTATTTGGTACTTTCCTAATCTATATAGATGATGAATTCTATAGGCGTAAGAAGGTTTTAATTGGAAGAAGAAAATATTAGAATGTTGACTAGAAGTTGTAGCTTTTAATATGCTTGAAGAAGTATAATGTTAGTCTAGTATGATTGATGCTTGTGAAAATATATCACTGGACAAGTTTAAACAACTAGAATTGATGGTAAAAAAATAAACTGAACTAAGAAACTGTTATAGACATGATGATTAACATTTAAAGTTGTAATCTATAAGTTGTATTAAGAATCAATGATGGAAGATTCTATGCGATGTTAAAGGTTCTACCATCAACACTTAGAATTCTCTTGAATTTGACTCAAATCACAACATTACTTGATTTTGAACAAATAATATTGTTGCACAAACTACTCATTTAGAAATTATTTGAGAAAGCTAATGGAAATAACCATGCAAATATCACATCTATGATGACCATTTGAAACAAAATAATATCATTAGAATTTAATATCATTCTAATAGTTAAATTGAACTTTTGATCAAGTCTAGAAATTGAAACTACCTCTCTTGAATGTGTGCAAGTTTGATGTAGAGTTTTGGAGAGGACATACTTTGACTTGAGTGCTACCCAATTTTGATATTGAGCCATGAAAATGGTCTCTCTATTTCCTACTTATGTCCACTCGTAGTTCTCCATCCTTCATTGATCCCTATCATATTCACAGTGAGAGCATCACTACAAAAATATATCTAAAAGTGGAAATACAAAAAAAATGCATTGAGGATCCAACTGCAGAGTTGTTAAGATGAATCATGTTCCCTTCTTAAAAAGGAAATTGTGACCACACCAAAACCTAAATATAGCACACCTAGTGGAGTTTTCCTGCCACAAAAAGAACATCACAATGAACCCAATATGCTCACATATGAATTTAAATTAAAAGATCCCAAGCACCAATGCCATAAATGTGATCATAAAATGTAGAAGAGTTTGATATGCTAATGCTTACCATTATCATTGAACTACTATCAAATGTAAGAAATTTTGTAGCAAAGTGATTTTACAATGCCTTCACCAATGTTTCTCGATATATCTCAGACACTATGTAAGTGACAAAATCATAGATTGAACAATATTGAAAACATTTTTAATGAGAACCATGTTCAACATAACTATTCAGTCTTGTACAAAAGAAGGGATAACAGTTGTACCTTGTGGACCAGACATTAATATTTTGGGGCTTGCACTAGGAAGCCTCTTTGTGAATTGTGCAAATTTATTTCATTCCAAATACATGAAAGTTGATGCAATCAGGAGACTTTTTGTCTATGCACTGTAAAGAAGAAACCTTACTCAATATTTTAATGAAATCAGGAAAGAAGGATTGATATAACAAAGAATTAATCTCAAACCACATCTGTTTATATTGGGTTAGATGCAATCCTAGAAGATTGGGTCATCCTAGTGTTAATTATTAAAAGGAAGATTGGGTTAGATATGCACTAACTAGAACAAAAAAAATTGGAGTCATCCTAGTGTTAATTCTTAAAACCACGCAGTCAAATCTCTGTAATAAACTCCCACGTTGTCACAAAAGTCCACTACATTGATAACTTGTTGGGAGTATTTCCTTGGTACATCCTCCTTTAGCTTTCCTTTGGATACCACCTATCTCTCTCATTGCTACATTTAAAAGAGTTGTTTACATGAATAGTAGATGATAAAATAAAGTGTTAAAATGAATAGTGATTTTCCTAGTTACAAAATGAAGTAACAGTGTAAACAAAACGAAAAATGGTGATAAGTCATCATTGCAAGATAGTAGTATCACATGAAGTTCAAAGGTAAATTAGAAAATGATTTCAAATATGATCATTTAAGTGCTTCAAAGGAATCTTTGTTACATACACTAAGAGAAGTCAAAAAACAATGGAAAATATGTGTTCAATACATTAAAAACAATGAATGCATATGATAAAACACAAACTATTTTCTCATAATCAGACAAGAATTTACCTGCCATAACTTATGTCGCTACTTGTTTTTGTTGAACTAATGGAATAAATGATTTCACATTGCATAAGATATTTCTTGGTTTCTGACTTGTCCTTGGTGAAATCTGGCTTGCAAAGCTACTACCAGTTCTTACACTAGGTGTTTTTGAATCCTTTTTTCTAACTAATGAACCATATTTGTTTTGCAACTCACTTAGATTTTCCTTTACAAAAGCCTACCCTCCAAGATTTGTAGAATTGAATTTGCAGCTTGCCAAAGCTTTCTTTTCTAACAGATCTAATCTTTTTTCTATGGAGCTAGTGACAATCCTTTTAAAGAAACTTCCAGTTGGAGGAGTAGCTATAGGTGAATTATGTTTTGTTGAGTCTATCAAAATATTATTGGTACTAAGAACAATTTTCTTAGTCAATGAGCTAAATCTTTTTCATTTTTTATTCATTATAGTATGATAATCCATATTCTCCTCCTCAATCGGGCTTTGCTCCTACTTTCTTTGCAAACAAGTTGGAGTTTTTGTCCAGGGAAATTGTGACAGTCTACAACTTCACATGGACAATCTGGTCCCAAACTAGACTATAGTAAAAATTGATTAGAAGGCTTCTTATTAATTGCAACTAACCCACTTAAACCACATTGACCTAGTTTTGTAACCACATTTCTTTTTATTGAAGGTATCCTTCAATGTCACATTTGTCCATGTCACCTAGCCCCTTTTGGAAAGAGAACTCTGAGATAGAGCTTGAAGCCTCTCTGACAGTAGAAGCGGCCTAGGCGTTACAAGCAACATTTTTTTTAATAATTTGACTAGTCATCACAATTGTGACGGCCTATTCCTACAGCTAGCCATCACTTATACAGCATAGTTGTCACAACCATGTCACAACTAGGATGGTTAGTCCCAATGGATGGACGTCACTTCCACAACATAGTTGTCACAATTTCAATGGAAAAGTGGAAGCTTTTGATGTCATAATTACAATGGCATAATGTTGCACTTGTGACATTGTGAAGATAAATGCTTGTCCCTTCCTTCTTCCAAGTTACGATAGTTTTGTCCATCGCTATTAAGATGAATACCACTGCCATCACAATTTATAACAACAAAAGTCCAACGCCCATCCAACGGGAGCCAATTCGTGGTTCTTTCACTTGAGCGACAAGTAGATGTCATAATTGTGATGGCCTGCCATCATAATTTGGGTCCAAATGTAGTACTGTGTTTTGATAAGAACTAGTTTATCAAGTCCAAACTTGGGCTCTTGAACTTCATTCTTCCTGATAGTCATATGAAACAATGATGTTACAGTATCAAATGTGAGTTCTTGTGATACTGAGGAAGAATTCGTTGTGTGTGTTTTAAGTGAAAACTCAATAAATTTTATGGAGATGGGAATGAATTTGTAGTGAACTTAGAATTGGTCACCAAGGAGTGTCTTGTGGGGAAATTGCGGACTTGTTGAAGATATTGAAGCATTATACTAGAGTTTAGGTATTTGATTTAACAGCTTAATTTGAGTTAAGCGATAGCAATTCTCATCTTCTAATAAGTGTTGAGAGGTCAACCATTCTCAGCCCAAAATAATAGCATGTTGAAAATAGGGCTCTTATGTTATTTGACAACATTAAAACTTAGTTGCAATCAAACAAAAGAACTTGAAATCTCATAAATAGTTTTTGCATATGAACTTATTCGATAAAGTACCAGAATCTCAAAACTAAAATTTAAAGTCTAGATTAGTAAGTTTCAAAAGATGGCAACAAATAAAAATTTGGCTAAAATACTTTATAAAATAGGAGGCAAACTTAGATTGGAATTAAAATCAAGGGAAATGTTCTTAGCATGTAACGCCTTGCTCATGATCCCAAGAGAAATAACCTAACATGATTCAATGTTTAATAAACTATTTTTGCTTTAAATTTTTAACCAACATCAAAGTAACAATGTGGAAGTAGCATAGATAAACACAACATTTACACATATTGCAATTACAATATAGGTTTTGTTCCTGAAGGGTTCCTTCATGTTGTCACATTAAAAAGTTTGTATTAATTAGTTTAAGTCTCAAGTATAAAGTCTCCTAGTCATAAAGAAATAACAGATCATTCTCACATAAGCAAATGCATAAGTACAAAAATAATATGAAAGCACATCTAATGAATAACTTCCATTGCACATGTCACAAGGTATGTGAGAATAGATACAAGTACATCAAAATATAAGATACATGATAACTTATGTACATCAACTGAATAGAAGTCTCCAAGATATGAATAAGAATGATAACGGGTACAACTACACCAACAAGCATCCAACATCTACAAATTTGAGGAGGACCCAAATGGTAAGAAGACACTACCTCCCGACCACGTAGTCACCTTATCAAGATCCCACTCCCACTGTGCAAGAGAGATAATGTATGATCCACACATAGATAATCAAATTATAAAATAGTCCTAGGAAAGTAATCCTGATAGCCAAATCTACCTTAAGGGTAATACAAACTACTCAAGAAGAAGAGATAATTAAAATCGAAAGGACACTCAAACTAATATCAAAACCATATACCAAGTCAACAAAAGATACCAAATACAATACAGTATCAAATCAAGATAAATTCAATGAAAGGTATCCACCTTAAGTCAAAGGCCACATGTCCAAGAACACTACTCAACAGATAGCAACCGTCATCAATAAAAGTAAATCACCAACAATAAGAACATCCAACAATAAGTACACCACTAATAAATAGTGGTCTCTCATCAATAAAAGTCAACTATCAACAATAAATGACATACAATCAATGAATACAACATCAAAAGTAATAACCAACAAGTACACCATTAGAGGCAAATATTTGAAAATTTATGGAGCAGACTCAGGCTACATACTAGAGAGTGTCATCACATGGTCAAACTACTTGAGTTGCCCTAGACTGGTCTCTCACTAGACCTCGGACCCTCAACATGACACATGCAGAACTTGAATACCCTTTCATAAAGATGAGAAAGAACTAGTCATACCTCTCACTAAGTATCACCTCATTCTCATCCTTAGCCTAGACAAGCTCTCAAAGCATAGAGGAGGCAAAATCTCTAACTTATCTTTTTAATATTTTAAATTACTATGTCATCATTGTTACACAACTTACAATGATTGCCTTGGCAGCCTCTTTGGGTCCCGAGCCCCATTGCAAGCCACTCACATAGACATGCACATAGACTACCTTCCCAAAACTCACAAACTAAAATTGTGTCACATACCACAAAAGTAATACTAATCAAATTTGGTTCCTTAACAAGCAACTCAAAAATAACATTGGTTCTCAAAACTTAAGTTCTCATAAATGCTCAATAGCATATAAAGCTCATAAAACATAAATCTCCATTCAAATCATAAAGTACATCATGACATCCAGTTAAATAATCATAAAAATAAATCTCAAAAATGCCAATGGTGCAGATCCTAACTTAGCCAACTAAACAACCCACAAAGAAAACCATCACAAAAATAAACATCACAAGACTATAAATACAATATAAGAAAATATGTACTTTTTAACCATATGATTTAATTCCATCATTTTCTCTTAATTTTTTTGGGTCATAAGGATGTGTTTAGAAATAAAGTAAGAATATTCATGTTTTGATTAAGTAAAATCAGGTTTTGAAAGGACCTGAAACCTTGTACAAAGAGAAACGAAAGATATAACAATGAAAGATCTTAAAACAACTGTGGAACACCACCCAACAAACTAGAGGAACTCACCATAGTTCCTATCAAGAGGGAAAAAACCCTACCCATCTAAACACAACAAAAGACCAATAAGATCATTTTAGCCCAATCTTTTGAGAATGTAAAGACATATCAAATGAAGATTTGGAGAATTTGACTTTTTTTCTTTTAAGTGATGTCCATCCATCCTCCACCTTTTTAGCAGCCATCTGCCAATCTAGACAACCCACTAAAGGGCATACAACATCAGTAACTATATAGAAGGGAAAGGGGTAGCACCACAACTAGCCTCCAAAGCCCTCTCGGGAGAAATACCCATAGCAACAGGAGATAAGGCAATTGAACTAGTGATAGTAGCAATAGTAGGGGTAGCCTTAACATTATGAACCAAAGCTTCCATAGAGACAGCATCTGTAGCATCCAAGATAACAGTAGTAGCAACTATGAAAAAATGATCAATCTGAGGTGAGAAATCTGCCACACCCCCTTCCTTGGAAACTTTTTGAACCATATAATGATCGTCTGAAACCCCCAACCACCAAGAAGGTGATTTCTTATATCTAACCTTATTAGAGGAACATTGTGCAACAAGATGGTCAGTCTTATGAAATTTCCTACATCTAAATGGAATAACCTCATAATCAAGATTTTGGTTCCAAGAACCATTTGAAGAAGACAGATTAATCTATTCAGTGAGACCCTTAGGAACATCCACCTCCACAAGAATATGAGCATACGTCATCTTAAAAATACTAGAAGAATTTGTATCAACCGTTTGGAAATCCCCAATGGTCTCCCCCACTGAATCCAGCCAAAGATGAAGGGGAAGATTCAGCAATCTTTACCCATACAGGTATTTTATTAAAGGATTCAGTAAGAGGATCAAATCCCTGATACCAGGGTTTAGCCATCAAAGGAAACTGCTCTTCCCAAGAGAAATAGTAGATACACAAAATAGTTTTCCTATCTATAGCATTTTCAAATTTCATAATATAAAAAGACCCCTTGCCACAGGATAAATCTGAAGTGCATCTGTTATGATGGGCTCCCAATATTTGGAAATCCTAGCATGTAAATTAGGAAGAGAGGGCCAAAAACTCTTAAAACGAAAAAATAGCAACAGTAGAAGAGAGATCCTCCACATTTTTAAAGATCTCGTCAATAATATATGAATCAAGATTAACCACAATGGGGCTACTTACAGAGACAAGCAACACCACAAGACGGGATACCCCTCTCCTAGCACAGGCAAGACCACAAATACCTGCCTCAAAAGTAGCCACATCTACATAAGAAATCATAGACCTCCCCCCAACAATCAGAGACCCTAATAGAGTCATCTAGAAAACCCTAGCAACCTCTGAGACAACCCTAAAGAATATACATGTTAATATATATTGTTATGCTAATATACTTATTTAAATCAATAAGTATTTATATGTCAAATCTCTTTGAGCATATAAAACATCATGTAATATTATCACCTTATTAATGTAAATAATTTTAAATCATAAATAATTTAATTAATAGCATAAATGTATATTAAGAGATTAAATATTAATACCAATTTCATTTCTAAAATATTAATTTAACTTCTATTTAAGTCCAATATTAATATTTAATTCTCCTTTAATCCATAATGCAACTAGAGATAAAATTATAAATTTAATTGAATTATTTATAATTTCTCTCGTAAAGTGAAATAGTTATTAACTAGATGATTACAAAGTGAACTCCACCACAACTTCTCTTAAAATATAATAAAATTATAAATATTTATTTATTAACTTTCCTCTTACATTAATAAATATAAAATCATTTATATTCAACTAAGAGTTTAACTAGACTTAAATAATCACTAATAGTAATATTCATTTTATAACTAAATGAATAATATTTATTTAATTTTTGAAATTAATAAATTATTATTAGTTTTTTTCAAAAATAAAATAAAAATTTGAATTTATGAAATTAATAATTAATCATAAAAAAAAATAATAATAAAGAAATATATCCAAAAATTAAATTATATTTCTATAAAATAAAAATAAACATGCAACTTCTATTTTTGCACTCCCTTGATCTCTCAAATCATGCAACTATAATATGCTTAGTTTTCTATTTTCAGTATATTTGTTTTCACATGCATATATAAGTTCAATTATAACATGCTTTCTTCTCAATTAATCCATTGCTTTTTCCAATAAATTTTGCACCCAAATCATTTTAGATATAAGAAGAATATTTATCTGTATTTCGAAAATTCATAGTAATCACATGATTTTAATGAAAAAATTTAAAAGTTAAAACCCTAACTATTCAATTTGTTGTCTTATTCCAATTTTCTATAATTAAATTTTCCCTATATTAGAAAGGGTTTAAAAGAATATAATCATAATAATTTTCTACAATTTTTTTGCAGTCAAGTTTTCTTGATTAATAAGTTTTCCTTTTCAAAATCTATAACATAATTATTTATCAAAAATTAATACAATAAATTGATAAACATTATGCAAGCATCTAGGAAGACACGAAGTATACTGATCTTTCAATAAAATTCTACAATGGATTTTCAGAAACCTACCTCAAAAAAATAGCTAAAATGTGAGACAACCAGTGAATGCATGCAAATCCAAACCCTCTAAAACTTTCAACAATTCTTTTGATTCAATTCCATTCCCAAAACATGTGTCCCTCAAATGAACTACCAACCCCCTAATAACGAAACATAACCTTAACTAAGGTTTTTGTTATCCAATATTTCAAAAGCTGCTAACTTGATTAAAAATATTAATATTTTAATTATTCAATCATTTCATGCACACTTATAGAACTTTTATATTAGAATTTTTTTTTCCCCTCCACTTTATTAATTAGTCCAAGCATTATTTAACACGTAATTTATTATTTAAATTTGTAATAATAATCAAAATTCATTGTTTAAATGCAACTCTAATTTAATTATTATTAACTAAATAGTTATTATAAAATAATATTAAATCTTTAATCTTTTAATATTATAATTCTCTCATTATCGAACTTCTTAAATTAAACTTTTAAATTATATCTTTTAAACTAGAGCACATCTCTAATTAATTTTTAATTAATTAAATATCATCATATTTTACTTTCTCTTTAACTAGTTTTCCAAATTAGACTTTCAAATTATGTCTTTTAAATTAAAGCACATATTTAATTAATTGAATATTTTCATATTTTTTAATCAAATAATATTTAATAATTCTCAATATTATATGATTAACCCAAATATTATAATTAATATCATTTACCAAATAAATCACATAGCCAAATCAACCTAAGATCAACATGGCCAAAATTTACTAAAATTCAGAAGAAAAAAAATACAGGCAAAGATAAACTCATGGGTTTAAAAAGGGTTTAAAGTCAGATACATGTCCTCCTCAGGACAAGTAATTAGGTTATCACTAAGATTGAACTTGAACATTATCTTCCCATTCTTACCATTGAGTTATTGTGATAGGGCACACTCATGTTGACAATTCAAGGAAATCGATGTCTGGTACCTACAAATCTGTATAAAATACGAACATGTACATGTGCATATATATATCTAAGCTAAACAGACAATGACGGGGAGTGGTATGTCGTGTAAATCTCGACTAGCAGAGGACTACGACTCCCTCTCTCAACCATATCAAACACATCAAACATAAATGTAAAATATACACACACACCATACACATGCAAGTATGGGATAATTATAATAGTAAATCCTAAATATAAATAACATCATATTTTAACATTAGCATCTCATCATCATGAGGACATAATAAACATCTTTTTAAGATACACCATATGACATCATCACAAAAGTAATTTCACTAAGAGCTTTAAAGCATCATTATTGCAAGTAGGAAACTATTACAACCTGACATAATCAATTACTCAACATATCAAAGTATTGAATTGATCAATTAAGGGCTAACACATCTATTGAAGAGTCATATGAAGCTTTACCAACTAAGTCTACAATGGTAGCAAAGGAGGGCTACTACATGGCACATTGATTGAATTGGAAGGATGCTTAGCCATGGTAGAGCAATCACCCCTAATTTATTGCAAAAGCTCTTGTTCTTGCAGTGACAGAGTTGAATCAACACGAGTGGCCAAAATATTCAGGTGACGAGATAAAACTATCAGTCACATCTTGTTTAATGCAAGTCATAACAATTTGACTCACAATAGCCTTACGAAGAAGACACTATAAAGGAGGTAGTTTAACTCATTGTTGATAGTTTTCAACATCTTCATGATTGTAACAATCATCATTTCCCAAGAAGGGCAACCATACTTAAATCATTTGTAAATATCAGGTCATGCAATCTACTACTTGACCTGGGATTGTATGACTCAATACATACCATGTTTCAAAGTTTATTAGGCACAATCAAGGAAGAACACAATGTAGATGTTTTTATAGTCATAGAAAACATAACAGTCATGACAATTAATGAGTGTGATGCCCATTTCTAGCCACTTCTACAAATGTTGTTAACAATTTCAAATAGACAACAAAAAGCTTCAAATCTGTTTGTAAGTTGGTCAACAAGCTGCTCAAACAATGTGAGCCAAAAATTTATTAAGTATAAACAACAAAGGCTTAAAGAAGAATTAATAGCAAGGGAATTACAAGTTATAGAATCTCATAGAATGAGCAAGATCTAAATGAGAGAAGAGTGTATATTTTTTATTTGCAACCATATCTAGTCACTTGATCACACTTGTGAGGATAACAAGGAAGAAGAGACAACTCAAGTAGTACAAATTAGCGTTGAGGAAGTTAAGGACTCGTTAGCGCAACTTCAACATGATAGACTATAAGAAGGGTTCCTTTATGGTTAATGGTAAGAATTGCTCTAGCATTTTATTTGGTGTTTTGGAAGTGGTTATTGATAAGCACTTTCATGAGAATGTCTATCTACACGATATATCTAAAATGAAAAAGTACACTTTCATGAGGATAAACTATTTGAAAGCAATGGCGTAATAGTTGATGAGGCAATACAAATGAAGATAGAATGAAACTATAAAAATTGTATAGCTGAAATTAAATCTAAGTATTCAAAATCTAAAGCATGATGATGTTACTATAGGGACTAATTTTAAGGACTAGTCAAAAATTCTATTTCATGTTGATTTTGAAGATTATAATTTGAAAGATAAGTTGAAGGTATCAAACAATTTTGCAGTCGTAGTGCATTTTGATAATGCTTATAAATACATTGAAGAAACCATGTGGGAGGTTAGTAATGTTGAAAAGGAAAAGGGAACAACGAATGAAATCTAGAGTGTACCTTTACACTCTTAAGAGTGCATTGAAAAGAATAAAATCATACTACTTAAAGTTGCTCAAAGATGGGGATATAGCTATCAAACTTGTTAAAGATAATGAAAGATGATAGATGAGCTTTGTCACCTACTTTGTATGACACATTACTCCCCATATCAAGGTAGAAATCAAAATTCTATCACTCGCATAGATTATGGGCATAATCATAGAACCAAAAATATCATACAAATTGTAGAAGGGGTCAATGCCCTAGTGAGAATGAAGATGAACCTAATTTTCCCCACTTCACCGTACCTAGATAAGGCTCACTATAATGAAGAAAGCTTTGAGGACTAGCAAGAAGATAGACACATGAGAATGAAGATGAACTATATGTGATAGCAATCATTTTGTCAATTGAAATGTTGATTTTGAGTGTTGGTGCTTATGGGGATGTTGACAGTTTCTACCAATTTATTTGGAGAGATATGTCCTAGTCTTCATGAAATGGTAGTTATTTATTTGTTAGCTGGTAATTTTATCTTTGAGCGATCAGTGGTTGATTCATGGATATTTGTGTTTATTTCTAGTGTGTGACAATGACACGTGGTGAACCTATGAGATAAACTTCATGCAATTTTGCAAGTTTGATTGGGTTATATGTTTGTTCAATTGGTTGATTCAAAATGATGACAAGTTGATAGCCACCTACTTCTACTCCCAAAATTGAGTAGACGTGTTGGTTCGAAATCTAGACATTAACAGTGTGGATACGGGGTCCAAAGATAAACAAGTAATCTCTTTGGGGGAATTGGAAAATTAAGGACATGTTCATGTATTATTAAATTGACTTATAATAACGTAGTATAAATTAATTAAAAAGGGGGCAATTTCATGAGGGACATCACATCTCATTTTTCAACCTCTCGCATAAGTGGCAATCGGGTCAACCTTGACCTGGTCAATCTTTATTTCAACATAAATTATGGAAAAGATTATGTTATTTTCTACTTGTGTTATGTTCAGTACAATTTCAGTGGTTAACAAGCCCAAGTCACAAAAGGGGCAATGAGACCAAAAAAGAAGTGATTTTGTTAAATCATTCAAAAAAGTCTCATTGACTACTATGTTTGGATTTGGAGAATTTAAATCTCTCTTGGAGAAACATTGAGTGAGTTAACATCTTCCATTCAAACCGAAGGACGCAAACCTTCAAGTCATCTCTAGTGGATAGGGCATAGCCCCAATTTATCACCATAATGGATTCAAGTCATCATGTTATGTTTAGTACGATTTCAATGGTTAACAAGGCAAAGTGACAAAAGGAGCACTAAGACAAGAAGGAAGCGTCATTTTGTTAAAACACAAAAATAAGTCTCATTTTCAACAATGTTTGGATTATTGTTTTGTTTGGAGAATTTGAATTTCTCTTGGAGAAACACTGAGTTAACATCTTCCATTTCAAACCTAGAGGTTCTTTTTATATGTTTCGATCATTGCAATGGATTCAAGTCATCAAACTAAGTTTAGAGGTTCTTTTTATATGTTTCCAATCTAACTATTACTGTTGTTTATAATATCGAACACGCATATTAGTGTATTGGCTGATCTATAATACGGGTTTATTATTTGGTTTATGTTGCTTCTTTATGCATATTAGTGTACTACTGGTCTGTAATATTGATTTACTGTTTATGTTGCTGCTTTATGCATACTAGTGTATTGCTAGTCTGTAATATTGATTCACTGTTTATTTTGCTGCTTTATGCATATTAGTGTATTCCTGGTCTGTAATATTGATTCACTATCTGGTTTATGTTGCTGGATTATATTGCGTAATTTATCAGTTGACTATTTGTGAGAAAAATTGTAGATAAAATCCTACTGGGATATTGCATAACTGCTTGGTTAAGATTTAACTGGAATAACAACTGTCTGCTGAGCTCAACAACCAATAGATTGTAAAATATTCTTTTAAATAAATTCTAGAATTTAATCATTTATGACAGCTTGTGGTATCATTAGCGAATATCCAGCGAGCTTTCACTTGAATTAAGATATTTATAAAAGGTAACTTCGACAAATTGATTAGCTGATGATGGCTGTACCAACTTTAAATAAACAATATTTTAGTTTTAGTTCAAACATGCTGCTGCTGATGTGCTTTGATTTGATAAAATTCTTTCGACATATTATAAAAATGCAAATGCTCCATTTTTACAGCTTAAAATATGTTATTTGAAATGTTAAAAGACAACCTCAACCATGCGAGACCTCGTGAATAGAATCTATTCAAGACCAGTAACGTTATTTACAGAGATGACTATTTGTTCACAGATAAGATCCTACCATTAACAATATGGCTTGATTGAGATCTAATTAGAACCTACCGCTCATCCACCGAACAATCACCAATATAAATATGTAAAACATTCTTTCCAATAGATTCTAAAATTTAACCATCTACGACAAGCTTGTGATAGGAAAATTTCCAGCTAGCTTTCATTTCCAAAGCCCTCTTACAAATTAATAAGCCGCGGATGTTCGTTCCAACTTCAAATAAACAATATTCTAGTTCAAACATGCTGCCGATGCTTGATATGACATATTCTTTAGCATATTAAAAAAAAAGGTAAGCAAATGCGACCTTTTTATTGCTTAAAATTTGTTCTGTATTTTATGGCACGTAAAAGGACGATCTCAGATCTCATGACTACAACAATCTTGTTAACATAAGAACAGTGACTATACGATCAAAATTCGCTGACATAATGCTCTACACAGATGAATATTTGTTCACAGATAAGATCCTGCCCATGAACAATACGGCAAACATACCATCTGAGTTTTAAGAGCTCAATGCTTTGCACACCATCAACACTATTGTCATCTTCGTCAAATAGCTCCCTTTGTAATGTCTGCATAAAAATGAGTATAATTAGAACACAAACAATAAAACCAAAAATAAAAAATAAAAAAATAAAAAAACCTAAAACCTAAAACACGTTGTACAAGATTTCCCCAAAAATTTTGCATTTAACAAAAAACGAGAGCAACCCAAAATACCACAGAATTGATCTTGTTTCCCCAAAGACGGTGTCTCAAAGAACACTCGGACCCTTGGAATCAAAATGGTTACACTGGTATATATGTACATGATGTTATGTCTACTATTAAATCTAGTACATTTAAACATATAAATATGGGAGTACAGCTGAATAATACGGTATATAACTGAATATGAAAATTTACAACACATGCAAAAAGGCTTAAGCAGGCTGAAAGCATATCACAAAAAAATAATGCATTTCTTGGCTCTGCATAAAATAATTAATTACCTATGCGTGCTAGAACTAGAGATGAGGCAGTCTCTCCCAGCAAAATAGTTTATAGAGCTAGTCCTACAAGAGTCCCCAGCAACATTAAGATCTCAAAAGCTAAGAATTCATTAAATGTTAAAACATACGAACACAGAGCAAAAACATTTCAGAGAAGAATATCTACCTTTATATAAAAATCTTTAACATCAAGATGGAACGAACACCCAAACTCTCTAAGGGATTGAACAACAATAACATGTGTGCATGAATATTCTGCATGCATATAATCCATTATTACCACTGGCATGGCTAAGTGGGCAAACCCCATCACCATGTTAATTCCATAAAATATTTACTATATAAAAAGAATGTAAGAAAATTGCTCAAACCCATTGCAGAAGTGGGAAAAATCAAAATATATTATTCTCAAAATGAGTAATGAAAATAGAAGATGGCTTTGCAGTTAAAGTTGTAATTCTATTTTGACTCTCCTATAAGTCATCATGCTACAAGGTTTATTAAACAAAACATGGAACTACTGAAAGCATCATTCCCTTTTTAAATTGAATACTGTACTCTTAGAGCATAATTGCATGTGCTTAGTAGAAGTTTGTTTTCTATTTGATTTTGCAGCATGTTTTTCTCATATTTTAATTTGGAGAGGTGGATGAACAATGACAATAGTGAATAGTTCCTTATATAGAGGTTAGTATTCTATAACTAAGATTTTGACACACAGGTGGCTTCTGATTGCTTCCGATGTCTCCATATACTGGGCGCATCTTTAGAGCAGAACACAATGGACATAGCAGGAACAGCAATTCTGCATATTATCTTATAACCTCCTCTTAACTCAATGTCCCCATGCTTCATATTTTCAACACTGGCAGGGATTTGGCTAAAGCTTAAGAAGGTAAAGGCTGAGATAAACAACATTACTATCTCCACATAAAGAATTGTAACATAATTTCACCCAAAATTTGCATTAAAATGGACATTGGTATAGTTCAATCCCCTTCTATCCTTCTACAATAATTTCTCCGTCTCCATTAATCAAACCAGAGGAGGTTGTTAAACCATGTCTCTTCTTTATCAACAGATACAAATGAAGCTTCAAACCCCTCATTCCAGCTCCATTGTAAGATCCATTGTATGTACAGATTTTTCTGAGGAAGAGAATTGCATCCTCGAGGGAGGGCCCTCACTCAAGATCCAGGAGGACGAACAGAAGGGGAAAAAGATGAAGTAGTTTCCCTTCTATCACTCTACAATAATTTCTCCCATCTCCAATCACTCCAAAAAGAGGATGTTCTTTAAACATATCTCTTCTTTGTAAACAGATACCCATAAAGCTTGAAACCGCTCAACCCAGCTCCATTGTAAGATCCATTATATCTACAGATATTTCTGTGGAGAGAATTGCATCCTCAAGGGACAGCTCTCACTCAAGATCCATAGAGGATGAACAGAAGACATTAAAGATGTTGAAGTTTGCCCAGCAGTAGAAGAGAAAAAAAAAAAAAGTGCTTTTACAATGTTGTGTGCGAGAATTAAACTACATATTTCACATTAGATTATGATTACATGTTGAAATTCAAAACTATTAATTGTTTGATGCTGATAAATATGCCAAAGGACATAAGATGTTTAATAATGAGAATATGTGTACTAGTCTTCTAAGGTTGCAAAGACTTGATGGATGTGTCCATATGAGAATTTGAGAGTGCTGGAGATACTCGGTGGATTCCATTATTTCCAACAGCTAAATTGATGTCACAAAAGAATCTCTTATTACCATTCTGGTGATCTCTTTATAAGAACAACAGTCCGTAAATCATAACACTGAAAGAGAAGTGTTAAGTCGTACACATTGACAAGTCCTTCTAGAGAGGCAGTTGAGCATATTGATCAGAAGACTGTCATGGCTACCATTATCATTACTAACAGATAAGTAACAATTGATTTTGCAGAGAGGTCGTGATGGAGGATAAGAATCAGAATTTTTCAACGCTTTCTGTCCTTTGCTTTGGATGTGTCAATTTCTAGTTGGTAAACTTTGGAGACAATGGGAGACAACAAACTAAGAATACCCTGCATTGGAATGTTTCGATCTTACATATCCAGGGGATGGGGGGGAGGGGGGCAGATCTTCCTGGTAACTATGCCTGAACTTTATTTAGGAAAATGAGGGCATGCCAACTGAATTCTTCTGCAAAATACTTATACTACAGATGACGCTAATGAGATTTGTGTCATTAAAAGATTATATTCTGAGACCTTTTAGCCAAAGTGAAAAAAAGCTAATTTCTAAGAGAGCCTTTTAAAATTAAAAAGATGAGAAAAATAAAGGTTATCAGGACCCTTTAGTTAAGGGTGAATTATAATGAATGTATTTTTTTAAATCCCTTAAAAGAGAAATAATCGTATATAGATAATCATGAAAGGCCACTTTTTTGAAATGTGTGATGGTTTGAAACCACTCCTTAAAATGCTATATAAAAAAATTATATGACATGTAATGGCAGCATAGGAAGGTGACCAGCAGGCTGAGGTACTTGGAAATGATATTTTTAACTCCAGAAGATATCATTACATAGAACTCTGAAAATAATACCAGTGAGTTGCTGTCAAATATAACTGTAAAAAAGTTCAAAACCAACATTATATATGTCATTAGATTATCAATCCATGTTGAGATTTAAAATATTGATAATTCAAAGCTGATGTCAATACCAAAGGATATGAGATGCTTGATTATGTAAAACTTTTGTACTGTTTTTCTAAAGAGTAAAGAAAGCTTGATGGATGTCTCCCTGTAAGATATTTGAAAGTCCTGAGATACACAATGGCTAACATTATTTCTAACATTTGAATTTGTGCATCTCTTATTACCATTCTGGTGGTCTCTTTAGAAGAACAACGATCAGTAAATCATAACACTGCAAGAAAAGTGTACTGCTGTACATCATAGAAGGGCTAACATTATTTCTAACATTTGAATTTGTGTATCTCTTATTACCATTCTGGTGGTCTCTTTAGAAGAACAACGATCAGTAAATCATAACACTGCAAGAAAAGTGTACTGCTGTACATCATAGAAGCATCTTTTACAAAGGCAATAGAGCAGACCGATCAGAAGTCAATAGTGACTCATAATCATTATGACAAGTAACAGTGATTTTGCATGGGTGATGATGGAGGCTAAGAATCAGAACTTTTTTAACACCTTCTAATCGTTCATTTTCTGGCAGGAGAAGTCAATTTTTAGTTGCTAAAATTTGGTGACAGCAAAAGATGGCAGCCAACTAATCCTATGCATTGGGATGTTTCTGGAGACATCTTCCCAAGACGGATCACCTGATAAAATGGGTCATAGCTATAAGGGCCAAAGACTGCTGAAATTTTCCTAAGGTGAGAGTGGCCTTTCCAGATGCAGTTCCTAGTGGGTTTATTCTAAGTCTCTAAATTACATTGTTTGTTCCACTGAGATCTAGTTCTTGTTGTTGAATACTAATAAGTATATTACTGTTGTTGATTTGGGTATTCTTCAGATAGAAATGATGTAATATTATTTTATAAGTGAATATATTAACACATTTATATTTGATTTATAGATATACTTTAAAATCTTTTAACTGCAATAATAAACAAATTCACTGCTACATAAAATAAACGGGTATATTAAATCTATAAATTTTATACAGTGGAGAAAAGTGGCACACGTTAGAATCCATACCAAAGCTGTGATGCCAAATGAATAAAACTGTCACCTTCCTGGTCTGGTTCACATATAATATCAACAACACTGCTTCACTAAGGCATCTCAAACCTGCAAAGAATCCCATTATAGCAATAAGAAACTTTTTCTCCTGAAAAATCAGCAAATACAAAAGAAATTCATGAAGATTGCAAATGTTTATGTAAATTTGTTGTTTTTTACATTATTTATTTTTATGGCTGCAGCATTTCATGAAACTATTACTATTTTATTGACATGATTAAAAAAGGGAAAACTTTGGGCACATATAAATAATCTATGGATCTAACTTGAAGGAAATCCCTAGTAGAATATGGTTGGAAGCTGGCAATCAGAAATACTTACTACCATATTTGAATAAGGCTTACATGAAACCCTAGCTAAGGAAAAATCAGGATACATCCAGTCTAATTATGTCTAATTGGCATCAGAATCATATAACAGTTATTAAGAAAATAAATTCACTTAGAATCATGAATAGATTTCTCCTCTAGAGAAGATGCCAATATGTAACAACCTGAGGTTATAACACAGCCTACATTTTGCCATTTAAACCACAAAAACAGAATCACTTGGCTGATCCTTGAATATCATTGCAGCAGCAAATCATTCAAGTGAATCACCAAAATCAAGACCTGTTTCAATCTTTAAATGAGCATTTTAACAATGAACTATAAGAGCCCACATTTTGTCATTTAATACACAAACAGAATCAGAGCAGCGACAACCCAGTCAATCGAATTGCCAAATCTGACACCTGTTTCTATCTTTAAATGAGCAATTTAACCACGATTGTTAGGAGCTCACATTTTCACTTTTCAATGTACCTATTTCTTCAAATGGAAATTTGGAGTACCTTCGACCTATAGGTAACTCATCCTCACTAAGTTGTCTACTTGCAAAGTCCCCTTAATGAGGCTGCACGCAAATATCAGTCAATGTCATCCCGTGAAGTATACAGAACCCATACTAAAAACAAGAAATCCCAGGAAGAAATTAAACATTAACTTGAAACCAACAACTGCTGATGAAACTCTAATGAAATAAAGACAAAACTCCACACATAGAAAAGTCAGAATCATACTTGAATCAGTCAGTCATGAAACCACAGTTTGAATGATCTCGGGAATCTTCTAAGTTCAAATATGCATACCTACATGTTACTTGGTGGCCAAGCATAAAACTATGACAAAAACATCTATCTAAAAGATTCAAGAAAATTGAAAAACCTATATGCACTAGGATCATGACCTGGCCTACGTCTATGGACAGAAACATAACACAATTAGGAAGTCTCTTTATTGTTATAGAAAAAGCCCCTTAAAGTAAATTGTTAAACCTCAAAATATGTTTCTATCTCTAATAAGACTTTAAGAGACTAAAAAATGAACCAGAGCATTTCAAGTTTTCTATCACTAGTTCGATAAACTTCAACTAAAAGTTTGGAAGATTTTTTCATATTTCCAATGAGGAACATAATATCTAACCCAGATGGTTTAACACAAACACTCATTAACCATTTTGTATTTAGTTGATTAAATTTTCTCTGACTTATACTCAGTGATTCTGTTATAAAAAGTCAATACAGAACTTGAAATAACTGACAGTATCATAGCTAAAAACTTTTACCATATATCGAACAACATCCGGAAATCCTTGGCTGACTGGAGACACTCATCTGCACCTTGTCTGTGAATGTTTCATCAACTGCATCATGAAAGGTCAAACAACAAATATTGCATGACTAGGCTACCTAGCAAGACATAAGCTATAGGGGATCCAGCTCATAGGATTAACTAAACAGTAGTCTTAACAACCAAAATACTTAAGAAACATATGTTGAAAACCTAGAGAACAAGAATAAACTTCTTGCAAAGGATGACTAACATGTCATTGGATCATTTTTATATCTCATAAAATCAACTAAATAGTAGTCTTAACTACCAAAATACTTGAGAAAAATATGTTGAAAACCTAGCGAACTCAAGAATAAACTTCTTGCAAAGGATGACTAACATATGTCATTGGATCATTTTTATATCTCCCGTTTAGCTCCTTTGCATGACTATTCATGATCCTGTTCGGTTGACAATTAACTTACTGTTGGTTTACTAACCTGAGTGCGTCTATGCTGGATGAGCTGAATATGGAAAAAAAAGTCCAAAAATAAGGTAAGAAATCAAAATACAAATGGTGCATTATTTCCTGAAAACAAAACAGACATCCTTTAGGATAACCAATCCAATCTGGCTTCTAGAACTTATGGAACACCTAACATACCTAAAAAGGAACACTATTGACACAATCCATTAGCCAGCAAAACTGTGAACAAGATAACACTAGGCCTTGGACATTTAAAATTTCACGCAATCAAGTAGCAACATCCTCAATGCAAACAACGTTAGCAGTGTGGAATATAAAATCATAACTTACTCAGGTATCTCAGCAATAGAATACCCATATGTTGAACAATGTCCTCAGATCGTTGGCTTGGCTAAAACTGCAGATGTTCATATGTTTCTTGTCTGTAAACATTTTAACTGCACCATGAAATGTCAAAAAATAAAATAGCAAGCCAGGTGGGCTCTCAAAACATAAGCTAATATCTGTATTGTAGCCTTAACAATCCATACATTTTGACATCTCGGAAAAACTATCTGCTGTTTAACTCCTTTGCATGACTGTGCATGATCCTGTTCAGTTGACAATTAACTTACTGTTGGTTTACTAACCTGAGAGGGTCTACGCTGGATGAGCTGAATATGGAAAAAAAAATTGCAAAAAGTAAGAGAAGAAATCAAAATACAAATGGTGCATTATTTCCTGAAAACAAAACAGACATCCTTTAGGATAACCAATCCAAACCAGTTTCTAGAACTTATGGAACACCTAAAAGATCTAAAAAGGAACACTGTTGACACAATCCATTAGCCAGCAAAACTGTAAACAAGATGACACTATAGGCCTTGGACATTTAAAATTTCATACAATCAAGTAGCAGCATCCTCAATGCAAACAACGTTTGCAGTGTGGAATATAAAATCATAGCTTACTCAGGCATCTCAGCAATAGAATACCCATATGTTGAACAATGCCCACATATCAATGGCTTGGCTGAAACTGCAGATGTTCATATGTTTCTTGTCTGTAAATATTTTAACTGCACCATGAAATGTCAAAAACAAAAATAGCAAGCCAGGGGGGCTCTCAACTCATAATCTAAAATCTGTATGGTAGCCTTAACAATCCATACATTTTGACATTTTGGGAAAAAAAACTTGAGACCTTGTGCATAAAAATCCTCCAAAGTAATGACCAACCAATGTTCTTCCATTTAATGTCTCCTTTGCATGACTATCTTGGCACCTTGTTCACTTAACTATTTACATACTAACTATTTACCTACCTATCAGTTTGCTTTACTGGACAGATCTAATCCAAAGAAGCTGGATATGGAAGACAGATTTTGCAAAAGAAAAGGCAAAATTCAAAATACGAATGGTGCATTGCATTCCTAAAATATGTAATTTTTTGGACATCCAACATAATTCTACTGTAAAACTTAAGGAAAAGGGGAGATGTAAAAGAAAGACTACAAAAATAATTCACTGATGTCAGAATCCAATAAACTTAAGAAAATATGGAAAAAAAAACAGAATACTCAATAGATTCCTTGCAAGGGATGCAAATTTTGCATATAGAGTACATCATCTTTTTTAATTTCCATTATATCTCTCATGCATGACTATTTGTCATCCCTTTCCCTTAGCAGTCTGTCATACTAAGCAGATCAGGACTGTGAGCTGAATGTGAAGGTCAAATGCTCAAAAGAAAAAGAAAAAATAAAATACATGAATGGTGCATTTCTTTCTACAAGTCAAAAAAAGGACACATCTTTATGAATAAAACTTACAATGAAAAGACCATAGAAACAATTCATTGATGTTATAAATGGTATTAACAAAGAGAACCCCAGGACCTTTCACTTTACTATTGCATTTGCACAAACGAAAGCAACCAAAATTCTCAAAGAAAAAACTAAAAATATAATGTGTGAAATACAAAATTGAAAAAAAAAATGCAGCATCTCAATAAGAGAAAATCTACATGAACTCAACTGCTAGAGACAACTACAAATAACATATAATTTTGGACTAACTATGATGAAATGAGAAGTTAGAACTACTAAATTATTTCCATATATTGATATAGACCCTCAAGTGCATAATACATAACAAAATCAATGCATATGGTAAGACAGGGTATGATAATAATAAAATAGTATTTATATCATTTCTATATATAAATAACATATAGCACTACCATATAAAACACAGATGTGGTAGATATATAGTGTGTACATGTATATCAAACTCTAGGACAATGTTACATATGATAACTCTTATACTCATGTACACAAATACACAATAAGTTATGTAGCATAATATACCATATTGTAATATAGTAATTTTACACACATAAGAATACAAAGCTACACTTGACCAAAAAGAGACATAAAACAGTACATGCAAAAATAAGAGCTAGACTTCACCAATAAATATTATAAAGCTTCAAAGTTAAGATCAATAATGATTTACTGGCATCCAACATCCATAGCAGTATGGTACTAATAGATTGCTACAACAATGATGCCCTGGGTTTAAGTTGACAGTTTGAAAGTAACCAATCACATGTGCATATAAAAGCACTTGAGTGAACACCTAGGGAAAGTGACCCCACCTATAACATTCACAGACCATTCATAAAAAAGGAATACTGACAATTAGCTAACACTACAATTCACTCCATAAATGCACTTAACATAAAAACTGTGTCTACTATCAGAAATAAACAAATTCAGTTGCAACTTGAACAAACCAACCTGCCTTCAATGACTATCAAGGTACACAAATATAGATAAACAAGACCAAACTAGTTCAAGTATGCAATACCACACTTGCATCTTAGAGAACTATGACTGCCACAATAATCAAATCAAAGGGTTAGTGCATATCATAAACCTCAAGATAAATGTACTAAAATGTAACCTTAAGGTACAAATAACCTGCATCACTATGCTTCACAACTTGAACTATCACACTAGCTGTAAATAACTTACAGTACTAGAATCTTAGAATCTATAGCAGATGAGCCAATTAAAGCTCCATAAATTCAATCCTCCAAAATTGACAATGTTGACACCTGTGTACTCATGTTCTATTAGCTGCAAATCACTAGTAGTACTAAATTTAGACATTTATATACTCCAAATGTCATCTGCAAAACAAGAGGAATCTTTGCTTTCTTGTGCTCCAATGATCACATAAGTCTTTCCTGTTTTCTTGTGCTCCATTGACCATAGGCCTCTATTCAGAGCCATCTTGTATAGAAGAGGTCCTTTAGTAACTATAAATACCAATCTGCAAGCAACACAATCAAGATAATGCAATATCCAAAGCTACTCATATTCAACAACCTGCCACCAATTTCACACCTCGCTGTTCTGTATGCCACTTCCATGGAATTTAAAGTCTGTATCCATTGCCCCCTTATTGAATTTATACACCATCAGATAAATGCCATACTATAATATGATACTGAATCACATCCAAAATCCCAGCAAACAATAATTTCCCTATCACTATAGGAATTATGGTTCTAACTTAAACAAATTGTATTGATGCTATCAGAATGACAGAATACCCATATTTCATACTCATCAATTGCTATTAACATCTCTTTGATCAGCACTTTCAAACAGGCATATCAAACCAGAATCATTAAAAGATACAATAGCTGGCAAAAAAATCAATGTCAAGATTGCCACCTTGTATAGCATGTAGAAACTACAGATAGAGATTAATGAGGAAGCTTACTCGCCATTGATGGCATTTAAAGTTCAAGAGCTTCAGTAACCTCATTATAACTCAGAATTCACGGTAATAACAGCTAAAATGAGAAAAAATGTCTCCAGAGTTTTAAGAGCTTCACAATACAAAGGAACTAAAAGATGTTAAAATGAATATTCATTATTATGAATGGAGATATCTTCTAGCCTAGCATCAAAGAGAACCATAATCAATGGGCTACAAAATCTATAACATTAGTAAAGTAGTTCAAATTGGCAACTGTAATCTTATAGAATTGAGTGTGCATTTTACTTGTAAGCTTTAACCACATAATCATCTACAGCACAATAGCGAACATACTTCGAAGCTTAAAGCTGCTCCTGTGCGTAAGGATGCTGTATGACGCAGAATGCCTTAGGTGCTTGAGCTTCTCGCTTTCAATAAAATGCAGATGAGTAATTGTGCTGTTCAAGGCAATTCTAACAAGTAAATGCATCACAAAAGCATCCAAATGACCTATAAGTTTGGAGTATATTTGAAGCAAGGAGCATTTGACTCACCAAACAATTCAAGGCCAAAGAATTCAAGGCATATGACCTACGTTAACTTATACAGAATTCCATCAACAACTGTCGTTATTTTATAAATTGTATATGCTATTATCAATGTTTTAACAAATGCTGTGCAGCAGCTTCAGGTTTAAATAAGTGGAGACCAAACGCAACTTGCAGCCAATAGTTTGGTACTTTGATAGACCTCAAGCTGTTACTTTTACTTATTCAACACTATTCAAGCAGCTAGAAAAGGTGATAAAAAACAATTTTCATAAATATCTGTAACTACACTAACGTTGAGTAACTACACTGGACATAGATGTCAGTTTCAGTGCCAGAACATGAAAAATAATAGTACACTGCATTATTACATGTTTGTGTTTTGACAATATAGAGCTTTATTTTTCTAATTTATACATATTCAAATGGTCATTATTCTGTTTTCAAGTATATTAAAAGGTTAATTAAGCACTCACGCGTCACAACTTCAGAAAGGTATTTTCTACAATACTTTACAGTCAACAGTCAAGAAACAGTACATTCCCCAGGCTAACCACACAATTTTGGTCTGCCAATCTTAGAAAAAGCCATAAGATAACAGCTCCATTTTGACTGATTCAAAAGTCATTGGCGTGCAAGAAGATTCTAATACTGGTGCCAGTTGTCTTGCAAGATATATAGCCCAACAATTAATACCTTATTGAAACCACAAAAGTTGCACCTGACTTGTTAAACACTTGGAAAAACGCATTTAATAATATATGGCATGACAGCACAAGATCCTGCTTTTGAAACTACCCATGCATATAGAAACTGTACTACACTAACCTGAACGCCCTCTCTACAGCAGACAATAAGCTATGCTACACTAGCATCAACAACTGTAAGACAACATTGAGCTGCACTACACTAGCCTTTGAAAGAATTACTCATGGGCACACAATAATGACCTAAAACAAAGTGCACATCAATATTGATCAAACAAACTCACCAAATCACACAAAAAAATACAGAAATGCAGCAGGCATCTAGTGGCAACATCTATTACCGACTTACTAGACAAGGCATTAAATTAGCAAATGACATGACAGCACAAGATCCTGCCTTTGAAACTACCCATGCATATAAAAACGGTACCACACTGGCCTGAACGCCTCTATACAGAAGACGATAAGCCATACAGCCATACAACTAAATGGCAAAAATGCAAGACATGCCAGACAGACCTAATCACACAAAAGAAAAAGAAAATAAAATACAAAAATGCACCAGGCATCCACATGGCAACTTCTATTACTGAACTACTAGACAAGGCAGTCTTATCCAGTGTAACTCTAGAAATAAATTTTGTACAAATTTAAAAAAATATGTTCTGACAAACAGGAAACAAACATCTTGCGATGCCGATGAGAATTGATAATTAGCATCTGTATGACAATTCACTTAACCTCAGAACGCTAAATGGTGTCTCCTATTTTGTGATATGTTCTAATACTTCCTATGTAAGAGCAAATAGACGGTATTACCTATCCCCTTACAGAAAAAGGGGATGATCAAAGAAGCTTATCCAGAAAAAACAAAAACCTTTTAATCAGAAATGTAGTGATAATCAAATAACACACCAAACTAATAGCAGTTTTCACTTTAATTTCACACAACATTTACTATTCTACATTATAAAAATTAATTGCTCAAAGAACAGCCTGATTATTTCACTGGAAGGCACCAACTTCCACCAAAGTTCTAAAAATCAAATACAATGCCCATCAGGCAAAATGTACTTAATGTTCCATGGCATTTTACTTCAAAGGGTCACTACTATTTAATTCTAAGTAGAACAGCTCCTACTCTAAGAAAGTTCAACTTCCACCAGTCTTAAGTAAAGGCATCAGATGACAAATTTTGATTTCACAACAGAAATGGGGTTTTAGATAGTTCAAAAGACAACTGAATTAACAAAGCCTCCGACCTAGCTCATCTCCGAACATGAGAAACACCACTTCGAGGTACATCATATCCCACCCGACCAGGGGGAGTATGGCCAGGACCATATTGAACGCCATTCACAGGGGGAACTGGCATCTGCATTCAAAAAAAAATTGTGAAGATTAAATTCTTGAAACCCATTTGAACCAAAAAACACCTTACAACCCATGAACCTAATTAAAATATCTTAATATATGTTACCACACCTGTGAACCCCCTCCACGAGGTATATCGTATCCCCCCCTACCCGAAGTAGGCCCAGGTATATCATATCCCCCCCTACCCGAAGTAGGCCCAGGGCCATAGGCAGCACCACTTCCAGGTGCGCCAGCCACCTGAATCAAACCACATATGCAGGCATGTATATGAGAGGCTAAATATATAAAATGAAAGACTTAATTGAATGTTTGACTAATACAAACACAAACCTGAGGAATCCCATAGGCATCCCCATACATGCTAGGCCCACGAGCTTCACGAGCATCAGGATCTTTAAAAGTAGTGCCATAGGCTGCAGCTAAACACAATATACAAATTCATCATGAATTTAGTTAGCATGCCAGAATATTAAAATTGATGAATGAAGATTGAAGTGCTGCACGTAAAGATATTAAGTTCAAATTGCATTTTCATTTATAAGATGCAATATGAAGATATAAAATGTACATGCTAAAAATATTACCACTCCCTCTCTTGTCAACATTGGCCAGCTCAGCACGTAATCTTTCCACTTCCCTTGCCATAGATATAAAATTCTTTTCCATTGACTGTAGTTGTTGTACCTGCTCAGTATTCGCTGCCTTCTCATAATCATATGCAGTCCTTTGTCACAGAGACAAACAAACAACAGCACAATTTCAATTATTGAGTGCAAGAAAACGAAAAACAGTTGTTGTAGTGATTAAATCACTTCGAGGAAATCACAATGAAAGAATCCATTTCATAATGCAACATTATAAGCATGATATTAAATACCTTGCTCGCTGAAACTCTTGCCTCAAACTTTCCAACTCAGCATGCATAGCAGGGATCTGCTGTACTTCTGCATGGCATCTCTGCAACTCTAGGGTAAGCTCTTGCACTTGACCCGTTAGTTCTTGTCTCATTGCCATCAAACTTTGTGCATCAGCACGGGCCTGTTGCAAATCAACTTTCATGGCTTCCGTAGCTTGAAGGTCAGCTTCCATCTTTGCAATTTTGTCCATCAAACCCCGAATTTGCTGCTCTTTGTCATTCTGAAAAGCTCCCATGTGGGCATGCATTCTCTGCATCTCTTGTTGTGAAATAGCAAGATCCTGTCTTAGAGCAACATGAGTGGCAGCTAGCCTCTGATTTTCTGCTGCAAGCCTTTGCATCTCACCATGCTGAATTGCAAGCCTCTGCTCCAATAACTCAGGAGGCAGTGCATCCAAAGGATGAGGCCCAGGGGGATGCATTCCAGGACCAAAAGGTTCATGAATCATGCCCGGACCTGGAAGGAATCTACCATGGGGGGGCGGCATACGTCCTCTACCAGCCATTCTGAAAACGGCGAGCAGCTATCTGAACAAATACAAAAGATACATCAAATCAAATATATGAACATATGACACACATTCACTTATTTTCTTGTTAATCTAATATCAAACCAGAAAGCAACATATGAAGCCTGATGAATCTCCTAAGCAATACAAGGACCAGGGCCTTTAGGACTTTAAAATTTTGCTATGAAAACATTTCTCAAGATCCAGCCAAATCATCCTAGACATCAATACTAACATTACGACAATTTAATGAACAATGAGAAATGCATACAATACCTCAAGTTTTGCAAACCATAAACAATCTATATATTGTATCCTTTCAAATATAGACATGAAAAAAATGAGATTGACATTACCAAAATACCATGAAGTTAAACCAATTCCTCGCATAAATGACCAGAGGCATAGCAAATTAATTCACCTCTGCCAGACATTTCAAACAGACTTATTTTATACATTTCATAATATGCCTGATACCACTGCAATGGAAATAGGGTAGCTAGCATATGTAAATAGTCATTTATAATATTTTGATCAAATTTACCACAATTTTAAATAATCATTTATTGGCCAAGTCTTTTAAGAACGAAAACAAATACAGTAATCATTTATTGACATGTCTTTCAAAAACAAAAACAAAAACAATTCAGTTTTAAATTTCAGAATTATTGGCACGGTTTAAAAAGTAAAAAAAATGGCATGCTAAATTATTTTCATTATACTGCGTTTTGTATTTAGATTTTTCTATTTTTTGCAGCAAATTTCTGTACTTTTTAAGAATTTTGCTGACTTTTTGCCCATTATTTTCAAATAGTTCAAAAAAAGTTAATAGATTAACAAACAACTTATTCCCCGAAATAAATTTGCTGCTACCTTAGAACACATCACATATTGTATTAATTTAATACAATAGTAATACAAATAAAAACTCAAAAGACACAGTTTTATGACATTGTACTCAAACATGTACACGGACTACCACAGATTTTCATACCAATTCCCAATTAAACAATCTATAACCTCTATAAGCAACTCAGTAATTTAACTTACAAAATTGTTAATAAATTCACTTGTAGTCACAAGCAATGAAAACCGAGGAAACTATAGTATTGCTGAAAAAAACATCCTAGATGATTTCCCGGAAGGTCCATTCCACATCTTAGGAGGACTTGGTAATTACACACAGGTAATGTCCTATATTTACTATGCCGAAGAAGATAATCACAACTATATGAGGGTGTAACCAAACCGCCCTGCTAGGCACTACAGAGTCATGGTATAACATAAAAGCTTAAATTGGCAGTCAAGTAAGAGAGATCGAAGTTCAAATCCCGCACCATGGTATGGATAACTTAAAAACTACTGCGACCATGTGAAAAGGAATTGTTCTAACGACTAGGCCGTAGAATAAAATGCGTAACCTAAGTTTGTCCAAGGTTAGCCCGTTATATAACATAAACCGACTGCACTTGTGGAGTGTAAGAACTTCAAACGCAATAAAAGTCGAAATTGTTCGAAGGACTGAAAGACTATAGTGTAACCTTAAACCATTAACTCTTAACAATGTAAGGGGCGCATTTTCAATTAAGGGAAAACTTCACTGTAAAATTACCAAAAACCCTGACAATTGAAAGAAAATTATTACAAGAAGCAACAAGCAGCAGCATAAAGGACCCAGACCACTCGACATTCGAAACGTAAGTATATCAAAGCCCTACAACGAAAGCACGTTTCTTTTCTAAATACTGCGGACTCAGAAAGCGTCAGTACCCATTCAATAGCTCACAGCCAAATGAGCGCCACAAATCTTGAAACCCTAATCCTTTATTATTGCACATCAAAATAGCAATGAAGCAAAACCAATTATCAGGTGCAACCCCTCGATATTACCTGGCTCTTGCCGTGACCTGTGACTTCAATACAGGCTAACTTTAGAGAAAAGTAGCCAAACCCTAGGGAAAAAGACTTTCCAATGCAATAAAAACTAATAAAACAACGTTTGGCAGTAGAAGGATATGAGTCAACCGCGAGACCTCGAAAACTAGATTTTGCAAGAGCAGCCCAGAACTTTTTTCCAGCCCAGTCAATGGAAAACAGCAAAAACAAAACAAAAAAAAAATCGCTAAATTTCTCTTCAGGGAGACTGAAAACTTAAAGCTTGCGTTGGATATAGTTACCTGTAAATTTTCACTACCTCCCGAGAGGTTGCTCGCACACACGAAAAAATAAGGCTGAAAACCTTGAATGATGAAGTAAAACTTACGCGAAGATAATCTATGTTGTAAATGCCGTTAAAGCTTTAAATAGGAAACCAATCCACCCAATGAACCAGTACAGCGCCGGTTATCACTTGATTTTTTAGCCGCTAGGTTTTAGATTATATAGAAGTGTTAAAGTTGTTTTTCAAGGCTTCACAACAAATATGCAAATGAATGAGGGAAGATTTCTAATGATGTCCACAAGACCACTGGTCTAAGGGACTTATGAGTCCTTCATGAGTTGTAGCTTTATACTAATGCTATATTCCTTTTTGAAATAAATTTCTTATTATAAATCTTGGTAATCAAACTATTAGTTTTTTTTATCATATCGTCTAATTATACATGCTTATTTCAACCTCCAAGATGACCCTATATTGTGTCTAAATGTGTTTATATGTTGTGCACTTAATGAAAAAGTGTCATTCAATCTCAACTGCAACTTCTTTGTGTAGATTCTCTCCTCCTACTCCTCTTTGGGCCTTTTTCTCTACATGCCTCGCATTTGAGATGATGTGAGTTGGTCCTCAATTGAGTCACTAACACCCTAACCTTACCTTTAGTGATTGTGTGTCCCCAAAAAGGGTTGAACACTTTGATGTAATGTATCTTTTCTAGACCCATGTTATGAGACCACATGGGAGTTTCCAATTTTCGCATGACAAACTTCTTTATTTCCCCATTAGTAGATGGACAATTTTGCAACTTGATGTTTGACATGCTCAACCATTTTATGTTTTCTTTCATCCAAGTCTTCTTTTTGCAAGCCAAACCCTCTTTCATTGCAATTTCGGGACAACATTGGTTATCCATGTTTTCAATTTTTTTTGAAAATCTTATTAAATGTCTTATCATTGTCACCTCCAACTGGCACATACCGGATTTTGGTAATAAGATTTCATAAGGCACTAAGGTCTTGACTTTTATTGTTGGTGATTAACTATTTTTGGGTCCTCTTTGACTATCTCCACCCCCACTTTATCATGTCCCCCCCCAAACCTCACATTCATAAAGAACAATTGTCGTGACCAACAACTTAAAGAGAGTTTTCTTCGTCTTCCAATCTCAAAGCTCGACCTTTCTATATCTATTTTGTAGTAGATGGGATCTCTTCCACCCTCCCTATATCATTTTTGTGAGTCTCCCAGTTGAGCCTATAACGGAAGTCAATCCCCAAATATTTGTGCTCTGCACAATTTCTAATGGACTACCTTTGTGTAGTGCCTGCCCCTAAGTTACATTCTTAATATCATTGCCAAACTCTTTTAAGCCAATTTATGTTTGATGATTAGTATTATTATTTTAGAGATTATCAGATGTTGTTTTACACTCAGTTTATTATATGATGAGATTACTTGGTACTCTATATTTCATGCATGTATGATGATTATTCAATGGTTTCAGTTATCGATGATGATTAGTTAGATGGTTTATTATTCCATGTGCTTTTTATGAATACTTACCCCATATTGCATGTGTATGGTGTGCGTGTTTGTTTTATTTATGTATGATGTTTCTGATGTGGTTAAGGAAGGGAGTCGTAGTTACCTGCTAGACGGGATCTACACGATGCACCACTTCCTGCCATTGTCTGTTTAGCTTAGAATATTGTGTTTGTACATGCGTGGATTTTATGCAGGTTGCAGGTATCGGATATCGACTTCCCTGAATTGTCAGGATGAGCGTACCCTATCGCATTGTCTCAATGGTAAGAGAGGGGAGATAAACTCTTAAGTCCAATCCCTAAACCCTTTAGCCAATTGTCCTAATTGATAATTAGGACAAGTACCTAAGTTAAGTACCCTCTGAATGCATCAAATGATGTAATTTCGGGATTATAACCCTTTTTGTTTTGATTTAGTATGTGTTTTTCTATGTAGGGTTTTCGTATGTTGCTTATGAGTCCTTGATGTGTTTTCTATTAATTAAGTCTAATTAAAAAAGATTAATTAATGATTTAATTCAATAGAGAATTATTATGATATCTTTAATAATTAATTAATTGAGAAATTAATTAAATAAAAGAACTAAATTTGGAGATTAAAGTTCAAAGATAAATTTAGAACAGGATAATAATTATTTAATTTAATAATAATATAATGGGAGTTCATTTTTAAATAAATGCTAAATATTATTGTTAATTAAATTAATTAAATATGTTATCAATTAAGTTTCTAAAATTAATTTAAAAAGTTGAAAGATATAAAATTATTAAGGATTTTAGATCGCATGATCTAAGCATGAGTTTAAATTTGAGTAATAAATTAAAAGATTAAATTATAGAAATTAATAATGTTATTTTAATTTCTTAAAAGTGCACATGAGATTAAAGTAATAAATTAATTTAAAATAGAAGTCTAGTAGAATATTAAATAAAGTTATTTAATAAATCAACTTAATGTGCATAAAAGATGAATGCAAATTAAAATAAAAGATAAGAAAGGTTAATTTGAGTTAACTCAGTTGTGCAAAGAGTCTTCTCGGGTGAACGCACAATTAGTGCCCCGGTTTGAGGAGAAAATTTGCTTATCACAATGTTGAGGGTTCATTCTTGGGGACACGAATTGGGATACGTTTTTTGGACGGAAATTTTTGGGAGACTACTTTTGGAAGCGAATTTCAGAAGGTTGATACCAAGAAGGTTTTCCAGAAGAAGGTTACTGAGAGGAGCGAATTCTTTTACAGTTCTTGGAGATTGCATAATAGCATCAGGATCAGGTAGGGTCTTGTGTTTTTTATTATCGATTTATTACGCAATTATCCTTTCCTGTCTTCTTCGTGTCTGGGGTTTGTAAATCTGAATTCTCTGCGAGGAATGTTTAAACATTACAATATTAGAATTTATCAGATACTTGTCTATAAACTTCTGTATACAAAATTTAAATGGGAAGGGTTGAATCTTAGACTGAAATTTTAAATTAAACGTTTGGATGATTGACTATATTTTCTATATCAATATAGAGAAGGAAACAATTTTTCAATGCATATATTTATATATATATTAAAAGAAATTATTTTAATATATATATATATATAGTTATAAATTTATATATATATTTATATCCAAACAAATTCATATTTAAATTTAAAAAAAATAAAATTGATAAAACACATATTCGTACTCCTTAAGAAAAAAATATTTAATAATGCAATATTTAATATATATAGTTATAATGCAATATTTATATAAGCCGACGGTTATTTATATTAAATGATTTTATTTTTTTTAAACGTATTTTGTTAATTCATTTTTTTTATAAAAATTATGCTATTTACAAAACAGATTTTATTATTATTTAAAAATTTTAATTAATAAAATTATAATATATTTTAATTAATAATAGTTTTATTTTTATTAATATTTAATAAATAAATATTAAATGTATTTCACATAGTTTGTAAATATTAATTTATTGATAATTTTGGTTTAATATTAATAAATTAATAATTAATGAATAGATTAAGATAGGTAATTAGAACAAGAAATTATTGATTAATTTAATTAAAATTAGTTTAATTAAAGTTAATTAATAATGAATATCAAATGATTAAATGGCAGATTTAGAATATTGACTTAATGGAAGTTATTATAGAAATGGGTTAATCGTAAAAGGGTAGTTGAGAAAACCTAGTTACTTGAATTCGACATTAAACTGAAACATAAACCTTACCTTAACTCAATAATATACTTTCAAATCCAATCTCTGAGACTTTGACGTTTTCTTTGTGTTCTCTGTGTTTTGGGGTTGTTCTAGTATTGACCAATTTAGGTTGTTACCAGAGGCTCGGGATTGTGAATGTGATGTCATGATGATTTGCTCTCGATCTTTCTTAACCCGACCATGGTAATGTGATAAAGTGCTCTATGACATGATTGTGTTTACTGTTTGTTATTGGTTTCCAGTTTCCTTGTGTGAAGCTGAGATGTATGTATTTGAGATACCTGACTTAACCATTTTCGAGTCTCGGTCAGTTATATTTGATAACCATTTTTGAGTCTCGATCAGTTATACTTGGATTGCTTTTCGGTCGCTTGAGAGGACTGAAGTGTGTGTTATGTTCTTGATGATGTCATGTTTTGACTTGACCATTTTGGAGTCTTCGATCAGTATTGTAATTTACTATTGGGATACTTTCTGGTTGCTCATTGGAGAACCATTGGATTTTGTGATTTATCATTGATGCCTTCAGTTGCTGATAGAGAACTGTCGTGATCATATGTTTATTATTTGATATTATCTATTGCTCATGAAGAACTGATGTAATTTTGTGGCTTATCTTTTTATGATGTTTTTCAGTTGCTTGTATAGGACTGAGGTGATTTTATTATGATTGTTTGATTTGTGATTTCATGAGCCTAGGGTAGGTTATCTATGTGTAGTGTCGGGAAGTGGCTTGCAATGGGGATCGGGGCCCTAAGAGGCTGCCTGGAGTAACCCATTGTAAGTTGTTTTAATAAGTGAAAACATTTACACTAAATGAGAGAAAATGAACCTAACAAGATAATTGTATGTTCTCTCCCATGCCTTGAGTGCTAGTATAGACTAGGATGGGGTAGAGAGAACGCTTGGTTATGACCTTGCATTCCATAGTATGCCTCATCAGTACGAGAGGATACTAGTGGCCGCAGGGATCAGTAGGGACTCGGGATTCCTAAGGGATTGCTCGGGTAACTTCTAGGTGACTTTTGCGATGACACTTTCCCGCTTGCATATTAGGTTTCCTACGTGTCTTGTGGTACCTCTGGGTCTAGATGTCTATCTATGTTGGAACCCTTGAGTTAGTATACTTTTAGGATTTCCCAGACTTAGAGAGTATTTGTGTTTTGTGTTTTGATACCTTGTTTGGGACTTGAAACTATCTCCTCAGCGCAGTGGGAGTGGACCATTTAGGTTCCATGCGGTCGGGTGGTAGTGCTTTTACTCTTACCATTGAGATCCGTTCCGTGGTCACCGTGGCTGGAGTTTTCGTGATTGGCATTTACCTTCACTATGTCCTTGGATTATTATGATGGATGGTTAGTTTTTATGTTAGATGTTTTATCATTATGGATGTATGGACGTATCAAGTATGGTGAATAGTTTTGTATATATCTTTACTGTACTTTGTATCATGGATTCATGGAGGTTGATGTATTTCTATTTTTACATATGTATATTCTTTTAAGCCTTTCATACCCTGTGACTTGTATAGTGGATGATTGAGCATTCCGAATTAATTTGCCGAGAGGCATTCGGAGCAAATGTATATTATGGACATGGGACTTTTTGATTATTCTTTCATATGCATGTGATAGTTGTTAGACTTAGATTTAATTAAATTTAAACGTGACTCAACGTCTTGGGATCTTTAAGAAATGTAACTTGCAATGTATGTTTGTCGATGATTACATGTTATTGCTTCCGCTACTATGTGTTTGATGTGTATGTTATACATTCTTACTTTTTTTTTTTTTTTTTTAAATGTTTAGCAAACTTAGTGAAACTTTAGGTTAATTCTTTTGGATCCCTTGGCAGGGCGTTACACTTTGAAAAGAAAGTCCATATGTTTTTCCTTACTTTTCAAATAAAAAAATCATGATTGTGTCTTGGTAATGTTAACTTGCATCCCTACTTCTTGACAACCTTATTTGAAAGCCTCTAAATGTTCTCTTAATCCCTAAGTTATTTTTGATATTATTATTAGATTGGCAACATCTAGAAGAAGCTTCACCACATAGCTAGTCAATTGGATCCCCTCACCATCAATTTTGTCTAGCCATGATTAAAGTTTATTAATTTATTAGCCAGACCAAATAGGGGATAATGAGCACCATTGCTTCACACCAATGTCACTACCAAAACACTCAGACATCCCCTCTTTAGTTTTGATTTTGGCTCTAACTCGCTCATAAAGTTTATGCATTGTGGTTAAAGAAGTACAATATCAAATGCTTTCTTGAAGTCTGCAAAATAGCAATAAGCTTCTCCCCCTAGATGTCCCATATATTCTATATCAAATTCCTAAGAGTCGTGCATTGAGCAATAGTGGAATGTCTAGGTCTAAAACTTGCTTGCCCTTTTTCTCTTTTTCCTTCCCCTTCCTCCCAGTTGTTGATTCCACATTCACCGTGGTCACAAAAAGTTTGTCAAATGGAGAATTAATCATAATAATGTAATAATTGAATGGTTTATTAATATCCCCAGTCTTAAATAAAGGGATAGCCACACTAGTAGTCCACCCAACTAGGAAAACCTCTTAAATGACCTTGTTAAAGACTTCTTTTGAGTGGGGAGAAAGGAGATTAACTCCCACTTTTAAAAAATCAACTTGAAGCCCATCAATGTCACTTACCTTACCATTTGTTGACTTCTTTATTCCTAGTTTGATATTATCCACTGTAAAGAGCTCCAGAGAATTGTTCACAATGGGAGGAAAGATTTTCCCATCAATTTTCTCATAAAGTAACTTTGTGTATTCTAACCACTAAGCATTAGTAATGTTGTTTTCAATTTTTTCCCTTTACTTTAATTCTTTCCAAAAATATTTAGGATTATTTTTTCATAAAGATATTAACTCGTCCCATTTTTCCTTTGCATACTCCTTTTTTTATTTGAGGTCAACTTTATATATATCTTCATGTCTTTTATAAGTTCATATCTTTCCCTTTGATCTAGGTGGATCTACCACTAAAAATTAAAGTGTTCCAACGTCTCTCAGAAGTAATATCAAATTAAAGAACTCATCAAATTGAACTTAATGGAACTTGAACGGGCTCGAAAGGAGTTCATTTGCTCGAGTTATAGTTGGTTAAAGTTTTGGTCAAACCTCGTACAAAGGCCACCAAAAAGGTGAAAATTTGGCCATCTCAAAAGTGGTCAACAATGGATTTCAAATTGAAGAGCTTTCTAACGGCATTCGTTTCGTCAAAATCAGAGTTCGTATGTAAAAGTTGCGATAGTTTGGATTTGTTGAAAAAGGGGGGCCCTGATGATGTTAGCATGACATCACCATGCTAACGTGACAGCTGGAAGTCAATTGGAAAAACAAAAACAAAAAAGAATCTTATGAGGTTTGAACCTCTAACCACCAACTCCCAAAACCAAGCTAGTGGCCATTGCACCACCGAATCGGCGTAAGTTTTATTTGAACTGCTTTATGTCGCTAAGTCCTCTAAAATGGGCCACCAGGTAGGTTGGAACCCCAGACTGGCAGCCTTCCAGGTAAGCATCGTTGCGCCATTTTAGCACTTGGTAATAAGTGTATGCAAGGTTATTTTTAAGTTTTAAACCGAATCTCGCCTACTTTAGCAAAAAAAGGTTATTTGCTAATTTTTAACCCCAAAATTAACATAAGCCAAATCTTTCACAAATGGCTAAAGGGTTAATTCGAGAGGGGAATTAATTAGAGGGTTATTTTTGTAAATTTTGGTTACAGCCTTATTTTGGTTAATTTTGTGTATAAAAAGGAGGGTTAGGAGGCTTATGGAAGGCATTCTGAATGCATTTTGCATTTGATTCAATCGATGCCAAGAGGAATGTGAGAGTTTCTCTAATCAAGAAGAATTCTTGTAGGAGGAATAAGGACAATGTGATGTAATGATGCATTGTCTCTGTAGTAAAGCCTTTTCAGGCGAAGTCTTTCTCGCTCTTTAGAAACCAATCTTGCGCCTTGAAAGCTTGTATGCAGGATGGTTTGAGTCAGGAATTGTTTAATGATTTTGCAGATGGACTACAGTATGTTGTAAATCAACTTTGGGAGCATCAATAATACATCGATCACTTAGTTGAGCTAGACCCAGAGACGTAGTTCGCTTAGATCAGATGAACTCCGTAATCAAATTGGTTATTTTCTCTCTTTTCTCTATCTCTGTTGATATAACTCTCTCTTTCTATTGATCATGTTATATTTAATATTTAATGTCTTTTCAGTTATACATTAGACATTAAGTATTTGTACACCTTTATGCAATTTCACTTAGCATATAATTGTCTAGATCCTAAAAGCAGATCACCCTTGTACAAAATTCTTACTTATCTTGCACTCTTCATCATATCATGGATTAGCTGAAAAAGTATTTGCAACCATTTTTCTTCTATGAGGTCTTATTCATTCCTTTAATGCTTTGTGTATAATATGGATCAACAAGTTGTCATGTACTTGTTCAAAGTCATTATTGACCCATTGAGTAGTTTTGTTATTGTTTATATCAAGGAATTGTTGTTTGAGATCATTGTTGACTGTGTCATATTTTCCTAATTTTTATGAGCATTCCCCATTGTTAATGACTGTCTTTTCCCTATGGAGGTTGTGTTCATTATGTGGATTTCTCAGGACCACATCCAACCTAAAATAAGGAGGCTTGTGATTTGACTTCATCTATATAAGGGTCTCTCCAATACCATACTCTATCATTTTGGATGTCAAATTTCAAGAACAAATCACATGGTCCACCACACTCTACCCATTGTAAGTTTTGCAAGTGATATCCTCTGATGTTGGTTAATCGCACATATTGTTGCAAATAACCATGCTAAAGGGACTTCTAGTCCCCAATAATTCTACCCCAAAATGTGAAATGCCCCCATTATTGTCCTCGGAGGTTCTTTTCCAAGAATGGTCATTGTTTTATTCTAACCACCAAGGGTTATGCTCCCCCTCCTTCACATTTTTCATTTGTCATTATTGATTATTAACACTCCTAGCATTGGAGTCCCCAACAGGGATAATTTCTCATGTATTGTTCAATAAAGATATACATTTTTTAAACAAAGAGAATGGGTCTTCATTGTCTAATTTTCGCTTCTCATAGAATTTGGAGTTTTTTGGAGCAAAGAAACAAGTAGCCAACGTGAAAAATTATTTCATATGTTGCTACTCGTGGCCATATCTATTATTTATTTATATCTTATTTTACAAATTATACAAAAATATACCACTTCTCTTGACAAAAGCTATAATTTTGCCATGTCCTTTACCCATTTCGTTCCCTTTGTTCCAAACTAAAAATTACTTGTATCCATCTAAATATGGAACCATGCACCCTTCATGCTGTGTGTTTTAACAAGGATAATAATAGTTTCCCTCTATTATGTGCCCTAGCCCAAGATCTCTTCTCCACAAATAATCTCCATGGTTCCAACTTAGTATACTTGAGTGATCTTATAGGGGGTTATTTCTTATTTATATCTTGTTAGATGTTGATTGATTTGAGCTTTCTTATTCTTCAACCAAGCCCACTTACCATCACTCTTGGATGACTTTACCTTTTCCCAATCCTTTCTTTACTCCTCTTGTTGAGCAAAAGTTAGATATTCATCTAGATAAATTTGTGTTCCCCTTTATAGCCCTTTATTGCTAAGAATGTCATTTTTCTCGTCTACATTTTTCAAGACAACTCTTATATGCCTATCTCTTCCATTATCCAACCTTTAATCTATCATGTTTTCTTATTGAATACCACTTGTTTGTTTCATCTTATCTATGGGAAAGTCCCTTGCTAGAATTTTGTTCATTTCTCTCTCCCTAAAGTCTTTCAACCTTTTGATGATGATATTCATAGTCTTGCTCCATTTATCTTGCTCTCTCCTTATCTAAATCTTGATATAATGGTCAATGATGCCCTTTTATTTATTTGTTGAATTGTTTACACTTTTAACCATGATTTGGCCTCTTCTATCCTTTCCCTTGAATGTGATACTCGTTAATTTCTATGTCATCTAAGGTTGATTGAATCTCCTCCAAATGTGTGATGCCCACCTATTTCACTATTTTATTTCCTTTACTCACTGTTACCCTCAATACTATCATTTCTTATTTAAATACCTCAAGTTCTTGTTGTCCTATATCTAATTTGGATTGCATGTTCTAAATTTGTTCTTTAAGATTTTTGGTTTCTTGTTCTATTTTGCTTGTGTATTTGACTACTCCATACACTTTCTTCTCCTCTTCCTAATTTCTTGTTTCTAGAGTTTCCATCATTATTTTCAAATCTACAAGCTATTCCATGTATAACTTTGGGGACCATAAAAGTAATTTTTTAATTGTATAGTAATATATATCATTGTATTGTTTACCTATACTACTGTCTCCTTTCTTTGTTCCACCAATTTATATTTTATTCAATGTTCTTGTTGGTTTTTCCCTATTTTTGTAGCCATGTTGGATTTTTATCTTGTGTCATTTGGTTCATTTTAGATTGAACAAATTTTTTGGAAATTTTTTGGATCTTCAATAAGATCAAAGTAAAACATGTTTTATTTATTTGCCTAGCCTTCATGCATGCATCTTAAAATACCTTTGTATTGTTTTGCATTCAGTAGTACGAGCCTTTTATCTCTGTTATGTACTTGATTGAATAAATTTGTCATATCTTATTCCCAAAACCCTATCAGGATTTCTACCATATTTAAAAATAGAGGTGTTGAAGAACCCCTTACCCTCTAGCTCTACCCCCGATGACACAAAAGGTTACTCATTGGTCCTGCTAGCTAGGGTTAGAGATTTTAGTTGAATCTCATTCCATCCACACATTTGGACAAAAAAATCTTTCTAACTAGCAAATGTGACTTGTTCATACTAGGTCTATGACAAATCAATGTGAGGTTATTATGTGATCCATCAAGGTTGGGCCCCATAATGTGTAGTGTATTATGACAAACTTGATTCACTTTAATCTTTCTCCAACTTTTTTAGTGCTATTGGTTTTCAACTATACAATTTTTAATTTTTAATGGTTCTAATATTGCCTTTTTGAGTGTTTCAAAAAAGTGTAAGGAATAATAGAAAAAAATAATAGGATACAAAGGAAGTGGACGAAAGCACACCTTTCCACTTGGGCTTATATGATATATTGGTGCTTCAACAGACCAGTATAAAAAAAAAACCTTTATCTAAATTTTACTTGGTTTACAACCATGGATTCTATGTGTTCCCTCTATATTGACAGTATTGGTTCTTCCTATGTGCTCATCCGCATACATTACTCATCTGCATGGAAAGCTTTTGCAAAGAAATAGGGAACTGACTAAGGTTGGGTATTTTTTTTTATAAAAGGTACAAACCAAGCTACTTTGTGGATTGATCCATGGGAGTTTTTCTTCGATGGTTTAGTACATCATGCACCATGTTTATGTTGATGAAATTTTTTATACTTCAAAAAGTGATGTGAAATACAATTTTTGTTTTCTTTATTTATTTATAGATTTCTACAATTTTTATGTATTTTTATAGATTTTATTTTGTTTTAGTTATATGTGTATATAATTGACTGACAATTAGTTTACATTTTCATACATCACTAGACATTTAAGTTTGAACCTAAAACCATTTTTTTAATTTTAATTTTAACTATGTTAGACTCCTATAATTTCCTTCTAGTCGTTATAAGTAGATCTGGCATACATTATATCATAATTGATTATGTTTTAGTATATAAAGATACCCATCTGTGTAACATCTAAACATCACTAAAGAAAACAATGAATATATGCATGACACACAATATTTTTCATGGGAATATTTGAATTTGGAGCGTTAAAGACAATGTTGGAGTAATTAGACTATCACCTTCGAAATTAATTAAACAATCATTGTTTTTTATTATTATGTAAAACAAGTTTTTTCAAGGGTTCCTGAAACCCACCAGTTAACAATAAACTACTGCTCATAGTTTAGTGCTAGCTACAAAGCAACATAAAACAAAAGGCCAAACCAGGCCTCCAGAACTAGACATAATAAAAAATAGCCACAAAGAGGAATAGGCAAACAAAAACCACCACAAGCCAGGGGACAAACAAAAAACCATGAGCACTAATCAAGGCAACATATCTTTGACCAACTCTGTAGTCTTCAACTCCAGTTGTCCCTTTGTCTCTGCCTCAACAGTCTTCAAATGAAAATCATCTAGAGTCTCCTCCTTTTCCCTCTTCCTCTTGTCTTATTTCCTTCTTCTGCTTGGGCTTTCATCCTACAGGCAGTCATCTTCATCTGTGATCTTGATTTCCTCTTTGTCCTTTTCCTCCTTCCCCCCATTGCTTTCCTCCAGCATTAAGTGTAGCTGAATAATATTATCATTTAATCCTTTGATAATGTTGAGGCTCTAGTCAACACAGCTACAGAGAGAACTCTCCATCCTTTCCACTCTTTTTTTTTAAATCTTAGTAACCCTTGCATCCAACTTGCTTATTCTGATGATCCCATCCCCCCTTCCTTCCTGTCCTGCCCCTGCATCTTGATCTTTATCTCTTCAATTTCATGGAAAATCCACTTAATAGATCAAAAATTGTCCACCATATTATTGCGGGCATTGTATGGGAGGTTCATCCCCATTTCCCTTGCATTATTGCTTGGAATCACCAAAGTCGGCTTAATGAGTTCCTCCAACTGCATTCTACCATCCCTTCCCTCCAATACCTCTAGATGGATATGTTCTCTCACCAAACCCATTTTTGTAGTGCTTGTTTCAAAGTTCCTCCATGCAATTTTCTTGCCCTTTGCACCAAGAGTACAAGTGGATTTTGTCAAACCATATTCCTCTTTACTCTCCTCCTAAGCTTTGAGATTGGTCTCCTTTCCCTTATTATGTGCCTTCTCTACCACCTTAGCTCCACCCCTCCTCCTTTTGGTTAGGTTGTCATCCTTTCTGCTTTCCTGTGCCTTACTAGTGCCCACCTCTTTCACATTTCCTTCCTCATCCATTTCCATCCCCTCTTTCTCTTCATTGTAATCCTCTATTGAATTAACCTCAAGCTTAATATTCCTTCCCTCCAATCCTTTCCTAGTCTTTTTTTTTTCCTTTTCATGTCCTTCATAATTTTGGCCACCTCCTTTTCATCATTTGAATGTAGACTACTATTATCCTCTGTATTAGAAGGAAGGTAAGAGCTTTCCATATCCTTTGAGAACTTTGTCTTATGTGTTATAGCTCTTCCATGGGTTTGAGCTTTAAAGTGCTCATAAATAAGTAACAACAGACCCTCATGGAAGCCCAGGTTACCATACGCTTTCTTCTTAAAACCCATGATATTCTTATTTACAGAGAAAAAAAGCTAGAAGGGGATGGAGATTTTTGTTCCATATTTAAAGTGGTTTAGGATGACAAAATGGTGGGTACAAATATTATCATACCTAGTGTCAAGCGTTATGTAAGAGATAATTGCCTATAGAACAAACCTCTAAAGTTTCTTTATTGATGTAGGTTCATAGTACACACAAGTCTTCACTAGTTCCTTCATCTCCTTGGCATCCTTAGCAAAGTCTTTCACAACATTTAGGGATATTTTCTTATCCCTAAATAATTTAATGCCATGATTAGGAGAATCAATGACCTCTACTATAACCCCTTCATTGACCTAGAATTTTATACCATCAATCTTCACCTTCCCATCTTTCCATGACTTAACCATAAGGTATGTTCTCTTAATATCCCAACCATGAAGTTTCTCTATGAAGCTCGTTATGCCACCTTCCCTCAGCTTCTCGCACACCTTTGATCTCCTCTTCCATGTCTTTGCTTCAACCTTTGGCTCTCTACAATGCCTTTCCCCCACCATTTTGTTGCAGAACTTAGAATGACTACTTTGTGTTCTCCAAGTGCGAAGAGCCAAAAATTAGTTTTTCTCACAAAAAATGCACTTGCCTTTTTCCTCAGTAAAGCAATAGTAATAACAATTACCAATCACCCAAAAAGTGTGCCACAAAGTCCCCCAACTATGATAACTTTGTTTCAGCTAGTGCTAGGTTTTCATTACTTTAAAAGTAGGATTGATAGCGTTAACTACCATTATTACACTTTATGTTTCTCGTCCTCCCCTAGATTCTCTTAATCCCAATTAAACTTTTAGCAGCCATCGAAATCCTCTCACCACTTAGCCATCTGTGTGGCATGTCCCTTCTAACTGCCTCATTGGCCATCCAGTCAGCAACCACATTAGCCTCACGGAAAACATGTGACACATAGACCCTCTCAAAGGAAAGTAAAATTTGTTTAGTTTCTTACATCATATTCTTAATACCCCAAGATGGGGGGTGTTCGCCCCTTAGGCATTTAATGATATTATTTGAATCCCCCTCAAGCCATAGGCTTTTAACCCCTACCACTTTTGCCAACTTACTTGTTTGAAGGGTTGCACAAGCCTCAGCATAGTGATTAGTTTGGTGTCCCAGAGGGAAAGTAACCATCACTATACCATACCATACTCCTGGGTTACCTTTATCCATTCTATAAAAGTTGGCTTTGTGTCATCCTTCTAGGGGTAAATATCAAAGGCATTCCTTTCTTCTTTTTTCTGAGTGTCATTACTACTTCCAATTTCACCTATGAGCAAGTTAGATCCCTTATTAAACATATAATTTTCCAACAGGGCATTTTGAATTTTACCAGACACAATATTGGCAGGAAGGTTGGCATCTCAAAAGATACAATTATTGCGTTCCTTCCAAATTCCCCAACCAAAGTGAGGCAGAGCCTACTTGCTTATTGCTTGGAGCCCTGATCCCTTCCAAGAGTCATCCCACTGCTTGAAGAAAAATGGTCAAGACAGGAGCACACCAGCTCATCCCAAAAGCTTGACTGAAGATAGACCACACCTCTCTAGTGAAGGAGCAATGGATGAATAGGTGATCTATAGACTCAGTCTGGTTCTTGCAAAGGACACATCTATTAGGAATTTGCAAACCCCTTTTACTAAGATTATCTATAATTAAGATCATGTTTTTTAGTAAAAGCCAAAAGTAAATGTTGACTTTAGGGATAAGGCCAAGGAGTTAGGCCTTTGCTAAGATCCTACCTCATTATAGCTTGGTACCTAAATCCACAAAGTAAATGCCATTAAAAGTGTTCTCCCAAACAAGTTGGTCCTGATCGTCATTCAAAACCACATAGTAGAGAATAGTCAGTATAGGTTTAAGGTCCCTAGATATTAAAGAAAAGTCCTTCCAACCCTGGCCTTGTATGTAATCACTAGCATATCTATCATACTTCTAGATACAGATACAAGCCCATCTTTCATATTCAACAATGTTTTGAAGAGACTTCAGGATCAACCAGTTGTCTTGCCAGAATATAGTGTCCTTCCCATTACCAACACTTCATTTTCACCTTGCTGTTGGTCATCTCTCTAGCTCTTAAAATGCCATTTCATATATTTGATCCATTGGGAATTGACCCTCCATTGAGCAAGTGTCTAATTGAAGGTCTACGAAGGTATCTATCTCTTATGTATTAAATAATCATTAATTACTTAGGTTTGTTACTTGCATTTAAGGTAAGCTTAAGAGTCATTTTTAGATTATTAAAAGGGACTAATTATAGATAAAAATGTAGGTTGTGTGATTAATAAGACACTTGTCTTTCTCTAACTTAATCATCTCTCATAATTTTCATCTAACATGTATCATTATGCTCTTATAAGCATTCAATGAGCTTCTTGTAATTTATCTAGGTTATTTATGTTGATCTCAATAGCATATTATATCCTTGAATTAATTATCTCTCAAAGTTGTTGTTGTAGCCAATCATGGCCTCTTCTCTTTATACGTGGTACCCATTTTGCTAGTTGGTAATTTATAGGAGTTGTGGAATTTACTATCAACTTTAACACTATATTAGAGCCCACTATATGTTCCAACATGGCATTAGAACACATAATATTTAAATTATTGTCTGTTTTTTGAGAGATTCGATCTTGAAGAGAAAAATTGCCTTGTTCGAGATAAAACATACATCATTGTTGGATTCAAAATAACCATAAACATAAAGTTTGCCTATTAATTCAACAATATTTACTATAAAATAATAAAAGAAAAACAAGACAAATCTCTACCATAACTTTTTCTCATTATATTATAAAGAAAATTGACTTTTGAGTTTTATTCAGAGCCACAAAACATTATCTGGATATATGTTAGATTTTGTAGACACTAAGAAAATCTTACAAGAAGTTTTGTCAAAATAGCACATTGTGGTTTTTTTTTTTGTCGGTTGATTGTTTAATCAAATCAAGTGTTTTTCTTTTTGGGTTGAAAAATGTTTTCTAGATTTTGTGCATGAGTATAAAAAATATCTTGGCTATCTACTTTTTGCATGCAATAAGTAAATTTTTCATAGACCAAACCATAAATGACATGTCTATTAGTTATTAACTAGCTATTTTTCTTTTCCTAATTTTCAAAAAATCATAACTTGAGCATACAATGTTGAAATTAGATAAGTGAAAAATTATCAGATGGATGGTTTTGAATAGTTCAAATGGTTTGTGTCTTGTTATCAAGTTGGTTGTTAATTCTTGTTATTCTTAATCAACATTGGATCTTAATTTTAACTTTTGAGATTGTATATTTATGCCAATGCTCTCCATATCCATTGGTTTAGAAGCACCTAAGCACCTAATCTATGAAAAATTGTTGCCAGTGAATGTCAAGACATACAAAATGTGCAGAAATACTTTATTGTGTTGATGTTTATAGTTCATACGCCAACTTATCTATATAGCATTAGGCATTACATGCTTCTATAGACTCGTGTTGACTCCTCAAATCAACAACCAACTTCTAACCAATGTTTAAACCAATACAACTACTCTTTTTAACAGTCTAATATATTATTTATGTGTTGTCAAGTTGACAATTTATTAAATTTTTAACTTAAATAGATTCCAGTTTTACATAAAAATGGCTAATATAAAACCTTACAAATATAGTTTATCACTAAAGCCTTAAACTACCCATCAACCCTTGCGATTAACCCTTTTAGGCCATACTTGCCAACCTTGGCAACTTTAAACACATTAACACATTTTCATTAAAATTACATTCAAATAGCTTTAATGGCAATAATTACACCTTGAAATGACCTTATAAATCATATTAGACTTTATTTTCTATTGGATCATCAAATGACCTCGAAGGGACTCGTAATGCAACCTTGAAGGTAAGTAGTGACTTGAAATGCGAAGAGGAAGAGGTTCTAATGGAGAAGTCTGATTTGGTCTTGGGAGTAGAGGCTAAGGTTGAGTTGATGGTAGGCCTTGAGAAGGTTGAAGAGTAATTATTCTCTAAGCATGTAGATTAAGAAAATGAAGAGTGTTGGGTATGTTGATGCTACCAATATAGAAGACTATCTTTTTAAAGAGGATTTGTTTAAGTTACATGTACATGCATTTGTAGCAGAGGTGTTGGCCATCATGAAATTGTTAATGAAAGGTGAAGGGAAAGGGCAGTAGTGGGTACTACTTTTTCCAATGGGTGGCAAGCCAAATGTGAAGATGAAGAAGCAAAAGCAATATCTAAACATGGATGAGATGGGACAAATATGACCTCTTGAAGCCAAGTGTTGAAATTTTTTTTCCAAGGTACTTCCAAGGGACTTGGAAGCATTTTAAAGGTAGGGGAATATGGTATAGGAGCACCTGAAAGTAAAGGAACACTATGGTTCATTTGATGATCCAAGAGAAAATAAAGACTAATATGACCTATAATGTCATTCCATGATATAACTATGGCCATTAAAGTCATTTGAATGTAATTTAAATAAAAATGTGTCAATGTATTCAAAATTGCCTAAGTTGGCAAGCATGGTCTATAAGGGCTAATTGTAAGGGTTCATGGGTAGTTTAAGGCTTTAGTAATAAATTAACCATTTGCATGTAAAAGGGGGATCTATTTAAGTTTAAAAGTTCATAGGTTGTTGAGTTGACAACTCTATTGTCAACTTGACAACACAAAAATAGTACATAAGATTGTTAAAAAGAGTAGTTGTGTCAATTTAAATATTGGATAGAACTTGAGTTATCAATTACAAGAGTCAATGTGAGTCCGAAAAACATTTAATGCTCCATGGTATAGAGAGAAGGTAGTTTCAAAAGTACAAGCATTTGTACAATAAGGTTTTTCTACACATTTTGCATGTCTTAACAATTTTTATAGTCACTGGCAACAAACTTTCATAGATTAGATGCTTAGGTGCTTCTACATCAACCATTCATTTATTTTTTCTAAGAATATAACTTAAATATATTGCATTTTTTTTTTCATATTTTCACCTTTCAATTGATCACTTAAGATTTTTTGGCTCGTGGAAAATATATATTTATGTAAAAAAAAAAAAATCTACTTTACATCAGTTGAGGTTATTGGGTATATTTATCTCATTTTGAAGAGTCGTCATGGGTTTTCTTTGTTATCATGTTATTATTGTCTTGAATAATGATACTTACATATCTTGGCAAAATAACATCTTCACTCATCTTTGGTGCTTAGATCTTTAGCCTTGTTTGTATGGACTCATGCATAAACTAGTGACATAAGGAGGTATATTAGCTTGGAGAATTAGTCAAATACCATGTTGTAGAATTGATTAATTATAACATAGATCTTTACATTATGTATGTTATATTAGATCTATTTATTGTCCCCATACACTTTGGACTCGACTTTGGGAGAGTCATGGAAATACTCGTGTATCTATTTAGTCCTACATTATCTTGTAATAGATTATCACATTCCCTACACATGCAACTTGTGTATCGGGCCATGATGATGATGATACTTTAAAGGATCTTGAGTATATCATAATTCTTGCAAATATTATGGATCAAATTCACTTGTATCATATTTTTAACTCCTCAATTTGAGACCTACTCTCCATCTACTATTACTCCTACTCAGCTTGAGATCAATACATGCATGTGGTCCCTATTGATTTAGTAAAATAGGACAATCATCTTCTAAAAATAACTACTTATGATTCATATATATTGGTGTAATTAATTATTCCTAATTATACTTTACTTAACCTTATGTATGATAATGTGTTACATGATAGTTTACATACGAGACACCTAGGAGTTTGCACCTATTTTATGCACATGTAGGATAATTCTGCTTTAAGTGGTGATAATTGTTATCCAATTCTACTTTATGTCTGAGAGCCACCTTTAGTGAACATATCATATTATCGTCCTCATCATCTAGCACATGCTTCATTGCACAATGGAGGATGATCCATATTTAGTGGACATGTGACTTTACCTTACATATGTGGTAACTTATTTACTCATTATAATTGTCTCTTATTGCCCTATCTTTATAAGTAGACCTATTATGCACATTTTCATCATTTATATTATTAATAATATCATTATTTCATCTTAATATCATTATATTTCTATTCTCTTGTGGAAGTTATCTTGGTCTTTCATTTGATCTTAGGGGTATTGTATAGTCACCTAAAAATCTAACCTAGCATCAAAACTCTCAAGGTGCGAAGAATTCTTCTTGAGAGTAGCAACCTTCCTTGATTCAATTATGGATAAAAATTAAAGCTTCTTGAGCATCTCATTAGATATCCCACTTGGAGAGAAAAAAATGGTACAATTTAGGGTTTTTTTATTTTTGTGGGTTTGTATTGCAAGTCAAAATTGGAATTTATTAGTGCAAATCACTAATTGGGATCATGTTAAGGATGTACAAAAGCCCCTAAATCAAATTTTGTTTCATCCCAATTGTATGTTGGAGGCTAAATATAGATCCTTTTAATTTTGAAGGTGCGATGTGTTAGATTGTGGTGACTGATTAGGAAAGTATTGTACATAAAAAAAAAAATTGGGCCCTATTTTTTCGAGATTTTGGGCCAACATGTAACTATTAATTATAACCCTAAAGTAGTAAAAATAATTGTATAAAAGAGCTTAGGGTTAGGGATTTTTTCACAGTTGTGATGCAAAATTAGTTCTTGCGGCGGTATTGAGCTATAAGGGATTATAGATTGTAATCAGGTTGTAATCACCGGATTGTAATAATATTGGACTTGCTGTTTGGTGGATGTAGCCCAAGGATTGGGTGAACCACGTTAAATCTTGGTGCCTTGTGTTCTTTTCCGTGTGATCTATTATTTTCTATTATTGGTTATATTTGCATATAATTGTTATTTTTGTGTGTGGTTTAATCCTAACACGATGGAAGCAATTCGAAAAAACAATTATAGTAGTGATTATTAAACAACAATATATTAGTCATCTAGATTCCTTTTTTCGATAATTTAGTCTCTACATAGTGGTGTAGATGGTTTATGATCTTTGTTCTTGTTTTTTTTTAAATTGCTAATCTCAATTTTTGCAACTATCATTTTTTTTTTGTATTTCATAATCATGCTATCAAGTCACGTTGACTATGATAAAATTTATACTTTCAATTGTTGGCTTGGTTTTTCAATTTAATTCTTAGATCTTAGTTTGGTCTTTTGCACAATAATTGAAGTCATAGCATGATTGTGGAGTGTAATCATTTGTTGATCTTAGTTTATAATATAAGAAGTATTGCATTCATATAATAATAGGAAATGGAGCACAATTAATGTAAAAACTTTGACTAGACTTACTTATGAGTCATAAGCAAAAGGAATCATCACACATTGTAGATGGCTTGCTTATTGTTATTAACTCATTCTCGAGTCAAAGACAAGGTGGAAGAAAATAGTTTGGGAAGATAAAAAGGACCATAGTAGATCATTGCTCAGTTTAAGTCTTCGTTCATATTTATACCATGAATTATACTCCAAAATCAAGGATGCTTATTTCATGTACATAGATTGGACCATTATTATTCCATTCCTATATGATCCCATTGTAGATTGATGCTAACTTTTCCTATGATGATAATACATTAGATAAGATTGAATATAATGCATATGTTGAGAGTGAGGATGATTCAAGGATTCCATTTGAAATTCCTACTTATCCAATTAGGATCACACATTCATTTCTTGTTGGTGATTATAGTAAGTCATTGAAATATATATCTTTTTGTCTTCATGGATAGGATTCCTCTCTGTGAGACATTCATTCCTTGTTTGTGGAGTCCCACATTTCAAATTTTGAAGATAATTTTGAGGGGGTTTCTCTTTTATTTGATGATCATTTCATGACAATAGGAGATACTTCTTCACCTTGTTTAAAGATTGGCATTTATGAGTCTCTATTTTTACTTGGTATGTGACATTGCTTGGTTTAGGTTGATCATGGTTAGGTGTTGAATTCTTCAATCTTGGAGACTCTCATTCAACCTTCCAAGACATAATCATGTTTGATGATGGTTATGACAAAAAATTTGTCACTCCATCTTTATCCTTGGATCTTATTTACAATTAGTTTCCATTGGTTCCTTATATTACGATTGGGTATGTACTTGATTAGTTTATGGCATTTGTGTTATCTAATTACATGGAAACACATAAGAAAATTTTAGAGACAATATCATCATACTAGATATGTATTTCACTTCCTAATTCCTATCTAGTATGGGAAGCGTTCCTACATTTGTACTTGGTATATATTATTGCCAATAGGAATAAGATAAATGTTGTTTGTATGCATTGTATAATGTTTTGTCTTCAAACACACACTATTTTTGGAGGACATTATCCATTATGGGGTGGGGAATTATTTCCTTTATTTCCTTCTCTCCTTCTTAAAGAGGTACAATTGCATGTATGTACATGATGTACACAGCACTTAAGGGTTCTTTAGTCCTCTATCTATGCCTTTTTTGCATCTCTATTTTAGAGGGGTCTATTATCTCATGAGAGATATTGCATTTGCATATTGTACATGAGTACTTAACATGCCTGGTAGCTGGGACTCATCTTGCATTATGATTTTAAGTTATTCCCCCAAGTAACACCCAAGGGGGTGTTGTGTAGTTAAATATACCTAATTACATTTTAATTACGATTTCTTAAGGTGATGCATTGCATAATAATTTACATACGAGACACCTAGGCTTTTGCACCTATATTATGCACATGGTGTAGGAGAACCCCACTTTTATGGCAATAGTTGTTATCTAATTCCACTTTATATACAAGATCCACCTCTACCACACATATTACATTATCATCCTCATGATATTACACATACTTTATTGCATGATGGAGGATGATCCACCTCTCCTGGACTTGTGATTCCCCTTGTGGAGATAATAACTCATCTATTCCTTACAATTGTCTCTTATTTCCTTGCCTGTATTAGAGGGCCTATTATGAAATTTTCCATCATGTATATATTAGGTGTAATATTATTCCTGCATCTTAACACAAGTATCTTGTCATTCTTTGGTGGAAGTTATCTTGGTCTTGTATTTGTTCCTAGGGGTACTATAGAGTCATGATAACTCTAACAATATCTTGTTAACATATCATCCTTGTTTGTAGGACCTACTATTATAGATATGGAGGACCTCCTTGTGGTCGAGGTACTTGTTTCATTTGTCTCTTTCTTTCTTATACCCCACTTCTCATGTATATTTTCTTGGATTTTGTCTATGTGCCCCCTGCATATTCTTTTTGGCCTTATTTTCCATATATTCTTGGTTTGTGTGGATTGTTCTATTGGAAATACAATAGGGAAAGTAAACTCTAAGGGGGTTGGGGGGGGGGGGGGGGAGGTCTAGGCAAGGGTGAATCAATACTTCAAAACTCTAACCCTTAAAACATTCACCACACATCCATCTCATAATTTGCATGTAAATTGAAACACTAAACTAAACACATTCATCCATAGCATGAAAACAAATAAACATTTCACATATATGACACAGGATATTTGGTTACCCATAAACCCTCTAGTGAGAAGGTAAAATAGGGGTGGGGATGACACCCACAAATCTTCACTACTGTAGTTGTAAGGTGTATCCAATGAAGGTTAGAATGTTTGATCATGAACTGTGATCTACCTTGTGAAAGGTCTACTTTGTTAAAGGCTTACAAATATTGTTAGATCTTACTCTATTAAAGGACTTCAACACCCTATTAGAAGTGTGCCTATTTAAAATACTTCAACTTACAATGAAGTAAGCACCCTGTTAAAGGATTTACAAAAGCCTTCTATGACTACTTGGTTAAGAGATTTTATTGATTCACCTACTAGAATGTCAGCCTTGATCCTTCGGTTAGCACCTCTTTTCCAGATATCAGATCTTCTCTTTATTGGTGTATACTTGATCCTCCTGATCAGATGTATCTCTTTTTTCCTATCTCTACTCTCCTTTATTCTCTCTAACTAATTCTACAATTCAATCCTTTGTCACAACTCCTTAGTCACCATGAATGCTCTGCCTGTGCATGCAAACTTCTATCTTTGCTCATACAATCTTTTAGGGTTTTTCCTCCTTAAGAATACCTAGGTAACCTAAGGTTAGGTAGGAATCAACAATTATGATTCACCCATTTTGTCACTTAGAACATCCCTCAATCTATTTGGTTACATGTACTGCATAGGGATTCTCAAGATAGATTTGTTCTTATAATTTAGAATCACAAAACAATCCTTAAGTCGACCCAAAAACAATTTACATAGAATTTTGTGCCATTACAAATAACTATGTCCAAAACTATTTATTTGACACTTAAAGCCTTTGATGCTCGACCTGCACTATATCTTTAATGTTGTAACTCATCCTCTAAATAACTCAACATCCATTATTTACTCGGCATCTAAATCACTCGACATCTATTAACTTGCTAGTGACTAGAGTGACTCAACACTAACTGTCTACTAGACATGCACTATTTAACAACTTATGCTTGACATACACTACTTTTTCGACATGCACTAAGTATTGTTAAGTAATGAATTTAGTGTGTTACCACTCATACGTCAAAACTAAAATGAGATCAATAAACTCCCCCTTTGACATGAGTGGAAAAAACACTTGATCATGCATATATATCCTTAAATTAAGAATAACTCAGATAATCTATATTCTTTACTCAACTCACATACAAAATTTCAAAATGTTCAATATTTTTGCAAAATGACTTATCAGTCATACCACAAAACTTCATAACTCTCCTTGAGTTGATTATTATATGTTGTATCTAAATCTAATACTCCTGTTGAGTAAATTTGCTTCAACTGCTAGCTTAATTTGTTTTTGCATTGACTCCCCCTTTGTGTATTCTCTCCTTTTCTGTCTCAATTCCCCTTTTCTTCAATACCCACCTTTTTTGACACTTATGTCATGGGTGGTACACAAATAAAGTGTTTGTCCAAAAATGTTTGATGGAACTTCATTATAGTCTTAAGTGTTGCATCCCAATTACTTGACGCTACCTCTAGAGATTGAATTTGAACATCCAACTTGGCAACAAGGTCCACTAAGCCTTCATGAGTAGAAAGATGAGGATCTTTCTTCATCAGTGTTTCAGCAAAGGCTAGTTCCTTATTAAACACCTCCATGTGTGGGGTCAACATGGCTTGAATATTTATCAAGTTAGCCCTAGTGTTTGCACCTTATGCATGTAATGCAGCTAGCTAACCTTGAGTAGATAACAACCTTTAAAAATGAGTCTTGCTTTGACCAGGAGATAACTTAAGAATATTACCTGTTGTCTTTAAATCTCCCTATAGCCGGTCAATAGCCCTTTGTGCTTCTTGTGCGAACAAATTCACATCACAAAGCTTTGTGTATAGAGAAAATATATTATCTAACACATTCTTTGCATCTTCCATATTGGTTGCTAAGTCAACCTATCTTAGGTCAATAGCACTAGAAATATTTTCATCAACCTTTGTTAGAAATCTCTTCTCAAGCCATTTTAGAAGTTTAGTGTTTGTGTCCAGGTCTGCATCATTGATCTTATTAACCATATTCACCAGTTGCTCAATAATAGGTTTATCTTCATTAGATGTTGGGAGGCTAAATGCATCAAGAAATATGTCTATGATGTCATATAGAACTTTTCTTTGCTTGTGCTCCCTTCAGTGTAACTCCTGGTGCTTCTTCCTTGCTAGAGATTTTTGTAATATGCCCATTTTTCTATGGGGATTGTTGCTATATCAAAATTTGGAAGTTCAATCATCTCATCTAAATTGACATCTCCGTAAGATGTGCCTTCTCCAACCTTAGATGTATCAGGACTAGGCCTTGATGATTACAATGGTGTAGCATCTATAGTTGGCCTATGACGAGTTTGATTAGGAATAGGATATACAAAGATTGGTAGGATAACCAATGTATGAATTGATATTTGTTCCTTTGGTTTCGTAGTCAAAACTAATTCTTCATTCCTATCCTTCTCCATCTTTGTTTTGTCTTCTTCACCTCGTATCAGTGAGATAGGTACAAGGCTACCTTCTTGACCTATATGGACTTGTGTCCCATCTTGCTCAGTCAATATTACTTGCACTAAAGCATTTGGCACTAATGTGCTGACATTTGATGTCATTATTTCCTTTTTTTGATATACCACAATGGGCATTGAAACATGTGTGTCAGTGGTAACACCCTGTTGTGCTTCTGGACCTCTTGTCTTTGTAGATGAAAGGGGTACACTAGATGTGTTAGTTGTCTTCTCCCCTGTTGATACTTTGTTAATCTCTATTGTGTTGACTATTACAGGATCAGTGCATAATTTAGCAGCTAAATTTGAATCTTGCAGTATCCTCTTTAAATCATCCTCTGCCATATGATTGATGTTTTGCATTCTATTATTAGAAACCTCTTTATCTTGATAATATCTTGTTGACTTCCTTGGTCTACATGAGGGGGACTAACACTTGACAAATGTAGCTCAGGTACATTATGATCTTGTTGTTGCTCTTCTTTAGTCGTAGCCTCTATATCTACTTCTTTCTTAGTGCCTCCCTCATGTCCATCCTTGATAGATCCATCCTTGGTAATCACTACTACATCTTGTTCATCTTTATCCTGGCCTACCTCCTCAAGTGCTTGCTCAATTGCCTTTTTTGTTGTCCGCCCATAGATAACCTTCCATATATGGGTCCTTTGTTTGATAACCTCCTCAATATTATTCCATAAAATATTAAAGGCTTTGTATTTGGGAGCAAAATTTCCCTTGTATTCGTTAATTTCCTTAGTCATCGATGACTTATCCAAATTTGGCATTACTCTGGCTAGAGTAGTCTCCCTTATATTTCTTTCAGTAGTTAAATTGTATTGCCACCTTTGCTCAACTCTATCATATGGACTTTTAGGTAATGAGTTGGCAAGCTCAGTAGGTGTGTTCTTATATATGGCCATCATCTTATATATAGATCCTCAACCTTATTAATTTCTACCTTTCCAAGTTTATCAAACTCAACACGTGTGAACCTTGATAAATTTGCATTATTCTTGATATTATCACACAAGTTGTCTAAATAAAAAAAGGGACTATGGCTTACCACTTGAAATTAAATATTATCATATGACTCGGTTCTCTCCTCATCTAATTCATTTGGAGATACATACTTCCTCCTCTTTGGTTTCCCTTGCAGACTCTACTCTTCAGTGGCAATAGTTCTTTTTTCCCTTGGGTTTGTCAGCTTCTTGTTTCTTCTTTGTAGTTGCCCTTCTGCTAGCCCTAGTAATAATTACTACTAGCTTTTGTGTGTTGGCTTCACAACCTTCTTTGGTTTTCTCATTGTTGGCTTCTTGGATTTTCTTTTCTTATTTTCTATAGATTTAAGTGCTTCGCTGGCTTCTTCTTTCTCAACACCTTCATCATGTTCAACTTCTTCTTCTTCTTGGTCCTCTACTTGACCTTTTGTTAGTGCAAGTGGGGCTTGGGAAAGTTCATCTTCTTCATTGTCATCATCATCATCATCTTTTTCTTCTCCCCCTTCACCAAATCTTTCTTCAAGCTTCTTCACAATTTTGTTTTTCTTTCTCACCATAGAAGCTGTCTTCAAATCTACTATGATTCTTGATTTGGCTTCCTCATAATTGTCAAATGAGGTTGCACTCCTGTCTACTTCTTCTACAAGTAAAACTCTTATACTACTTGTTGGAAATACAATAGGGAAAGTAAACTTTGATAGGGCCGGGTGGGGGGTGTGGGTGAATTAGTACTTCAAAACTCTAACCCTTAAAGCATTCACCACACATTCATCTCATAATTTGCATGTAAATTAAAATACCAAACTAAACATATTTATCCATATCATGAAAACAAATAAACATTTCACATATATGAACCAAGATATTTGGTTACCCAAAAACCCTCCAATGAGAAGGTAAAATTGGGGTGGGAATGACACCCGCAAATCTTCACCACTATAGTTATAAAGTGTATCCAATGAAGGTTACAATGTTTGATCATGAACTATGATCTACCCTGTGAAAGGTCTACCCTATTAAAGGCTTACAAAGATTGTTAGATCTTACCATGTTAAAGGATTTCAACACCCTATTAGAAGTGTGTCTGGTTAAAGGACTTAAACTTATAATGAAGTAAGCACCTTGTTAAAAAATTTACAAAAGCCTGCTAGGACTACTCGTTTAAGAGATTTTACTAACTCACCTGCTAAAATGTCTCAGCCTCGATACTTTAGTTAACACCTCTTTGCTAGATATCAGATCTTCTATTTACTAGTGTATACTTGATCCTCCTAATCAGATGTATCACTTTTGTCCTCTATATGCTTCCCTTTTCTATCTTTAACTGATTCAATAATTCAATCCTTTGTCACAACTCCTTAGTCACCATGAATGCTCTTTCTACAGATGCAAACTTCTATCTTCGCTCATATAATCTTTTAGGGTTTGTCCTCCTTAAGAATACCCAGGTGACCTAAGGTAAAGTAGGAATCAATGATTGCGATTCACCCATTTGCCACTTAAAACATCCCTCAATCTAATTGGTTGCATGTACTACATAGGGATTCTCAATACAGATTTGTTCTTGTCATTTAGAATTGCAAAACAATCCTTAAGTCGACCCAAAAGTGATTTCCAGAGAAGTTTGTGCCATTACAAACAACTATGTCCAAAACTGTTTACTCAGCACTTGAAGCCTCTGATGCTCGACATCCACTATATCTTCAATGTTATAACTCATCGTTTGAATAACTTGACATCCACTATTCACTCAACATTTGAATCACTCAACATTTATTAACTTGCTCATCATTGGAGTGACTCGGCACTAACTGTCTGCTCGACACATACTACATATTTTTCTCAGCATGCACTATATGACAACTTATGCTTGACATACACTACTTGTTCATCATGTACTAAGTACTATTAAGTAATGACTTAAGTGTGTTGTCACTCACATCAAAACTAAAATGAGATCAACATGTTCTACTTGTAGATCCTTGGGGAGCCTAAGAAGCGTGGTATTATACGACTCAATATTTGCATATGTTATGTCATAGGGTAGTTTTCATACTCGTAGGGTTCTAGATTCAATTGGCTTGATAAAGGTGTATTACTCATATTCTAGGAAGATGATATTTCTTATTTATATGTGGTCTACATTACATGAGATTTATTATTAATCTTTAAAAAAAATCTTAATGGGTCTAAATAAACTCCAATACATGGTTGCATACGATGTGTCATTGAAAATTGTTTCCATGGTCTTAAACTTGTGTAGCACCTTGTCAAATTGTGTCCTAAATCTTCCTTGCAAGGTTGTAGCTTATTCATACAATATAAATTAAGGAAAATGAGATGGATCACATAACTAAACTGACAATATGATTCATTTGTACCCTTAATTATTTCTAATGTGATGAAGGGTACTTCCCTTAATAACACAAACACACATAGCACAATAGAAAATAAAGAGGAAAATGCAAGAACTTAAAAACTTGCTTCTATTAACTTCAATGAAACAACATTACAATATTCAGAATAGATAATGCTACAACCATCTGGCATTTCTATTATAACAATATACAAGTCAAAGGCACCATATCTATGATTTGAATTGCCTATCGTAACCACCATTTGTCCTCTTTATATTAGGGAATTTAATCGTCCTAGAAAATTTTGGAAATTGTAAACCACCCCCCCCCCGCCCCCATTTTGAGACCTAGTAGAACTTTATATTATCTTCACCTAGATTGTAATATGTTGAGAATATGCTCCTAAATGGGTTTTGACACTCATTAGAGTATTTAAAGGGATTTTATTTTTTGCTCAAATGACATGACTTTTGGAGGCCATATCTTGTGAGTTGTGTACCTAATTGACTATTAAATCCAATTTTCAAAAATATCTCAAAATTATCTATCTAGAAATCATAAAGTATTGTCCCAAGAAACATTTAACCATATTTTAGAGCATCAAAGGCCTTCAAAACTAAGTTCAATGTTTTTGTACCATCCTGCTAAAATAAAAAATTTAATATCTTCGAAATTGACTTGCATGCTTATATATCTAAAATTAACCTTTAGGAAAGTAATTAGATCAATTTGTGTTCAAATGAAAACTTGCAAAAGATAGTAAACTTTTCAGAACTAGTAATTGTACCCGAAATAACTATTATTAAAAATCTTGATAATATTTTTGGATGATGTAAGATTCCTTGTACACACTATATGCACATGCATCACATATGTACATGCATCCAAGTTTTCTTTCTTATTCTTAATAAAGCATTGCGGTGAACTATAATAGTCATCACATGAGATTTTGTCATTTATGATTTCCTTTTGAGTTTTTGTGTTATCTCGAAGCTATTGCATAAGCATACTTAATCACATTCAAAGAAGCATTTTTATCACCAAGGTATGATGGATTCTATTTTGTAGATCTAGCTATATGAAAACACACTATCATTTCTTTCATTTCATTTCAAGGTTGATTCTAAACATGGGTTCGACTAAGTAAAAACCTCTATCCAACCTTCTTCCTTATTTGTTTTTGCAAGTATAGATTATGCAATTGTTGGGACTTGATCCAACAAGTATAAGAATCTATTGGGAAGACTATATCTAGATTCAAGTAAAATAGTTGTGAATAGAATGTCCCAAACTTTCTATTCCTAGAAACAAAATGCTGAAAGAATTTTGCATCTATAAAATATTCTCCAAGTTTAGATCATAGGGTGGTACAATTCTTAAATCCTTGTTTCAAATTATTTCAACTTTTGATTTTTTTTTTCGTCAATTTGTATTTTTTGAAACCATCTATCTTTTATTGTCTAGCATTACATTCTACATCATCATATCATCCATATCATTTTTCTTTGAATCATATCAATCAATTTCATTATAGTGAAGGATCACTAACTTATTAAGAGCTTAGGTCCTAGTTGAGCCTATTGGGTCATCTTTCTTCTAATTGTGCATTAGGGAAAGGAGTAGCAATCTACATTTATTGCCTTTTCTTATTATACAATATTAATACCCCTTATAATAGATAGAAATGGTTACACCCTTTGATAGTGGGACTATTAAAGACCTTTAAAAAGTTGATATTTTTCTTTACTTTTACAATCATCCTAAAAATTTAGCATCCATATTGGACACTTTTTTAGGACCTATAAGACCCCATTTTGGTGATTTTGAGGTATGAATGCTTATGATGCTTGATCCTACCAAACTGTATTTTCACCCCCCCTTGTTTTCATCTATCCTAGCATCCCCCAACAATTTGAGCATATTTTTTAGAGTCCAAAACATCATAGAATTATATCCTAGGTATTTGGGGCCCAAATTTAGCTTAGGCCTGATATCAATGTATTATCAAGAGTTTTGATTTTGCAGCCGACTTAGATCATCTTTTAATCCCAAAATGATGTATTGAGTGTAGAAGGACCACATCTCATCTATTTTTTATATCTAGTAGCACAATCAATGACAAAGTATTTTATTATGAAAATAATTAGATCAATTTGTGTTCAAATGAAAATTTGCTAAAAGATAGTAAGCTTTTTAAAACTAGTAATTGTACCCAAAATAATTGTTATTAAAAATCTTCATAGTATTTTAGGGTGATGTAAGATTCCTTGTACACACTGTATGCATATGCATCACATATGTACATGCATCCAAGTTTTCTTTCTTTTTCTCAATAAAGCATTGTGGTGAACTACATTAATATTCATCACATGAGGTTTTGTCATTTACGATTCCTTTTTGAGTTTTTGTGTTACCTCAAAGCTATAGCACAACCATATTTAATCACATTCAAATAAGCATTTTTATCACCAAGGTATGATGGATTTTATTTTTTAGATCTAGCATATGCTATATGAAAAGACACTTTCATTTCATTTCAAGGTTGGTTCTCAACATGGGTTCGGCTAAGGAAAAACCTCCATCCACCCTTCTTCCTTGTTTTTTTAATGCAAGTATAGATTGTGAAATTGTTGGGACTTGATCCAACAAGTATAAAAATCTATTGGGAAGACTACATCTAGATTCAACTAAAATAGCTGGGCATAGAATGGGCACTGTCTATGCAAGGGCCAAAATGTCCTTTTATTAATTAATTTAAAAATTACACATAACAATTTTATGAATTTTAATTTATTAAAAAATACAAACAAATTGGTTATGCAGGTGCATTTTGGCCCCTCCATAGCCAAAACCCATAGAATGCCCCAAACTTTCTATACCTGGAAACAAAATGCTAAAAGAATTTAGTATCTAAAAAATCTTCTTCAAGTTTAGATCATAGGGTGATACAATTCTTAAATCCTTGTTTCAAATTATATTAACTTTTGATTAGTATTTTCATCGATTTGTATTTTTTGAAACCATCTATATTTTCTTATCTAGCATTACATTCTACATCATCATATCATCCATATCATTTTCCTTTAAAGCATATCAATCAATTCATTATAGTGAAGGGTCACTAACTTATTAAGAGCTTAAATCCTAGTTGAGCCTATTGGGTCATAATTTCTTCTAATTGTGCACTAGGGAAAGGAGGAGCAATCTACATTTCTTACCTTTTATTATTATACAATATTAATACCCCTTATAATAAATAGAAATGGTTACACCCTTTGATAGTGTGACCAATAAAGACCTTCAAAAAGTTGATACTTTTCTTTACTTTTTCTATCATCCTAAAACTTTAGCACCCTTATTGGATACTTTTCTAGGACCTATAAAAACCCATTTTGGTGATTTTGAGGTGTGAATGCTTATTATGCTTTATCCTAGCAACCTACTTTTTCACCCCTTGTTTTCATCTATCCTAGCATCCCTCAACAATTTGAACATATTTTCTATAGTCCAAAACATCATAGAATTATATTATAGGTATTTGGGGCCCAAATTTAGCCTAGGGCTTGATATCAATGTATTATCAAGAGTTTTGATTTTGTAGTCAACTTATATCATTTTTTAATCCCAAAATGATGCATTGAATGTAGAAGGACCACATCTCATCTAATTTTTATATCCATTAGCACAAGCAAAGGAAAGCATGTTATTAGGAAAGTAATTAGATCAATTTGTGTTTAAATGAAAACTTGCTAAAAGATAGTAAACTTTTAAAAAATAGTAATTGTACCCAAAATAATTGTTATTAAAAATCTTGAGAACATTTTTGGGTGATGTAAGATTCCTTCTGCACACTATATGCACATGCATCCAATTTCTCTTTCTTCTACTCAATAAAGCATTGTGGTGAAGTATACTATTCATCACATGAGGTTGTATCATTTATGATTTCCTTTTGAGTTTTTGTGTTATTTGAAAGCTATTGCATAATCATATTTAATCACATTCAGAGAAACATTTTTATCACCAAGGTATGATGGATTCTATTTTTTAGATCTAGCATATGCTATATGAAAAGACACTTTAATTTCTTTCATTTCATTTCAAGGTTGATTCTAAACATGAGTTCGACTAAGGAAAAACCTCTATCTAGCCTTCTTCCTTATTTTTTTTTATGCGAGTATAGATTGTGCAATTGTTGGGATTTGATCCAACAAGTATAAAAATCTATTAGGAAGATTACATCTGTATTCAAGTAAAATAACTGGGTATATAATGCCCCAAACTTTCTATACCTGGAAACAAAATGCTGAAAGAATTTAGTATCTAAAAAATCTTCTTAAAGTTTAGATCATAGGGTGATATAATTCTTAAATCCTTGTTTCAAATTATTTTAACTTTTGATTATTATTTTCATCAATTTGTATTTTTTGAAACCATCTATATTTTCTTATCTAGCATTACATTCTACATCATCATATCATCCATATCATTTTCCTTTAAATCATATCAATCAATTCATTATAGTGAAGGGTCACTAACTTATTAAGAGCTTAGATCCTAGTTGAGCCTATTGGGTCATATTTCTTCTAATTGTGCATAAGGGAAAGGAGGAGCAATCTACATTTCTTACCTTTTATTATTATAAAATATCAATACCCCTTATAATAGATATAAATGGTTACACCCTTTGATAGTGTGAGCAATAAAGACATTAAATTTTTTGATACTTTTCTTTACTTTTTCTATCATCCTAAAACTTTAGCACCCATATTGGATACTTTTCTAGGACTTATAAGACCCCATTTTGGTGATTTTGAGGTGTGAATGCTTATTATGCTTTATCCTAGCAACCTACATTTTCACCCCTCACTTGTTTTCATCTATCCTAGCATCCCTCAACAATTTGAGCATATTTTCCATAGTCCAAAACATCATAGAATTATATCATAGGTATTTGGGGCCCAAATTTAGCCTAGGGCTTGATATCAATGTATTATCAAGAGTTTTAATTTTGTAGTCAACTTAGATCATTTTTTTAATCCCAAAATGATGCATTGAGTGTAGAAGGACCACATCTCATCTAATTTTTATATCCATTAGCACAAGCAAAGGAAAGCATGTTATTAGGAAAGTAATTAGATCAATTTGTGTTTAAATGAAAACTTGCTAAAAGATAGTAAACTTTTTAAAAATAGTAATTGTACCCAAAATAACTGTTATTAAAAATCTTGAGAATATTTTTGGGTGATGTAAGATTCCTTGTACACACTATATGCGCATGCATCCAATTTCTCTTTCTTCTTCTCAATAAAGCATTGTGGTGAAGTATAATATTCGTCACATGAGGTTTTACCATTTATGATTTCCTTTTGAGTTTTTGTGTTATCTCAAAGCTATTGCATAATCATATTTAATCACATTCAGAGAAACATTTTTATCACCAAGGTATGATGAATTCTATTTTTAAGATCTAGCATATGCTATATGAAAAGAAACTTTAATTTCTTTCATTTCATTTCAAGGTTGATTCTAAACATGGGTTCGACTAAGGAAAAACCTCTATCTAGCCTTCTTCCTTATTTTTTTAATGGAAGTATAGATTGTGCAATTGTTGGGATTTGATCCAACAAGTATACAAATCTATTAGGAAGACTACATTTGGATTCAAGTAAAATAACTAGGTATAGAATGCCCCAAACTTTCTATTCCTGGAAAAAAAATGCCAATTTTTTTTTGTATATAGAAAATCTACTTCAAGTTTAGATCATAGGGTGGTACAATTATAAAATCCTTGTTTCAACTTATTTGAACTTTTGATTATTATTTTCATCAATTTGTATTTTTTGAAACCATATATATTTTATTATCTAGCATACATTCTACATCATCATATCATCCATATCATTTTTCTTTAAATCATATCAATCAATTCATTATAGTGAAGGATCATTGACTTATTTAAGAGCTTAGGTCCTAGTTGAGCCTATTGGATCATCTTTCTTCTAATTGTGCATTAGGGAAAGAAGGATCAATCTACATTTCTTACCTTTTCTTATTATGCAATATTAATATCCCTTATAATAGATAGAAATGGTTACACCCTTTGATAGTGGTTCCATTAAAGACCTTCAAAAAGTTGGTACTTTTCATTACTTTTTCTATCATCCTAAAACTTTAGCATCCATATTGGATACTTTTCTATGACATATAAGACCCCATTTTGGTGGTTTTCTGGTCTGAATTCTTATTATGCTTGATACTAGCAACCTGTATTTTTACCTCCCACTTGTTTTCATCTATCCTAGCATGGCTCAACAATTTGAGCACATTTTCTATAGTCCAAAACATCATAGAATTATATCCTAGATATATGAAGCCTAAATTTAACTTGGGGTTTGATATCAAAGTATTATCAAGAGTTTTAATTTTGTAGTCTACTTAGATCATTTTTAATCCCAAAATGATGTATTGAGTGTAGAAGGATGACATCTGGTCTAATTTTTATATCCATTAGCACAAGAAAAGGCAAGCATGTTATCTAATTTCCAAGTAATAAAGAGCAATTGGATTCAAGATTTGAGGGCAAGCATCTAAGATCTTGATCTACCAGTCTCAAATTATTCAATATCATTCAAGTAAAATGGAAATTTTATCCAAGTGATGCAAGAAATAATAACCAACCTTTCATCCACCTTAGCTCTCCTTTATTTCAAGTGATTTTCAAGTATATATACATTAAAGATCTAAGAGTGGCATTCTTAGATCTATGTATTTGCGACAACATCCTTGATTTATACATTATATTCCAAGGTCAACTACATATATCTCAAGAAGTTTTTAAGCATCTTCATGGGTATGAGAGATTTCTACATCCATCCATGAGGGTTTATGCAAGGTAGATCTACCATTTTTTTTACACACTTCTATTTATGAAATTTCTTTCTATTTTCAAGATTGATTCTTAAGAAAGGTTTTGATAAAGGAAAATCCACTTATACAACCTTTTCCTTATTTTGTGTGTGTAGGAATAGGTTATGAAGCCACTAGATTTGGATTGGGATGATCAAATATAATCAAAGTTCTCAAAAAAATTATAGTCCAAATTATCTAGTATGAAAGTCCATTGGCAATCTATGCTCGAGTACATTATGAATTTTAACCTTTTTCGAGCATTTTTATCTCAAATTTAACCTATATATTGGACATGTGCTCTACTTTCCATTTCTGTATTATATGAGGTGAAATGTGAAGCAACATAAAAGCTCTTAGTTACTTCATATTTTGTTGTGGGGGTTATGACTTGCTCAAAGGGAAGTTAAGGAGATAGATTCTCTCAATTCCAACTCTATGGTTATTAGTCCCAAGTAGATTAATGCAATCAAAATGATGAAGGAACAATAATGCAAACAAAGATCTAATAGTTATAAAATTGGAGAAAGAATGAAAAATCCTTAATGTAATGCCCACCCATAGTTTGCTTTTCCGTTATATTTGTCAAACTCTTTTATGCCTAATTCATGCATGTGTTAGTTTCAAGGATATTGAATTTATAAATATGACATTATTTCATGACTCAAATTGCATATATATCAGTAAACAATCACTTAGATGATTATATTTCACATAATGATTGATGATTATGATTACTAGTGCATTAATAATGCTATAATGGTTCTTAATTAGTAAATGTGGTTGCTTTCATGATGATATAAAATGATAAGTATTTTATATTTATAATGATGAGTTTCCATGTTTGAATATGTGATGATTTATACTCAAGACTTATTATAGTACTTACCCCATACTTGCATGTGTACAGTGTGCGTGTTTGTTTTACTTTTCTGTTGGTCATGTCAAATGTGGTTAAAGGAGGGAGTCATAGTTACCCATTAGTCGGGATCTACATGATGTACCACTTCCTACCATTGCTTGTTTAGCTTAGACATATATTTATACGTACATGCTCATCTTTTTATGCAGATTGTAAGTACCAGACATCGACTTCCCTGAATTGCCCTATCACAATAACTCAACGGTAAGAATGAGGAGATAATGTTCAGGTCCAATCCTAGCCATAGCCTAATTACTTGTCCTAAGAAGGAGGACATGTATTTGACTTTCTACCCTTTTTAAATCCACGAGTTTATCTTTATCTATGTTGTTTACTTTTAAGTTTTGGTAAGTTTTGGTAATGTTGCTTTTATGTGGATTTGACTATGTGATTTATTCGGCTGATGATTAATTATAATATTTGGGTTAATCATATAATATTGAGAATTAATAAATGTTATTTGATTAAAAAGAAAATATAAAAAATGAGAATATTTAATTAATTAAATATGTACTCCAGTTTAAAATATTTAATTTAAAAGTCTAATTTAAGAAGTTGGATAAAACGAGAATTAGAATATTAAAAGATTAAAGATTTAATATTATTTTATTATAATTATTTAAATAATGAGCTTTAATTATTATTATTAATTTAAATAATAAACTATGCTATGAATAATGCTTACACTATTAATAAAGTGGAGGAAAAGAAAATATTTTAAAAAAAATTTAATTAAAAAGCTCTTGAAGTGTTCATGAAAGGATTAAATAATAAAAGTTTATTTTAAGGAGAGGCCTTTGCATGTTCGAAAATTGGAAGCCCTAGGTAGAGTTAAACTCTTTATTAGGAGATTCAAGCTCATTTCTACGCACACAGGTTTTGGGAGCAAAAATTTGAAATTGGATCAAAATAATTGTTGAGAGTTTTAGAGGGTTTGGATTTCCATGCATTCACAAATTGTCTCATATTTTAGCTGTGGTTTAGAGGTAGGGTTTGAAAACTCATTATAGAATTTAATTAAAAGATCTGTCTACTTTGTGTCTTCTTGGGTGCTTGCATAACACTTATTAATTTATTGTATTAATACTTGGATAAATAATTAAGTTGTAGATTTTGAAAAGGAAAGCTTCTTAATTAGAAAAATATTGTTAACCTCATAATGGTTTTTGACACTTGAGTGCCAATACACTTAACCACTTTCTATGTTGGAGCCGAGTACACCATGTATGTCGAGCCACAACATGAGCCGAGTCAAGAAAGACTTTAGGTGCCGAGTGATCTTCATGTGCCGAGTAGTCTTCAGGTGCCGAGTGAAGCTCAGGTGCCGAGTGAAGTTCAAGTGCTGAATGACTTTAGGTACTGAGGACGATACAAGTGCCGAGTCACAGATGATGCCAATCAATACAAAAATGCAACAGGTGCCGAGTAAGCCAGTTTTTTATTAGTGCTGAGCATCTGGAATCAGCAAGTACCGAGTAACATAGAATGTACAATGTAAACCGTTTTCATGGCCGACATGTGATGAATCTCAAAGGATTAAATGATAAGATCAAATATTTTGTATTTCCTATGCAATCTACATGCAGCCAATAAGAAAAATGGAGAAGATATGCAACCAATAAGAAAAGTGCAAGGAGTGAGCAAAAAGCAAAGATTCAATATGGATCGTAGATCCATACCTAACCCTAAATCCTTGAATGAATTTATAAGGAAGACGAAGTTTCATTGTAAATGTATGAGTATGGACAAGGGTGTGTAAGGAAAACTATTTTCAGAGTGAGGATTATCAGATCACAAAAGGATCAAGATCAGAGATAGTAGATCAAGTGCCTGTATTTAGCAATCGAGGGATTGTAAGCTATCAGGTTTATTATACCTAATACTCTCTAGCAATTGTATTAGAATGAAAACACTATGGTAATAGGTTAGCTTAACAACTATTTTGTAGATCCTTTAAATAGGTGATTAAATCCTTTGACAGGGTGACACTTCATGTAAAGTGTTTGTAAATCCCTTAATCAGGTCACTATTTATACAGTGTAAAGCCTTTAATAGGGCAGACCATCAGAAGTGGTTAAAACCTTATTGTTGCAGTAAATTTTGTGGGTATCATCCCCACCCCAGTTTTACCTTCTTATTTCTAGAGGGTTTTTGGGTTACCAAAATCTCAAGTGTTATGTGGTGATGCTTATGTGTTTCTCATAATTGTTTGATATGTTTATATGCATGCAATCTACATTCAATTAAAAAGTTTTAATGGTAAAAAGTCAATACTTCTGATTCACCCCCCCCTCTTAGAAGCATTCTTCCTATTTGAATATTCCAACAATTGGTATCAGAGCAGTTGGTTCTCACAAAAAGGAGTCTAACAACTTGAAGAAAAAGATCTAAAGATGGAAGTCTTCAAACTTGGGAAGATTATTGACAATCAAGTGATTGATGTGCAACTGGCTCTACACAAAGTAGAGGAAGCAAGGGAAGAATTGAGAAAATCTTTGGAAAGAAGGAAGGATATAGCCATAGCTAAGAATGATATAAACTACAAGGAGATTGATACCACAAAACTGTGTGCCAATGGAGACACTAAAGAGTTTGATGCAACAATAGCAGAACTGATGGAGAAAAACAAAGTTCAAGCAGAGGAGATAAGATCTCTCAAGATGGAACATGAATCATAGGCCATAATGTTATGTGAAATCATTGAACAAAAGAAAAGAGCAGTTGAGGATAGAGTCATGATGGAAAATGACAAAAGAAATCTTGCAAACAGACTTGAAGAAAAATGTAGTGAATTAATGTCATGTCCCATTTTCAAATAATTAAAAAATAATAATCTTTGCTAAGGCAGGCAGGCCCAAGAAAGTGAAGTTTCGGAAAAAGGGGGTTAATCTTTGGAAACCGTTGGATTAATAAATGAAAATTATTATTAAAATATGTTTCATTAACCTCTCTTGGACGTGAGTTACAGTTATGCCCTCTTTTAAAGGGTTTTGGAGGCATTTTTGGGCACATTCCAGAACTTGATTTTTGCTGATTCTTTGTTATTCTTCAGAGGCTGCCAAACCTGTGGAGAAGGAGACCCAAGAACGGGAGTTTGCAAGTTTCCAGGGAGACCCAAGAACGGGAGTTTGCAGGTTTCCAGGAAGGCTAAGAACGGGAGTTTGAAGCCATTCCATGTGCATACTCATACAGAGTTTGCCTTTGTGCTGAACAGTGCAGATTTGTGAGTTTCCGGGTGTATTTTTGTAAGAGTTTGGTGTTTCCGGTTGAGTATTTCATATCAGTTTTGGTTGCTGCTGTATTTTATACTTTAAGCTGTTAAAATAGAGCTGAATATATATATTGGGACGTGATTAAACTTCTGAGATAGATTATTAGTGTTCTTGTGGTGTTTCCGGGCATATTTTGTGCTATTTCGGGAGCCCGATGAGCATAGTTTTGGTCCTACATTTTCGAGCTCTTGTGTAAAGGCTATACGGATCTGGAAATGTCAATTTGTAGGCTGTTATGTTGCTGAAAGTTCTATAAAAATTTCCATTTTCAGATTCATTAATAATTTGTGAAGTTGTAAAGCTTTTAGCACTATTTTCAACATACCCGATTTGGGGTTTCTTGAGGAATTTGGTGGATCTTTGGGATATTAGCTGTTTGATTTTAAAGATCTGATTAGAGGTTGGAAATATCATGAAAAATCAGAAAAGGGACATTTTAGTGGTATCAGAGCCATGATCTTGCCAGCCTGAGGGTTTGTAGAAGTTGCAGGTCAGTTTTGACAACTACCCAGATCTTGCATGTCAGTTTTGACAACTACCCAGATTTTGCATGTCATAATTTATGGTTGCATGTTTCTTCTAATCAGATGCATGTTAAAATTTATGGTTACATTCTACTTCTAATCATTTTCATGTTAGTTCTTGGTGAATTTGGTGGTTGTAGAAGTTTGCATGTCAGTTTTGACAACTACCCAGATCTTGCATGTTAGTTTTGACAACTACCCAAATCTTGCATGTCATAATTTGGTGGTTGCATGTTGCTTCTAATCAGTTGCATGTCCAAATCTATGGTTGCATGCTACTTCTAATCATTTGCATGTTAGTTCTTGGTGTTTGAAGAAGTTATATCCTATTGGGGTTACACTCTACTTTATCCAGAATGGACAGGTATAGTACAGAGTCTCAGAGGGAACGATCTTGGACAATTGATAGCCAGAGTCAAAATAGTAGAAAGGATGGTTATTTAGACATTCGAGATAAACTTATGAAAATAAGCCATGACATGTCTAAACAGTTGGTTGAGCACCACCGTATAAATGACATGTTATCTGACCCAGCTAAGGTGGATAAGTTGACTGGATTTCTATTTGGCAGATTTTCTCACAGGACAGATGACACAATTCCCAAGAACTTGCATGAGGATTTTGAGAAACTAGCTGATAGCCAGGTAGAGGTCTCAGATTCTACTCTGCCACAGGAGGTGGTGGGAAAGGATATCACACAGATTGATAGTAACAGTCAACTTGATACTCAAATTGAGACAATTGTTTACAGGTCGTCAAAGGGTGATGCCACAGGTATTCAAGACGGTATAGTTACAACAGGCAGTGACTACAGTGTAGTGGGTTCAGATGATGGTTATGAGGATGTTGTTGTGCAGGATGGTGAGATACCTGGTAGAGATGAGTAGACATTGAACATTCATGACTTTGCTGAGAAAGAGTACCAGGCACAGTTAGATGCTTCATCACATGAGGTCAAGGCTGGTAGTACTTCACATGATTTTTCCAGCCAGCTAAAGGTGAACAAAGATAGTATTGTGACTTCATTATCTCATCATGACAGGTATGTAGAGTTAGTTGGTATTGGTCATATTACTCAGGTGAGGATTTTGCTTGAGTTACCAGTTGATTCTAGTTTACAGATATGGACTCAAGATTGTTATATTGGCATTTGGGATTCAGTTGACAGGAGATCTTTAACACTTTTTGGTAGCAGTGTTTGTTTGGATGCTATCATGGATTTGATCAGCAGATTGCACGGTGTTGTCTTTTCTTGTGCTAGCAGCTTGTCCAGTGTTGGTATTAGTTTTTATACACCCATGTTGGGCTTTGTTCATATATCTAGTCGACCATACTTGCTGGAATGTGTTGATGATATTTCATATTTGGCAGTGTGTATAGATGAGTCCCAAGATCATATTGGCATTGATGACATCCAGGAGGATGCAGTGGGCAGTTTTGAAGACTTAGTTTCCTTGGGTATAGAGGAGTTGGACAGCAATGCTAATGTTTTTGATACTCCGTATGTTGATATGAGCTTTAGATTTGATTCACAGGATATGGATGGTAATACTCTAGAGACTAGTAACTTTGAGGACACTCCTTCAGACAGTGCATCAGAGGAGGTTTGTAGGAGACAGTCAAGCCAGTGCCATCATGTGTCTAATCAGTTGAGAGTTAATGACCAAGACATTGCTATCACTTGCCAACATTTTGATGCTGCTCATCAGTTGTTAGCAGTTTATGGATGGGGTTCTCCTACTAGTGATGAGCAGGGAGGAAGTTATCTTTCCTTGACAGAGATCCACTCTTTATGGGAGGCTATTTGGATTTTGAGACAAAATTATATGCAGTTGGTAGCCGACAGAGATTATCTTATGGAGTGGGGCAGTACAACATATGATGCATTGTTGGCCAAGGAAGATGAGGTGAGTGAGCTTACTGAGCAGCTTGAGGTGACTTCTGAGATTCTTGAGAGTACATAGTTGGCTTTCAAGGAGTCACAGTTTCATTTGGCTAAGGTGACCATGGAGTTAGAGCGACTACAGTCTTTACCTGATTCTATACAGTCACAAGCTATGGTGTTTGGTGATCCGAGGATGTCCATGGCCGAGATTGTCAGAGACAGTGGAGATGGGGATGCATCCATTCTTGATACTAACATTGGCATATCAGGTTCATTCCCACTAGAGTCAGGTTCAGTTGAGTTGGGTGTTGTAGCAGATTGTTGTATGCCTGACAGGGTGGTGGCCTCTAGTATTGATGGCACAGAGACTAGAGATGTATCGAAGATCATGTGTGATGTTGGTGAGTCGACAGTTGGCATGGTTCTTGCTAGTAATACTACTCCCTTGGTGATATCTTCGGAGGTAGTAGTTAGTTCCAACATGGTTAATGATCAATTGCAGTTAGTTTCATCTAGATTACAGTCTGAGCCACTGACTGAGATTGACACATTCTATCGGCATTACACTATGAGGTACGCTCATCAATCTACCTTTGATGACCATGTTGATGAGATAATGATACAAAGATGTACTTTGGTTCCTAGTGCTTATCATCAGTTATGGGGCAATTTGATGCCTCAAGATGAGAGTTGTGATGGGCATGACATGGTGATAGGTTCTGCAGTTGACAGCTTGATAATATGTGACTTAGAGCAGGAGTTTGGGAGTGATGCTTTAGTGGGTGTTATTATTGATTCTACTCCTTTGGCTATGACATCTCCTGACTTAGCTAGTGATCAGTCACAGTGGGTTGTATCACTTGTTCATGGTGAGCTGTTGACTGAGGTTGGTTTTTTTAATCAACATTATATTACAGGGTATGAACATCAGTTAGCATTTGATCCTTGTTTTGAGGAGTTGATGGCAGGAAAATTTGGTTTGGATTCCATTTCTTACACTTTATCTTGTAATGTCTTTTCACCATCAGCAGTGCATGGGAGTTATGGTTATGAGATAGTGGCCGGTGATTTGCAGAGTTGTGTTGACTGCAGGAGTTGTACAGTGTGTGGATTCTCCATACTTGGTACAGTTTCATTCGAGAGCATTCACCATTGTTGCAGAGTTGGATTGTACATTCCGTATAGGCCAGTGGGATGCGTTGATGGTATTTGCTGTGTTGGTAGTTTGATTTGTCCACTTTACTTGGATTCTGATGTTCTAAAAGTTTGTGTCTCAGGGGTTTTTGACTATGGTAGTGGTGATTTTGGAGTTTTCTTGAGCTATAATTGTCAGTTTGATTATGGATTCCTCTTGGTCATATTGCAAAGGATATTGCAGGAGCCTGTGTTAATTGGTAGTAGTATAGTTCATGACTACATTTGGGATCCAGGTGGATTGATTGGTTTATTGTTCAGCCATTGCTTGAGGACAAGCAATGTTTGGGAGGGGAGGACTTGTCATGTCCCATTTTCAAATAATTAAAAAATAATAATCTTTGCTAAGGCAGGCAGGCCCAAGAAAGTGAAGTTTCGGAAAAAGGGGGTTAATCTTTGGAAACCGTTGGATTAATAAATGAAAATTATTATTAAAATATGTTTCATTAACCTCTCTTGGACGTGAGTTACAGTTATGCCCTCTTTTAAAGGGTTTTGGAGGCATTTTTGGGCACATTCCAGAACTTGATTTTTGCTGATTCTTTGTTATTCTTCAGAGGCTGCCAAACCTGTGGAGAAGGAGACCCAAGAACGGGAGTTTGCAGGTTTCCAGGGAGACCCAAGAACGGGAGTTTGCAGGTTTCTAGGAAGGCTAAGAATGGGAGTTTGAAGCCATTCCATGTGCATACTCATACAGAGTTTGCCTTTGTGCTGAACAGTGCAGATTTGTGAGTTTCCGGGTGTATTTTTGTAAGAGTTTGGTGTTTCCGGTTGAGTATTTCATATCAGTTTTGGTTGCTGCTGTATTTTATACTTTAAGCTATTAAAATAGAGCTGAATATATATATTGGGACGTGATTAAACTTCTGAGATAGATTATTAGTGTTCTTGTGGTGTTTCCGGGCATATTTTGTGCTATTTCGGGAGCCCGATGAGCATAGTTTTGGTCCTACATTTTCGAGCTCTTGTGTAAAGGCTATACGGATCTGGAAATGTCAATTTGTAGGCTGTTATGCTGCTGAAAGTTCTGTAAAAATTTCCATTTTCAGATTCATTAATAATTTGTGAAGTTGTAAAGCTTTTAGCACTATTTTCAACATACCCGATTTGGGGTTTCTTGAGGAATTTGGTGGATCTTTGGGATATTAGCTGTTTGATTTTAAAGATCTGATTAGAGGTTGGAAATATCATGAAAAATCAGAAAAGGGACATTTCAATTAACAAGGATCTTAAACATGCAGATGGATACACTTGCCCAAATGATGAACCTTCATCATGAACTCAATATGAAAGATATTGAGATCTCTACTTTGAAAATGCAGAATGAACAACTACAGAATGAATTGAATAGAGAAAAAGAGGTAGCCGAGAATCTCAACCAGTCAAGTGAAGCCATCAAGTATTTTGAACAGTTGCTGAAATTCCCAAGATCTGCCCATAATGCATCAGGATTTGGATACAACAACACTAAAGTTGGAGAATCATCAAAGAGTGTTGAGCAAAAGGATGAGACAGGTAAGAATTCAAAACCCATTTTTCATTACTGTAATAAAAAAGGGGCATACTGCTAATGTTTGCAGGAGTAGGAGATTCAATCAGCCAAATACACCCAAGAGCAAGAGTTACTGTCACAAGTGCAACATGCAAGGACATATGACACAAGATTGCAGATCCGGAGTTACAAGGACACAAAAATTTGATGGGGACTGTCATAATTGCAATAAGTATGGACATAGAGCATTTGAATACAGATCAAAGCCTATGTGGACATCAAATCAACCAACGAAAATAAAAGGAAATGAAAGTCACTATCATTGGGATTACAACACCAGGTATAGCTGTCATTATTGTCAGGAATATGGACATATACCACAGAACTGCATAAGAACACATTTCAAAGGGAACTATAAAAGATGGTTGAATCAAACCACATGTTTCAGTTGTCTGAAAATTGGTCATACTAGCAGAAACTGTCCTGCAAGGTCAAAGGCACCCAAGACTGAAGAAAATAAGGGCAAAGAAAAGATTGATGTCAAAAAGATAAGGGGGCAAATGAATAAGACTTGGAAAAAGAAAGATGAATGCAACACATCAAGTGGAGGGATCACTTCACCCAATGGGTCAAGTGATCACACTTCACCAAACTAAACATGAGAAGTATATGGGATTGATATACAAAGTTATATCACACATCAGTCCCAAGACAAAGAAGCAATGAAAAGTATAAATCTGCATGAGCTGTCTTTGGATGCCGAGTTAAACTCTAACACATGCTGAGTTCCTAACAGTGACCAAGTTGATAACTAATGCCGAATTGGTTAACTCCAACGGAAGCCGAGTAAAGTGGAAATGTAGTATAAGCCAAGTAATGTTAAAATCCTTCAGAAGCCAAGTTGGCAGTTGAGCATTTAATGCGATGAAAATAGGGTATATTATCGTGATTCTAATCAGTTTTCCTCATCGCAATCAAGAAGCAAAGAAGAGAAAGAGAGCAGAGCAACTTCATAGCAGAGAATCCAACATTTCAAGAAAATTGAAACATCTCTCAACGCGTTTTCATCGATCTTGAGGTATTTTTCATTTGTGCCGAGCTACACAATTTCATATTTCATAAAAAGGAAACCCTAGTTTGCATAAATAGCGTCAAGTTCCAAGAAAACCGAGGACAAAGAGTCATTTGAAGTTCAGTTAGTGTCCAATGAGGTCAAGCAACCTGATTTTCATCCCATTCCTGAAGTTGCATACAAAAACAACCCAGCCGAAGCTCTCTCCCAAATGCCCCCAAAAGTTGTAATGGTTCAAGACGTGAGAAGATGCTAAAATTGTAAGATAGGAGCCCTAGGAGATATGGAGATAAGGCAAGCCTATGAGAAATTGTGCATAGATGGAGTCTTAAAAGATGAATTCAAAATTGTTGAAAGAAAGGGTTTGACCCGAGTTTTGAGCTTCCCCACCATATTCAAAACAGAATGGGTTAAACTTGTATTAAGCAGAATTCATGGTGGAAGTTTGTGGTTAGAAGATATTCCCATCAAATTAACAAAAGAAATCATACATAGGGTAACTGGGTATCCTACCCTAGATTGGTTCAAAACCTTGAGAAGTGAATCGAAGGAGGTTATTGAAAAGAACACTGGTGCTCAGTGGAATAAGAGAGGAATGACAATTCACACCATTTAGGATCCTCTAGTTGAGTTTGCTGTTAGAGTCATTGCCCATAAGTTCTATCAATCCAATAGACTCAACAATGTGCCATGTATTGCAGTAGATGTAGGTTACAACTTGGTGAAGAAGGATCATCCTTATGATTTTGCAGAACTGCAACTACAAAAGATTACTGAAAACCTAGTTGCCATAAGAAGGACAAAAGGTGGGAGAAAATTTTGATACCCTGATGACAAGTTATTTTGAAGATTTCAAGAAATCTATGAAGCAAAGGGTGAGAATACTAGTTTCTTTAGTAGAAAAACATGTTAATGATATATGCTTCTTGGTTGATATTGACTTCACGTACATTCAAGCTGCAATTCCAAGAGTGAGATGGCTAAGGCCATTTGGATATGAAATTAATGTTGATGAGGCATCTGCTGCAATAATTGCATTATTGGCAGAAGAGACAGATAAAAGTGCTCCACATTTTGGCACTTATGATGTAGTAAGATCAAAAATAAATATGGAATTAAAGACTGCTTCCACATTAAAGAAGAAAGACAAAATGTTAAAGAAGATTAAGAAGAAATTTGGTGAAGAAATTGAGGCTGAAGCAGAAGAAGAAGAAGATGACAATGATGATGATGAAGATGAACAAGAAAAAGGCCCAATGGAACTAACTCAAGGCCTAGGTGAAGACAAGGAGAAAGGTGCAGAGGAAAAAGAAGCCAAGGAAGCACCAACTGAAGCTAAGTCAAAGAAAAGAAAGGCAACAGAACAACCTCCAACTCAGCAAAAACCAAAGAAATCTGCCATGCCATCACCTCAAAAGCCTACAACATGAGCTGCAATAAGGGCCTCCACTCAAAAGGCTAAAGAGGAAGCTACAAAGAAGAAACCAATCAAGGAAACACAAGAAGAGCCAAGGAAAAGAAGAAGATATGTGGCTCAACCTGATACAGATGAAGAAGATCAATCTGAAAAGGTAAGCCATTTTTTAGTTGATACTTTATGTAAAAAGATTGGAAATGGTGATTTAAGTAACTTGAATAAAGTTGATTTCAACAAGTTTACTAAAGAAGAACATAATAGGATAGAGGAAATAGTTTATGGAATGATGGCACAGTTCAATTACACTCCACTTGAACTAGATGGGCAATTGCCAAATGAACTGTCTAAAATTGTAGAAGACAGATGGCATTTTTGTTTGAAAATGGAGAAGGAGATGAGGGAGTCAACCCTAGCAAGCGTATTGCTTGATTTAACTAAGGAACAAATAAAGAAAGCAGTTAAAAGGCATAATACTAGGTTTACACCTAAGTACAGGGCATTCTTCATTCTCCAAAACAAGATAGAAGAAATTGTTCAAAGAATAATGAAATCATGGAAAAACGTGTACAAAAACATTGAAGATTTTCTTGAAGAAGAATAAAAGGAAGAAGCTACTGCTCCACCAGAAGAAAGAAGGAAAAGGAGAGAAGAGAAGACAGTAGTAGAGAAGGGAGAAGAAGAAAAGAAAGAAGAAGAAGAGAAGAAGGAAGAAGAAAAGAAAGATGGAGAGGAGGAAGAGACACAAAAATAAGATGTAACGACAACAGCTGAGCAAGAGCAACAACTAGACCAGAGTGTGCAAGACACATAATTGCCACCCTCCAGCCCTCCTCATGTACCCATCACACCTGCTGAAAATTTAACTATAAAAGATATTACTGACACTTCTGGCCAAAAAATCAATCCATTAACTACAGAAGATCTCAAAAGGATCCTTGACCAATCTACACAACAAGCAATATTATGTGCAGATCCAGTATTGGTCAGTATGGATGAGCTGCAAAAACTAGTAGAAAGCACAGTTAGAGATAAGGTGAATCCACAAGAACCACCTTCCATCATCTCTACAGCTACTAGTGGTCAACCTCAAATGCCAATAGTTATTTCAATAGGCATAGTTGATACCACAATATAGAAGCTGAGTGCAGCTGTAGAAAAAGGAACATAACAAACAGGACAAACTATTACATCTGATCCTATAGCACAAACACAAGGTGCACTTCCTAAGATTACCATAATTGATCAAGTTAGTAGACAATAGGAGGAGAAAATAGTGGAAACCCCTAAAGAGCGGGAGGTAATACAAACATTGATAAATTTGCCTACCTTGGGAACTCCTTCACAACAGCCATTGCAAATATCTGCACCAGGATTCTATACTACAAAAGTTGCAAGGGTACTTCACTATGGAGACCCTGAATTAGATGAGGAGATAGTCATACCAGATTATGACTCAAAAACAATAACCATTGATCAAATCAATGAGGTGCAGGAAGCACTGAATAGGAGAAAGAGACAAGAGATACTCAGGAAGGAGTATAAACAAAAGTAAACACTACATGAGATTAAGGACATCTTTATGGATGCCTTCAATTTGTAGTCACCAGATGAGTTAAAGCATATCATGGAGCAATTATCAGATATTCTTGACCAGGTGACAAATGAAGACCAAGAAACAAATGCAAAACTTATGGAATGGTCTGAAAGAAAATTTCAAGGAAAAGTGAATGAGAAAATATCTAGTGAAATAGCACTTTCACAGGTTGAATTGGCAAAGTTAATAGACAAAGTGAAAAAGGTACTTGAGAATATATTCTCATTGTACAAAAAGTTGTGTGACTTTTCATACTTCACACAGGAGATAAGCCAAAAGATATTGAGCTTGGAGAGAAATTTAAACATTTCAAGCATACAGCTACCAAATAATCCAGCTCAAAGTGAGAAGCATTTTGCTCAATCGCTTCACACTAAAAAAGAAATAGCTGTATTAACAGAAGATGAGGCCAATATCAAGGCAAAATTGATACAACTCTTGTCCTCCATTACCCCACATTTGGAAATACTCCATGAGGAACAAGTCTATGCAAAAACTATTCTCAAGAAAGATCCTAATCTTTCTACTTCAGATGGACTTATTCATCTTGCTATAGAGACTACCATCCATCAAAAGTCACTGGAAATTGCTTTGAACAATTGGGATGCAACTCTCAGGATGATTATGGAGGTAAACAACACATTTTTGTCAAAATATGGTCTTAACCCTTAAAACCCTTTGACATAAGTGTCAAAAAGGGGGAGATATTAACTAAGGGGAGATACTATAAGATGCATATGGGAGATGAGAGAATGAGGGAAACAAACAAAACCAAGGAGAGTATGATATATAGATAATGGCACAACTAACTTAGGGGGAGTTATAATAATTTTGAGGTATATATTGTAAGTTACACAAATTTTGATTAAAGTTTTTTTATTTTTTAAAACCTCTGTACATACCGAGCAGATTAGTTAATTTACTCATAAGGTCAGTTAAGTATTTTTGTCACTCATGTCAAAGGGGGAGATTATTAACCTCATAATAGTTTTTGACACTTGAGTGCCAATACACTTAACCACTTTTTATATTGGAGTCGAGTACACCATGTATGCCGAGCCACAACATGAGCCGAGTCAAGAAAGACTTCAGGTGCCGAGCACAATACAAGTGCCGAGTGATATTTAAGTGCCGAGTCACAGATGATGTCGAGCAATACAGAAATGCAATAGGTGCTGAGTAAGCCAGTTTGTTATTAGTGCCGAGCATCTGGAATCAACAAGTGCCGAGTAACACAGAATGTACATATGAGTTTGTAACTTCATTGATTCATATGCAAACCATTTTCATGGCCGACATGTGACGAATCTCGAAGGATTAAATGATAAGATCGAATATTTTGTATTTCCTATGAAATCTACATGCAGCCAATAAGAAAAATGGAGAAGGCATGCAACCAATAAGAAAAGTGCAAGGAGTGAGCGAAAAGCAAAGATTCAATATGGATTGTAGATCCATACCTAACCCTAAATCCTCGAATGAATTTATAAGGAAGATGAAGTTTCATTATAAATGTATGAGTATGGATAAGGGTGTGTAAGGAAAACTATTTTCAGAGTGAGGATTATCAGATCACAAAAGGATCAAGATCAGAGATAGCAGATCAAGTGCCTATATTCAACAATCAAGGGATTGTAAGCTATTAGGTTTATTATACCTAATACTCTCTAGCAATTGTATTAGAATGAAAACCCTATGGTAATAGGTTAGCTTAACAACTATTTTGTAGATCCTTTAAATAGGTGATTAAATCCTTTGACATGGTGACACTTCATGTAAAGTGTTTGTAAATCCTTTAACCAGGTCATTATTTATACAGTGTAAAGCCTTTAACAGGGTAGGCCTTTAATAGGGTAGACCATCAGAAGTGGTTAAAACCTTATTGCTGCAGTAAATTTTGTGGGTATCATCCCCACCCCAGTTTTATCTTCTTATTTCTGGAGGGTTTCTGGGTTACCAAAATCTCAAGTGTTATGTGGTGATGCTTATGTGTTTCTCATAATTGTTTGATATGTTTATATGCATGCAATCTACATTTAGTTAAAAAGTTTTAATGATAAAAAGTCAATACTTTTGATTCCACCCCACCCCCCCCCCCTCAGAAGCATTCTTCCTATTTGAATATTCCAACAAACATGACTTAGGAAAACTACAAAAAAGTTAAAGAATTATTATGATTGTATTCTTTTAAACCCCTTTCTAATATAGGGAAAATCTGATTACAGAAAATTGGAAGAAAACAACAAATTGAACATTTAGGGTTTCAACTTTAAATTTGTCATTAGAACCATGTGATTATCATGAACTTTCTAAATAAGGATAAATATTATTCTTGCATCTAAAATAATTTAATTGCAAAATTTATTGGTAAAAAGAAAAGATTAATTGAGAGGAAAGCAAGTTGTAATAAACTTATACATGCATCTGAAAACAAATATATTAAAAAAATAGAAAACTAAATATGTTATGGTTGCATGATTTGAGAGATCAAATGAATGTGAAATAGTGATTGCATGTTTATTTTTATCTTATAAAAATATAATATAATTTTTGAATTTATTATTTTAAAAAAATTAGAATTATTTATGAATTCCAATTTTTTAATAAAAAAAATTTATAATAAACATAATAATTATTTATTAATTTTGAAAATTAAATTAATACTACTCATTTAGTTATAAAGTGGATGTTAGTATTAAAGAAGCTTTAAGTTTAGTTAAACTATTAGTTGCATATAAATAATTTTATATTTATTAATGTGAGTGACGAATCAATAAATATATAATTGTTATTTAGTTATATTTTAAGAGAAGTTATAGTGGAATTCATTATATAATCTTCTAGTTATGAATATTTAATATAATGAGAGAAATTATAAATAACTTAATTAAAATTAAAATTTCAAGTTTGAGTTATCTCTAGGTGCATCATGAATTAAAGGAAAAGTAAATATTAATATTGGAATTAGTATAAATCAAATTAATATTTTAGAAATGAAATTGATATTAATAATTAATCTAATAATATACACTTATGTTATTAATTAAATCATTTATAATTTAAGATTATTTAAATATAAAAAATGATAATGTTGCAAGATATTTTATATGCACAAAGAGTTTTTACATTTAAACACTCATTGATTTAAATAAGCATATTAACATAACAATTTATATTAACATGTTTATTCTTACTTTATTTCTAAACACATCCTTATGACCCAAACTAAACAAGAGAAATTGATGGAATTAAATCATGTCGCTGAAAATTATGTATTCTCTAATATTCTATTTATAGTCTTCTGATGTTTATTTTCATGATAATTTTTCTTTGTGGGTTGCTTAGTTGGCCAAGTTAGGATGTGCACTAGAGGAGTTTTTGAGATTTCTTTTATAATTTTTTGACTAGATGTCATGATGAACTTTATGATTTGAATTGAGATTTATGTTTTATGAGCTTTATGCTATTGAGCATTTATGAGAACTTGGGTTTTGAAAACTACTATTATTTTCGGGTTGTCTGTCAAGGAACTAAATTCAATCAATATTACTTTTGTGGTATGAGACACAATTGTGGTTTGTGAGTTTTAGGAAGGTAGTCTAGGTCCATGTCTATGAGAGTGGCTTGCAATAGGGGCTGGGGCCCAATGTGATTGCTAAGGTAACTCATTGTAAGTTGTGTAACAAGTGATAATATAGTAATTAAAATACTTTTCTCCCCCATGCCTTGAGATAAATTAAAAAGATAAGTTAGATACTTTTCTTCATCCATGCCTTGAGTGCTTGTATAGACTAAGGATGAGAATGAGATGATACATTGAGAGGTATGACTAGTCTCCTTGTCTTCACGAGAGGGTATTCTAGTTCTACGAGTCAAGGTCCTAAGAGAGTATTGCCAAGGTAACCTCAGAGTTGGCTCAAGTGATGACACTCCATACTATGTAGTCTTAGTCTCCTTCATGGTTTTTTAATATTTGCCTCTTGTGGTGTACTTGTTGGATATTACTTTTGCTAGTGTATTTATAGTGAGTTGTTACTCATTGATTGGATGTCATTTATTATTGACAATTGACTTTTATTAATGAACAATGAGTTATTCATTGGTGGTATTTTTATTGTTGGAGTTAGTGATTGGTGGTTTACTTTTATTGATGATAGTTGTTATCTATTGGTTATTGTGTTTGTGACACTTGACATTGATCTAGAGGTGGTTGTATCTCTTTGGTTTTGATATTTTTTACTTGGTACTTGTATGTTGATTTGGTACATGGTGTTAGTATTGGCATGAGTGTCCTTTCAATTTTGATTATCTCTTCTTCTTGCGTAATTTGTGTTACCCTTGAGGTAGTTTTGACTATTAGGATTCGTTTCCTAGGATTATTTTATGATTTGATTATCTATGTGTGGATTGTACATTATATCTCCTACACGGTGGGAGTGGGAGCCTAATTAGGTGACCACATGGTTGGGAGGTAGTGTCTTCTTACCATTTGGCTCCCCCTCAGATTGACAGATGTTGGATGCTCGTTGATACAGTTGTACCATTATCATTCTTATTCTTATCTTGGAGACTTCTATTCATTTGATGTATCTATGTATCATGTGTTTTGAGATCGTACAAGATATTGTATTGTATATTGATGTACTTGTATATATTTCCACATAACCTGTGAAATGTGCACTAGATGTTATTCATTAGATGTGCTTTCATATTAATAGTTGTACTTATGCATTTACTTATGTGATAATGTATCTGTGATTTCCTTATGATCAGGAGACTTTGTACTCGAGACTTGAACTAATTACTACAAACTTTTTGATGTGACTTGACATGAAGGAACCCTTGAGGAATGGAAACTATATTTGTAATTTTCTTATGTGTACTTGATGTGTATGTATATATTGCTTCCGCATTATTGTTACTTTGATGTTGTTTAAACCTATTATTAAAAAAATAGTTCATTAAACTTTGCAACATATTACATGTTTATTTCTTTTGGGTTCTCAAGTAGGGCGTTACACTTAAAACCCTAATTGTAGAAAATGCAAGCAAAGAAGTAGGAAGCAGCTATAATTTTAAATTAAATACTAGGAAAGTAAATTTACTTAAATGAATAAAGTAAATAAAAGATTAACCTTAAAAAGTGAATGGAAGATTAGATATAAATTTTTGCTCTCTATGCTACTATTGATAATGAATAGACTTAGTTGAAGACTAAAAACTATGAGATCTACAAAACCCAAAAATTGTTTGGCTCTAGGATAGAGTCAAATTTTTAGGATAGGGAAGAAATGCATCCTAGCGTAAGGATGGGGAAGAAATGGTTCCTAGTCCTTCTGTGTCTAATCATGAGACTAATTTTGGATCTCTAAAGTTTAGTGAAATGGGTACACAAATTTGTAATATGTTCTACTTTTTGAAGCTCATAACATGCAAAAAAAGGGGGTTTGTTTTATTGGTGGGGGGTTTTCCTTGGTCAAACCCTAGTTTAGGGATTAACCTTGAAATTCAAATTGAAATAGTAATAGCACTGAAAAAATGTAAAGTAAATGAACAAATTCACCTTACAAGATGAGGTTTTCTGAATCATATGTTATAAACTCACTTTACCAAGTTCATTATTTCAAGAGGATATTAATGTTCCTTTGAATAAAATACAATGTAGAAGAAGGATGAATGTTAAAACCCTCTCTTGATGACAAGGTCTACTATCACCAATGGAGGAATCTAGATCTTGAAAGGTTGTGACATGAGCATGGAAGATTGATGATCAAGACCCCAAATGAACTCCTTTGAAGCTCCTTATAAGTATTGTTGGCTCCTAGTTCTAGAAAATTTGAACTAATTAATAGTGAGAGAAAATATGCCAAGTTTATCTATTCCTATACTCAACATATTTAATCAGATATCAGGACCAATTGACAAAGCAACAATGCTTTCTACTCTTTAAACTCTTCAAAGTTCAGGTGGGTATACCTAGGATTAGATATATTCACTTGATGATATTAACATCACTCTAATCCTTAATAAAGAAAAAAATGACTCTAAATCATTTTTGCTCATGCAACATAAACAATAATGCAACAATCAATCACATATCCCATTTACTCATAAGCTAAATGTGGGTTTGCATTCCAAATCTATAACTTAAATTGAAATAGTTTTGAATTTGATGTAAATTTCACTGTGAAAAAGACACATATCAGTTGACTTCTATATCCCTAACCAGTGCCTTGTTCATTGGGTATATTTTAAGTCAGCCTACACCACAATTGATGATATGTTCATTTACCTTGTAAATGAACATCATTTGATGCTTTAAACCCCATTCTTATCACAAATTCTTCTCTAATATTCTACAACCCTATTAGATATGTTTTGAATTTACTTAGTTCCTTGAATCAAAACTGAAACACAACATGATATACAATTTAAAGTAAATTGTAGCTACAATCTTGAGCTCTTTGTTCACAAATGCCGAAAATTACAAAATATCACAGTTGGAGACAAGATTTAAAACAAATAAACTCTTGATGTAATTCTTGTATTAATCTCCTTTAAATTGATACAATATAATGTTCAACCAAAGTCAAAGCAACACAAAGATGAGTAAGAAAACACTACTCTTCATTTGCTTCAATATAAGGACATTATAAAATAACTTTCATAGTACGAACCAACAATTCAGACTTATATTCTCAAAGAGAAAAAAAATAGTAAAAATGAAAATTGACGGGCATTCTTTCTCAATCTTGGAAATCTTATTATAACTAAGGATTTCAACAACCTTCAAACATGGGAAAAAGACAAGAATGTCAACATTAAAAAATTTTAAATAATAAAAATAAAAGTAGTTACAAAATATACAACTAACAACCCAGAATCTTTAGGATTGGTCTTTGTTTGTAATGTAGGTGTATCCATAGTAGGTGAACTATAAAAGTAAGATACCCTATTTAATTAACTATCCATCCTCTATTGGTTCATCATGTTTATACTAGAATTTGTCTCAACTACTCCTAGGTGGCTGGGCTTTTATTTCTCCAACAATGTCCCACACAATAATTTCTCTCTTACTTAGTAACTTATTTCTCTAACGACATCCAAGTCTTGTAAACATTTATTCCATTTGGCATCTATTATGGCCCATGAATCAACAATGAACTTATTCATATATATTTCCTTGTCAAATGTCAAAATGTGGTTGAATGAATCAACCCACTCCTGCTAGTCTTTCAAGTGTCCCTTTGCATCTATAATAGATAGAATTAAACCATCACCACCTTAAAAAAAATGTTTACTTGGCCTAGATGATCTGCATCTTACCATTAAATAATGCATGCAATTATTTTACCAATAAAAGCATTTATTTAATATCAATAATCTTGTCAGGCAGTTCTTTCTTTACCATTAACATCTTAACTTTTCAAAAAATTGTGAGTAAGGTCCCAATTGATTAAACAATGGAGTCAACATAGATAAGACATTAGAAGATTGATGCTCTATCCCCTACAAAGAAATATAAGTACTATGTATACATTGGGACTTTCCTTTTAAAATATTTATTTTGTAGAATAATACATCCTTCAAAGAAACCTTCTTAGCATCATATTCATCAATATCCATCCTCTCAGTTATAGTCACTGGAGCTATATTCCCCTTAGGTTTAGTTGAACCTCTTCATCGACCCCTCTATAATTGGCCTTGACCTAATCTTTATATTATTCACTTCATCTTTTAACTTGTTTATTGTCTCCTCTGCCACTTTTCTTTTCTTTAGTTCCTCTTTATACATTTTATTGGTTGACATATATAATCCTTAAACTTTCTTGCTAGTTGATCTTCCAACTCATCAACCTTAGTTATATTCATTAACAAAACATGCTCTATAAGATGAGAAACCTATTATCCTATTGTATTCTTCAATCTCTAACTTAGTTGGCTTCCTTGTGTTGTATCATGAATATCAAACATCTTAGGCTCGTTAGATTGTGGGGCCACATACCATATTGCTAAAGTTTTGGTGTCCAAATTAAATCCTAAACCCCCTTGTAGACCACCAGGGCCAAAAGATTTACACACCATGAAATTTTCCTATTTCTTTGTTTGATCAATTAGAAATGATGATTTAAGATCCCATCTAGGGATAAGCAATATGCCACACCTTTTTACTAAGTCTATGGCCTCCTCCATAGTCAATGTCTCACTATTGGGTTCATATGATTGTAGCCTCTCAATTAATTCCACTATCTTCTCTTTAGACTCTCTAGATTTCAATGACATGATCAATTCTTCTTTTTTTTTGAAAATAAATCTTTTGAACTAATTTGACTTGATGAATTCATCATCACTAGAAAAATCTTCAAATTGGATGATCCGATCATCCAATCTGGCAGCTTCCAACTCTACTCACTAAGAGCCTTTTCTCCTTTAGTTGCTTGAGATATCAAAAACTTGTCCCTCATATAAGTAAAGTACTGGTTGGTACATAGCAAAATTTGCAAAACCTTTTGCCTTGCCTTCTCAGGTATAACCATTAGTTTTTGCTTCTTTGTTGGTGCCTTCTTTGATGTAGATGGTTCAGGTTGCTTTGCTTTCTCAACCAAAAAAACATTAGGTTCAAAATCTTTAGGGTTCACTCTTCCCTCTTCTTGTTAAGGGACCTTAGGTAGCTTAGATATAAAGTCATCATAATTTTCTAAACACATATCAATCATTGGTATATACTTTACATTAGGGAAGGCCATTAAAAGTAGGGTCACTCTTTTTTAGTTCTTCCTATACTCTCATAATATTTTCCCATTTTAATGTTCTTTCCTCACATATTTATTCTCTAAGCACATTCCTTATGACATCTTCCTCATATTGGGGTTTGCTAGGAGGCAAATAGTAACCTCTCATCTCTCTCAATGCGCCTCTACCAAAATCCTCTAGATCATATACTCTAGCTATATAAGAGGGAAATTTGTAGCACCTAAGAAATTCATGGATTTGGTCTATTGCATCTTTTCCTATAGAGAAATCACCTATATTGAATCTTCTAGGCAAAAATGTCCCCTTATGTAGCTTAGGGCCTAAATTCTCCCTATCCATCATGATAATTTGCCATAAAAATTCATTAATACCTAACCTATTAAGAATTCATTTTGTTAAAAAGTGGGGAGGCTAAGAGAAAGCATATACCCTCATGACAGAAGAATCCTTTAAAAGGAATATATATCTCCCTAGTTATGTTTCAAATTGATAGTCATCAAAGTAAACTTTTGGCCTAAGTAACTTATTAACAATTTGAGGAACTCATTGTCTTTGTACTCCTAACATGCTCATTATAGGAGAAACAAAATCATTAAAGAATACAATTGAATTAGAGAAAGAGTAGTGCCTATCCCATGACCTAGCCTGTATTTGAATTAGAAGCACACCTCCCATATAATCTATCTTATCAATGAAGTTTGAGTTGATGTAGCCAATGTTTTTTGAAAGAATCAAGTGCATCAAGAGGGAATAATGGTTAAACTTAAAGTTCCTCAAATTGATCTTTGTATTTATAATCTCATTGTGCATGACATTGATTATGTGCCCCACACAGTCAATTTTTTTGTTGGTGTATGAATATCACACATCAATTGCCATCACATACATGTTTGGGGTCACTATTAAATCCCCATCCATCTCCAAGACCTTATCCAAACCATAAATGGTATTCTGGAAGTAGTGATAGAAATGCTCCATCTCCAAAACATCTTCAATCTTTTTAGGTATTAGGCATATTTTTGTTTCTCACATGGAATGTGTCTTAGCATGACCTTGTCTATGTAATAGCTCTTTTGCCTTTTGAATAAGGCCTCCTCTTCCTTAAGTTTAATCTCCACACTCATGGGGTCTTGCAAGTCAAAATCATGGATGAAAGTTTCCCTATCCAACACACATAGTACACTCATCTCCTTCTTGTGAAAGGCTTGTGTTATGGGGTTATAAGCATTTACCAATACTTTCATTAAGTCCACATTTACAAATATCTCTGACACAATCAGCTTAGCTAGGTTTATGTCCTGTGCATTCGAAGAAGGAGGCCCCTTAAATATATTATTGTAAAAGTACATGAATATCTCATATCCATCTATGTTCATGCATAAAAAATCCTTGCAAAATGCATATAGGTCTCTCCACTCATGCACATTTGTAGTCTGCAAGTTTGAAGATTCAAGGAATAATTCTATCGATTCTTCTATAAATACATTAGGTTTTCTTGTTCTAGATTGTACAACCTTTTTTGGAACCTTTGCAACTATAGGAGATCCTTGTTCTTCCATCTTTGTTTATTGAAAATTGGAATTCCTTTTGCAAATTCACAATCTTAAGATCTCTTTGCACTCTGCAACTCTAAAATTTTGAAAGCTATGCAAGCGGTAATGTGTCTAGTGGAATGAACTATCTTTAATAGGTGTGTACAAAATCTACCTCATTAAATTATTGCATGCATGAATTTTTTTCCCTAAAAGAGTCTTTTTTCATTTAGATTTGGCAGCAAGTAGAAAACAATTCATCTCATTGCTATTCCAACATGCCATATTTTCATTGGTTAAGACCCCACACAGAGTCATTTTTATCTATGTTTGAAACTTATGTCTTTTACCATTGAAGTCAACTATTGATTGATGAAAGTATAAATTGGACAACAAGATACTGAGAGGGTGGGGGGGGGGGGGTTGTGTGAATCAAAATCTTGAAAACTTTCAATTTTCAACAATTCATTCACACATTCACTAGTTGTCTTATGCATGTAAAACTTGTAAATGTAAACTTGTTGTAACATGTAGATATAATATATCACATGCATGAAAATAGAAACATAACATAATATTTGATTACCCATAAACCCTCCAAGGTGAGGGTAAAACTAGGGTGGGGATGACACCCACAAATCTTCACTATCGTAGTAATAAAGTTAACTTGTTAGGGTAATAATGTTTGACCATAATATATGATCTACCCTATGAGGGGTCTGCCCTATCAAAAGATTTTGAGATTGTTAGGTCTCACCTTGTTAGAGGATGTAACACTTAGAATAAAGTAAGGACTCTATTAGGAGATTTACAAAGATTTGTTAAGACCACTCTATTAAGAGATTTACCCTGATTCAATACCTGACTCTCAATTTGCTCTGTAAGCTGATTTTAAGTCTTCTCTTTGCAAATTGATCCTCTCTTCAGATCAGATAAAATTTTTCTTCCCCTTTACTGCATTGATTAGGTCACTTGTTTTGCTAAGAAATAACAAAACACTTCTACTTGACCTTTGATCTGATCTTATCCTTCTCTTCACCATTCACATATTACTCCTCTCTTCATGTTGTCTATTCACATCTCTCTATGTTATGAGACCTAGGTTAAAATCTTCTCTATTTAAAGAGTTCCATAAAGAGTTTTCTAGATGCTTCCATATTTTGCCTCTTCATCTAAGTTTTTGATCACAAAACATAGGGATCTTTGGTCCTCATCATAAAATGTGTAATCTCTTTTATAACAAACTTTAAAAATATTAAACGTTCTTTCCATGTCGGCCTAAAAAAAATTTACCTTAAATTTTGTATCATTTTTGACTTTTATGTAAACTCTGCATTGCTCAACACATACTGTCTCTGATACTTGGCATGTTGTTGATGCTCGGTTTGTACTATACTTGACACTTATATGTAACTCAACACTTATATGCTTGAACTTCTCGATAGGTGTTAAACTTGGATTGTATTGAAAATACTTGCCGACCACATACTTGCTTAGCTCCTATAGAACTCGATATATACAAGTTTATATACATGACTTGACCTGTATATAGTAGCTAAGTTGTAGTGATGATCGTTTGACTCTACCTAGTAAATGACTAAGCATTTGACACTAATAGAAAACAATAGCTAGAGATACTAACAATCTCCCCCTTTAACATTAGTGGAAAAAACATTTTGTCATGATTGCATTGTAACAAGTACAATTTGATATCCCTCTAAGTCTTAGGATTTCAAAAAAATGAATAATGAATAAACAACGTATAAATGAATACTTATAGACATGACTCTAAGTAGTTTGATTTCATAGTGTCATATCATATTTTCCTACTAAACTCTGCACTTTATTGCCCATTTATTTGTTGATTCCTCCTTTATTAATTTCTCAGCATGACAAACATTCCCCCTTGTTTTTGACACTTATATCACGACTATTAGGATTGAATGGGTGGAAGCTAGTAATATTTATCAATGAATGTTTGATGAACTTGGGTGATCATGGAAAGTGTGTGATCCCAAGTGGTTCTTGCTACCTCCAAAATGTGATTCTGTAGTTGTAACTATGTTGCTAAATTAATTAAGCTATCAACCACTAAAAGATTATGATCTTCTGTGATAAGATCCTGTGTTGATTGCATTTCTCTCTGCATGACTTCCAAATGAGGTATTAACATAGCTTGAATAGAGATCAATTTGGATCTCATGCTATTGTCAGTTGCTTGAAGCTCAACCAATTTTCCTTGAGTATTCAATAAATTATTGTAGTGTTCAATACTAGATGCTGCTAACTGTGAAATAATTTTTCTGGATCTCAGCATCTCAGATTGAACCTATTGCATCTGTGCCTAAATGCCACTTGTAAATCTTGGCACATCTAACAAAATATTGTACAAATCTTGTACCCTCTATATAAGTTCTATCATATTTAGTAGATGCTCTTGTAACTGAGCTTTATGCTTGGCAATCATTGTAGAAACTTTATCCACAACCTTACTCTCAAATTTTCTCACTAACCAATCCATTAGCTTCTCATTGGATTCTATATCACTAGCATTTACTTGTTCAACAATATTTACAAGCTAGGTAATTATTGGGGCTTCACCATCAAAATTTTGAATATCAAAAGCTTAAACAAAAATGTTTTTTGAGATTATGTAACCCCTTCTTTTGCTTATGATCTCTAGTTAGTTCTTCTTTCTTCTTCTTCTTTGCCAAAATTTATTGTAACAAAATTGTTTACTCTAATGGAAGATTTGCCAAATCTAATTGTGGCATTTCAATTACTTCATCCAAAGTAACTTCAATATCTGGTGAGGTGTCTTTTATTGATTTACCTTTACTTGGTCGAGTGTTGTTTCTCGACACTTCTTTAGGAGTTGGTGAGGGGGTTTCACCACTTGGTCGTGTTGGTGCATCGATGCTCAAGACAAAAATAGTTGTACTCGGCTCAACTTTTCTCACCTCTTTATTTATCTCAATGTGAGGTGCTGACACATTTTGACTTTCTACACTTGTGTCCTTTATCTATGTCACCGCCTTATTAATTGTCTCCATGAGCCTTGATTCCTTGGCCTCTGGAGTGTTAGGGATGTTAGCATGTACTAGTGACATGTTTCCTTGTGGACTTGGCACATCTAAACTTTCTCCACTATTGTGATCTTCGATGGTCACTATCTCAATTCCTTTCTCTGTATTTGTTGCCTTGGTGGATAACCCAAAAATGCTTTTCCAAAGCAATTCATCTTGCTGTGCTACATCTTCAATTTCATTTTTAATATCATAAAAATTCTATACTTAGGAACAAATCTGTTCCTATACTTGTCCAAAAATGTGTCCTTCTGAACTTGTGATAGATCAAGCATAACCTTGACTAGAGTGTCAGTTCTTATCTTTTTCTCTTCCATTTCTGCCTATTGCCACCTTCTTTCAAGTCTATCATACAAATTTGTGGGTATCTTCTTCTTAACTTTATTTGAAGATAATTTATTATTAGCAATCATATCTATCATAGCCTCCTCAACTTTGGTTTTATTAGTATTATCCAATGTGTCATATTTCACAAATCTAAAATTGGATAATCCTAAAGATCTTCTAAGATCAACACATACCTCATCAATAGATTTTATTCACCTTACAGGTGGCCCTTTGACTATTATCCTTCTCTTTGGTTTAGATATACTGGGCTTAGTAGTCTCTACTACTCTCTTTTTTGCAATCTACTCGACACTAGCAGTTGCCTTGGTCCTCAATTTGGTAGGTGGTGGAGGAGATAGGAGTGTCACCACTGGCTTCTTTTTAGTTCTTCTAGCCTTCTTACTAGGTGAGTGGTAACAATTGGGGCTTTGCCCTTGTCTTCTTCTTCTTATTCTTACTCTTCCTCATTACGACTACCCTTTTCTTCTTCTCTAAGACCTTGTGTGATTTGCAATGGTTCCTTGCCTTTGCCTAGGGTGTCTTGTTTTGCATCTAGGTCTTCAATCACTCTCTTCCTTTTCTTCTCCTTATAAGCTATCTTAATATTCAAAATTATTCTAGCTTTAGCTTCTTCATATTTTCTAGAAGATTTAGCCTCTATGTCTATTTCTTCTTTCAATAATGCAACAATGTTTGCATTCACTAATTCACTATCTATTTCATAGTCAAAACCTTGTAACCAAGCCTTCCTCAACTTTACTACCTGTACTTGTAAATGAATTATCTATATCTAAAGAAAACATATATCATTGTAATACCTAGTTACCAATTATTTAGGTATTCTCATCCTCATCTTCATTATTTTCTTGAATTCTTCAAAATAAGTATCCATGAAATTCTCAAAATTTGCTCCTAACTGAGTAATGTATTCACTTATTTGTCTTGTCACTAGTTTGTTTTGTTCCCAAACAATATCACCAATACTAGGAAAATATTTCTATATATAAAAGAAAATACACATGACGAGGGATCCAAACTTATACATTGAATTCTTTTCTCTCCTAATGGATCTCATATATTTTTTCCAATTGTAGTCTTTGAAGGTTGACAAGATCATATTCATGATCTTTCATCACTATTTTCCATGCTTGATCCACTGCCATACAAGGCACATTGTTAATTTTGCATCACTGGTAAAATTTGTGAGCTATAACCCTCAGTGCAAATTTGATTAATGGATTAGAAATGTTTGTAATGGACAAACCTCATCCATTCCACTCAGCACCTGTGTTTTCCTTAATTTCCTCTCAACTCAAGCATCACATGTTTCTTATTATCTAGGGTTAGATAGCCTGTAACCTTGTGAATCATTTTCTTCATGATCTCTATGGGTCCATTCTGTAACCAAAAATTCATGCCAAGAATCTTGCTTAGAATAATTTTGATCCATTCAATCTTAAAATCCCTTGGAAACTCTAGGTCATGAGTTAACCCTTTCCTTTCAACAACTTTGAATTCATCCTTCAAGATTCCTTCACTACATAACTTCTCATATGTTGCTCTCATTTCATAATCTCCTACTTCTCTAATCTTACATGTATAATAACTCCTTACATCATGAACCATAATAAACTTGGGTAGTATCAAGGATAGCACACCTATTGAATCTCATTTCATTGCAATTTCTAGAATAGCACAAAACTTTGGTGGAGGACAAGATTCACTCTTCACCGATCAAATTTTACTAACCTCTTGGCTCATTCTAGTGGTGAATGAAGCTTCCATTTTCTCTTTGTTAAGGTTCAAAAACTTTTCTTTCCTCTAAATTACTTGACACAACTCAAATCTTCACTCAATCAATCTTCTCATCTCATATTTGCTCCAAATTGCCTTAAAATCTTTTGCTAGTCACTTAAATTGCCAAATTGCTCTGTTCTCTTGAAATATGTATGCAACTTGTGAGATAATGTCTTTAAATTTTGATATATATACCTTCTTTTGGTCAATTTAGGGTCTCCATTAATGTTGTATACTCATATAGGTGGAAGCCAGTTGTCTCAGTTGACATTGGTGCCTTCAAACTAGGTCTTTACTATACAACTTAGTCTCTTCCATTTGACTTGACCTTTATCATCTGACTCAACCTACACACTAGTACTATGTTGCAATGCTCGGTCAACATATTGATGTTCAGAACTGTCTATATAAATGACTCTTTTGCACTAATCCTTTCACAAATTTTTTCTTATGCATCTTTATATATAAAAATATGAACTTTGGCACATTTCATATTAGGAATTGATGTATGCTATATCAATTAAATATACTATTCCATACATACCTCTCTTGCTTAGTTTGAGATGACATGATCACCTTCTCCATTAGATTGGGTGACCTGAACTTCGTTTGCTCCATTATTTCCATCTTCTGCTTTCTTTCTCCATGTTTGATTCATCTCCTTCTTTACTTGTTCAATTTCCAGTTTACCTTTACCTTTGTCTTTGATGTGATTTTTTGATGGTGCTTGGGTCCTGCAATTCTTTCTTGAATGTCCAAACTTGTGACACTTGGAACATGAATTGTTAGGTGCATAACTATGCCTTTGATTTGTCCAATAGGGTTTTGTTTGTAATCTACGTTCATATGCTCTATGTGCATACTTCTAACAATTGTAGCAATATCCTTCAAATATAGGTGTAGTAGATACATTCTTTATTCTTGACCTACACTCATGTATTTGATGTCCTTGTTTCTTGCAATAAAAACAATAACTGGTAAATTTGGGTTTAGGAATTTTCATACCATGTTTACTTAAGCAAATGTTTGCAAGATGACCAAGTTTTACATAGTGATAGCATGTTGGTTTTCCCTTTGGATTTGTATTTCTTAGATCTCTATTCCTGGATGATTCTCCTTGCTTGATCGATGAATGTCCTGATCTAGTAATGCTACCAAATGACCTCATAAGTTCTTCAAAGTATTTTAGTGCTTCACTTGGCTTGTTGAATCTTTCCACATTTTCTTTTTAAGTTTTTAGTTCATTCCTTCTGTGATATGAGATTTTCTATTTCCACATTCTTTTGGTTTAATTCCTTATTTGCAAGCATCAGTTGATTCATCATGTCCAATTGAGTGTTTTTAAGCTTTTGCACATTTGATATCCTTTCTTTGAATCTGGTAGCCATCACCCTTTTTTCTTCCTTAGGAATAGCCTTGTCTTCTTCATCTTTATTATTTTTCTCAGTTGATTCACATAGTCTTACTGATTAGATTTCATGTTCCCTTTTTAATCCTCTTATTTCTTCATTCAAGAGTTTGTTCCTTTCAAGTAGATCTACAGATGCTTTGTCATTTGGATTGATTGGTTCAAACAATCCTTCAATCTCAACTTCTTCATATGAAAATTGTTTATCTTAGATATCCAATTCCTTTCTTCTTTTTAGGGATTTCTTTAGATCTTGTCTTTCTTTCTCAAGTTTGTGCAGTATGAGTTGGATGTCAATCACCTAATTGTCAATAACCTTGTCCAGTTTAAAAGCTTCCATCTCCAAGATCTATTCTCCAAGTGATTAAGATTCTCCAAGAGAACTAAGCTCTAATACTAATTTTTGATTGATAGAAGTATAAATTGGACAATAAGATACAAAGACAGAGGGGTGGGGGTAAATCAGAATCTTAAACACTTTCAATTTTCAACAATTCATTCACACATTCACTAGTTGTCTTATGCATGTAAAACTTGTTCTAACATGTAGAACTAATATATAACATGCATGGAAATAAACACATAACATAATATTTGATCATCAAAAACCCTACAAGGTGAAGGTAAAACTAGGGTGGGATGACAACCATAAATCTTCACTACTACAGTAATAAAGTTAACTTGTTAGGGTTACAATGTTTGACCATAATATATGATCTACCCTATGAGGGATCTATCCTATTAAAATCTGTTGAGATTGTTAGGTCTCACCTTGTTAGAGGATTTAACACTTACAATAAAGTAAGGACTCTATTAGGAGATTTACAAAGATATGTTAAGACCACTTTGTTAAGAGATTTACCCTAATTCAAGTTGACTATAATTGATTCAATACCTAACTCTTGGTTTTCTTTGTAAAATGATTTTGAGTCTTCTCTTTCTAAACTGACCCTCTCTTCATATTTGATAAAGCTTTTCTTCCCCTTTACTGCACTGATTAGGTCACTTGTTCTGGTAAGAAATAACATAACACTTCTACTTGACTTTTGATCTAATCTTGATCCTTCTCTTCACCATTCACATATTACTCCTCTCTTCATGTCATATATCACACTATAGCTCATCTATGCCATTCACATCTCTCTGTGTTATGTGACTTAGGTTAAAATATTCTCTATTTAAAGAGTTCCATAAAGAGTTTTCTAGATGCTTCCATATTTTGCCTCTTCATCTGAGTTGTTGATAAAAGAACACAGGGATCTATGATCTACATCATAAAATGTGTAATCTCTTCAATAACAACCTCAACAAATATTAAATGTTCTTTTCATGTTAGTTTGAAAATGGTTTACCTCAAATTTTGTATCATTTCTGACTTTTATGTAAACTTTGCATTGCTCAGCACTTACTATCTCTGATGTTTGACATGTTGATGATGCTTTTTCTGTACTATACTTGACACTTACTATGTAACTTAATACTTATATGCTTGAATTTTGTGATAGGTGTTGAACTCAGCTTGTATAGAAAATACTTGGCAACCACATACTTGCTCGACTCCTATAGAGCTTGGTATAGACAAGTTTATATTCATGAGTTGACCTATATAGGGTATCTCAGTCATAGTGATGACTATCTAACTCTTCCTAGTAAATGACTAAGTGTTTGACATTAATAGACAATAATAGCTCGAGATACCAATAGTTAATAGGTTGCAAATTTATGCACACTAGTTACTTAACATCATCTCAAATTCATAACCAACAGTAAATAATCCTCTAAAATCAATGGAAAGCTGTGCAAACAACAATTTTAATACTATTTCAAGGTTGAGACCAAGTTATTAAACCTCATCTTTCATGTTACAAATTTTTACAAATATTGTAGTGTTACTTTAGAGTCCTTTATCACTTTAAGCCCTTAATTATTATCTAATATAACATTTTTGTAACCTCAAAATATTCTTGGTAGCATATCCTTCAAAACTGGTGAAGTTATGCAAATGCTTTAGCATAATTTCATTACCTTTTAGTCCTTGCTTCACTTAACCCTTGCGAAGTTACATCCAACTATTACATGTCTTCTCACAACTTTATAACTCCCATTCTAAACTACTAAGAAAACCTTACAACACTTTGCATGCAGATTAATACATAGTTTGTAGCTTCATAGTATACATAGTTTGTAGCTTCATAGTATGAAAATTCAATATCCATTTAATGTTGTGAACACAAGCTAGGACCCATATGATTTTATGAGCATTAAAACTTAGTCATTGATCTACATTAATTATTTCATCTAGTCTCTCCATGTGGCACACTACTCTATTTATCTCCACTCTTCTAAATTTATATAGATGGTTAGTCATGACCTTAGAGCCACTTAACACTACAAGACATTAACCACCGCAATGTCACATAGTCAACAACTTTAGCCTTTTTTATAACTTTGTAACACTTTTTCACTACAAGGAACATATCATTGAGAAGTTGTGCACCCTTTAAACATAACTTCAAAACCTTTGATGCTACACATGAAAATGAATATTGTGAAGTTACACTTAATGTAAGCAAATCCACAATCCATGATATGCACAATATTTATTTGGGTTTGATTGTATTGCAATATTTTTACCACCAACGTTTAGATCATACTCAATGATCCTTCATCAAGATGAAAGAATGCCAAGATTCAAATGATAACAATGTTAGAATTACAAGTGGGAAGAGAGTAAACTTTTGAGGGAGGGGGGAATCAGGAGTTTAAACTTGGACCCATAAAACCACCATTCATACATCACATGCATTAATATATTGAAATAACATGTAAAGCATATGTATCAATCATGCAAACATGTAATCAAATACAAACATAACACTAGATATGATTACCCATAAACCCTCCAAGTGAGAAGGTAAAATTGGGTGGGGATGACACCCACAAATCTTCACTACTACAACAATAAAGTGTATCCAATTAAGGTCACAATGGTTTGACCATGAATCATGGTCTGCCCTATGAAAGCCTTTCCCTGTTAAAGGCTTACAAAGACTGTTAAGTCCTATCTTGTTAGAGGATTTCAACACCCTGATAGAAGTGTGCTTGGTTAGAGGACTTCAACTTACAATTAAGCAAGCACCCTGTTAAAGGATTTCATAAAGCCTGTTAGGACTACTTTGTTAAGAGATTTAACTGAAATTGCATGTTAAAATATCTCAGCGTAGATCTTGTGGTTGGCACTTGCTTTCCTGATAACAAATCACCTCTACACAATCTTTGATTGATCCTTCATGATCTGATGTATCAATGCTATATTCTTCTCTATCCTCTATTCTTCTATAACTAATTCTGCAATTCACTCTACTTCTAAGTCACCTTGAATGCTCTGTAAACTATCTTGTTTGCTCTTCCAATTTGATCATTCACCCCTTGTACACTTGTAAAGAATTCAGGGCTTTTTCCTCCTTAAGAAGACTTAGGTGGCTTAGGGTTAGGTATGAATCTATGACTAATATTCATCCATATTGCCACTTAAACCTTCCCATTTTCTGATTGGCTACATGTTATTTCATAGGGAATTTGCATGTAGATTCATCCTTATCTCCAAAGGATTGTAATCTATCCTTAATTTGGCTTAGAAATAGTTTACATAGCTGTCTATGCCATTTCAAACAAATATGTCCAAAATGTGTCACTCAGCATATGAAGTCTTTGATGCTTGGCATACACTGTATTTCTACTTCTAACTCGACACCTATACTGCTTGACATCAACTATTTACTCAACACTTGAATCACTTGACATGGTCTATCTGCTTGGCACTAGAGTGACTCGTCACATGAGTGACTTCACACTCATTACAACTCAACATGGTCCAATATTTGCATATTGTGCTTGGCATGTACTACTAGTTTGGCATGAACTAAGTAAATGTCTTAAGTGTTTTGAAACACACTTGTCAAAACCAATCTAAGATCAACAAAAATTGTAGACAAAGTGAAAAAAAAAGGTTTGAAGAGAGGGAGGGACAAATGTGGCACACTAACCAATAGCAGGAAGCTAAGAAAAGACGGAATAACTCTAAAAAATGAGAGGGAGGGAGGGAGGAAGGTAGAGAGAGAGAGAGAGAGAGAGAGAGAGAGAGAGAGAGAGAGAGAGAGAGAGAGAGGTTACACTTACTTAACATCAGAGGATTGAAATAGTTAGGAAAAATAAGGAAATAAGAGTTAATATGTTATGATTAGATATTGTTGTGACTTCGAAACCTTAAAGGGAATCTTAAGTAATACAAACACAATGTTATGCACATGAGTTGTTATTAAAACCTAATATGTCATAATACTATGGGATTGATATAGTCTTAAATACTAGGAAATAAATTGCCCCAAGACATGAATAACAACCCTTCAATTAAAAGACTCAAAAGATAATGAGAAATTAAAAGGACTTAGAGTTTTTTAACAATTTAGAAAATTAATTTTGAAAGCCTATCAATGCAAGAAACCATAGTTTATCATTTCTAAGGAAAATCTCATGGTTTCTTAAATTTTTTTTACCTTCCCTAGAAATTTGACCACTGGTGGTTTTGTCTAGGGATGACGCATAGCTTGTATTTGCTCAAAGATTTGAAATTTATTAGAGTGAAGATCACAAAAATGAAAATAGGAAAAGAGAGCAACAGGAAAACCACACCAAACCTATATAAGGGAAATAGGAAGGAAAACACACATGCAACAAAAGAAAAATATATGTACATAATTTGAAAACCTAACTAATTCTCATGGAAAAGAAATTACCTTTATAAGAAGTAATTTTTTAAGGATTGTCCATAAATAAGAAATGAATGTCACCAGAGAGTCTTTTGATAAAATATGAATTTTATCCCCACTTCTCATGAATTAAGTAGGGCCCCAACTAGATATGTTCAAATTTTCCATGCTCTCCCTTGTCTTCCAATTTGACATTTCATAAGAGAACTTAATCATCAATATCAAAATTTCTTTCTATTGTCCTTTTGTCATACTAGTTCTTCACTTGCATCTATAATTTTGCATTTCTTAGTGCAAAATCTCTTCTTGTCTCATCTAATTCTAGGATATCATCCATCCTAGTCTATATCTTATTAGTCACATCTTCATCATACAATTGAACAAATTTGTACATCCCAATTAGATTGTCTTGAGAAAATTTGGCATCTATACCATATACTAAATCAAATGGAGCTATTTCTTGACTATCACTTTGTCGACCCATACTGGCAGAGCTAACTTGACATCCTGTGCCTTCCTGTTTGTATCAAGGATCCTCTTGATGATTTTCAACAAATTTTTATTACTAGATTCACCCTACCCATTACCTGGTGGATGATAAGGGGATGAAGTGGACCTGTCTATTGTTAGCCCAATTAATGATGTAACTAAGAATGCTACAAATGTATGTAAAAGAGTCATACTAGTTTTTATATTGTCATTGATGTCAAGTCTTAGTTGATTAGATATTATGCTAATTCATTTGAGTTCCAAATCATCTAATTAATGAAGAGGATTTGAAGAAAGTACGTGGATGACAAAGTTAATAAGTATGGTATTCAATGAGCACTTGAATGAGTTAGACAATGATAATTTAATGTTTGTTTGATTATTTTATAATCATGTAATATCTTAATATAATGAGCTATACAAGCTACACTGAGTGACAAGGTGAAAGAAGGAAGATAGTGTTCATTGAGTTACTTCAGTTGTCACTAAGTAGTTTGCAAAGCAAAGTGAAAGTTCATTGTTATTTGAGTAAACTTTGATCGAGTGATGTATTACCTGAGTGAAATGTTATGTTCATCAAGCAACAAGAATAAGAACAAGTTTGTGAAGATGGAATATGAAGGTGATGTTTGGTGAAAATAAAGAATGTTCGATAAGTTCAAGGCACGAGTCAAAGTTTGATACAAAATCTATGTTTGGAAAATTACAATGAAGATCTGGTGATGGAGATTAATGAAGGATAAAGATGATAATTTTTTAATATTTTCTAAGTGGCTAAATGTATTGAATTTGAGATGGATGATTATGATTAAGTAGCAAAACCTAGAAGAATCTGGAAGCAAAGAGACTATTATTTGAGAAGAAGTTGGAACAAGTTTTTGGTTGCTGATGTTGTTGATTGATATTATTAAGTTGGTGATCTATAAGAAGTTGTTGAATTTGAAAGAAGCAAGGAGAATCAAGTACAAAAGAAGGAAGAAAAAAAAAAGTTAAGGTCAAAGTAAATGAGTGAATCAGATAGTAAGAGATCAGAGGAAACAGATCAAAAAGAGACCAAGTAAAACATAGATCTAAACAAGCAAGGTAGTGCTAAACCTAGATCTAAAATTTCCTACCATTATAGCCAAAAAATCTCTTAACTTAGTGGACCAAACAAGTTTGTGAAATCCTAAATGGTAACATTGATTAGTGGTGTTTATAAGTCCTTTAGAGCAAGCCACTCTTTAGACAAGATCAAGGAGTGATAAGGTCTAGATGATCTTTTTTGTGTAAATCCTCTAACCAGGTCACATTAACAATGTGTATGTAAACATCTAACAAGGTTGGCTCCTAATAGAGCTCACTCTAGAAGAGTGAAATTTTTGGGTTGTTAGCCATAGGTGTTTTTTCCCTTTATAGGGTCTCTGTGGTAAAAATATTGGTGTCAAATGTGTGAATGTTGTTATGTTACAAGTTGATTTTCATGGTTTTTTTTTCTTACAGCAAGTCGGTAACAACTAGAGTTATATTACTGGTAGTCGGTAATAACATATATAGTAAGTTAACAGTTTAGAGTAAAATGAATATTAGATTTAATTGTAAAGTTGAATGAGATCATCGAGTAAATGATTTTGATTTTGATCAAGTTTTATTTAGTACTAAAGTGTTTGAAAGGGATTGCAAGATAATTGTACATAACTAATTCAACCACTAGTTATCTAACAATCGGTATCAAAGCACAGTGCTTGGAGAAAGAAGTTTAAAGGAACTTGAGCTAAAGATTAGAAGATGTATAAGAGAGAGGTACCAAATATGAATAAGGAGAATTTCTCACCATGGAAAGACATAATGAGGCTACACCTATATGGAATTGGAGATAACATAACACACTAGTTGGACATTGAATACAATGCACTTGTTGCTCCTATGATTGTGGAATACATAATAGAGAAAAGGAATCACAATAGCCTCATGATTGATATTGTATCTTTCCTTAATAATGCCAAGTTTTATGATACCAAGAACTACACAAATGCTAAACAAATGTGGGATAAATTGGCACTTTTACATGGTGGAGATCCAAATTTGTTGAGATAAAGCTTAAATTCTTAGAGGCAAGTATGATGACATGAGAATGAAAGAAGGTGAGAATGATGCACAATTTGTGAACTGAATCAAAAAAATTATGAGTGCAATCAGATCTACTGGAGGTATTAGACATGATAATGAAGTTGTAAGTAAAGTTATTATAACTCTTTTGCCTGTACATGCTATAAAATTTTCTACAATTCAAGAAGTAAAAGCTCTTCTTGGAATTTTTTTGACACTTAACTATTTAGTTGGTTGGTTGACTACATTTGAGTTGACTAATTATGATAATAATATATTACACTTGGAAATGATTTTAAGTCTTCACTAACCATTGAAAGTTCAAAGAAAGAGAAGAAAAGTAAGGAAGAAAGTGAATCTAAATCTGAAGATGATCTAGATGAACTTGAGGCATTACTTGCAAGAAGGTTGTCTAGAGGTAAAGGTAAATTCAAAGGTAAACTGCCCCTAACTTGTTTTAAGTGTAATGAAGTTGGTCATTTTTATAATAAATGTCCTAACAAAAGTAAGAGTGATAGAAATGGAAAGAAAGATTACAAGTACATGAAGAACAAGGATTTCAAGGATAAAGAGAATATATCATGCTACATTATTGAATAAGAGCACACCGAGTCTAGTAATAATAAAGATAATGAAATAGTTGAAATGATATATGTTGGTATCAAGGAAGATTCCAATGGAGAAAGGTTTGAGAGAAACAAATTCCTTTATCTCACATGCTAACAAGAATGGTTCATGGATTATAGATAGTGGAGTTCACATCACATGACTGGTGACTTAAGTAAGTTTGAAAAGTTCGAAGAAATTGATGATGGTGGAATTGTTGAGTTAGGGAACAATGTTCCATGTATAGTGAAAGGTAAAGGATCACTAATGTTGAATGATAAAATAATATGTGATGATGCATACTGGGTCAAGGACTAAAGTATAATCTTTTAGAGTGTTGCTTCGTTGAATAATTTAGGTCACAAGTTAGAGTTTCAAAACAAGAAAGTCAAGATCTATGATGATGAAGGAAATATAATTGGAACTAAAATAAAAACAAAAGGTAACTTATTTTATCTTGATTCTACTATTGATACATGCTTATTTGCTAAAGTTGAGGATGTATGGATGTGGCATAAGAGATTGTGTCATGTAAACTTTGAGAACATGGTGAAGGTTAGTAGAAAGAAAAGAGTTAGAGGCTTCCCGAATCTACAAAAACTTGAGAATGCTATGTGTAAATAATGTCAACTCAATAAGATGAAAAATTCAAGCTTTTCAAGAAAGACACACACTTATAATGATATTTTGGAACTTGTGCATATTGATCTATATGGACCAATGGGTATGGAAAGTTACTATGGTGACATATATTTAATCTTGTTTTTTGATGACTATTCTAGAATGATGACTATCACGTTCATGAAGTTGAAATCACATGCTTTTGATATGTTCAATGGTATAAGGCTAGAGTTGAGAATGAAACTTGTAAATAATTGAAATATTTAAGGCTTGATAGAGGTGGTGAGTTTATGTCTATTGAATTCACTAATTTTTATGCTAAGAATGGTATTAAGAGAGAATTATTTGCACCGAGGACACCACAAAAAATGGAATTTCTGAGAGAAGAAATAGATCAATTATGGATTATGCAAGGACATTGTTGACTGAAAAAGATGTTGCACAAATTATCTATAGAGAAGCAATTAACACTGTTGTTTATGCTCTCAATCAAGTTTAGTTGAAGAAAGGAACAAATAAGACACCTTATGAACTTTGGTATGGTCATACACCTAATGTAAGTTTTTTTCAAAATATTTAGAAGTAGGTGTTACACTCATAAGGATGCAAGGAATGGTAAATTTGATTCAAAAGGAGATGAAGGTATGTTCCTTGTCTATTAATCTAAGAGAAAAGCTTATAAGTGTTTGAACATAGCTTCTTAAAAAATGATTGAAAGTGAAAATGTGAGAATTGATGAGTTTACAGATAAGAATGATATAGAAAGAAATAAGTAACCTGAAGATTACAATAAGTTTGTGTATGTGTATGAAGAGGAACCAAACACACTACTTGAGTTACAATAAATATCTACTAATAAGTAGGAGATGATTTCCATAGCTAGTCAAATTGTGATGTGAATATCAGGATTTAACTGTGTGATTTTTGAGTCAAACTCGATGACCCATGTTTCATGAGTAGTGATTCAACATGAATCCATCTCTCATGAGAATAAATGGAACACTTAGCACTCATTGGATCTAGGTGATGCTCACAGGGGTGAAGCACCGGGACTTCCCGAGAGGTCACCCATCCCAGTACTACTCCAGCCTGAGTGCGCTTAACTACAGAGTTTCCTCCACAGTTAAACCCAAAGCTTGCAACCCCATTTGCAAAACCTTCACCAAGTGTTGTGCCTTATGAACCATTCATTAGAAAGCCCCATAAGCTCATCAATTGATAAGAAGGAGATGATTTCCACAGCTAGTCAAATTAGGAAACTCTGTAGTTAAGCGCGCTCAGGCTGGAGTAGTACTGGGATGGGTGACCTCCCGGGAAGTCCCGGTGCTTCACCCCTATGAGCATCACCTAGATCCAATGAGTGATAAGTGTTCCATTTATTCTCATGAGAGATGGATTCATGTTGAATCACTACTCATGAAACATGGGTCATCGAGTTTGACTCAAAAATCACACAGTTAAATCCTGATATTCACATCACAATTTGACTAGCTGTGGAAATCATCTCCTACTTATCAATTGATGAGCTTAAGGGGCTTTCTAATGAATGGTTCATAAGGCACAACACTTGGTGAAGGTTTTGCAAATGGGGTTGCAAGCTTTGGGTTTAACTGTGGAGGAAACTCTGTAGTTAAGCACGCTCAGGCTGGAGTAGTATTGGGATGGGTGACCTCCTGGGAAGTCCCGGTGCTTCACCCTTGTGAGCATCACCTAGATCCAATGAGTGCTAAGTGTTCCATTTATTCTCATGAGAGATGGATTTATGTTGAATCACTACTCATGAAACATGGGTCATCGAGTTTGACTCAAAAATCACACAGTTAAATCCTGATATTCACATCACAATTTGACTAGTTGTGGAAATCATCTCCTACTTATCAATTGATGAGCTTAAGGGGCTTTCTAATGAATGGTTCATAAGGCACAACACTTGGTGAAGGTTTTGCAAATGGGGTTGCAAGCTTTGGGTTTAACTGTGGAGGAAACTCTGTAGTTAAGCGCGCTCAGGCTGGAGTAGTACTGGGATGGGTGACCTCCTGGGAAGTCCCAGTGCTTCACCCCTGTGAGCATCACCTAGATCCAATGAGTTCTAAGTGTTCCATTTATTCTCATGAGAGATGGATTCATGTTGAATCACTACTCATGAAACATGGGTCATCGAGTTTGACTCAAAAATCACACAGTTAAATCCTGATATTCACATCACAAATATCTACTAGTTATACACTATCTTACCTGAGCATCAGACAATGCAACCCGAGCATAAAGTTGAACCCATATGGAGGGAAGAAAATTTTGATAATCAAAGATCAAAACCTATATTATCCAAATATGTGAAAAAGAATCATTCACATGTTGGACTAATCACTAGCCTTCTCCTTTGGGATTCATGACATGACTTAATCACCTCTTGTGTTATATAACTCTAGTGGTTGTATTGGGCATTAATAGGTCGATCTTTTGGTGCAACGATAACTCTAGCTTGTAACAAGTGGTATCAGAGCTTGGTCATAGGTCCAAATCTCCTTGGGTAACACTGAGGGGGGAATTATTGGACTAACCACCAGCCTTCCCCTTCAGGATTCATGACATGGCTTAACTGCCTCCTATGTTATATAAGTCTAGTGGTTGTATTAGGCATTAATAGGTCAATCTTTTGGTGCAACAATAAATCTAGCTTGTAACATCACATGAACAAATAATTGGAGATTAGCTAATTTTGAACCAAGGACAATTAATGCTGCACTGGAAAATGAAGATTGGATAAATGAGACAAATGAAGAAATTGATCAGATAGATAAGAACAACACATGAACGTTAGTACCAAGACCTACATACAAGAATGTGATAGGAACAAATTGGATTTTCAAAAATAAGTTGAATGAAAATGAAGTAGTGAGAAACAAGGCAAGACTAGTTTGCAAAGGCTCTGCATAAGAAGAAGGAATAGACTATGGTAAGAATTTTGCACATGTGGAAAGATTAGAAGGTGTAAGAACATTGTTGGCCTATACTACCTACAAGAAGTTCAAATTATCAAATGGATGTCAAATTTGCATTTTCGAATGGAATGCTTGAAGAAGAAGTCTACATGAAATAACCAAAAAGATTCATTGAACCTAATCAGAGGAACATGGTTTGCAAATTGAACAAGGCATTGTATGGACTAAATCAAGCACCAAGAGCATGGTATGAAAGGTTACATTATTATTTGATTGAGATTGGATTTTCTAGAGCAAGGGAGAATAGTAATATATATTTGAAATGTGAATATGAAAGTATGGTGTTAATTGCTAAAATATTTGTGGATGACATTATACTTGGAGGAGATGATATGTTGTGTAAGACATTTGTTGATCAAATAAATAAAGAATTTGAGATGAAGTTATGTTTGGTGATATCAAAATTTTCATTGGCTTACAAGTTCATCAAACAAAGAATGGTATATATGTGACTCAATCTAAGTATGTAAAGGAAATCTTGAAGACTTTTGGAATGGATGAGTCTAGACCAATTAGTACCACTTATGGTGATTGGAGTGAAATTATCAAAGGAAGATACTACAATATAAGTAAATGAAATACAATACAAATTAATAATTGGTAAATTATAGTATGTAGTGCACAGTAGACCAGGTATTGCACATGTTGTTGGTATTGTTGCAAGTTTTCCCTCTAATCCCAAGGAAACACACATGAATATTGTGAAGAAGATATTAAGATATCTATTAAAAGGAACTAAAGATTTTGGCCTATGGTATAACTAAGATGATGAATTATATCTTAATGTCTATATAGATGTTGATTGGGCTAGTAATGTTGATGATAGAAAAAACACAAGTGGTGGAGTTTCCTTTTGGGAGAAAGATAAATAACATGGAAAAGCAAGAAATAGAGTTGTATTTCACAATCTACTACTAAAGATGAGTATATTGCTGATGCAATTAATTGTTCAAATATTCTATAGATTAAGTAGCTGTTGGAAGGTATGCAAGAAGAGATAACTAAGCCTATTACTATTTATTGTGCTAATAGTAGTGCAATAAATATATCAAAGAATTTGGTGATGCATGCAAAGATAAAACATATATCAATAAAGTATCAGTAGTTGAGGGAGAAAGTACAAGAGAAACAAGGTAGGCTTGAATATGTGAAGTCTAAAGAGAAAATCATAGACATATTTACTAAGCCATTGCCTAAGGATGCTTTTGAGTATCTAAGAGGTAAATTGGGGGTCCCACTCCTATCCAAAATTTACTAAGTGAAGATGCATGTTGCATACATTCATGGATGAACATAAATATATTTGTGGAGTTGATGCAAGAGTTCAATTTCTAGGAGTTTCCTAGTGTTGTGAAGATGATTGTGATGAAACTGATGTAAACTATACATGCAAGGTACAAGGATAACTACAAGGTTTTATAAGTTTTACATTAGAACTTATAGATACCTTTGACATTATTGTCAAAGGGGGAGAGAACCAATAAGGAATGACTAGTAGAGAACCAATAAGGAATGTCTAGTAGAGAACCAGTAAGGAGAATATTAGTGAGAAAGAGTATGCCCAAAGGGGGAGAAGAATATGTCAAAGGGGAGTGATATGCATGATATACTAAGGAAGAGAGAATATGTAACAATTAGTATGGAGGAATATGTAAATAGAATAAATGATGATGCTGTTAAACTAAAGAAGAAGATCATATCCTAGGGGAGAGAAATACTAAAGAAGTTTGTTGCTGCTGAAGATACAGATCGAGTACACCTGATGATGAAATATGATATAGAGAACCTGAAGATGAATAGTTGTATTTTTGTCAATTCATAGATTTGATTATGTCATGTAATGTAAAATTATATGTTATGTTATTTATTGACATTTGATCATACTAAAACTAATTATAAATAAGAAAAGGGGCTCATTTTTATATTAATATCTATCATAAAAATATAATTTATGAACAAAAAAAAAAGTTGATTTTATTATTGATATTTATCATACAAAAACTCATTACATCATGACATTACTAAAATTTTGTCGAATGTAAGGCTACAAATTCGTAAACAAGTTTCAACATAGAAGTCATATCTGAACACTTATCTGCATACCATACAATTGTAGTTCAAATAAAGAAGTCAATCTCCATACAAAATCATAATTTTATGCACACTTTCGCATATGGTCTCAACAAAGAAGTCCAAACATAATACAAAGAAGGTATCATAGAAAAATAATTTATGCCTTTTCCATAGAAGCAACATAACCCTATCCAACTCTCGAGCCTTACATAACTTGCACTCAATTTCTTTTGCATGTTGTATACTTGTAGTTGGGGCATCATCGACCCAGGCCAAGTGTTCACATCTATCATTCCCCAACAAGAACAAATCTTCATTAGTTCTTACAATAATGTTTAATACAATATTTTTAAGCAAAAAATATATTAAGCACTTTTTTTTCTATTTGAGCAACACCAAATTGGTGCCCAAGATTAGTCTATGTGGTTGATGTCTTTAACAAGCATGTGACACCACATCGACATATTGACAAATTCAGAAAATTCATCAACCTATTATAAATATTACAATTTCAGATATTACATTAGATTGATGAATATTATGATAAAATTTATAGTCCAAATTTAATTAACACAGGGGAAAATTATTTGAATACACATACACCATGTAGTGGGTGATAGTATTAGAAGGATTAATGTGGACCCTTCCACTTATCACATGAATGTTGAGACTATACTCCATGTGAGCATTGTTAATATAAATCAAAAGATAGATTTGAAGTATGATCACATAAATTTTCAGTTACATTTAAGGAATAATCTGGTAGGAAACAAGTAGATAGAGCCATTTGAGTAGGTGAAGAATAGAAGGAATCATAGTGTGCTAGACATCATGTCTAATAATGTGGAACCGAGGCCTCTGAATGTAGAGTTGCTGGCAAACATGACCACTTAGAACGTAATTGCTTTTAAACTGTTGGGTACCCTTAGAACTATGACAAAGTTTGGGGCCATTGCTCAAGTACCTTATTGGGTCTATGCTAACTTTTACCTCACTTTTTTTGCACCTCCAATGGAACACTTTCTAATGACACTTGGACTACAAGGCAATCGATTCAACCCCTCCTCCTCTAGGTGAGTGAGGAGCAAGGGTAGGGGTAACAAATAGTATATCTACTTACAACTTACAAAAACTAGTGTAATACATTCATAAAAAATGGAATCATGTTGAATACCAACCAAAATGGAGATTCTATCAATAGAAATAAAATCCAACTTGTTGGGATAAACCATAGACAGAAATAACAGTTACATGCAAATATAACCAATATCAAAAAATAATAAATCATATAGAAGACAACATGAGATACAAGGATTTAACATGGTTCACCGAATCCCTAGGCTACATCTACCAAAAATAAGTCCAATATTATTATTATCTAGTGATTACAATACAATCCCTTATAGCTCAATACCATCGCAAGAAGCTAAAATATCATATGCATTATGAAATCCCTAACCCTAACCCTTTTTATACAAGCTTTTTCTATTTGAAAAATTAGGGCTAGAATAAGTCATCCAATATAAAAATAACATCTGATGCCTTTTACGATAGTAGAGACATTTTTGGCTTTGGGGGTGCTGCACCCAAAAACCCCTGTAGGGGTGTTGTGCCTCGATCCCACCTTGTACTATGACATGAAGCATACCTAGGGCATTGCCTTAGGACCATGCAAGGGGCACTACCCCCAAAAAATTGTAGATATAATCTGGGGAGAAATCATGCCAAACAAATCTCTGAGCTTGATTAGGCTCCACATCACAACACAACTATCATCTAGCCAACTATAAAAGGAAAGGACATTCATAGAAAAAATGAACAACTAAGTAAGAAATTGAGATTGTTAAAGACAAGAATACATAAAATAGGAGAAATATAATTATGCATCATCATTTTAATGCAATATGATAGTTAAAACACAACCAAAAGTAGTGAAGTGTGACACTCAATGTAGAACTGTCATGTCAAAACATTCAAGTTATAATGTCAAAACACAGTCTCAAGATTTTTATGATATGTTCAATCTATAGTCCTCTAAACTTTAGATATATATATATATATATACCCTTCACTCATTCTTAAGAACCCTTTGCATCTTGCACTTTGAAGGGAAAAAAATCATAGGCTTGTAGCATGTTATCTTCACTAAGATCGGGAATGGCTTGGAGGGCATCATACACTTGATCATAAATTGAATCTAAATGCCCTTCATCCATTCTAATATTTTGAGTTTCCCTAAGGCCAACATTTAAGCTATTGATGACATCCAATATGACATCCATCGAACCAACCATGCTGGCCTTCTTCCTCTTTTCTTTCCTTGATGATGATGGTGAAAAATATTATTTGGTGGTTGCACTACATTGATTAGAAGGATTCACATCATAATCCAAATCAACAACATTATCCATTGGTATATTAAAATCCCCATCATCATCTAAATTAACCACCTCATTCATCATGTGCCCTTCTTTGTTATCATGCACTATTGCAACTACCATGCCTTCATCTATGTCATTTCCCACAATGAAGGCTAACTCGTTGACGTATTGAAATGACTACCTCTTATACACTTTGGAATTTTTGAAAAATTTTCTCTGCATGTTGGCATAATGAATGAATTAGTTTATTGTCTTTTACTAAATACTTTATAAGACAGCTTAGACTTTAAATCACAAGAATTTAAAATATCATATTACCTTGAGAAGCTCATCCCAGACACTCTCATCATCATCCATTCACTAAACAACCTCATTTAATGTGAACCCACTTGTATTTTTCAATTCTTTCATAACTCTATAACCAAGCTTCCATATTTTGAGCTTTTTTTGAAATTATCTTTTGGCAGATGTAGGTTCAATTCCACATTGAACTTCCTTTCAATTGTGGTCAAGCCTCTTTTCTAAATCCCCCCTCTCCTTTTCTGTCAAGCTGGACTTTCTCTTGGAGCATTTCAAGATACTTGTGTTCTGTTTCACGGGTCCATAATACCTTCCTCAAACAAGAATGTACATGGGTTACTAAATTTCTCCATCCATGCTATTGACCAAAATTGGAACTCATAACAATGAGTCAACAAATTCAAATACATTGAGAATATAAATTAGCACAACCAGTTCAAAACACAAAGTACATCATCATGTTGTATATAAATCAACATAACCATTTCAAAACCAAACATTCTTTGCTCTAGGAATTCTCAACATAACTGTTTCAAAACCAAAAATTTCGAGCATGCTATATATAAATCAACATAACAAGTTTAAACCAAATAGTATGCATGGCATCAAATAAATTGGAATGAAAATTTTTTCTTGTTTACCCATCAAAATGGATGAACCAAAATGATATGTACTCAAAAAATTGCACATGCCTCTATTGGTCAAACTTTCACACTAATCGATGGTTTTCAATGTGCATACATTATAGGCATAACTCAGTAGATCATTGGTTCATGGTCATGGTGTGCAAAGAAAATTATTAATAAATTTTAATTGACCCCAATGCCATATTATCTTCAGCCAAACTATACCATGTAAACTAGAACAACAAACTAAAACTTCAAGTATTGTTGACACATGTATAAACAAAATGACATCTTTTGAATTAATGTTTAATCAAAAAGTGACTAGAGATGTATATGATAGAAATTATAATCTCATTCAACAATATCTTATTCAATGCTAAATGTATAGTGTTGCTATACTGAACCAAGTCATGAACTTCAAAGTTACACACCAAGAAGGAATTACGATTGCATCCCTTAATATTAAAGCATACAACAACAAAAAGAAAGATTGTGAACTAACAAATACTAGCATGGATGACCAAGCAACATAGAGGGTTAATAACAAAAAGTTCAAGAATGAAAACAAGACAATGAATTCAAATTTATAACCCTTGTGCAAAGAGTTTAAACCTTTAATTAAGAATAAAAATTAATTTATTATATAAATAGAATAATTTAATCTAGAAACAAAATTTAAAAAAAAAAAAACATAAAAGTGAGCTTGAATTTTTTTTAATAATTTACAACAGTAAAAATTATTTTACTATTTAGAAATTGAAACCTTTGAGTTCAAAGTTCATAATCATTTGGATAGAGTTAAAAAATGTGTACATTGCATTATATGAATTACTAAGCTTGTTCATTGAGCGTTGACAATATTTTCCTTAATGATGCAAGGTAAAGTATGAAATAATTATGATCTTCATAATACTAAACAAGTTACTTTCCACATTTAAGTAGATAGAGATTGCTAAGTAGATCTAAATAGATCTATATCTAATCACTAACCAAACCACTAAACAAATCTAAATTGATCACTAAGAAAATGCAATGTTTGTGTTTTCTTTTTTACAACCACACATGAGATTTATAGTCTTCCCACATTCTTTGTGCTATCTCACTCTCAAAATTTTCCCCAATCATCTCTATCTCATTGAGTCATCCCATACGTCTCAAGCACTGGCACATTTATCGCATTATGATGATCATCCTCTTCAATTTTGATTTCAGCTGGAATACCTTCCTCTATCATAATGTATGTATACAATGCAACATGCTAAAACAAGCTTAGTTTGTGTCATGATTTGATAAGATGTTGCATGCCTCAAGATAGGAAAATGCTACTTCATCATCCCAAATGTACACTTAATTATATTCCTAAGCAAGGAGTGTTAGTAGTTATATAACTCATGTGGAGTGTTTACTGAGTTTTCTCTTGAAAAATCTTTTAGGTGTTAACGTGTAGACCAAAAAGGGGCAAGAAATCCTAGTACATTTGGATATCCAACATCCACAAAAAAATTTCCTTAAAAAATGTACAAGTTGTGTTATTGTTATAAAAAATTTCCCTGCTTCTTGTAAACATCACTATATAACCATTTACAAGATGATTTGACATAACAGGGGGAACTACTAGTGAATCTGATTTTGAGAGGACCACAACAAGAACATGACTATCTACAACAGACCCTTCCCAACCAAAAAGATCATATTGAAACTTATAATAAAATAAGCACACACCTATAACATTTGATGACAAGTGGCCTTTTCTATTGTGATATTTAGCTTGTATTTATACCTCAACAATAAATGGTATATGGGATCCATCAATTTATCCAATACAATCCTACAATAACTAGTGGGATCTTCAAAAGTGCAGTAATATGATTAAACGTCAAGTAAAAAACATGTGGTACTAGGTGATTTACCTTGAAGTACATATCAAAATGATCCTTCCCAACAATATCTACAAGAGTGTTAGGACTAGGGGGTACCCAATAATCAACATGTAGAGTTAAGATACCCTTCAAGACCTTGTGGAAATATTGACTAAGTGTCTCTCCTTAGTGATCAAAGTTGTAAGCAATCTTAGGATTCCTCAAATTATGGCCAAGGGTATGTAGGAAAATAACTATTTGTTCCTCTAGCATTATGTTTAGTGTATCTTGAATGCTTCCTTATTGCCTTAGAATATTGACTAGTTTGAATGAATATCCTCTAGTCATACAAATTTGATCATGATAATTTGTCTCTTTGGAATGGAAAATTTAGTTAAAAAAAGGAATTTCATCTCTTTGGCACTTATGTCTCTCTCTTCTACCTTCTTGTGCTAATGTTGCTATGTATACCACAAGGTAGGAAAGAATAACACCAAGAACATGAATAACTTTGGTCTTCCTAACAACATCTTCTTGGATTCTTATATCTTTAATAAGAGCCACCAAGAACCTTAAAAAAGTAATAGACAAATGTGAGAGACCAAAACAACAATCCCAAAAGAACTAAATTCTAATAGAGAATTCACAATGAAAGTCATCAAATAGGTGCATGATTCTAAAGCTAAGATGATTTTTACAGTCCCTGATGTCTAGCTTTGTGGTCTCTACAAACCAAGAGGTTAGGGGTGAAAGAGATCTGATTTAGGTGAAAGAGATAAAATAGATCTAATTTGTGGGCCTCATGAAGAGGGAATGACCTTAATGAGATAATTCCAATCCATATCCAATGCATATATTTGGAGCAATTACCTATGGTTGTTCGAACGAACATACCAATGATTCTCTAGACCTAAAAAATACTAAGATAATGAATGCTTATGTCATGTAGTTTTTGAATGTTAACATTTTCAGCAAACTATATTTTCCCTTCATTAAGTACCAATCTCCTAAACTAGAAGTCACGAGAGATAGACATCAGAGTAATCTATGGATGCATATGTGAAGATGTGAACTATCTATCAAAATATTGAGCTAGACATAATCTCTAAAAAATAGTGTAAAGATGTAATACCAACAAACTAAAGTCATAGAATCTATACAAACTTAAACAAAAAACCACTATATAATTAATATCAGAAATCTCAACATCTCTAACATTCAAATAAATTAAACCTTATTTCTACTCCACCAATTTCTTCATCTTGTGATGGGTTAGATAAACATCAAGCTATGATAACAAATACATCACATAATGACCTGAAAAGATCATTTGGAGGACCTTTTAGAGATGCAATCACAAAAGTCATAAGGACATAGGATTTTTCATTTGGGAATGCATAACAAATTTTAGGATAATAGACAGAGAAAATGTAGAACTAATAACTCCTAATGTCTCTAGTTCTGAGTCATCATTAGCCACTAGCAAGCTACTTTTTGTAAAGAATGATATATTGCAAAAAATGGAAAATATAGAGCATGAGATTGAGAAGTATGAGATAGATCTTAGGTTATTAATTTCCAAAATAGATTTTGATACTAATAGAGATCATTTGTTGGAAACATACACTGAAGTAGGTGACAAAGACCTCTACAATATTTGTTCAAAAGCCTTGGATGTTGATGTACATATGTCTTTTATGGTGCCTATTTCTGATGATGGACTTATTGAGCCTTCCTTGGATTTGAATGCCAATAAAGTCAAATGTCAGGTGCCAATACAAAAGGGGAATGTTGCTGAGATGAAGGTAGTTGGATTTGGGGGATCTAAAATAGATTCAATGGAAAAATAATTTATGGATTATCAATAGGTACAATCAATAGGTAGTCAAGTCAATATACCACTTGTTAGATCTAAAATAGAAGAAATATCAGAAATTAAGGACTGTAAAAATGTCACTAAAAATGTAAATGGAAACCTAGGGGAAGGTCAATCAATTATAGGTGAAGATCCTATGCCTCTTTCTGATATAGAGAATGATGCAGGAGTTTCTGCCCATTTAAGGAGAACAAACGATGAGGAAGACATTATGTCATCAATATATGATCCTAATAAGAAAATAGCTAGAGATGTGTTGGAATTTATTGAAAGCTTTTTGCCAATAGATATGGGTTTAAGTGGTGACATTTTGTCTGATGTTTTAGATTCATCGATGTGGAAGTAGATGCATGAAAGGAATAGGAAGTATATATAAGAGAAGATAGTATATCAAAGGCAATTTTTACCTTTTAATAAAAGAGCCTGGGCATTTAATTCTAGGGATCTCAGGCTATTGTGGAAGGATGATTAGTTTTCATTGACTACAAAGAGGCCCCAAGAAAGAGCACAAAAATGCTCTGAAACTAGTTGTTGCCCTAGTGGTGGAAATCAAAAGTATCAATTACTGATTAGATCTAGATTTGCATCTTTAGGTATACTTTTCTTTTGTTGCAAATATGGTCATTATTGAAAGAGGTTTTTTTCTTTCTTTTTGAGTGGAGTGCTTGTGGTCCCCATACTTATTTTTGCATGAAAACAATGATGATCATTCTTGTGTAGCCAAAACTAGCACTAGAGTAAAAGATAATAAATGCTCTAGCTTTCATACACAACATCCTTAGTAAAATTGGTATTGTTTTATGCTTTATGTACTTGATCATTTGTAAAGCCATACTAGAATTTGGAAGCATTATGTGAAGAAAAAGAAACAACAATGGTTAACATCAATTTTATTATTATTATAAAAGATAGGTGAAACATAAGGTTAAAAGCTCGACACAAGTCTTTGGGATAAGTAAAATCCACTCAAAGAAACAAAGAAACACTTTGTTTTTCATAAAAATAATATTCTCAAAAAGGTTGAGAGTACACAATCTATTGCCCATTCCATATGGATCTCTCCTATGTAACTTTTAAGTGCAAGCTTAGACTCACAACTTAAGTGAGGTAAAGTTTATATGATTATACCATACTATACAACAAATTCAAAACTAAACTAATCATGAACCAATTAGAAGCCCACATTTTATTCATGAATAAATGCATACATAAAAAGTATAATTTCAAAGGAATCTACTTCAACATCCAGTGACCACCCATACAAATGATATATTTTCATCAAATGTAGAATATATTAACAAGAAAATTCAACTTAGAAACCCATGCACTCATCTAACCCTTGGGAACTTAAAACATAAAAAGAGATGAGACTTGAATGATACAATGATATCATATCCCATCATCCACTTGTACATTTTCCATCAAAATATAAGCATGGATTGAGTGCTACATGTCAGTAGAAAGTTCAAATTTTCTAGTTTGAATTTAGCAACTATATACTATATGTTTCTTGATACCAAGGAAGAAAAATATTAGCCTTATATCAAGAAAAAGGAAATACATCACAACAATCATCTAATTATGATTATGGACACACACCCAAAACTTCATCCGATAAGCATAAAATAAGGCCAATTCAACTAAAGTTACCATCATAAGAGGCTAACCTATTTTGAATGATCTTCTTCACCAGAATACACTTCCTTTACTCCTTTATAAGAATATCTGTAGTCAATGGTGCTTACGTTAGAAAATCAAAAATATGGATGCAAATGTTTACCTGGAAAAATGGTTGTATTTGTAAAAGTTTCTAATTATGCACAAACTTCACATAGTAGAAACAACTATAGATGTCATTTGTATCCCAATAGAAATGAATATACTTTCTTAGACCTACACCTATCAATGTAGGAGCAATTGAAAAAAAAGGTCTTTAGGACTGAGAAATATCATACACATGCTTGAAAAAGTACATGATTTTATTGTATTCCCTTTAGTTACAGAAGACAAAAATCATGTAGATGTTAGAACATATATTGGTGAATTGGGAATGACAAAATCTGAGATGTATGTAGGAGATTATCCAGATTGCATGATCTAGCAACACATGATTGCATGATCTAGTAACATAAAAATAAAGCTCATGATGACATTACTAGTGGGTCACTTGCGGAAATACAAGGTAGACTAAATGATTAGGAGGGATACTTCTCTCCTCAAAAATTACTTTATAGTTCTCCAAATGCAATATCAATTAACAAAAAAGTTTCAACTTGTGAACAAAGACCAAAACCAATTAGTTTCAAACATATTCTAATAAATACCATAAAAATTCAAGTAACAATAACAAAAAAAAAAGAGATAGAGACATTCAAACATTGATGTAGGAACTCCCAAAAAAAATTTTGAGATATAAATCCTATGTTACTAACCTCATTTTGAAATTAGAATACAAGATGATTTAGATTTGTCTAATGGTCGCTCTGCATATAGCAACTAACATTATTGTAGAAGGCTTATTATTTTTGAAGAAAAAAATTGAAACACATTGTGATAAGAGGGGGATCAAGCATTGTTAATTCTTAAGGAGGTTTGTAACAACATGCATGAAACCCTAACCATGACTAGGTAATGGAGATGACACCACAACTTGTTGAGGTGAAATGTAAAACACCTGCTACTATTGAGGGGAAATATCAAACACCTACACAAGAGAGAAGATTCCATGACTTAGGGGAAAGTCCAAACACCTGTGTAACATTGCTTAGAAGAAATGGAAACTATGTTACCAATTTCTTGTATCGCAAAGTTCTATTCAAATGCAAAAAAACACAATCACCTTCAAATGGTGAAAATCCCTGCAACATAATGGTTAAAATGAGTTTTTAGGTTAGTAATTCAATAAACTTAAAAAATGGTTCATTTCAATTTTGTTCTAATCCTCAAAATGTCAAAACTCAAATTCAATTCCCATGTCCTTCTATCTTGATGGAAGACTAGTATCCTCACTTTGGGCCAAAATAAGAATACTACAATTCTAATTCTATTTAAAGATTTTTGACCCAAATGCTAGATTTGACTAAACCTAAATTTGCATATCCGATTTTTGGTCCAATTTTGTGAAACAAACAAGATCAAAGAGTAGTTGGACAAGGTTTTAGTTGCTAATGTTGTTGATTGATATTGTTAAGTTGGTGATCTATGTGATGTTGTTGAAGTTGAAAGAAGCAAGGAGAACCGAGTACAAAAGAAGGAAGAAAAAAAAAAGTTAAGGTCAAAGTAAATGAGTGAATCAGATAGTAAGAGATCAGAGGAAACAGATCAAAAAGAGACCAAGTAAAACATAGATCTAAACAAGCAAGGTAGTGCTAAACCTAATAGATTATTTGTACTATTACTTTCTTACCATTGTAGTAGAAAAACATCTTAATTAAGTGGAATTAACAAGTCTTGGAATCCTATATGGTAACATCGATTAGCGGTGTTAGTCCTTTAGAGAAGACCACTCTTTAGAGATATGATCAAGGAGTGATAAGGTCTAAATAATCTTTTGGTGTAAATCCTCCAACCAGGTCACATTAATGATGTGTATGTAAACCTTTAACAAGGTTGTCTCATAGTAGAGCTCATTTTAGAAGAGTGAAATTTTTGGGTTGCCGGTCCTAGGTGGTTTTTCCTGTTTACAGGGTATCATGTTAAAAATCTTGGTGTCAAATATGTGAATGTTTTTATGTTGCAAGTTGATTTTCATGGTATTTACTTTTTACTGGAAGTTGGTAATAACTAGAGCTATATTATTGGTAGTTAGTAATAATAAAAATAATGATTTAATGGTTTGGAGTAAAATAAATATGAGAGTTAATTGTGAAGTTGAATAAGATCACCAAGTAAATGCTTTTGATGTCGATGAAGTTTTATTTGGTACTAAAGTGTTTGAAGGGACTATAGGATAACTAGACATAATTGATTCACCCTCCCTTTTAGTTATTTAGCACCTACAACAAAATGTAGTGCATGTATGATTTATCTTTACATAGAATGTTTGGTCATCTCAAAAAACCTTTGGCTAATTTTAATTTGAGGAAATCTTTGAAGAAACATTTCATAGAATTGTGTTTGAGTACCCAAATAATGTTTTTCGTGTAGCTCACAGATTGCTTTTCCAATTCATCTTTTGATGACATTTATTTTGTTTGGTGAAGCCCTTATGTTGTCACACCAAAAGTTTTCAATTAATGTTCTTAGTGCACTAATAATAACTACCTTGGAATGACCAAAAAGAAGTATATTTAAAATCCTCAATTTTATCTTGCCTCTAAAGGCTTTGACTAATGTTGCTCTACTTATCCTTAACGACTTACTTATTTTTCTCATTGTATGGGATTTTTCCATTTCCTTTCCCATTATGGTTGATGTGAGGACATGTTGATTGATATTAGCATCTTTACTACATGATTTTGAACAAATGGATTGGTATCCATCAAAGAGATTTCTAATAATGCTTCTTTCACTAATATTTTGAGATGCTCTTAACCCCAAAATTCTCATTGCCTCTCTAAATTTTAGATTTTTAAGAATTTCAAAAAGAAGTTGGTATCTTCCACTTTGATTTAATTTTTCAATTTGTACAATTTCTTTCTGACATTGTATCATGCATTGGCTTCACAATATTTTCATCAATGTCAATTAGATACTTTAGTTTTCTACAAATTATTCTAGAAGATATTGATGTAGGTACACGCTCGATATTTTTATTAATTGCATTACGTATATTCATCGTGTCAACTTGAGATCCCATATTAGGTGCATTAGGTGTATTTGTCAACTTGAGATTTCTAACAATGCTTCTTTCACTAATATTTTTAGATTTTCTTAACCCCAAAATTCTCATTGTCTCTCTAAATTTTAGATTTTTAAACATTTCAACAAAAAATTGGCATCTTCCTATTTGATTTAATTTTTCAATTTCTACAATTTATTTTTGACATTGATTATGCATTGGCTTAATAATATTTTCATTAATGTCAATTAGAAACTTTTGTTTTCTATAAATTATTCTATAAGATGTTGATGTAGGTGCATGCTCAATATTTTTATTAATTGCAATATGTACATTCATCATGTCTACTTGAGATCCTACATTACATGCATTAGGTGAAGTAGGTGTATTTGTCATTAACATTTCAATTGGGGTATGTTGAACATTTTTCATTTGTTGAATTAGGTGAATCTATTACATCAATATCAATAGGTCCATGGTCATTATCTTCATTTGTTACATTAGGTGCATTGATGATGTCAATTTCAATTTTTATATTTTTATCAATTATATTGTGTGCATTTGATGATGTACCTTCATGTAATATCCTCATATGCTCCCTTGTTTGTGTCTTTGATACCTCTCATTTTCAATCATTCCTCTCTTGTTCTTTCCCATGATTGTAGATCTAAATTTTCCTGCAAAAAATAACATGAAAATAATAGACAATAAAATATAAATATAAACAAAATTTCATATTATTTTATGTTGAATGATAAGATACATATATACAATAACATGTGGACATAAGAAAATAGACAAAATTGATCATTTCCAAGCAAAAAATACTAAATATTTGTATACATGTTGAAGGAAAAACATTCAAAACAACAATAGGACCTCGTGGGGCATAATGAAACAATATAATAGTGATTTCAACTTGTTTATATATTAACACTTGGTAATAACCTAATTGAGTTATCCATAACCCAAATAGGTTATTAAGTCCTGACTACAATGTCCATAGGATCTCATAACCTGATCAAGTTTTACAAAAACTTGATCAGGTTATACTGAACTAGGAAATATATATATATATATATATATATATATATATATATATATCTATATCGAGAGAGAGAGAGAGAGAGAGAGAGAGAGAGAGAGAGAGAGAGAGAGAGAGAGAGAGTTAAAATTTAGATGGAGAGATAAAGTAGGTTAGGGGTTGGAGAGGGGGGAGAAAGAGAGGTTAGGAGTTAGTGAGAGAAGGAGTTTAGGGGTTAGAGAGACATGGTTTGTAGTTAGATAAATAGATAGAGAGGGGCAGGTTAGGGGTTTGAGAGGGAGGGAGAGAGAGGGAGAGATGTAGGTTAAGGGTTTGAGAGGGGAGAGAGAGAGTGGTTAGGGATCAGTGAGAGAGGGAAGTTTCGGGTTAGAGAGACAAGGTTAGGAGTTTGATAGAGATATGTAGGTTAGGTGTTTGATAGGGAGGGAGAGAGGTAGGTAAAGGGTTTGAGAGGGGCAAAGAGAGTGTTTAGTGAGAGAAGGAAGTTTGGGGTTAGAGAGATAGGGTTAGGAGTAAGTGAGTGAGTGAGAGATAGAGAGATAGGGGTTAGGATTAATATAGAGAGATGAAGTAATGAAGGGTGCTTCCCTTAATACCAAAAACACACAGAAAAAGAGAATAACAATGTGAGAGTACCAAAATATGGGCTTCTTTTTATTGTTGTAAATAAATAATTATAGAATTACAATATGTAAACCCACATGGGTGACTTCCTTACATTAGTTTGCAAGACAAAGCTATGACTATCACCCAAAACTGCCCTAGACAACCAATGGACCTTCCTTATATAGACATTTTGCACCACATAAGAAGGTTCTAGATAGTAAGCCCTAACCCTTGAGTTCAACCAACCTCCTATTATATTATTATATTATATTTTATTACATTAAATTGAATCAAGACAATTTACAAATTATATTTTTGAATGGGCCACTTCTAGAAACCATTACTGACCAACTGTTGACCTGATGGACTATTATAACCTCATTTCAGAATCCTCAGCTAAAAATATACATTAACTAATTATGCAAGCATCCATTACCTAAGGTTTGACCTTATTTTAGAGCATTTTAGGCCTTCATTGTTAGACATGAAGTTTGGAAAGCCAAATTTCGTATAAAAAATCTTCAATAACTGCACTAATATATATGATATGGCAATGAAACTCATCTTACAAGATGATATGTCTAAGATGGACCTCCATGTATGAGATTAGAAATATTTTAACACATAAGACTAACTTACTAAAATGATCAAGATGCCACAAATAACAACTCTATACAAAATAACCCTTATTGAAAACATAAAACTCAAAATAGAAATATTTTTGGGTGATGCAAGATTACTCTTACATTGAGGATGCTCCTGCATTAAACACTTGGGGTAATTTGAGAAGTGACCCTATCACATCTTAGTTAGTTAGAGGAAAATATAGACATTCAATCTCCTCCCTTGCTTTCCATGATGAATTATCCACTAACCTCCCTTTCTATTTGACTAGATACTCTTCATATGTTCTATTCCTCGTGCTTCTTCTAAATCCTCCACTGACCTCCCTTTCTATTTGACTAGATACTCTTCATATGTTCTATTCCTCGTGCTTCTTCTAAATCCTCCACTGACCTCCCTTTCTATTTGACTAGATACTCTTCATATGTTCTATTCCTCGTGCTTCTTCTAACATGGCTTTCCAATCTATCCTCAATATCCTTTGTAGCCAAAGTAGCTATTGGAATACTCCATTGTGCTTCTGTAACTCCATCTCCATCACCTCCTTCATGATACTTTGTCAAATATTAAATGTTAAATACTAGTATAATATTAAATACTAGTAATATATTCAGTTAAGTAGACAACTCTACTTAATAGGGATTTCAAAATCATGCCTTTTTAGTATTTTGCATAGTCAAAATTCTTAATTTTCAACTTATTATATGTATCTATTGTAAATATATCCTTCCTCAAATAAATCATGACTTTATCTCCAATATGAAATTCCTTATACCTCATTTTCACATTTATCTTAGCCTTGTACTATTTATTCATTTTTGTGATGTGCTTCCTCACCTTGGTGTAGGAGCACCTAGGGTAAGGTAAAGCCCTAAGCTTAATTTTGGTTTTTAGATGGAATAAATGACCATTGGGATAATAAGGACTATTTATAAAGTCCCAAGGTGAGTTTAGGTGGTTTTATTTAATAGGTTTTGGATTGGGAGTAAAATTTTGTCAATTAGGTCTTGATAGGAGAAAAAATGCAAAAGTTGCTCTAAGTGGAAAAAATGGTAAAATTCCATAAAAGGGAGAAAAGAGTGTGTAAAGGTGGTCCTTATATTTTCTAAGGTAATCCTATAATTTTTTACAACATTCTAACCAAGTTTGAAGAGGCTAGGAGGAAAATTGCAAAAGTTGTCAAAAAGTTGCATTGACAACTTTGTAATTTTTGCAAAATTGCTTGTCAACTTTTAGGCAGTTTTGGAAAAGACAATGAATTGAAAAGTTATGGTTCAAAATATGGGATAGAATGGAGGATGAAATCTATTTAATACTTTTCCAACTCATTTCCCAGGGTTGGACAATTGGGTGTATAGGCAATACCTGTAGCAAGACAATTTTGTGCATTGAAGCATATTTTTTGAAGTTTCCCAGAGTTTTTGGATTGAATAATGAACTCTATTTGATGGAATAGAATATTGTGTTCATGTTTTGAATCCATGTGTGATTGTTTTTATTTCAAGTAAGCTTTTGATAGGGTTTAGAAAATTATTTGGTTTCAATGATCCTACTGTCTAGTATCGTGGTGCAAGCATGAAATGGGCTATGGCTTGAGTGTCCTTGGCCAGAACACCATGGATCTTGGACAGAAAGTGATAGCCTTTTTATATAGTGTATATAATGTTTTTGGAGGTTGTGGGAGGCAAAACTCTGATTTTACAAGTGAGCCCTAGGCAAGCAAGCAAGCTTGGCAAGGTGCAAGGAAATGTTTGTAATGAAGTTTTGTGATGAACAAAAGATTGGCATGGGTCAATCTTGAGTGGGAAATGTAGGAGAAGTGTATGAAGGGATAAAAACTCAAAGGAGAAGGTTGGTAATGGGTTTTTATGCCTGTGGTGGAGAAAAAACAAGCATTGCATCTTAAACCCTTAAAAAGGGGGTTTTTTGAATCCGTGCGTACAGACAATACAGGAGCCCAAGACCTACAAAATCTTCAAGGTTAGGTCATAGGGAAAAAAAAGTATAGAATGCACCAAGGGATATTATTAAGGGTTTCTATGAGTTATAGCACTTTCTTTGTTTCTAGGAGGGTTAATAGGGGCTCTTAGGGCTACAAGGCCTAACTAGGCAATTTGGTGATTTGTGTGTGGGAAACTTGAAAGAATGGTGCATAATGATGGGAAATGGGTCAAAAATATTAGGAGGAAGGTTAAACCTTGATTTTGAGTCACTTGGTGTATTTAGTGAAGTTTTGGCAATCTAGGCCAAAGAATGCATATTTAGTGAATAGGGGGAATGACATTGAAACTTGAATTGGTGGGAGAGTTTCTTGGAGAAAGGGGATTGTAGAGGGATCCTCTAGGTTAGGGTTAGGAGAGAAATCCTAAGTGGGCTAGGAGTATCCTGGGAAGAGCAAGAAAGCTCTTAGTTGAAGAAGCTCCCCATCACACCTCCTCATGGATGTTCTTCAAATGTTCAGGAAAATCCTCTACTTCAACATTGCTTATCTCTCCTTTAACCAACTGCCTCAATTCACAATAATTTATGGGACTTCTCCCTTATACAATCTGAAATGGTGGTTTATGAGTACTATTGAAAAAAATATTAGTGGCAAATTAGATCCTAGCCCTTTGGTTTATCTCCAACCAAGCATCTCAATAAGTTCCCCAAACCCTGATTCACAAGCTTTGTTTGTCTATCAATCTACAAATGATGTGATGAGCTAAACTTTAATTTTTTTTCAACTTCTTCCACAATGTATACTAGAAATACCTAACAAACTTGGTATCTCAATCAGAAACTATGCTCCTTGGTAGACCATGTAATTATTGGAAACTACAATTGGAACAATTGTTATGTTGTCATTAATGTCAAACCTATTGGTGAGAAATTGTCAAATATTACTAAAGAGACATTTTATAATAGTGTAGAGTGTCATATGATGATTAATGAAGAGGATATGAAAAGAGTAGATATTAAGGTGAGCTAGTCATGTTGATGAGTGATGAGAAGTTAAGTATCATGGAATTACAATGGGTACTTGATAAATTAGTCATCGACAAGTGTTAGCATGAATGCTAATGATACTACTTTTGGTGAGTATCTTAAGCATTGAAAAGTAATGATATGTTGCATTCATGACTATATTTTTCATTGATGTCAACATAGTATGGTTTCTGTAAAGACTGATTGAGTAGCAGACAATGATCTAAATCGTATGAACAATTTTTTGATCATCTAGTGATGTGTGGCGATTGAATTGTTCTCCAATATGTCCTAATGATGTGGTTTAGTTAATAGAGCCTAAATTGAAGATGCATAAATTTTTTACCTAATTTAGTGAGAGTAGTTCAGAGACAACATTAGGAAAGTAGTTCCTAATGGTTGTTCGATATTTTTCATCTGAGATGTAATGAGAAGGTGCATAGTCTAGAAGTGATTGAGGACAATTGATTGGTGACGTCAGCAAGTGCACAAGCCCTAGTATCACACATGTGAAGTTTTGTATAGACTATGAGCTAATAGTGCTATTGTAATTGTAATTAATTAATTATCTTATTATAATTAATTGGGAAAGCCTCAAGGGAAACTCAAGATTTTTTTTTGAAGATATGGTATAAAGGAAAGATGTTTTCCTTGATTGTAATGTGTTATGATCATTGTATGAAGTGCAAAGTCTGAAAAGGAGAAGAGTGTTTGGTAAATGCCTATAAGCGATCCAAGGAATTATTGGATGTGAGATTTGTGATCTAGTTACAAGATCAGAAGGAGCAAAGGTCTAGTTGACATGAAAGAGATAGAGGAAGGACGTACATTTCAATTCTATTATTTTGCAAGGAATAATATAAAGATCACTTAGACAGTGGGTTCAATGGTCTTAACCTTGAAGTTGTTTGTGTAGTGGGTTCAACTATCTTCCACAACTCCTAATAGGGTTGGAATCTCCTACCAAGGATTCAAAGTCTCCTAACATGGACTCATATGTATTGAATGTATTCATAGACTCCTGATAGGGTCTATTCTCTAACAAGGAACATTTATATTAGTACATCATCTTGTGGGTACCATCCTCATCGAGGTTTTCCCTCTGATCAAGGGTTTCCCTAGTTAACATATGCGATGTTATTGTGTATGAGTATCTTGTTATGGTTTTTGATTATATTACTCATATGGTTAAAGTTTAATAAGGTTGATAAATGTGCTATTAGTTGGATGATTGATTGACCCCCCCTCTTAGTTATATTGGTGGACTATATATTCTAACAATTGGTATCAGAGCTTAAGGTTGTTGAAGTTGGATAAGCTTAATAGATTTGGGAGATCGATGGTGAATTGTTTCAAAAAGGATAGTCCTAGATTTGATGGGGCCAACTATTATAGTTGGAAGGAGAAGATGATGAGTCATCTATTGTGCATGGGTCTGAGTTATGGGATCTTGACAAAGAGTGAGAAGACAATTGTCAAAGAAGGAAAACTTGAAGAATGCACTGAAGTAGAGCTATAGAGATCTATTCATGTGTAACATAAGAGCTAGAGAGGCTCTATTATCTCTTCTAAAGAATGAATACAGTTAGGTAAAGTCACTTCAAACATCTCATGAAATTTGGAAAGCATTAGAATTTACTTTTGAAGTTGATACACATGCAAAGAGAATTAGATTGCAGAATTGGATATGTGAATTTCAAGATGCTAAAATGATGGAAGATGAATATGTAAGAAGCTATATTGGTAGAATATTAGAAATTGTTTCAAGAATTTGGTCTCATGGCGGAACCAAGGAAGAAGATGAGGTAGTATGGAAGATCCTAAAAAATTTGACACCACCATTCACGCAAGTAGCTCAGATGATTCAACTATTGATACCTACACTAAGGATTTCATCAAGGAAACTTTGCTTGGAAGATTACAAGCTACAGAAGTAGATCCAAGACAATTTGGAGATCTAGCAAGAGTGGAATCATCTTTTAGTGCCCTTAACATTTGACTTAATTTGAAAAGGAGTGCAAGCACACGTGGAGATTTTGTTGGTAGAAGTAGATCAGATGAAGACAAAAAGACTGAGGAAGGTATAACCCTTCTTGTGAGAAGATAAAAAGATGGTAAGAAAATCTTTAAATGTTGCACTACTGATGAATTTGGTCATTATGCATCTAAATGTCCTAAAAGAGAGAAAAAGTATAAGGGAAAATTTAAGCCTAGAAGAGAAAAAAATTGTTTGTATGCAAATGAAGATGAAGAAAATGATGAGAGAGGTCAAAGTGAAAGTGATGATGAATTGGGATTTGTGGCTATCGAGGAAGATTATCTTGATGGAGAAATTAAAGAAGAAAGAGCTCTAGTTTCCCAAGTTGAAAATAAATCTAATTGGATAATTGACAGTGGTTGTTCATATCACATGATTGGTGATATGAATAAGTTTGTTAAGCTCAAGAATCATGATGGAGGTATTGTTAGAGTTGGTAACAATGTAACTTATCATATAACAAGAATTGGATAAATTACTCTTGATGGTAAGATGATGCTTATTTTGTTGATGGATTGAAGCATATTTTTTTGAGTGTTGGACATTTGGTGGATAATGGTTATTAGTTTCAATTCACTGAGAAGACTTGCATTATCAAAGACAAAGATGGTAAGCTGATTTGAATAGGCACAAGATCCATAGGTAATGTATTTTAGTTGAATCCTACTAAAATGACATGTTTGGTAGCTAGTGGACAACAATTGGTTGTGGCATAGAAGATTTTGTTACATAAACTTTGATAATATTGTAAAGGTTAGTAGCATGTCTATAGTTAGAAACTTCCCTAAGATAACTAAGCCTACTAATGTTGTTTGCAAAGAATATATTTTGGCTAAACATAAGAAAGTATTATTTCCTAGCAAGAAGTTCACTACCATAGAGAATCTAGAGATTGTTCACACAGATCTGAGTGGTCCTTCAAGAACAAGAGGATTCTATGGTGAAAGATACTTTATGATTTTTTTTGATGATTTCAAAAGAATGATGTGGGTAGCATTTCTTAAAGAGAAATCTTAAGCTTTTGAGAAGTTTAAGATATTTAAGAATAGAGTGGGGAATGAATTTGGTGTTAAGATAAAGCGTTTGAAATCAGATAGAGGAGGAAAGTTCACCTCTAGAGACTTTAACATAATTTTTGAAGAAAATGGAATCAAAAGGCAACTATCTTCACTTAGAACACTTGAGTAGAATGGAATTGCAGAAAGAAAAAATAATTCTATAGCAGAGAAAAGAGAGTAATGGTGTTTGAAAATGATGTTTCTAAGACATTTGGAGAGAAGCAATCAATACATTAGTATACACTCTGAATAGAGTACAAATCAGAAAAGGTATGAGAAAGACACCTTATGAACTATGGTTTGGTCATTCACCATTAGTTAAGTATTTTAGAATATTTGGGGGCAAATTTTACATTAAGAGAGATGATGACATTGGAAAGTTTGATCCAAGAAGTGATGAAGGTATGTTTCTTGGTTATTCATTGAAAAGTAAGGTATACACATATTTTAACTATAGAACTAAGAAAATACTTGAATGTGCAAATATAAGGATTGGTGAAAAGTTTGGAACTAAGGAAAAGATGGTAGATTATAATTTAGATGAATAAGAAGATAATTCTAGAATTGTTAGGCAAAATGCAAAAGTTTTCTTTGAGACTAATAATGATATGCAGAATGATGTGTTAATTGTTGAGCAAAGAGGAGAGCAAAGATATGGAAATAGAGATGAGATAAGAGTTGAGATGTCAACTCCTACCCCTAATATGAATCTAACAAAGAATCACACTCTAGAGAAGATAATTGGAAGCAAAGACAAAGTTGTGATGACAAGAAATAAAGTTAATGAAGAGATATGTTTGATTTCTCAAGTTGAACCTAAGAGTGTAGATGAAGCATGTAAAGATGATAATTGGATTCCAGAAATGAAGGAAGAGTTAGATCATATTGTGAAGAATAATACATGGGAGTTAGTTCCTAGAACTAAAGATCAGAATATGATAGGAACCAAATGGGTACTAATCCCGTGCTTCTAGATTTTGATTGTGTGAGTCTTTTTCGAGCCAATATTTTGGGTCACACTCTATGAATCATCATCAGGGCAGTATAGTAGTAAGGAGTTGAGAAACGTTGGCTCAAAAAATAATCACACAATCAAAATCCAGAAGCACAGGATTAGTACTATGGATTATGGAAATGCATTTACAATTACCAAATGGGTATTTAGAAACAAGATGAATGAGCAAGGCGAAGTTGTGAGCAACAAGGCTAGACTTGTATGTAAGGGATATTCATAGCAAGAAGGGATAGACTATGATAAAACATATGCACTTGTAGCCAGAATGGAAGTAGTAAAAATGTTCTTGGCTTATGTAACGAATAAGAAGTTCAAGGTATATCAAATAGATGTTAAATCAACCTTCCTAAATGGAGAACTTGAAGAAGAGGTATATATTGAGCAACCTGAAGGTTTCCTTTGAAAAAAGAAAAAGTCATAGTATGAAGACTAAAGAAAGCTCTATATGGTCTGAAGCAAGCACCTAGGACTTGGTATGCAAGATTGGACAACTATTTTGCAAAGCTTGGATTTACTAAAGGTATGACAAATAGTAACTTGTATTTGAAATAAATTGAAAATGGTTTGCTGATAATAGTAATAGTTGTTGATGACATCATATTTGGAGATAATGATGAAGCAAGTGATAAGTTTTCTAAAGAAATGAAGAATGAGTTTGAAATAAGCATGATAGGAGAAATGTAGTTTTTCCTAGGATTACAAATTGTGCTGAACAATGATGGTATTTTTATTTCAAAAGATAAGTACCTAAAAGACTTGTTGAAAATATTTGGATTAGAAAGTTGTAAAATTTTTGGTACACCCATGATAACTGGTCATAAGTTATCCAACAAAGATGAGACACCTGTAGTAGAGCAAAAGAAGTAAATATCCATGATTGGAGGTTTGCAATATCTAACTCACAACAGACCAAATATAACAAATGTAATTAGGATTGTAGATAGATTTCAAGCTGATCCTAAGGAGTATCATTTTGTAGTAGTAAAGAGGATATTCAAATATTTGAAAGGAACATTAGACTATGGAATTTGGTATGATAGATCTATTGTGATATGGAGCCTAATCAAACTTGGAGGTTTATTCAGTGTGGTTTTTTCCCCATATTATTTCTATAGGGGTTTGGGGGCAACACCACCAAGACAGGGTTAAGGGGTAGTGCCCCAGGTGCACTCCCAAAAGCTTGTATTAAAAGGCTTAGGGTTAGGGATTGCATAATGTAATGGCGATATTGTAGCTTCTTGTGGCAGTATTGAGCTGTAAGGGATTACATATTGTAATCACTAGATAATAATAATATTGGACTTGTTGTTGGTGGATGTAGCTCGGGGATTGAGTGAACCACGTTAAATCTTGGTGTCTTCTGTCCTCTTTTATGTGATCTATTATTTTTTGATATTGGTTATATTTGCATGTAACTTTTATTTTTGTCTGAGGTTAACCCTAACAAGTGGTATCAGAGCTAGGTTGGTCATCATTTTTTTAGCTAGACCACCATCATTTTTTTAGTGATTCTCTATAAGAAGGTCTCATGGTTGAGTGGGAGAAATGGTAGATGAGGATAAACTGAGGATTGAAAAGTTTAATGGGTAGAACTTTTAGTTATGGAAGATGCAAATGGAAGACTATCTTTATCAGAATGATTTATGGAAGCCGCTGGAAGGAAAAACCAAGAATCAAGGATCTATGACAAATGATGACTGGGATCTTTAAGATAGAAAGACACTTGGAAGAATTAGATTATGCCTAGCACCATCGGTGGCATTTAATAATACAAAAATGAGGATGATAGAAGAGTTGATGGAAACCCTAGTGAAACTATATAAAAAGCCCTCTGCTTCAAACAAGTTATTTCTCATGAAGTGTTTATTTAATATGAAAATGACAGAAGGTGGATCTATTATAGATCATTTAAATGAGTTTAATATCATTACTAGTCAATTATCTTTTGTGGGTATTAATTTTGATGATGAAATTAGGGATCTCTTGATTTTGTGTTCTTTGCTTGAAAGCTAGAATGGCTTGGTAATGGTTGTGAGTAATTCTATTTTTGGATCTAATAACCTAAAATATAATGATGTGATCGGTGATATTTTGAGTGAGGAAACTCATAGGAAATCCTCAGCTGGATCTACAATAGGAAGTGCTTTGAACACACAAACCAAAGGTAGAATGATTGGGAGAGGAAATAATTCTAAAAATCAAGGGAAATCAAAAGGAAAGTCAAAGGGGAAGAGGTCTCAATATAGAGGACCAAGAGATTGCTGGCACCGTGGTAAAATGGGGCATAAGAAGAAAGATTGCTGGACTAAAAAGAATAATGAAGGAGATAAACCATAAGGGAACAAGGAGGCAAATGTGGTAAGTAAAAAATTTGAAGAGGATGTTTTACTTCTGTCTTTAGAAAGTGTTGATGATTCATGGGTTTTAGATTCTGGTGCTTCATTTCATGCTACATCTCATAGAGGTTATTTCATTGATTATGTCCAAGGGGATTTTGGGCTTGTTTATTTGGGAGATAATGAACCCTGTTAAATTGTTGGAAAGGGAAAAATTAAGTTGTATAATGGGAATCATTGGCTACTACATGACGTAAGACATGTTCCAAGGCTAAGTAAGAATTTAATTTCAATAGAGCAACTCGGTGATGAGGGTTGTGTAGTTACTTTTAATGATAAAAATTGGAAGGTTTCAAAAGGTTCATTTGTAGTAGAAAAAGGTATGAAAGTAGACACCTTATATCTTTGTACAAGTCATATTGTTCCTTCTACTTTGATTGTTTTAGAGAAAGATGAATATTCAGGAACAATTGTTGCAGTTGAATAGGGAGAACAAATAGCTACTATATATTTTGATACAATGCTATGGCACAATAGACTTGGGCACATGAGTGAGAAAGGTATGTGGTTCATTTAAAGAAAGTTTTACTAGGTCTAAAATGTGTTTATTATGTATTTATGTGAAAGTTGTGGGTATGGAAAAGAAAAGAGTGTGAGTTTTGTGAAGACTAGGAAGGAAAACAAATGTGAGAGATTAGAGCTTGTGCATACAGATGTATCAGGACCAGGTCAGGTATCTTCCCTTTGTGGCTCTCATTATTATGTTACATTTATTGATGATGCAACTAGAAAATCATGGGTTTATTTCCTTAGACAGAAAATTGATGAATTTCAAACATTTAAGAAATGGAAATGCTTGGCTGAAAATGAGACTGGTAAGAAATTAAAATGTCTCAAACCTGATAATGGTGGTGAGTATTGCCATTATGAATTTGAAGATTATTGCTCCACTAATGATATTCATAGAAATAAAACTATTCCAAGGGCTCCATAGGAAAATGGAGTGGTTGAATGCATGAACAGGACTGTAATGGAGCATACAAGGAGCATGAGGTTTCATGCTGGGTTGCCCTTGAACATGTGGGCTGAGTCTATCAATACTGCTGTATATTTTATTAATAGAGGCCCCTCTACTCCTTTGGGCTATGGTATTCTAGAGGAAGCATGGACTTGTAAGAAGGTGAGATATTCTTTTCTCAAAACCTTCGATTGTGAAGCATTTGCTCATATAGATTCTAAAAATAGAACCAAGCTGGAAGCTAAGTCAAAGAAATGTGTATTTTTTGGATATGGAATTGATGAATTTGGTTATAGGCTTTGGGATTTTGAAAATTGTAAGAAGTAGGGATGTCATATTCAATGAGAAAGTGTTGTACAAAGATCTGTTGCAAGAACATGAGAAGAAAGAAGATGATTATATAGTGCTAGATGATACTCCAAAAGATGATGTTCCAACAATTCCTCATGATGTGTAACAATCGCAACAAAAAATACCCCACACCCCAGTGAATGTTAGACAACCAACAACGCTAAGTAGACCTCCAGAAAGATTTTCTCCTTCCTTGTATTCTATTTTACTTACTAATGTTGGTGAACTTGAATGTTATGATGAAGCTGTGCAGGTAGATATAAAGATTCAATGGGAGTCTGCAATGAAAGAAGAAATGGACTCTTTGCTGAAAAATGAGACATGAGATTTATGAAAGTTGCATGCAGGTAAAAGGGCTTTACAGAATAAATGGGTTTACAAGTTAAAAGAAGAAGATGGAGGTAAGAAGAGATTTAAAGCCATGTTAGTTGTAAAAAGATTTGCATAGAAAAAGGGCATTGATTTTGATGAGATATTTTCTCTTGTTGTTAAAATGACTTTTATTTGCACTGTTTTAAGTATTGTGGCTACTGAAGATTTGCATTTGGAGCAACTTGATGCTAAAACAACCTTCCTTCATGGTGATTTGGATGAAGAGATATATATGGCACAGCCATAGGGATTTGAGGTCAAAGGTAAGGAGAACTTAGTGTGCAGATTGAAGAAAAGTTTAAATGGCTTAAAGAAAGCACCTTGGTAATGGTATCTAAAATTTGATAGTTTTATACATTAGCATGGATATAGTAGGTGTCATATAGATATTTGTGTTTATTTTAAGAGGTTGGATGATGACGACTAAATTTTTTTTATGTTTATATGTTGATGATATGCTTGTAGCTGGGTCTAACATGGACCACATTAAGGGGCTGAAACACCAGTTAGCACATGAATTTGCTATGAAGGATTTGGGGATAGCAAAAAAAATCCTTGGTATGAAATTTTCAGAGATAGGAAGAATAGGAAATTGACATTATCTTAGGCTGATTATGTTGAGAAGGTGTTGTAACAATTCTCTATGAAGAATGCTAAAGCTATCAACACACCTTCACCTGGTCATTTGAAGTTGACTAAGGAGATGTGTCGAAAGACACAAGAAGAGGAGGATAGGATGTCCATGGTACCTTGTGCTTCAGCTATAAGAAGCTTTATGTATGCTATGGTATGTACATGGCCAAATATTGCACATGTAGTGGGAGTTGTTAGCAAGTATATGAGTCATCTAGGAATTGAGCATTGGAATGCAGTAAAATGAATTCTCAAATATATGAGAGGAACATCTAGTAAGTGTTTACACTTTGGGGGCTCTACTACTGATTTATAGGGATATGTTGACTCAGATTTGGTAGGGGATATTGATACCAGGCAAAGTACTATAGGTTATGTATTTACTATTAGTAGGGTAGTTGTGAGCTAGGTTTCTAGGTTACAGAAGGTTAATTCTTTATCCACTACAGAGAAGAGTATGATATTGCTATAGAGGTAGCTAAGGAGATGATATGGCTTTAGTTCTTCCTAGAATAATTGGGACACCCTTAGAAGGATAATTATTTGTTTATAGATAGTTAGAGTGCCATTCATCTTACAAAGATTTCAACTTTTCATTCAAAGACAAGACACATACAATTGTGGTACCATTTCATTTAGTCAGTTTTGGATGATGGACAGATAAAGCTAGAGAAGATACATACAAATGACAATCCAACGGATATGTTTACAAAGATAGGGACAAGGGAGAATCTGAATTCCTCTTTAGCTTCGATTGGTCTTCTTGACTGAATAGAATATATGAAAAACAGAGTCTAGGGTGGTTTGATATATTCTAGTGGGAGCTACAGGTTTAGTAGTGCTATGATTAGTCTCCAAGTGGGAGGTTATTGTTGTGGAGTCTAATTAGTCTCCAAGTGGGAGATTGTTGTGATATGGAGCCTAATTAGACTTAGAGGTTTATTTGGTATGGTTTTCTCCTCATATTATTTCTATGGGGGTTTGGGGGCAGTGCCCTCAAGATGGGGTCAAGGGGCAATGCCCCTACGGGGTCTTGGGGTAGTGCTCCAGGTGCACTCCCTATTGTAGTACAGGGTGGGTCGAGGGGCAATGCCCCTGTGGGGTTTTTTGGGGGTAGCACCCCCTATTAGGATTAACCTCAGACAAAAATAATAATTACATTCAAATATAACCAATACCAAAAAATAGTAGATCACATTAAAGAAAACATAAGGCACCAAGATTTAAAGTGGTTCACCTAATCCCTAGGCTATGTCCACCAACAACAAGTCCAATATTATTATTATCCAGTGATTACAACCTAATTACAATCTGTAATCCCTTACAACTCAATACTGTCACAAGAAGCTACAATATCAACATTCATCATGAAATCCCTAACCCTAAGCCTTTTTATACAAGTTTTTGCTACTTACAAAATTAGGGCTAGAATAATAGAAAATAGTAGCCGACGCCTTTTACAATACAAGGGTACTTTTCACTTTAGGGGTGCTGCCCTCAAAAACCCCTATGGGGGTGTTGCCCCTTCACCCCACCTTGTACTGTGACACTTGGGGTGCCACCCTAGGACCCCACAAGGGTGCTGCACCTTGAACCCATCAACCCTTGTAGAAATAATATGGGGAGAAAACCACATTGAATAAACCTCTGAGTCTGATTAGGCTCCATATCACAACACCCCCAAAGCCAAAAATGCCCTTATATTGTAAAAGGTGTTGACTACTGTTTTTCTATTATTCTAGCCCTAATTTTGTAAGCAATAAAAGTTTGTATAAAAAGGCTTAGGGTTAGGGATTTCATAATGTAATGGTGATATTGTAGCTTCTTGTGGTAGTATTGAGTTGTTGGTGGACGTAGCCCAAGGATTGGGTGAACCATGTTAAATTTTGATGTCTTCTGCCCTCTTTTATGTGATCTATTATTTTTTGATATTGGTTATATTTGCATGTAATTGTTATTTCTATCTAAGGTTAACCCTAACAAGATCAATTGATTTAACTCTATGTATGCATATACTGATGTGGATTGGGTAGGCAATATGGATGACAAAAAAAGCACCAGTGGTGAAGAATTTTCTCTTAGAGGAAGATTGGTTTCTTGGCTAAGTAAGAAGAAATATTGTATTTCATAGAGCACAACTGAGGCAAAGTATGTTGTAGCAACAAATAACTATAATCAAGTAATGTGGATGAAGCAAATGTTGAAGGATATCATAATTGAGTTTGCAAAACTTGTTATCATTTACTATGATAATACAAGTACAATAAGTATGTCTAAGAATCATGTATTGCATTTTAAGACTAAGCATATATCTATTAAGTATCATGTGCTGAGAGAGAAAGAAGAAGAAAAGGAGATCAGATTGGAGTATGTGACTAGTAAAGATTAGATTGTAGATATCTTTATGAAACCTTTTCCTAAAGATACATTTAAGTACTTGAGAGGTATGCTTGGGGTTATGCCCCTGCTTACTTTTGAGTGGCTGATGCAGTAAGTGCATCATTCTAGTTGTACAGAGCACTATTGTTTGACTAGATTGAATGCTAATGCTTCCCATATGGGGGAGTATCTGTGATGAGATGAGTCATTGAGAATCTTGGTATTTGGTTTTGAATAATGTCTTTAGAAATTCAAGCTGGTTGAAGAATTGGAGCAGTGTATTAACAATTGGTATTTTGTAATATTGAGGCCTTTGACATTGATGTCAATGGGGGAGAATATGCACAAAAAACCATCTACTAAGTAATGGGGGAGAAGAATTTGTAAGTATGAATGGGGGAGAGATATCTCTTTAGGGAGATTTAGAAAGATTCATGCGAGGAAGCAGGAGATATGCACCTGATATATTGAGAATTGTTTAACATGTGAACAACTGATGCTAATCCTAGAATCCAAAGGATTTCAGACATGGATAATGAAAAGGATTTGTGAAGATGAGAACAACAAAAACAAAGTATTATTTTGGTATTCCTAGAACTTAGATAATTTTCATCTATGTTGCTGTCAATGCCAAATGGGGAGATTGTTAGCATGAATGTTGATGATATTACTTTTGGGGAGTATCCTAAGTATTGACATGTTGCATTAATGATTGTTTTGTCATTAATGTCAACATAGTATGGTTTCTATAAAGACTAGTTAAGTAGTAGATAGAATTATTAGTTGTATAGATAATGGTTTGATCATCTGGTGATGCGTGGCCATGGAAATGTTCTACAAGATGTCTTGATGATGTAGTTCAATGTGTAGATTCTAATTCAAATTCATATAGAAGTTGTACTTGATTTACTAAGAGTAGTACAAAGATAGAGCATTAGGAAAGTAGTTCCTAATTGTTGTTCAATATCTTTCATCTGAGATGTAATGAGAATAAATTAGGTAGTGACTAAGGATAGTTGGTTGGTGATGTTAGCAAGTGCACAAGCCCTAGTATCATATGTGTGAAGTTTTGTATAGACTATGAGTTGATAGTGCAATTATAGCTGTAATTAATTAATTATCTTATTATAATTGATTGAGAAAGCCTTAAGGCCAGCTCAAGGAATTAGTTTGAAGATATGGTATAAAGGAAAGATGTTTTCCTTGAGTGTAATGTATCGCGATCATTTTATGAAGTATGAAGTGCAAAAAGGAGAAGAGTGTTTGGTAAATGTGTGTAAGTGATCTAAGGGATTATTGGATGCAAGATTTGTGATTTGGTTACAAGATTAGAAGGAGCAGAGGTCCAGTTGACATGACATAGATAGAGGAAGGAAGTACATTTCAATTATGTTATTTTGTAAGGAATAATACATAGATCATTTGGATTGTGGGTTCACTAGTCTTAACCTTGAAGCTGTTTGGGCAGTGGGTCTAGCTATCTTCCACAACTCCTATTAGGGTTGGCACAACTCCTAATAGGGTTGGAATCTCCTAACAAGTACTCAAAGTTTCCTAATAGGGACTCATATGTACTAAATGTATTCATAGACTCCTAAAAGGGTCCATCCTCTAACAAGGGAAATTTATATTTTACATCATCTTGTGGTACCATCCCCACTGAGGTTTTCCCTTTGATCAAGGGTTTTCTTAGTTAACATGTCTAGTGTTATTGTGTATGAGTATCTTGTTGTGGTTTCTAATTATATTACTCATATGGTTAAAGTTTGATAAGGTTGATAATTGTGATATTAGTTGGATAATTGATTCACTCCCCTCTCATTTATATTGGTGGACTATATACTCTAACAACAAGATAATGTGTTGTTGAATCATTACATGAAGTAAATAAGACAAGTGAAATGATGTATGAGTGAAATGATAAGAAGTTGTGTAAAAATCTAAGCTTGATTGAGTACCAGTGTTGGTCAATCAATGAAGGAGATGAGACAAAATATTAAGGAACTTAAGAAGAAGCCGAAAAAATAGTATTGACTGAGTGTTAGTTATTTCCAAGCAAGTTGTAGTGGCAACCAAGCATAGTAATGGCCAAAAAAGATAGTAGATGTTGAGTGGACAAAACAATGTATGCTAAGCTATGTAGTGTTGACCGAGTAGAAGAACTTAGTAATTGTTGAGTGACAACAAAAGTTATAGTTTGTGAAAGAAGTAAGTTTGAGGCCAACATAGTTGAATTTATTGGATTAGTCAAAATGCATGGATGATAAGGATTGATGAGATTACATATTTAATGCATGATGATATTTTCTTATGTGATCAAAGGAAAGGTTTTGATGAGAAGTTTCTAGAAGTTTGAAGAAAAAAGGAGAGCAAAATGATGGAAGGATTTGATGAATCTAACATAACCCTAAGATCTATGGAGGTGTTTAAGTGGAAAAAGATCAAAATTACCTATTTAAAAGTTAAATTGGTACATTTGGACCTAAGGATAATTGATTCACCCCCCTCTCTTATTCTAATCATTAGAAAAATTTGTATCAGTGGATTGGTGCTTGTAAGGAAAGTCTAAAGGGACTCAAGCTAAAGATCAAGATGTACAAGAGAGAGATACCCAAGTTGAACAAGGAGAACTTCCTAGCATGACAATGCTTGATGAGATGACACTTATCTGGTAATGGATATGCTACATCATACTATTTGGACAATTAATACATTGAGGTATCTAGACCCATGACTATTGAACAAATGAAAAAGAAGCATGATCACAACCAAATGATGATTGAACTAGAAAAGATTCTAAGTTATGCTGAATTTGATGATGTGAAGGAAAAAATCCATGCAAGAGACATAAATGTATTGAGATGTAAGGCAAAAAGTTTGAGAGGCAATTTTGGTGATATAAGAATGAAAGAAGGTGAGACTATTGCACAATATTATGGCTGAATCAAAAAGGTGGTGAATGCTATTAGAGGAGCTGGAGGAGACATATCCGATGAAATTATGATAAGTAAGGTATTGAGGACTTTACTTCCTATCTATGTAAGTAGATTATCTATAATTCAAGAATTGAGATATACACCTGGTAATGATCTAATCTTGGATAGTCTAGTTGATAGACTCATTGCATTTGAATTGTCAAATTTTGATAATTATTCCCTTGCTAGTATTGAATTTGCTTTTACGGTTCAACTAATCCTTGATGGATGTAGAAGAAAGAAGAAGAGTAAACATGTGGAATGTGACAATAAATAAGATGATGATCTTGATGAACTTGAAACATTATTGGCTAGAAGACTACTAAGAGGAAAATGAAAATACAAAGGTAAACTCCTTATAATTTGTTTCACATGTAACAAAGTTGGTCATTGTTGCAAGGTGTGTTGATAGAGATGAGAAGGATGAAAGGAAAGACTTCAAATATAGAGGAAGGACATACAACAAAGATAATTGAGGTAACAAAGAATAAAAATATAAAGGTAATAAATCTTGCTACATTGTTGAAGAAGATGGTTCTAGAAATGATTTTGATGAAGAAGTTATTTATGTTGCAATGAAAGATGACTCTAATGAAGATGAGAAAACTACATTGATTTCACATGTGAGTAAGAATGATAAATGGATAATTGATAGATATTTCTCACATCATATCACTGGTGATACAAGTAAGTTTGAGAAGTTAGAGCATTATAATGGAAGTAGTGTTTAGTTTGGAAATGATCACCATGTTATGTGAAAGGTAAAGGATAAATTATATTGAATGATAAGATTGGATGTGACAATGCATATTGGGTTGATGGGCTAAAGTATAATTTTTTGAGTGTGGCACAGTTGAATAGTGCAGGCCACCGAGATAAATTCCAAAACAAGAAGGCAAAGATCTATAATGCTAATGGTGAACTAATTAGATGTGGAGAGAAAAGAAGAGGTATCTTGTTCTACATAGACCTATATGAAGATACATGTTTATTTGCACAAGTTGACGATGTTTATTTATGGCATAAGAGGCTATGTCACGTGAACTTTGATAATTTGGTAAGCATTAGTAAGATGAGAAGAGTTAGAGGATTACCAAGATTAAGCAAACCTGATAAGGTGATGTGCGAACAATGTAAAATGGGTAAAATGACAAAATCTAGTTTCAAGAGCAATATATATTGTTCTAATGATATTTTAGAGTTGGTTCATATTGATTTATGTGGTGCTATTGGAGTATAAAGATATTATGGTGACAAATATTTCATTATATTTGTTGATGACTTTTCTAGAATGATGACTATGATTTTTCTTAAAGAGAAATATGATGCATTTAAAATGTTTAATTGGTATTTGTCTAGAGTTGAAAAGGAAACAAGAAAGAGTCTAAAGTGCTTGAGATGAGATAGAGGAGGTGAATTCATATAAGATGAGTTCAACACATTTTACAATGAAAAATAAATCAAGAGACAAATGAGTGCACCTAGAACTCCACCATAGAATGATATATCTAAGAGAAGGAATAGACCAATCATGGATTGCACAAGAACACCAATGATGGAGAAGAGTATTTCACAAAAGTATTAGAGAGAAGCTGTAAGTACTATAGTCTATACTCTAAAGTAAGTTCAAGTGAAGAAATGTACAAACAAAACACACCTTGAACTTTGGTATGGCTATGCACCTAATGTGAATTATTTCAAAGTTTTTGGAAGCAAGTGTTACATATTGGAAGATGTAAGAAAATGAAATCTTGATGCAAAAAGTGATGAAAGTATTTTCCTAGGATATTCCACTAGAAACATAGCTTATAAGTGTTTGAATTATAATACTAACAAAATTGTGGAAAGTGAAAATGTTAGAGTTGATGAATTTTTATAAAAAAATGAAGAAGAATTCAAGAAAGAACCTAAAGACTATGTAAATTTTGTCTATTTTTATGAAGGTGAATCTAGCACCCTATCTAAACCAAAAAAAAGTGACCACCCAACATCAGTAGCCAGGCACTGTCAAAGTTTTGTAGAAGAGCTCTATAGAGCATCAACATATTGTTGAGCTTCAAACTATAGTAGCTAAGTTATGTACAGATAGAGATTGTCGAACATTAGATGGAGGAAGTTGAGTTGTAGCCAGAAATACATAAAGAAGAAGAGAAAGAATAACCCAATGAACCACAACAAGAAGAAAGAAGACCTGAACCTATTTTAGAAAAATATATGAGAAGACATCATACACCAGATCAAATCATTAGAGAAAAAGATTCAAGAGTCAAGACAATAAGGAAACTAAATAATGATACGTGCTTATTATGTGATTTTTAGCCCAAGTCAGCTGAAGAAGCTTTGGAGAATGAAGATTGGATATAAGAAATGAATTAAGAGATTGAGAAAATAGAGAAAAAGAAGACATTTATATTGGGACCAAGGCCAAAAGGTAAGTATGTGATTTTAACTAAGTGGGTTTTTAGAAATTAGCTCATTGAGAAAGGTGAAATCAAAAGGAACAAGACAATATTAGTTTGTAAGGGATATGCACAAGAAGAAGGAGTTGATCATAGTGAGACTTTTGTCCCAGTGGCAAGGTTGGAAGGAGTGAGAACTTTGCTTGCATAGATTTCTTAAAAAGGATTCAAAGTATACCAAATGGATGTCAAATATGTATTTCTCATTGGAATATTAGAGGAAGAAGTCTACATTGAACAAACTGAAGATTTTGTTGATCCAAACAAGAGGAATATGGTATGTAAGTTACACAAAGAATTATATGGTTTGATACAAGCCCCAAGAGTATGGTATGAAATGTTACTCAATTATTTGGTGAAAATTGGTTTTGCAAAAACTAATATCAATAACAATTTGTACCTGAAGAGTGAATCTAAAAGTAAGATATTGCTAGTTGAAATTTTTGATGATGATATAATATTTGCAAGAAAATATTCAATGTGTAAGTCATTTTCTAATAAAATGAAGAAAGAATTTGAGATGTCAATGTTTGGAGAGATAAAATTCTTTGTTAGATTCAAACTCTATCAGATGAAAGGTTGCATATACGTTACCAATCAAAGTATATCAAGGTGATATTGAAGACTCTTAGAATGGAAGATTCAAGACCAGTTGGAACACCTATGAGCATTGGTCATAAATTGTGAAAGAATGATGATTTTGTTGAGGTGATTCAAACATTATACATGTTAATGATTAGAAAACTGCAATATGTTGTACATAGTAGACTTGATATTACATAAGCAGTTGGTATTGTCGCTAGATTTTCTACTAATCCTAGAGAGTTCATATGATGATAGTGAAAAAGATACTGAGATATCTAAAAGGAACATAAGACTACAGATTATGGTATAAGAAAAATGAAAAGTTTGAGTTACTGATGCAGATTGGGCTAGAAATGTTGATGATAGAAGTGGAGGTGTTTTATTTCTAGGAAAGAGATTGATTTCATGGAAAAGAAAGAAGCATAACTATATTTCACAATCCATAGTAGAGGTTGAATATGTTGCTACAACAGTTAATTGTTCTAACATTGTGTGGATCAAGCAATTGTTGAAAGGTATGAAGCAAAAAATTATTGAAATTGTTGTGATATACTATAATAACACATGTGCTATTAACATATCAAAGAACCCTATAATCCACAGAAATACTAAAAATATTGAGATCAAGTATCATTACTTGAGAGAGATGGTATAAGACAAAGAAGTGAGATTGGAATATGTGAACACAAAGGAGCACATAGCTAACATATTTAGAAAGGCACTACCTAAGGATGTTTTTGAGTATCTAAGAGGTGAGTTAAGGGTTATTCCCCTACCAGAAGCAAACTAAGAAGAGATGCACTATTGCATCAATTTTTATGATTAAAATATTTTACATATTGACATAAGAGGTTACACTTTAAGATCTGCCTATAGATTGTAAATAGATGAACTAAAGCATGAGCAGATGAGACAATAAGTAGTCAAGATAAACAAGTGAAAATGTTAATTTTATATTAGTTAGAGCAGTGACATGATGATGTTATGTATGCTAGAGCAGAGAGAAGAGATGCATGTGAATGGTTGATGTCTTTGGCATTGTAGTCAAAGAAGGGGATATGTTCAATTATCATTCATATAATGAGGGAGATGATCTTGTAGTTACCATGGATGGATATCATGAGTAGAGGGAGACATATGTTGCTAGAGGTGTTGAAGTTATTAGGAAAGGGGGAAATATGACAGAAAAAGTATCTGCTCAAATGAAAGAGGGAGAATTGTTATGAAGTAGATAATTGATGATAGAGGGACGATCCATAGATTGTACTGGATGAGAATCATAATGAAACTAAGGAAGAGAGAACACAAAAATACAGGGAGCTAACAATAAAAGTTTAAAATAGACACAATGAATATTTTGGATCGCATCGTAACTAGAGGTGTTTCTATCAATGCCAAAGAGAAAGATTTTTGGAAACTACAATTGGAACAATTGGTATGTTTTCATTGATGTCAAACCTAATGGTGAGACATTGTGAAATATTACTGGAGAGACATTTACAAACAATGTAGAGTTCTATATCTGTTGATTGATGAAGAGGATTTAAAAAAAAGAGATAACAAGGTGATGTAGTGATGTTGACGAGTGATGAGAAGTTAAGTATCATGGAATTAAAATGAGCACTTGATAAGTTAGTTGTTGACAGGATAATGTGTTGTTGAATCATTACATGAAGTAAAGAGGACAAGTGAAATAATGTATGACTAAAATGACAAGAAGTTGTGTAAAACTCTAAGCTTTGATTGAGTATCGATGTTGGTCAATTAATGAAGAATCTAGAACAAAAGATTAAAGAACTTAAAAAGAAGATGAACAAATAGTATTAACCGAGTACTAGTAATGGCCAAGCAAATTGTAGTTGTGACTGAGTATAGTAATGGTCAATCGAGATAGAAAAATGTAGATCAAGCTATAGAGTGTTGACTAAGTTGAAGAACTTAGTGATTGTCGAGTGATAACAAAAGTTACAATTGGTGAAAGAATCTAGTTTGAGGTTGATATAGCCAATTTTTTTGGATTATTCAAAATGTGTGGATGATAAGGATTGATGAGCTAGCCTATTTAATGCATGATGATAGTTTTTTATGCGATCAAAGTCAAGCATTTGATGAGAAGTTTCTCCAAGTTTGAAGAAAAGAGAAGGAGAAAAAATGATGAAGGATCTGATGAATCTGACCTAACCCTAAGATCTACGGTGGTGTTTAAGTGGAAAAGATCAAAATTGCTTATTTAAGGAGGCATAAGAGACATTTTCTAAGGTTGGTTTGTTGTTGATTGTCGATCTTAAGGAGAACCTACAAAGAAAAAAGTAATAGAGGTGAAGTGTGATTTCTTGAAGGGATGCCAAGAATATCAATGACGATGATAATGGAGGCCACTCAATGAACCAATAGATGAGCAAATGAAGATTTGAATTTGCAAAGTGAGTTGTATTTTGCAAATCAAACTTACTATTACATGCTAACCATTGTAAAAGTCAAAATCCTTTGATTAAGGTTGACCTAATAGTCATTTTGTAAATGCTTTGATCAAGGTGTCATTCTAATGGAATGATCCAAAGTCCTCTAACAAGGGCACTCCTAACATGGTAATTACTTTAATAAGGTCACATTTAATAGTGCATTTTGTAATCTTTAATAGGGTTGGCTCTTAGTTTAGGTCACTTTAGAAGAGAAAAAAATTGGTAGCATGTTACATGGTGGTTTTTCCTATATTGGGTTTCCACATTAAATCATGATTTCGTTTACTTGTGTGAATGTTACTTTATGTATGCTATTTTTACAGTTGTTTATTTTTAGTTGACACTTATATATTGAACATAGAGTTAAGTAATGAACAAAATATTAAGTCGTTGATAAGTTACTATATGGACCAAGCTATTTAGTGAGATTGCTTGAAGCTTTTAAAAGTTAAATTGGCACATCTGGACTCAAGGATAACTGATTCACCACCCCCTAGTTATTCTAATCATTCTAACAATAATCTCACCACTTCTATGAAAAACAAATTTTCCACTTGAAAAACATCATCGATCTTCTTACATGGGATGAAATGTGGCATCTTTGAAAATTTTTCAACCACCTCACAAATAGAATCATCCCCTTACTATGTCCTTGGTAAGCCAAGAACAAAATCCACATTGACATGCTCTCATAGTCTCTTTGGTATAGGTAATGGCTAATACAACCCTGTATTCTACTTCACTCCTTTAACCATCTAACATACTTTGCAACTCTGTACAAATTTTTTAACATCTTGCTGAAAATGTGGCCAATAATAATTCTCAGCAACCAAAGTAATGGTTTTATCTCTATCAAAATGTCCAACCAATCCTCCACTATGCTTCTCCTTGATGATATTCTCTCTCATAGAACTTCTTAGGATGCACAACCGACTGCCTTTGAACAACATACCATCTTGGATTATGAAATCAAACCACTTTTTCCTATCAAGTGTAACATGTTTCATACAACCTTTCCAAGCTTCACCAAAATTAGGATCCTCTAGATACATATTCTTGAGTTCCTTGAACTCGACCACCTCAATCTACATCTTTGTTAGCAAAATTTGTTTTCTACTAAGAGCATCTACAATTTTGTTAGACTTCCCACTCCCGTATTTCAAAAAAAAAGTATAACTCTACAAAACATCAACCCATTTCAAATGCATTTGATTCATTTTTCCTTGGATATTCAAGTATTACAAAGTTTGATGGTAGGTATACAAAAAAATTCCCTAGGAAAAATATGGTGTCTCCACTTCTTCAATACCTAAACTATAACATAAATTTCATAATCATAAAAATAATCTTTTCATTTGGCATCAATTCTGATTGAAATAAATAATAGGTCTACCTTCTTAACTCAAAAAAAATCCTATTGTAGTACCACTAACATCACAGTCTACTTGATACACCTTCTTAAAACCAAGAAGTACTAAGACAACCTTCTCTATAACTTTTTGTTTCAACATATTAAAACTCTTACCGACTCCTACAATCCACTTAAATTCTTTCCTATCCCCTCTCATTGTTTCTGGCAAGGGTCCACAAATACTGCTAAAACCTTTGATAAACTTTCTTTTAAAACTAGCTAGTCCATGAAAATATCTTACCTCAGTCGCACTCCTTGGAGTAGGCCATTCAAGGATAGCCTTCACTTTCGTAGGGTCCATTTTTAGACCTTCTATCAAAACTACAAATCCTAGGTACACCAACTCCTTCTTCATAAAACTACACTTCTTCAAATTTATCAACAACTTTTGTTCCCTTAACTTGTGAAACACCTCCTAAATGTGCATAAAATGCTCCTCTAATTTCTTACTAAAGAGCAAAATATAATCTAGCTAAATAATGACAAACTTATCCAAAAACTCCTTTAGTACCTCATTCATGAGTTGCATGAAAGTGCTTACTGCATTGGTTAGCCCAAAAGACATGACTAACCACTTTTACAATCCTTACCTTATCTTGAAGGTAGTATTGCACTCATCTCCTTCTTTGATGTGAATATAATGGTATCCACTCTATATATCTATCTTTTTAAAATACACAACTTCACTAGAATAGTCCATAATATCATCCATCTGCAATAATGGGAATTTGTACTTGATTGTGATCTTGTTGATCTCTCATGAATCTATGCACATCCTTCATTCTCCATTATTCTTTGGTGCTAATACTATTAGTCCAATACATGGACTCAAACTCTCTCGAATCAAACCCTTCTACAAAAACTCACACACTTTTTGTTCAACTCTTCACTTTTTATTCGTGTCATTCTGTTTACTACCTTGTTTGACAAATTGGCTTAGGAATCAAGTCCATCTGGTGACTAATATTCCTTACTAGTGGTAACCCATCATGTACATCATCTAATATAATATCTAGAAACTCTTCTGATAAATTTGCAACTTCTACAAGTACCTCTTCTACTTCTTTTCCATGTTTTGGAATTACAACAAAATACACATGCTCACACTTCATACCCTCTAGGAACTTCTTTCCATAAAAAAAAATGCTCCAACAAAACTACATAAATTTTCATCTATATCCTTTAATGGCTTCAAATTATGTTTCATTCCATCCTTTGTCAAAGTGTAGGTATATATAGGCCCATCATGAACAACATGTGTGTCAAGCTGCCATGACCTATCCAGAAATATATAATATATGTCTATGGGCATGATATCATACAACACCTTATCTTGGTAGCTAATATTAGAAATTTTTAGAATAACTGAGAGGGGGGAGGGGGGGGGGGGTGTGAATCAATTACTCAAGGTCTATAAGTACCACTTGAATAATTAAACATTAAACACAATACTATTCTATCGATCTTGCTGTTGCTCGGTCTCTACTATAAAATTGTTATAAAATTAATTTGCATTTCATAATAAAAACATCATCACATGTAAAACATTTAGAAGATATTCATCATAGTTTGAAACTAGGATTTTACATGGAAACCTAATTTGGGAGAAACCACTAGCAACATGTCACTCTTTTTCACTATTTCAAAGTGAGCTCTGTTAGAAGTCAACCCTGTTAAAGGTTACAATACACACTGTTAAATGTGACTTAGTTAGAGGATTTAATCACCCTATTAGGAGTGGCCTTGTAAGAGGAATTTGATCATTCCATTTAGAATGTCATCAAGTTAAAGGATTTACACCAATTGTTAAGTCTTCCAATGACTATTAGTTCAACCTATATTAAAAGAATTTTAATACAAACTATTTACAATGATAAGAAAGAAAACAATAGGTTTTGATCTGTGTAATTACAACTCACTTTTGCTGGTTCAGATCTCTATTTGGTCCTTATGCTAGTTCATTGATAAGCCTTTCATTTTCATCTCTAATCTTGATATGCTTGGAAACCCTTCAAGAAATTATTCCACTCTTCTCATCAACACTTAAGAACATCACATTTGCAAGCTTTTCTCTTTTAGCTTCACACCCACTCACTTGTGTGTTTTTGATCAACCTTGCTTTGTATGATTTCCTTTACATAAAAACTCACACATATTGGTTAGGGCTAGAATAAGCACCAAATGTTTGGTTCTGTATCATCTTAAATAGGCAATTTGTGCTTTACCATTTTCTAAATCCATTGTAGATCTTAGGGTTTACAATCAAATTCATCTCAATTCAATGTATCTATACATCTTCTTGATCATCCTCTAGAAACTTCTCTAGAATCCTCTTGTTAGGTCTATACCTAATCATCACCTTGAATTTAATGATCCAAGTCATCAATATAATCTTCAACACATTTTACATCTCTCAAGAAATAAACTAAGTCAGCTTGATCTTACAGTTTCTTTGAATTTGATCTTTTACTATCACTGGACAATCACTGAATTTTGACACTTAGTCAATATTGAAATACTCGATCACTATTTAAGATTTATGGCTTGGCATCAACTAAATTTCTTGGTTGATGCTAATGCTTGGTCAACACTAGATTTTCTCAACACTAACAATGGCTCTGTTGACACTAGAATTACTCGATACTCCTTAGTATTTTACTCTTTTTCTTGGCTTGGCTTAGCTTCTTGACATAAATAATTACTTTGCTTTATCAAAGTCTATCTATTCAATTGTCCATTGAAACTTCCTTTTCATAACTTCAACCTTTCCTCTAGGTGCTATAGTTATGAGTAACTCCCAAATCCTCTTCATTAATCAAATAGATATTACATTTAGATTAGGTAGCAATATGTCTCATCCATAGATTTGAAATCAATGAAAAAATAACAATTGTTCCAATTGTAAGTATCCAATAGCTTCTAATTGTGAACTTCGCTAAGCACTGCTCATTGACCATGACCTTGTAGCCATCCTACACCCAGGCAATATGGTATGGATGCAAGTGTTTCTACCTCTTCAAATTTAACCTTGTGACCATCTTTTTGACACCAGATTATCAATATTTCTACTATCAATGATCACATCATAACACACAACTTCATATTTACATCTTGTCTAAAATAATCTCCTTCTTTGAACAAGTTCATTCTCACCACTCAACATGATTCTTTTATTAACTAGGACTTATCCTCTTTCAACATCTTCAAAATGTGATGATTTGACATCTTCATCAACATGCACAACTCTAGCCTAGACTTCAATTATCCTATTTTTCCTTCCTTGGCATTGGGGACATTTAAAGGCCCCATCCCCTTCTTCTCCACAATGAAAATAGGTTCCGCAAAAACCTCCAGTACCAAATCCTTTCCCTCTTCCTCTTCTCCTACAATCTCTATTATTCTAATCATGGAAACAACTGTAATTGTTTCCCCCTAGTTATCATTGCTACTACTAGCCTCGTCCTTCTTCTTCTAATATTCATTTTGGCCTCCATAAGACCATCTACTAGATCTTCCATCTAGTCAACTTCTACTATTCTTTTTATCAAGCTTCTTGTTCAAATTTTCCTCAACTCTATGAAAAATTGATATGCCTCTTCAATACTATTCATTCATACTAGATTCAATTCCTCGTAAAGTCTTAGCCTCAACCCATTAAGATAACATGCAACTTTCAGCTTCTACATGGTTGGTTCTAATGGGGACTTAGTAGAACTCTTCTATATACTCTTGAAAATATCTTCCTTCTTGTTTCAACCCTTGCATTTTTTTTAGTAGATCAAGCTCATAATCCATGGGAATGAATTGTCACTTTAATTTAGCTATCATTTGATCCCATATGGTGATTTTATCTTTCCCTCTTCTATTTCACTCCAATTGAATCTCCTACCACTAGATCTTTGTGTGACCCTTCAATTTGGCCTTCACAAACTTGACCCTATCAAGATCCTTAATATCTTCATACTCAAAGTATTCTTCTAACTCATTAATCCAATCGATTAATTCCTCTAGATTAATATTTTCCAAAAATATGGGAACCTCAAAGTTAGGTCTTTTTCCAAGCTTGGAAATGACCCTAAAAAGATTTTCTTCTTCTAGGTTAAAAAATTCCTCTTCTTCCTAATCAATGTGTTCTCCTTCTTCTTCATCCTCACTCTTATCTTGTATGACAAGATTCATCCCTATACGCATTTTTTTCTTGCAATGCTTGCATTTATCTCTAGAGGTCTCTAAACATCTCAAGTATCACACCTCTGACACCATGCTCTCTTTGTGGAGGCATTTTTGTGCTTCCACTAAAATCCTAGTACAAAATTCCTCACAGTCAATGATCTATTTACATGCTCAACCCAACCGCAATCCTGGTGCAAACTGCCTCATAATCAACAATCTATTTACACACTCAAGAAATCCCACTGTAATACCACTTGATGAATGGTGACCACCTTAATACCACAAACATACATAAAAATAGAGAACAATAATTTGAGAGAACCAAAATATGGGCTTCTTATATTTGCCGCAAATTCTAAACTATAAAGTTACTATATGAAAACCCACATGGATGCCTTCTTACATCAATTTGCAAGACAAACCTACAACTATCACCCAAAACTGCCCCAGACAACCTATGAGCCTTCCTTATATAAGCATTTTTCACTGCTTGGGAAGGTTCTAGACACTAATCCCTAACCCTTGAGGTAGACCAACCTCATATTATACTATTTTATTACACTTTATTACATAGAATCGACTCAAGATAATTTACAAATTACATATTTGGATCGCCCACTTTTGGAGACCATAACTAATCAACTATTGACTTGGTGGGATAATATAACCCCATTTCAAAATTATCAGCTAAGGATCTACATTAGATGATTGTGCAAGCATTCATTAGTTAAGGTTTGACCTCGTTTCAGGGCGATTTAGGCCTTCATCACCAGACCTGAGGTTTGGATAGCCAAAATTCGTACTGAAAATATGCAATAACTACACTATTACATATGATATGATAATGAAACTCATTCGAAAGGATGATATGTCTAAGATGATCCTCCAGGTATGAGATTAAAATACTCTAAGCACATAAGACCAACTTACTAAAATTAGCAAGTTGCTACAAATAACAACTCTACATAGGAATAACCCTTTATTGAAAACAAAATTGGAAATAGAAATATTTTTGGGTGATGCAAGATTTCCCTTACACCTAAGATGCTCTTGCATCACGAAGGGTTAGGGGTTTGAGGAGAGAGAGAGGGTTAGGGTTAGCATGGACAAAGAAGGATTATAGGTTAGAGGGAGTGGGTGTTAGGGGTTACTAAGAGAGCGAGAGAGAGAGGTTATGAATATATGTGATTGTATATAAAAAAATATAATAAAAATATTTTATTATATATGAATTTAGCTATATACTTATAAATGTATAGTTATATATATATATTTTACATATATATAAAATTATAGATTAATTAGTTATATAATTATAAATATATACAAAATGTTTAATTATAATTAAATTTATTTATATATATAAATATTTAGTTAATTTATGATAGAGATAACCCAATCGAGTTATCGCTATCATAGTAACCTGATTGGGTTATGTGAATGAAATATTTTTCATTCACTTGCTAATAAATCGATTGGGTTATTTAAACATCACAATACATTTTTCCTTTAATAACTTGATCGGGTTATTTGAAAATCTAAAACCCAATTGGGTTATGGCTTGGAATTAGCCTTGGGAGTTGACCCAAAGGATTGGGGCCTCATTTTCCCTCCAATTTCAATCCTTTAGATGTTTTTTCATCTTCTAATATGAATTCTCGTATATTCCTTCATGAGGTTTCCAAACGATAAAGTTGGTATCTCTAAAATCACCATCATAATCTCACACATCTTCTTACCTTTCTGAATATACAATTTTTTTTGACCACATTAACATTGTAAACATTAATTTTGAAGTTTTTATCCCAGAACCTTTAGTTGATTTTTCTGTATCTTCCATGGATTTACCCTAGTGGGTAAATTTCTAGGGGCAAGACCAGACTTAGATTCTCTAAGAAAAATGGTTAAATGGAAATGGGTTATTCAAGGAGAGGTTGATATTGCACCCATGTTGAATGGTTTCTTCTCATTCATTTTCAACTGTAAGGAAGACATGAATCTAGTTCTTTGTGGAGGACTATGGTCTTTTGGAAAATGTTCTCACACTATTAAAAAATGGGAGCCTAACATGGATTTATCAGATTATTTTTTCTTAACTACCCCGATTTGGGCTAGACTCCCTAGACTCCCTTTAGAATTTTGACATGAGGACATTTTTAAAGGTATTGCTAGTTCTTTTGGTGAACTGCTGGCATTGGATAATGCTACGGCTGCTAGAACCAAACTTCAAAGTGCTAGACTTTATCTTAAAGTGGCAGATCTGAACCATCTTCCAGAAAAGGTGGAATTAATTTCTAAGCTTGGTAAAAAAACTCAAGAAATTATTTTTGAAGATCTTCCAAACTCTTTCTATGCATGTAAGAAACATGGTCATCTGGTTAAAAATTGTCCCTCCAAAAGTAAAAATCACCCTAGTAGTGAAAAGGAAGTGAAAAAGGCTAAGGTTCAGCAAAAGAAAGTGTGGAAACCCAAAGAAGCTCATCTCAAAGAGAAAAAGAAGAATGTAGATTCAAAAGCTCCACATGTAGAGGTGGACAAAGTTATTGAAAATCTTCACGAGGAAGGGATTAGTTCTATGCTTGATACTGTGAAAGTAAACTCTAAAAAAGAAGGGAATGGTTTGTAATTAGAAACCATAATGCCTGAACAAAGAATAGATGATCTAGTGGATTTATCAAAAAAAATTGTTATTTATCAAAGGATGGAAGATCGATGAGGAGATTTAGATGATAAGATCGTGCTTGAGGAAGGAGAAATCTTGGCTGAATTTGGAAATCAATTTGAGGAGGGAGATTTTCATAATATTCAGTCCAGGGAGATTCAGGTTTTTAACCCTTTAAATTATGAGGATGATAATGATTCTCCTATGAATGAGCCTCCTCTCCTAGAAGTTGTGAAAGAAAATGGAGAAAACTCAAAGCATAAACCAAATCAAAGAAAAAGGGCTGAAAAAAAGAGCAACATTAAGGGAGTAGAGACTAGAAGCAATAAAATAGAACATCAAACTAAAGTGAAACCTCTTGCTTCTACCCTAGAAAATTTTGGAAAAAGAGCAGATCAACATTCCAAGGTGAAACCAGATGTTGGTTCCGCGGACAAACCTGGAAGAAGAACTTCTAAGAAAACCATAGAGTTAGAAAGTATGTAGAATATTGTTGATGGTAGACAAGCAACTATTATGAATTTTACCCCTAAAAGATAGAAATGAAAATCATTGCTTGGAATATTAGGGGGCTGAATAGCTTTCATAAACTTGATGTTAGGAATTTTGTTAGAGAACAAAAGCCTGATTTTCTCCTGCTACAAGAAACTAAGATGAATAAAGAGAAAACAAAACAGATAAAAGCTTTTAAAAATTATTCTATAAATGCTAGTAGTTCAGAAGGTGCATCAGGGGGAACTCTAATGTTATGGAAGAAGAATTGTTATTCTGGAACAATTCTGATTGCTAGTAAATATCTTATGATAGCCAAAATTACCAGTGTTGACCAAAAGGAGGACTGGTATATTGTGAATATATATGCTCCCAACATTAAGCACCTAAGGAAAAAGGTCTGGGATTCTATTTCCAATTTTAAAAGTAAGGATTATTTTGGATGATGGATTATTATGGGAGACTTCAATATTCCTCTTTATGATCATGAGAAAATGGGAGGTAATGCTAAATAGCTGGAAGGGAGACTCGACTTAATGGAGTTTATAAACAAAGAGGGTTTAATGGATATGAATCTCCATGGAATTTAGTTTACTTGGAGTAACAAGAGAGTTGGTAATGAGTGTATTTAGGCAAGGCTAGACCATGCTCTTATCTCTCTTGATTGGACAGAAGATTTTATTTGTAAGTTGGAAGCTTGCTAGAAAATTGGCTCGGATCATTTTCCTCTTATTTTCACTGCTGCAAAGATTATTTTTAAGAAGAATTTTCCTTTTAAATTTGAGAATATGTGGATGCAACACCCACAGTTTGAAAGTAAAATGGAAGAATGGTGGAGTACTGATATTGAAGGTACAACTCTCTTTAGAGTTGCTTTTAAGCTTAAAAATGTCAAAAGGGAAGTCAAAATTTGGAATAAAAACTACTTTGGGAATATTTTTGAGAATAAATCGGCTATGAAGGAGGATGTTCAAAAAACCCAGGACAAAATTCAGAAGGATGGATATACTCCTAACCTTCTTATAGAAGAAAATGAAAAGTTGGTCCAATATCATGACACCATTACTAAAGAAGAAATCTACTGGAGACAAATATCAAGACTGTCATGGTTGAGTGAAGGAGATAAAAATACAAAATTTTTCCATCTTTCCACTCTGAGGCATAGAGCCAAAACTCACATTTCACATCTAAAAAAGGGAGACTTGAAGATTGCTGAGGATAAGGACATCATGGAAGAAATGGTGACTTTTTTTCTCTAATCTAATGACTGCTGATCCCAACATTAATTTGGATCATTAGGCTGATTTCCTTAGAGTGATCCCTTCATTGGTTTTGAAGGAACATAATAACGTGTTAGGCTCAATTCCTAAGGATGATGAAATTTTCAAAGCTATTTGTTCTCTGGGAGGAGATAAAGCACCTAGTCTTGATGGCTTTCCCATGTTTTTCTTCCAGAAACTTTGGAAACTTGTTGGAAAAGATGTTTGTGATGTTGTGAAGGAATTCTATGGAGTTAAAAAGATGCTAAAGGAAGTCAATTCCACCTTTCTGTGCTTGATTCCTAAGAAAATTGGAGCTGACTCTCCTAATCAATTTAGACTGATCAGCCTTTGTAATTCTTTCTATTAAATTATATCCAAAGTTCTTACTTCTAGATTACTCCTTGTGATTCCTTTGATCATTTTTGATAAAAAAAATGGCTTCATCCTAGGTAGACAAATCCTTAACTCTATCATCTCTGCTCATGAGAATATTCATTCCTTGTCATGTTCTAACAATTAGGGATCCATTATGAAAGTAGACATTGCTAAGGCCTGTGATAAAGTTGATTAGACCTTCCTCTCAAACATTTTACATGCTTTTGGCTTTGACCATAAGGTTGTTGGTCTTATTCATCAATTGATTTCAACATCTTCTATTGTTGTTCTAGTTAATGGAAGCTCTTCTCATTTTTTTAATCCTTCTCAAAGATTGAGACAAGGTGATCCTTTATCCCCCATCCTTTTTGTTATTATGGTTGATTCTTTGGGGAGATACATTGGGGACTTGGTCCAAAGAGGAGTTATTAAGGGCTTGCAACCTTCTTCCCATCCTCTCATTTGTTCTCATGGTCAATTTGTTGATGATACCATCTTCATGGGAAAGTTTGAAGTTAAGGAAGCTAGAAGTTTGAAGCAAGCTATTAATTTATATTCTTCTGCCTCATGCGAATTGGTAAACTGGAATTGAAGTGTTGTGTTCTTTATCAACACCCCTATCCTTAGACAAAATAAAGTTGCTAATATCCTTGGATGTTCTATAGAATCTTTCCCTTTGTCTTATTTGGGTCTTCCTGTAGGCTTGAAGGCTCCTAATTCCTTTTGGGAAGATCTTATTAATAAATTCAGCAAGAAGTTGGCGGGATGGAAAAGGAATCTTTTAAGTCAGGCAGGTAAATTAATTCTCCTCAAAGGTTGTCTTCAAAGCATACCAACTTATGCGTTAAGTATTTTTAGAATTTCAATAAAATTTGCTAAGTCTATTGATAAAATTCAAAGGAATTTTTTATGGTCTGGCACTGAGGAAAGAAAGAGAATTCCTTTAATTGCTTGGGATCAAGTTTGCAAACCTATCAGTGAAGGTGGTTTGGGAATCAGGAAAATCAAAAGTATGAATAAAGCTCTCTTAGCCAAACAAGGATGGAGAGTTTACCATGATAACAAAGAGTGGAGTACCATATGGAAACATAAGTACCTCTTCAATGCTAAATCTCTTCTTGATTTCCTCTCTTCTCTTGATGTTATTCATCCTTCTTCCATATGGGGAGCTGTTCAGGGGACTAAGAAAACTCTTGGAAAAGGGTGTTCCTAGAAAATTGGAAATGAGATAAAGGTGAGATTTTGGGAAGATGTTTGGTTAAAGGATCATTCCTTGATTGAAGATTTTCAAGACAAGGCTCAAGTTGACTTATGCAAGCAGAGATATGGCATATTAGTTAGTCATTATTGGCAGAATGATTTGTGGGTGAACTTGATTGACATTGATCAAGGTTTTAATAACATCTAATTATATCTCAATGATATCTCTCTTTATCCTCCTCTAGAGGATGAGATTATTTGGCATTCTGATCCTAGTGGCCAATTTAAAGTCTCCACTATCTTTGTCTCTAAGGAAAAGGGTAACCAACCTTTTTGGTCTTATGCTTGGATTAAGGGTCTCATTCCCAAAATTAATATCTTCTATTGGATTCTGCTTCAAAATAAAATTTTGACCCTAGAAAATTTTCAAAAAAGAGGTATTAATGTGATTAATAGATGTACTTTATGCAAAAATGGATTTGAAGATAGAGATCATTTGTTTTTGAATTGCTCTTATACCCAACAAGTTTGGACTGAGATTCTTAATTTTTGGGGTATGACCTGGGTCCATCAAAAAAATGTTGAATTCTCTTTTAAAAGTTGGAAATGCCCTTCTAAGGATCTTGATGTTCAATTTCTTTGGAAATTAACTCTTCCTCATCTCTAGTGGGGCATTTGGAAAGAAAGAAATAATAGAATATTTAGAAATAAAGAATTACCAGGATGGGTGCTTGGTTAGAATATTATTAGAGTCATTAAGGAGAATCTTAAAACTCAGAGGAAAATTGATCAAACCTTTCAAATTGATAATCCTTTGTGATCTGAAGGTTCTAACTTGAAAATTGATAATCCAAGATCGATCATAAAATGGAACATTCCTCCTAATGGATGGATTAAAGGGAACTTTGATGGAGCTACTAAGGGCAATATGGGAAGAGCAGGATGTGGAGGTGTCTTGAGAGATCATGTGGGAAATGTTATAGATGCTATCACAATTCCTATAGGTCATTCTAATAGCCATATTGCTGAAGCTACAGCTGCCCTCTATACTATGAAGTTAGTTGTTGATTTGGGGTATCCTAAATACACATTGAATATTATTAATACTCTAAATAGTAAAAACTCAATTTCATGGTCGATAGAGGCTATGGTTAAGGAGATCAAATCCCCAATTCATGAATTTGAAAAAGTGGTCATATCCCATACATATCGAGAGGCCAATGGAGTTGCTGACTAGATAGCCAACCATGCTATTCAGGTGGGGTATAAGGTGAGGTGATTTGATGAATTAAATAAGCACATTGATCTAAAAGCTATTATTAATTATGATGCCATTCATTCAAAAGTGGGAAAGATTTGCCAGGATTAGAAATTTAATGATTTTATGGAGTGGCCTTATGGTTGTCAAATTACCTTCCCCAAGGAAGTACATTCATGTGAATGTAATGTGGTATTTGCACGTATCATCAAAAAAGTAAGCTTCATTTGAAGTGACGAAAACCTAGTTTCATTTTAACCTATTTGCTGTCTACATTTGGTTGTTTCTGGTTTTAGGCTCTTTTTATTCTCTGCAAATGGGGGGTGAATTGTGGAAGCAAGAACCTAAAAAGTGTGATGATTGGAAGGCTTGGGAGGATGTTTGGAAGATTTTAGAGAAAGGGAAGGTGATGAGTTACTTGGAGCGTCTGCATGGTTTTAAACCTCATGTCACGACTGCCTTTTTTAAAAATTGGTCTAATGATAGGGTCACTCTTCATGGAGTCACTGTGAAATTAATGGAGGACTTCATAGTTGAGATCACGGGGCTCCCCATGGTTGGTATTAAGTTCACCAAAAAAACTAGTATCTCTAATGCTGCCTACACAAAATTCCTGAAGATGGATGCTAAGGAGAAACAACTGGAAAAGAATGGAGATTTCTTTGATGTGGAACAAATAAAAGAAATTTGGCAGGATGTGCTATGCTGTATCCATGAGTATTTCATCCTTGATGGTAGAAATAAAAGATTCCATAAATTTCATTTTGTTTTTCTCAACCATTTCAGGCATAAGGATATACTTTCTTTCCCTTTCTATCTGTGGTTTTCTTTGCTTCAAAGTTTGCATGCTCATAGGAAGAAGGAGTCTCATCCTATTTTGCATGAAGGTTTGATACTTCTCACAGAGGGTTACTATAAAAATAAATCCATAGCCTCCACTCCTTCTATTGAAAAACATAAGGGTTCTCACTCTAAAAAGAGTAAGAAGGAGGACAATGTTAAAGGAAAAGAGAAGGTTCTTAAACTTAAACTCTCTGATTCTCAAAAACAAATTGTGGAAGATGATTATGAGTTTGAGAATATTGAAAGCCCTGAGAATGATATCCCTGAGGAAGAGGAAGGTATGGATGTTGGGGATTTAAGTTCCAATTTGGAAGGGTAACCAAAGACCAAAGGAAAAAATGAGAAAGGGAATGAGGGAGAAAAAAGTGAAGGAAACTTAGAACAGAGTAACTCTGATAATGAGGGCAATCAGATTGTTTCTAGTGGAGGTGATAAAGAAAAAGAAAATTTAGTTGATAATCCTATTGATATGAGAGAGGAGGATCATACGGTTAAGCCTACTTCACCTGCTACGAATATTGAGGGACAAGATAAGGAGGACCTTGTTCACAGTGAGGACCCTGTTGAGACTAGGGAGGAGGAACATATGGAAAGGGAGGAACATATCAACAAGGTTGGTTCCCCTCCTCATGAGATTACAGAAGACACCAGTGACTCTCCGCAGAGGGCAACCAAGCTTTCCTTCCTGCATTATGCGAAGCTCAAATCTGACTCCATTCTACAAGTTGATTCATGGATTTATAATGAATTGATGGGGCTGAAGAAGAAAGTGGAAACTCTGCAACACAACCAAGATACTGATCATGCCAAAATTAGCCAATTAGAGGTGCAAATGGGAGATATCCCAAATAAACTTAAAGACTATGAGAAAAATCTTAGAATGCTTATCTAGGAAAGTGGAACAAAGATGGAACATGTTACATCTAGTATTTGTGCTGCCGTTGCAAGCCTTGGCAAAAGAGCTAATGAAGAAATTATATCTTTCGAGGGTCCAAGCAAGAGAACAAGATAGAGCTTGAGGAAGATAGCCCTAAAAGCTGTTGCTATTTCTGCTATTGACTCCATCCAGGATACTGTTGCGATTGGTAAGGAGGCTATCAAGAAGATTATGGAGCTACAATAGCAGCTTTGGGTCTTGTTCTTTGGTTTTGTTCCTATTCTAGTCCTATTTGTTGGTTGTAGTAAAAGTTCTTTTTTTGGGTCCTCTTTACTGGTTTTTGGTCTAAACTATATTTGAGGTTCCAAGTCCTTGTAAAACCTGGGAACTTTTATTGGACTATGTTTGTGGTTTCAGGTCCCTGTAAAACCTGATTTTGATACTATTTTTTAGTAGGTTTCAGGACTATTTTTTTTGGTGGTTATTATTGCTATATCTTTTCTCTTGCTGTTAAAGGGGTTCGGGGCCCCTTCAAAACCTGCTTTTACCATAATCTAAAACATTGTAAACATTAATTAGTTTTACCACTATCTTCATAGTCCTCATAGACATATGTCTAAATTTTTTTGAATAACTTTTAATATACTTAACCAAAAAAAAACAACTATGTTATGTTTCTAAAAAAATTGGGAACTATTTTTTGTGTGTGGAGGGTTTGACCTACCTAATCTTATTCATTTTGTAATACTATAGTAGTTTAGAAAATAGATTCAGAGTCCCACAATTTGTATTTTTTCAATATCTTGTCATTTTGAGTGGATGACCCTCAAACATCTCATTGAAGTTTAGGTTTACTTGATTTTAGAAAAAAAGCTGTCCACTTATACCCCCCTTTTTGTATACCATCTTGGTGCATTTACCCATAACTGGTCTCCCATATCGAGTCCATGAGTACATGAAGTATCATACAACCAAAGATCAAAAGATCCTATAAGGATATATCAAGTTGTAGATCCATTTTAACAACACACATGATATGATGACATGGAACTTTAAGATAATTGAAAGCTCCAAATGACCAAGTGTTGGGTTAGACTATATAGATTCTTAATGATGGACAATGTAACCTAGTATTTCCTAGATGACATATTTTCTAACCTTTGCAATAAGAAACTACCATAGAATGACTACTCAATTTCTATTATGTTGATTCCATCAATTGGTGCATGTTGTTTGTGTTGGAAATATTCAAGATATAATAGGTTATTGAGAGGGGAGGGGTGAATCAATAACTTCAAAACTTCAAAACAATTCAGCACTTTAATCATTTATGCTATTCACCATTCATTCATCTAATTTATTGCATGTATGAGAGATCAAACATTCATAACACATGTACACAGTGATTTGGTGACCTAGAAACCTTCCAAATAGAAAATAAAATTGGGGTGGGGATGTTAGAATTCTTTTAGAATAACTGAGAGGGGGGGTGAATCAGTTATTCAAGGTCCAAAATGCCCTATTAATACCTTTTTAATGAATCCATACCCTTTTCATCTGTTCAAACTTAAATCAGTCATATAAGCAAATTACTATAAATCAACATGCAAAGATAAAACATTCAAGATCAACACATAACACAATGATTTACGTGGAAACCCAATTTGGGAAAAACCACCAGTAACATGCTACTTGATTCTCACTCTTTTGAAGTGATGCCCTATTAAAAGCCTGCCCTGTTAAAGGCTTACAACACACTGTTAAATATGACCTTGTTAGAGGATTTCACCAAACTGTCAGGAATGGGCCTGGTTAAAGGTCTTTAGAACATTCACTAAGAATGCCACCCTATTAAAGGATTTATCTAATGGCTGTTAAACCAACCTAAGTCCATAGGATTTATCTTACTGTTACAATTGCTAGAAAGTAACAATATTGGTCTTTTGATCTGACATAACTTACAACATACTTTGCAGATTTCAGATCACTCTTTCAATTCAATCCTTATGCTTGGCTTCAATCACTTCAGCTTTGACTGCTTGTTTCCCTCTCAAACTTTGTCTCCTTGAGTCTTATTGCTCATTCTTCCAATGCAATCATTCTTGTGGTCATTTATTAAACAGAGTTCCTGTGCTTTCTTCTCCTTAGCACATTCTACAACACTTCATGCTTTTATGCTTGACCACGGTTCTCTCTCACACTATCTCTCTCTTTTCCACACTTTAATTATTAACTTATGTCTTCTTATATAGAAGTTTGATTTGCCTTTTGTCGCTCAATTTTTCCTTTCCAATCTTAGGGTTTCAAAATGGATTAGGTAGGATACAATGTATCTACCCCATATCTTGTTCTCTTCTAGAAACTTTGCCAGTTGTATCTTAAAAATGTTCTACATGGTGTTCTGTGCCACCAACTCATCATTCTTATCTTCCTTTTAATTCACAAATTTTTAGATAACAACTTTGTTGGCTTAGATCTGACAAATCTTCAATTTTTAAAATAATGCAGCAACTCGGCATTATTGAGTTACTAGTGCTCGGCACCTCTGTGTTACTCGACATTATTGAGTTACTGGTGCTCGGAACCTTTGTGTTACTCAACACCTATACTTGCTCGGCACTTGGTTCTGCTCGGCACTTGATTCTTCTTGACACTTGATTCTGCTCGGCACTTAGTTTTGCTTAGCACTTGATTCTGCTCGGCAGTTAGTTTTTCTTAGCACTTGATTCTGCTCGGCACTTAGTTTTTCTCAGCACTTGATTCTGCTCAACACCTTCTCTCTAATGAACTTAGTTTGAGCTTTACAAAAGACTTAGCTAAAACCTTTGATATGTTTCAGTGTGCTCATTCTTTGTATCTTTTAATATGTCATCTAATACACTGTTTCATCAATGGCTTAACTGATCCTTGTACTTCATTACAACATCATAACTTCAATCTTTCTCTATGTGTTCTAGTTACATCTTATTGATTGCCTTCACCTTGACAATCAACTAATTGATAGTATTTGGATCACTAAAGCAATTGTCATCCCTGCAAGTAGCAAGTTTGACATCAATGAAAAAACAATGATTGAGGACATTCTTTACCAGTTCCATAAATTATTTCAACAACTTTTCTTATGATCATTTCAATCATTTCCAACAATCTCCCTCTTTGACATTGATGGCAAACCAAACTGATCAAGTAATCAATTCAGTTACCACTAAGATTGTATACGTTGGCTTGCTGCATTTTCACTACTGATCACATATATCTCTCTCTTTCATATATATATCCCTCTTTCTTTTTGTATTGATCAGTTTTCTGCATATTTCTCCCTCTTTGACATAAATGCCAAACATGTAGCATCTTTATCATGCAAAATATAAGCTTTGGCTTCTTGTTGTTTTTCTCCCTCTGTCACCATGCTTATGACTGATTTGAAGTTTCTATTCCTGCTGTCATCCTTTGCACCAACCTGTTAATAGTTCAATGATTTATTCCTGTTGATGCAAGGCAGCTTCCTTGTTGCCTTAAACTGCTTGAGTTAGGGGTATAACCCCTAGCTTGCCTCTAAGATATCCATAGGCATCCTTGGGCAATGGTTTGGTGAAGATATCTGCAGTTTGTTCCTTTGTGTGAATGTATTCCAACTTCACTTATTTGTCTTCTACCAATTCTCTGACATAATGATACTTGATTGCAATATTCTTGGGTTTTGCATGCATTACTAGATTTTTGGATATATTTATAGCACTTGTATTATCACAATACAATATCACCGATTTTATTACTTCTTCTTTCATTCCATTCAATAGATGTGTGAGCCATACAATGTTTGTACAATTGACTGCAGCTCCCACATATTCTGATTCTGCAGTGGACTGGGATATACATGTTTGTTTCTTGCTAGTCCAGGTAACCAGCCTTTTACCTAGAAATAATGCACCTCCACTTGTGCTTTTTCTGTCATCAATGTTTCCTCCCCAGTCTACATCTGTATATGCATTAAGTTCAAATTTTCCATTCTTTTTGTAGTATAGACCAAAGTCATTAGTCCCTTTGAGATATCTCATTATTCTTTTTACTGCTATGAGATGATTTTCTTTAGGATTAGCAGAGAACCTAGCCACTATTCCAACTGCTAATGCTATGTCTGGTCTACTATGTACAACATATTGTAGTTTTCCAATCATGGATCTGTACATTGTTTGATTGACTTCGACTAATTCATCATTTTTGGATAGCTTATTTCTTGTGGCCATTGGTGTGCTGACTGATTTGGATTCCTCCAATCCAAATGTTTTAAGAATTTCTTTGATGTATTTTGATTGTGTAATAAATATTTCATGTTTGAGTTGATGCACTTGCAATCCAACAAAAAATTTGATTTCTCCAAACATAGACATCTCAAATTCATGTTTCATTTTGTCAGCAAAGCCTTTGCAAAGTACTTCCTTACCACCAAATACTATGTCATCTACAAAAATTTTAGATACAATAATGTCTTTACCTTCTTCAGCTTTGATGTACATGTTGCTGTTATCATCAGTTCTTTCAAATCCAATTTGCACTAGATACTTGTGAAGTCTCTCATACCATGCTCTAGGTGCTTGTTTCAAGCCATAGAGTGCTTTGTGTAACTTGCACACCATATCCTTATTGTTTTCATCAACAAATCCTTCTGGTTGTTCAATGTAGACTTCTTCTTCTAGTATACCATTTAAGAAAGTGAATTTTACATCCATCAGATAGACTTTAAAATATTTGTAGGCAACATATGCAAGTAAAGTTCTTACTCCTTCCATTCTAGCAACAGGAGCGAATGTTTCTCCATAGTCTATTCCTTCTTCTTGAGCATAACCCTTGCATACTAATTTGGCTTTGTTTCTGGTAATCTCACCATTCTCATCTAGTTTGTTTCTGAATACCCATTTGGTACCAATCACATTTTTGTCATTTGGTCTGGGAACCAAACTCCAAGTTTTATTTTTCCTTATTTGATCAATTTCTTCTTCCATAGCTTTATACCAGTCATTATCTTGTAGTGTGCCATGTACTGTCTTGGGTTCAAATTGGCTAATCAGACATGATTCATGTCTTAGTCTGTTCCTTGTCATTGGTCTTGCATCTTTGTCACCAATTATTAGTTCAGCAGGGTGATGTCTTTTCACATATTTGGATAATCTTGGCTCTGTCCTTGTTTCCATGTTTGATCTTTTGGATTCAGGATCACTATGTACTTCATTGTCAGGTTGTTCTTCATCATGTATGCTATCTTCAGAATCAGATTGTGCATTTTCTTCATTCTATAACTCAGCTTCTAAATGCAACTCGACATTCACTGGTTGTGAATCGGCTGAAACTGACACTTGTTGTTGATTTTCAATTTGATTGACATCATCCTCATCAGCAGTCATTCCTTCATAAGAATATACAAAGGTTCTATATTCTTCCATTTTCTTTGGTATTTTAGCTTGGGCTTCTGTGTGCTCATCAAAATTTACATTTGCACTTTTCACAATTTTGTTAGTGTTAATATTCAAACACTTATATGCCTTACTTCTAGTGGAGTAACCAAGAAATATACCTTCATCACTTTTTGCATCAAATTTTCCATTTCTAACATCTTTAAGGATAAAACATTTACAACCAAACACTTTGAAATGTTTTACATTTGGTGAGTGACCATACCATAATTCAAAAGGTGTTGTCTTTGTACCTTTCTTAACTTGTACTCGATTCAGTGTATGAATAGCTACACTTACAGCTTCTCTCCAGTATTTTAGAGAAACATTCTTTTCCATCATTAGTGTTCTGGCACAGTCAATTACAGATCTATTTCTTCTCTCAGAAATTCCATTTTGTGGGGGAGTTCTAGGAGCTGACGTTTGTCTTTTGATCCCATTGTCATTACAGAATATCTCGAATTCATTTGATGTGAATTCACCACCTCTATCTGATCTTAGGCATTTCAAGCTTTTTCCAGTTTCCTTTTCAACTCTAGCCACATACCACTTAAACATTTGAAAAGCATCATATTTTTGTTTTAAGAACATAACAATCATTATCCTGGAATAGTCATCAACAACTAACATTATGTATTCATCTCCTCTATAGCTTTGTATTTCCATTGGACCACATAAGTCAGTGTGAATTAACTCAAGTATCTTTTTAGATGTATAGTTTTTTCTTTTGAAACTTGATTTTGTCATCTTTCCTAGCTAACATTGTTTGCACATGATATTATCAGGCTTCTTTAATTTTGGTAGACCTCTGACTTTCTTCATTCTACTGATGTTGACTAGATTGTCAAAGTTGACATGACATAATCTTCTATGCCATAACCATTCATCATCAAATTTTGCAAGTAGACAAGAAACATCATCCATATCAAGGTAAAACAAATTACTCTTTGTTTGTTCTCCTTTTCCTATTAGTTTACCATCATTGTCATAGATTTTTGTAGTTTTGTTTTCAAATTCCACTTTGCAACCTACATTGCCTAATTGTGAGACACTTAGTAAATTCTAGTTTAATCCTTCAACATAGTATGCATTGTCACATGAAATTTGTTTTGTGAGCTTAATGGAACCTTTTCCTTTGATTTGACATGGAGCATCATTACCAAATCTAACACTATTTCCATCATACTGAGTAAAGTTAACAAACTTACTTTTGTCTCTTGTCATGTGATGTGAGCATCCACTATCTATGATCCATCTGTCATTCTTGTTTATACATGTCACCAGTGCTGTGGCTTCTTCTTCATCAGATTGGTCCTTCATGGCTACATAAACAACTTCATCATCATTGTCATCATAATTTTCTTCAACAATATAACACTTCTTACCTTTTTCTTTGTAATCTCTCTTGTCATCATCTCTTCTGTTCTTGTATTTGTTGCCTTCCTTGGAATCTTTTTTCTGTGGAAATCTTGCAGCAATATGACCTACTTCATTGCAATTGAAACAAATGATAGGCATAGATTATCTTTGAATTTTCCTTTGCCCCTATGAAATCTTCTAGCGAGCAATGCTTCCAATTGTTCCACATCTTCCTCATCAGTGCTATTGTCACTAGATACATACTTCATTTTTCTTCCTTTCCTTGATTTCACCTATTCGACATCTTTCAGTGATAACTTGGCCTTAAAAGAAGATTCAACATTTTCAGGTTTGTAGTTGTCAAAGTTAGATAACTCAAATGTAGTGAGTCTACCTATTATACCTTCAAAGCTTAGATTATTTCCTAGTATACATCTTAGCTCTTGTATTGCTGATACTCTAATAGCATAGATAGGGAGCAAGGTTCTTAAGAACTTACTTTTAACAGTATCTTCATCCAGTTGACCATTCAAGCATCTTATTGCACTTACCACTTCCTTTATTCTTGCACCATACTGAGCAGCATTCTCATTTTCTTCCATTTTCATGTCATCAAATTTTCCTCTGAGACTTTCTCTTTTTGCTCTTTGTACATTCTGATCTCTTCCATAGATTTCTGATAGGGCTTTCCACATTTTGAATGTAGTGTCACATCCTTTGATATTATCAAATTCAACATAGCTGAGTGCAGAGGCAATTTCTAGCATTGTCTGGTTGTGTTCTTGCTTGTTTTTCATGTCTTCAGCAGTAGGAACACCTGTTGGATCTACATGTTCAGTGACAATTAAATTTTGAGCATAATCTCCTACGGATCCAAGATGTAGCTTCATCAAACTTTTCCATGCAACAAAGTTGTCTTTGTTGAGCTTGGGAACTTCTCTCTTTGGCATTTTGATCTTTTCTGCTAGTAGTCGCTTTAAATTGAATCAGCAGTTGGCTCTGATACCAATTGTTAGAATTCTTTTAGAATAACTAAGAGGGGGGGTGAATCAGTTATTCAAGGTCCAAAATGCCCTATTAATACCTTTTTAATGAATCCATACCCTTTTCATCTGTTCAAACTTAAATCAGTCATATAAGCAAATTACTGTAAATCAACATGCAAAGATAAAACATTCAAGATCAACACATAACACAATGATTTACGTGGAAACCCAATTTGGGAAAAACCACCAGTAACATGCTACTTGATTCTCACTCTTTTGAAGTGATGCCCTGTTAAAAGCCTTCCCTGTTAAAGGCTTACAACACACTGTTAAATGTGACCTTGTTAGAGGATTTCACCAAACTATCAGGAATGGGCCTGGTTAAAGGTCTTTAGAACATTCACTAAGAATGCCACCCTATTAAAGGATTTATCTAATGGCTGTTAAACCAACCTAAGTCTATAGGATTTATGTTACTGTTACAATTGCTAGAAAGTAACGATATTGGTCTTTTGATCTGACATAACTTACAACATACTTTGCAGATTTCAGATCACTCTTTCAGTTCAATCCTTATGCTTGGCTTCAATCACTTCAGCTCTGACTGCTTGTTTCCCTCTCAAACTTTGTCTCCTTGAGTCTTATTGCTCATTCTACCAATGCAATCATTCTTGTGGTTGTTTATTAAACAGAGTTCCTGTGCTTTCTTCTCCTTAGCACATTCTACAACACTTCATGCTTTTATGCTTGACCACGGCTCTCTCTCTCACTATCTCCTTCTTTTCCACACTTTAATTATTAACTGTTAGAAGTTGTAATCTTTCCTTGGTGTGTTTATAAACCAAGGTTAGATCTCCTTTCTTTATTTTTGTAATATATTAGGATATAAGCCAAGGTATCCTAATATATTTCTTTTTTGTCCTTTTTCCACTACATCTTATTTTGTCATCTAGTGGAATATGTGAGGACAAATATATATTGTAATTTCTAATTTTAGATTATTCCTCCTTAAGAGGAATCTCACACTTGGCCTCACACACTTATGAATGGTGGCATTCATAGACATGGGAGTTACATTCCAACTCCTCTCTCTCATCTCTATTTAAGAGATGACCCTCCTCTCTCATTCAACAACAATGAGGTTTCTTCCTCTTCTCAAATATTGTATGAGCCATTGCTCTCTCTCTCTCTCTCTCTCTCTCTCTCTCTCTCTCTCTCTCTCTCTCTTCCTTCTTAGGCTTTTCATGCCTCATTCATAATGTCACAAGGGGTTTTCTTTGCTTACCCCTTTCCAAATATCTTGTCTCATGGTGTTGGAGCTTGAAGCTTTCTCTCTCCTATTTTATGGTAATATCTTTTCATGCATTTACTCACTTAGATTCTTTCCTGGTATTGCTTATTTACAGGTTTCTTTTTCCATTTCTAACATGGTATCAAAGTAGTTTAATCTTTGTTTTGAGTGTTTGCATGAAAGTACGATTCGAAGGAGACTCTTGAGAGAGATTTCATTAATTTCTTTTTTAATCTTCTTAAGTTGGAAGAAATTAATTTTTTTTTGGATTTGGCTGGTTTACCGCCAAACCCGATTAACTTTTGTGTGCTCTAATTTGTGTAGGTTGCTTCTTATTTTATATTAGTTTTTTATCTAACCCCCTTTGGAAGGCTTTCCGCTAAAAGATTTTTCATTATTAGCAACTCTGTTCTCTTTCTTTCTCTTTTGCCTCCATATACTATTTCTTTTTATCATATCATATTTTTATTCAGACTGCACAGTATTCCTTGAGCTTTTCCCCTCTCCACAGAAGCGTCAATTTCGAAGGTCTCCAAAATTTCACCGATCCACTCAAATTAGGGATCGTAGGCCAGAATCCTATGGCTATAGTCTCAATACAAGGCAGAGAGTAATGGAGTACATCATACAGAGCAATGGCGACAACGCTTGGGAGCCTGACACTGTAATGCGGCCCCCTACGCCTGTACTGCCTGCTATTCCCGTACTTCCATTCCCACTGTCGATATTTCCGCTTCCACTTCTAACCCTGTCCTGAAGAACTCCGGCGTCCCCAGTTAGGGTTCCGACCAGAAAAGCGGGCTTTGCTCCGATGTAGCTGTCTGCTGCTCCTGCGCCGGACGGAATGAAAAATGCACCATTTAACATTAGATCTCCCTCAGTTCTCCAGTTCCAGTACATCCATTCATTATCCTCTTCATCAAGCCGCTTGGTTATCTGCTTTGCATTGGTATCCGAGGGAGCTAGGTAACGATTGCCTTCGCTATTTATCGTCGGCTTCGCGCTTCCGCCAATGGCGTACATTTCCCAGTGCGTGTAATCATTTTTTACTATGTGGAAGTATCCATGGTGACATCAAGGCATCCTTTGGACAAGATCTTTGCCGAAATGGTTGAATGCGATGGTGACCTGCATTATCTGATCCCTCGTAAAGCTGTCGCTGTGACCGAGCAACATCACCTCATTGTGGTGATGGAAATAGTTGTTGGAGATGGTAATCACAGTCGAAACCATGATAGCATCAATTAGACCGTCTGTGCAATTGTAGAGCTCGCAATGGTCGACCCAGATGAAACTCGAGCTGAAAATGGAGATGTCGTCGCCGTCGCAGACTCCCTTGAAACTATAATGAATAGGGGAGTCCCTCACCATGGCGTTTCCGGTTGGTATGCAGTCGTGAATATGAACGTCGTGAATGATTATGTTCATCACATATTGGATCATGATACAGGGGCCGTGAGCGATGTGAACATTTGCTCCTCGACCATCGATTGTCTTGTAGCTGTTCATTATGAGCTCTTCTTTGAGCTGAATGAACATGTTGCTCTGGAAGATGATCCAGAGGGGCTCCGTTTGAATGACAGCGTAGCGGAGGGTTCCCGGCGTGGGATTCACTGGATCATTGTCGCTTGAATCGATGACGAGGTAATATTCACCGTTCTTTCCTCCCAGGGCTCTGCAGCCGAAGCCAATGGCACAATCTGCAAGTCTCTGCCGATCCATTTGCTAGTTAGGGTCACACCGCCAGCAATCGTCGATTGGATTTCCCGTTCCAAAGTTCACATAGCTCAGCTGTCACCGTGAATCGTTAATGCTTCTCTGGACCATCTCAACTACTCTTTCTGGATCATCTACTGAAGAAGATTTGTTCTTCTTCTGCATTTGTTCAGGGCGCAAGTTGTTGAAAATTGCAAATTTCTTTGCTGCGAATGAAGATTTTGGAATGAGGAAGCAAAAAATTCCAATTACGGAAATGTAGTAGGACAACTGCCCCTTCCTTTTCATTCCCATTTCAATTCTGCAGAAATCTCACAATTGTGACTGATGAGACGGGAAGTGGAAGAGAAAGCTCTCCAAGTGATGGTTAAGCAGAAGTTGCTCAGCACCGGCTTTTGGGTAAGAATGTCTATCTTAGAAAACAGAGGAAATGTATATTATAATATAAATGCATTTGCAGACTGCCTCGAAGTACTACGCCTGCTGACCAGCTCTTTTATCAACAAGAGTGCTTTTGGAAAAGCCCTCAATTCATACCTTTCAGCCGCAAAATATAGTGTGGTTTTCCCGTAGTGTTAATGGATTTTTTTAAAAATAATGCAAAAGTATTAAGAAATAATGTAACCATATATCCTCTAAACAAGAGTTCGCTCTCCAAAAAGAAAACTATCTTCTATTAAAACCAATTAAGTGATATAGGGAAGTGCACCACAGCTCTCACATTTGCATTGAGTGACCAGAAAAAGACAACGACACTTAGCTAGTTTGCAGCATGTTGCGCAGGTCAGGTCTGCTGAGAAGGGAGAAGACTCGTTTTCGTCCCCTTCTATGTTTGAAATTGTTTGCCCAAAGAGATTCAGTATATTCTGAGCCTTTTGACCAGAGGGAAGCACGTCCCATGACGATGTTAGCTTGCACCATTTCTTTGGACGCTCGTCGAGCAGGTTGTGAAGAGGGTATTCTGCAACACAAGCCATGGCAGCTAATCTGCAAACACGAGGGTTCTAGGGTTTGTTCTTCCAGCTAAAACAAGAGAAGACTTCTAGGGTGTGGTTGTACAAAGAAACCTAAAAGAGAGATAAGAGTTACGATGCGAAGGTTCAAACTTGAGAAGGTTTTTCAGCAAGTCAATAAGGAGACCAACCGAGTGATCAACATGTTGCATGACCAAATTCCCAAGCTTCAGTGACTTCCTTACTGCTCTAATGCTATCCCTTGAAGCTACTGCTTCTGGCCAGTCCAGTCATGTTCCATGTCTGAAATATTTAGCAGATCTGCCATCTGCTTTCTTTATCATATGCCTGGGCAAAAGCCCCAAAACCCTTTCCATCATGGCAAGATGTTCCAAGTTTTCATGGGTTTGAAACAATGTTTTGTTGAATCCGGTAACAAATGTGAAAGAGTTCTCCAAGGATATCGCACATCATTTTGAAGAAGCTTCCACTTTACAAACTTCTGGATATGCTTCTTCCACCAACACATCCACTATTTCTGAATCTTCAACTTGTGCACATAAACTGCTGTCTGAAGATCTAAATGATGTTCCTGGGCTGTTATCATTAACATCTTTGAATTTTTAGAGTTCTCAGAATCAGCTGCTCCAATTTTTTTTATTTTTGCTTTCGTCATTTGTTCTGCTGCACAGTGGAAATAACAGGTGCAAAGAAAATAAAAAAATGGCGAGTCCTGTGGAGGAGGAGGTTCCAGTTTTGAGCCCAATGAGATTCCACCATTCTCACACCCGAGAGGAAATGCACTCCCTCTTCTTCCACAGCCAAGAGTAAAGGCAAACGAATTGCTAAGTCTTTGAAAGATGTCATTGAAGAGGCCAAGAGATTATAGGCCAATGTAAATGGTGTCATGAAAATTTGTGGTGAAGTAAGCGATGTAGATCAAAAGACTCTGCAACAGAACATATATTATGCATGTGGGCAGGGAGTGGACTGTTCTCTCTTTCGGCCTCCTTCTGCCAATGTTCAGCGTCAGCGACAGACTTCCTGACTGCAGCGGCACAGAGGGCAGCCTCTACTATTTTTGGTATATCATGGCAAGATTGGTAGCTATAACGTATCTTTACTATTCTGAAAACTATTATTTTAGTAACGTTTTTTTTGTCTTTTCATGCAAGATTCTTTTTTCTTTTTTGAGCTCTAGACATAGTCATCTTTTGCTTTTATCATTGCCTTATGTCAACCTATTTTTGGCATGAAATCATTCATTGCTTTTATTATTGCCTTTTGTCAATCTATTTCTGACATTTTATCATTCATTGTCAGATAGCTCCAACTCAAGTGCAATATTTTATTTTAAATCTCTCTTACTCCTTTACGTGATTTTAAGTAGAAAAGGAGAAGTTAAGGTTTTTTTTTTTTTTTAGAAGTTTTCTTAGAATTAAAAATTAAGCCTAATCAAAGTTTTATTTTTATTTTTAACATAAAAAGTTAAGTTTTTTTAAATATCCTCATTTATAATTCCTTTTTGAGGATTCTTGTCTTTGTTGGTGGGCCAATCCTTTATACCTTCACAAAATAATTTTCATACCTGTGTTTACCCTTTATGGAGTTTTATACCTAACATCTATATTTAGTTGATCTTCCTTAAATCATTTTACTTAATTGGATTATGAGTAATCTTACACATTTGCCTTCATTTTGATATTTTGCTGTGCTCATAGTTGCACTTTTATGCTTTTATAGCATTGTTCTATGCCCATGTTGGCACTTTTTGGTTTTATACCAATTGATCTACATGATTTATATGATATTTTTTTTGAGTTGCATAGGGAGCTTAATATTTTTTTTCAAGGTTAACTATGTAGGTCCCCTCAGTATAACTGATACATAGTTTCCTTATCTGGCCCATGGAGTATCCCTCCATCCTATATTGGTGTGCACTCATTTTATATGGAGTTTCCCTCCATTTGATCTTATCTGTTCCATTTTGATAGGATAATATTTTAATGGAGTTTCCCTCCATGTTGTTCCATTTTTGCTCCTCAATGAAGAGGATGCTATTATTGGAGTTTTCTCTCCAAATTCAGATGATTTGATCCAATTTGAAGGCAATATGTTGTTATATCCTCGTAATCCATTCTTTTGATTATCCTAACAAATCATGATTATTCTAATTTGATCAGCATGTCTCTCTTTTTACTTTATTTTCATATATTAATGTGATAATGATCTGCATACTTTATTGCTTAAATCATGAGTCATGCATGTTATGGATTGATCACCCATTAACTTGCAGTGGGATGATTCATTAAGTGGACTGTCTATATCCACATGATTGATGCAATGTTGATGCACGTATCATTAGTTGGCCTTGTCTGTGGTCATTTGTGCATTAGTATAATATTCTTTTTATGAGAGCATTGATCAAGCTTTTTACTCAATTTGTCCTTGTTGACAATTTTTTGAGCATATAATTTATCTTGATATCAGGTTATCTCCATTGTTTTGTGGTAACATGTTTTACTCATTGTTTCTCTATGAGATTTTTATTATCCTTATTCAAAAGGATTTCGAATTTCCATTTCTAACAATTTGCATATATGATGGCATTCTACTTGTGGATATTTGTCTTGTTGTTCTTTTTTTTCAGGTGGTCCATCAAGGAACCTTCTTGGTTTTCCACATATGAAGAGGTGCCTATGCTTCCACTTGATCACATTTAAAGGACTCATGTACTTCTCTTGGATCTAAAAATGTTCCATATGGCTTGAAGACAATCAAATTACTTCATATTGAAGATTATGTTTCAGATTTTTGTAAATTTGGGTTTAATATCCTTTGATGTATTTACCCCAAGTAAAGATTAAAGGGGGGTGTTAGAAGTTGTAATCTTTCCTTGGTGTGTTTATAAACCAAGGTTAGATCTCCTTTCTTTATTGTTGTAATATATCAGGATATAAGCCAAGGTATCCTAATATATTTCTTTTTTGTCCTTTTTCCACTACATCTTATTTTGTCATCTAGTGGAATATGTGAGGACAAATATATATTGTAATTTCTAATTTTAGATTATTCCTCCTTAAGAGGAATCTCACACTTGGCCTCACACACTTATGAATGGTGGCATTCATAGACATGGGAGTTACATTCCAACTCCTCTCTCTCATCTCTATTTAAGAGATGACCCTCCTCTCTCATTCAACAACAATGAGGTTTCTTCCTCTTCTCAAATATTGTATGAGCCATTGCTCTCTCTCTCTCTCTCTCTCTCTCTCTCTCTTCCTTCTTAGGCTTTCATGCCTCATTTATAATCTCACAAGGGGTTTTCTTTGCTTTCCCCTTTCAAAATATCTTGTCTCATGGTGTTGGAGCTTGAAGCTTTCTCTCTCCTATTTTATGGTAATATCTTTTCATGCATTTACTCACTTAGATTCTTTCTTGGTATTGCTTATTTACAAATTTCTTTTTCCATTTCTAACATTAACTTATGTCTTCTTATATAGAAGTTTGATTTTCCTTTTGCCGCTCAATTTTTCCTTTCCAATCTTAGGGTTTCAAAATGGATTAGGTAGGATACAATGTATCTACCCCATATCTTGTTCTCTTCTAGAAACTTTGCCAGTTGTATCTTAAAAACGTTCTACATGGTGTTCTGTGCCACCAACTCATCATTCTTATCTTCTTTTTAATTCACAAATTTCTAGATAACAACTTTGTCGGCTTAGATCTGACGAATCTTTGATTTTTAAAATAATGCAGCAACTCAACATTATTGAGTTATTGGTGCTCGACACCTCTGTGTTACTCGACATTATTGAGTTACTGGTGCTTAGCACCTCTGTGTTACTCGACACCTATACCTACTCGACACTTGGTTCTGCTCGACACTTGATTCTGCTCGGCACTTAGTTTTTCTCGGCACTTGATTCTGCTCGGCACTTAGTTTTGCTCAGCACTTGATTCTGCTCGGCACCTTCTCTCTAATGAACTTAGTTTGAGCTTTACAAAAGACTTAGCTAAAACCTTTGATATGTTTTAGTGTGCTCATTCTTTGTATCTTTTAATATGTCATCCAATACACTATTTTATCAATGGCTTAACTGATCCTTGTACTTCATTACAACATCATAACTTCAACCTTTCTCTAGGTGTTCTAGTTACATCTTATTGATTGCCTCCACCTTGACAATCAACTAATTGATAGTATTTGGATCACTAAAGCAATTGTCATCCTTGCAAGTAGCAAGTTTGACATCAATGACAAAACAATGATTGAGGACATTCTTTACCAGTTCCATAAATTATTTCAACAACTTTTCTTATGGTCATTTCAATCATTTCCAATAGGGGATGATACCCACAAAACTTCAATACTATAGTAAAAAGTTGGCCTGTTAAGGCTTACATTGACCACTTATGGTGATCTGCCCTGCTAGGAGCACAAAGGACTGCCATATCCACCTTGTTAGAGGATTTACAAACATACAATGAAGTATGCACTCGGTTAAGAGATTTACAAAAGACTGTTAAGTCTACCTTGTTAAAAGATTTAGAGACTGGTTCACCTATTAGGATGAAATAGTAGATTTGACTTACAACTTGATTGCTGATTAGATCCTTGAAGTACATATCACCTCTTGTGATTGATGAATCTTTACTATTCCTTCTTGACCTTACTGAGTATTTTTCTCTGCGGCTGAATCCCATTTACTCTTCTCAAAACATTACATGTCTATTCCTTAATACTCTCATCCATGCATTGTAATGTTGGAAATGATTGAAAAGATCATGAGGAAAGTTGTTGGAATAATCATATGGAACTGGTAAAGAATGTTCTCAATCCTTGTTTTGTCATTGATGTCAAACTTGCTACTTGCAGGAATGACAATTGCTTTAGTGATCCAAATATTATCAATTAGTTAATTGACAAGGTGGAGGCAATCAATAATATGTAACTAGAACACCTAGAGAAAGGTTGAAGTTATGATGTTGTAATGAAGTACAAGGATCAGCTAAGCCATTGATGAAAAAGTGTATTTGATGACATACTATAAGACACAAAGAATGGGCACACTGAAACATATCAAAGATGTAAGGTTTTAGCTAAGACATCTGTTAAGCCTAACTAAAGATCATTAGAGAGAAGGAGCCGAGCAAGCTAGTAGGTTTTGAATAGATTCCTAATTGAAGCCGAGCAAGTTCAACTTCAGATGTCAAGTAAACTTCAGATGCTGAGTGATATCAAGTGCCGAGTGATATCAAGTGCTGAGTAGATATCGGTGTCGAGTAACATAGAGGTGCCGAGCACCAGTAAACCAATAGTGCCAAGTAACACAGAGATGTCGAGCACCAGTAAATCAATAATGTCGAGTTGCTGCATTATTTTGAAAATCAAAGATTCACCAGAGTTAAGATGACAAGGTTGTTATCTAGAAGTTTGTGAATTAAATGGAAGATAAGAATGATGAGTTGGTGGCACAAAACACCATGTAAAACATTTTTAAGGATACAACTGATGAAGTTTCTAGATGAGAACAAGATATGAGGTAGATACAATGTATCCTACCTAATCCATTTTGAAACCCTAAAATTGGAGAGGGAGAATTGAGCGGCAAAGGCAAATCAAATTTCTATTTAAGGAGTCATAAGTTAATGAAGAGGGAGAGAGAGAGACGGTCAAGCATGAAAGCATAAAATGCTGAAGGAGGTGCTAAGGAGGATAGAGAGCATAGTTACTCTACTTTAGTAAGAAGACCCTAGATATGGATGCATTGGTATGATGAGTAAGAAGACTCAAGGAGACGAAGCTTGAGAAGAAGACAAATAGTTAGAGCTAAAGAGTTTGAAGCCAAGCATAAGGATTGAATTGAAAGTGTGATCCGAAATCTGCAAAGTATGTTGTAAGTTATATCAGATCAAAAGGCCATTATCGTTACTTTCTAGAAATTGTAACAGTTAGTTTAAATCCTATGGACTTAGGTTGGTTTGATAGCCATGAGATAAATCCTTTAACAGGGTGACATTCCAAGTGAATGTTCTAAAGTCCTTCAACCAGGCCCATTCCTAACAGTTTGGTGAAATCCTCTAACAAGGTCACATTTAACAGTGTGTTGTAAGCCTTTAACAGGGTAGGCTTTTAATAGGGCATCACTTTAGAAGAGTGAGAATCAAGTAGCATGTTACTAGTGGTTTTTCCCAAATTGGGTTTCCACGTAAATCATTATGTCATGTTTTGATCTTGCATGTTTTATCTTTGCATGTTGATTTACTGTAACTTGCTAATATGGTTGATTTAAGTTTGAATGGATGAAAAGTGTATGGATTCATTAAAAGTTGTGAAAAAGTATTATTAGGGCATTTGGACCTTGGATAACCGATTCACCCCCCCTCTCAGTTATTCTAAAGAATTCTAACAATTGGTATCAGAGCAAGACTGCTGATTTAGTTTAAAGGGACAATAAGCAAAAAAGATCAAAATGCCTAAGAGAGAAGTCTCCAAGCTCAACAAAGACAACTTTGTTGCATGGCAAAGCTTGATGAAGCTACATCTTAGATCCATAGGAGATTATGCCCAAAATTCAATTGTCACTGAACATGTAGATCCAATAGGCACTCTTACTGCAGAAGACATGGAAAACAAGCAGGAACACAATCAGACAATGTTGGAAATTGCCTCTGCACTCAACTATGCTGAATTTGATGATACCAAAGGATGTAATAATGCATTCAAAATGTGGAAAGCCCTATCAAACATCTATGGAGGAGATCAGAATGTACAAAGAGCAAAAAGAGAAAGTCTCAGAGGAAAGTTTGATGATATGAAAATGGAGGAAAATGAGAATGCTGCTCAGTATGGCGCAAGAATAAAAGAAGTGGTAAGTGCAATAAGATGCTTAAGTGGCCAACTGGATGAAGATACTGTTAATAGCAAGTTCTTAAGAACCTTGCTCCCTATCTATGCTATTAGAGTATCATCAATACAAGAGCTAAGATGTATACCAGGAAACAATCTAAGTTTTGAAGGTATAATAGGAAGACTCACTGCATTTGAGTTATCTAATTTTGACAACTACAAACCAGAGAATGCTGAATCTTCCTTTAAGGCCAAGTTATCACTAAAAGATGCTGAATAGGTGAAATCAAAGAAAGGAAGAAAAATGAAGTATGTATCTAGTGACAGTAGCACTGATGAGGAATATGTGGAACAATTGGAAGCATTGCTTGCTAGAAGATTTCACAGAGGTAAATGAAAATTCAAAGGTAAGATGCCTATCATTTGTTTCAATTGCAATGAAGTAGGTCATATTGCTACCATGTGTACACAGAAAAAGGATTACAAGGAAGGAAACAAAAACAAATTCAGAAGAGATGATGACAAAATAGATTACAAAGAAAAAGGTAAGAAGTGTTATATTGTTGAAGAAAATTCTGATGACAATGATGATAAAGTTGTTTATGTAGCCATGAAGGATCAATTTGATGAAGAAGAGCCCACAACAGTAGTAACATGTATGAACAAGAATGACAGATGGATCATAGACAGTGGATGCTCACATCACATGACATGAGACAAAAGTAAGTTTGTTAACTTTACTCAGTATGATGGAAATAGTGTTAGATTTGGTAATGATGCTCCATGTCAAATCAAAGGAAAAGGTTCCATTAAGCTCATAGAACAAATTTCATTTGATAATGCATACTATGTTGAAGGATTAAACTACAATTTGTTGAGTGTCTCATAGTTAGGCAATATAGGATGCAAAGTAGAATTTGGAAACAAAATTGCAAAAATCTATGATACTGATGGTAAACTGATAGGAAAAGGAGATCAAATAAGGAGTAATCTATTTTACCTTGATATGGATGATGTTTCTTGTTTTATTGCAAAATTTGATGATGAATAGTTATGGCATAGAAGATTATGTCATGTCAACTTTGACAATCTGGTCAACATCAGTGAAATGAGGAAAGTCAGAGGTTTACCAAAATTGAAGAAGCCTGATAATATCATGTGCAAACAATGTCAGCTAGGAAAGATGACAAAGTCAAGCTTCAAAAGCAAAAGCTATACATCTAAAGAAGTACTTGAGTTAGTTCATACTGACTTATGTGGTCCAATGGAAGTACAAAGCTATAGAGGAGATAAATACATAATGTTGTTTGTTGATGACTATTCTAGGATGATGACTGTTATGTTCTTAAAACAAAAATCTGATGCTTTTCAAATGTTTAAATGGTATGTGGCTAGAGTTGAAAAGGAAACAGGAAAAAGCTTAAAATGCCTAAGATCAGACAGAGGTGGTGAATTCACATCAAATGAACTCAAGATATTTTGTAATGATAAAGGAATCAAAAGATAAACGTCAGCTGTTAGAACTCCCCCACAGAATGGAATTGCTAAAAGAAGAAATAGATCTGTGATTGATTGTGCCAGAACATTAATGATGGAAAAGACTGTTGCTCTAAAATACTGGAGAGAAGCTGTAAGTGTAGCTGTTCATACACTGAACCAAGTACAAGTCAAGAAAGGTACAAATACAACACCTTTTGAATTATGGTATGGTCACTCACCCAATGTAAAACATTTCAAAGTGTTTGGTTGCAAATGCTATATCCTTAAAGATGCTAGAAATAAAAAATTTGATGCAAAAAGTGATGAAGGCATATTTCTTGGTTACTCCACTAGAAGTAAGGCATACAAGTGTTTGAATACTAACACTAACAAAATTGGGGAAATTGCAAATGTAAACTTTGATGAGCACATAGAAGCCCAAGCTGAAGAACCAAAGAGAATGGATGAATATAGAACCTTTGTGTATTCTTATGAAGGAATGCTTGTTGATGAAGATGTCATAAATCAAATTGAAAATAAACAACAAATTTTAGTTTCAGCTGAGTCTCAACTAGTGAATGCTGAGTTGCATTCAGAAGCCGAGTTGCAGAATGAAGAAAATGCACAATCTGATTCTGAAGACAGTACACATGATGAAGAACAACCTGACAAAGAAGTGCATAGTTATCCTAAATTTGAAAGATAAAACATGGAAACAAGGACAGAGCCAAGATTATCCAAATATGTAAAAAGACATCACCCCGCTGAATAGATAATTGGTGACAAAGATGCAAGACCAATGACAAGGAACAGACTAAGACATGAATCTTGTCTGATCAACAAATTTGAACCTAAGACAGTATACGGTGCATTACAAGATGATGACTGGTATAAAGCTATGGAAGAAGAGATTGATCAAATAAAGAAGAACAAAACTTGGAGTTTGGTTCCCAGACCAGTTGACAAGAATGTGATTGGCACCAAGTGGGTATTTAGAAACAAGCTAGATGAGAATAGTGAGATTACTAGAAACAAAGCTAGACTAGTATGCAATAGACTATGGGGAAACATTTGCCCCTGTTGCTAGAATGCAAGGAGTAAGAACTTTACTTGCATATGCTACCTATAAAGATTTTAAAGTCTATCAGATGGATGTAAAGTCTACCTTTTAAAATGGAATACTAGAAGAAGAAGTCTACATTGAACAACTAGAAGGATTTGTTGATGAGAACAACAGGGATATGGTTTGTAAGCTACATAAAGCACTCTATGGTTTGAAACAAGCACCTAGAGCATGGTATAAGAGACTTCACAAGTATCTAATACAAATAGGATTTGAAAGAACTAATGATAATAGCAACATGTACATCAAAGCATAAGAAATTAAAGACATTATTGTATCTAAAATCTTTGTGGATGACATAGTGTTTGGTGGAAAGGAAGTACTTTGCAAAGGCTTTGCTGACAAAATGAAACATGAATTTAAGATGTCTATGTTTGGAGAAATCAAAATTTTTATTGGATTTCAAGTACATCAACTCAAACATGGTATATTTGTGACACAATCAAAGTACATCAAAGAGATTCTTAAAACATTTGGATTGGAGGAGTCCAAACCAGTCAACACACCAATGGCAACAGGAAATAAGCTGTCCAAAATGATGAATCAGCTGAAGTCAATCAAATAATGTACAGATCCATGATTGGAAAACTACAATATGTTGTACATAGTAGACCAGACATAGCATTAGCAGTTGGAATAGTGGCTAGATTCTTTGCTAATCCTAAAGAAAATCATCTCATAGCAATAAAAAGAATAATGAGATATCTTAAAGGAACTGATAACTTTGGTCTACACTACAAAAAGAATGGAAAATTTGAGCTCAATGTATATATAGATGCAGAATAGGGAGGCAACATTGTTGATGGAAAAAGCACAAGTGGAGGTGCATTATTTCTAGGCAAAAGGCTAGTTACTTGGACTAGCAAGAAACAAACTTGTACATCCCAGTCCACTGCAGAGTTAGAATATGTGGTAGCTGCAGTCAATTGCACAAACATTGTGTGGCTCACACATCTATTGAAAGGAATGAAAGAAGAGGTAACAAAACCTGTGATATTGTGTTGTGATAACACAAGTGCTATAAATATATCCAAAAATCTAGTAATGCATGCAAAAACCAAGCATATCACAATCAAGTATCATTATGTCAGAGAATTGGTAGAAGACAAACAAGTGAAGTTGGAATACATTCACACAAAGGAAAAAACTGTAAATATCTTTACGAAACCATTGCCCAAGGATGCTTATGAATATCTTAGAGGCAAGTTGGGGGTAATATCCCTAACTCAAGCAATTTAAAGAAACAAGGAAGCTACCCTGCATCAACAGGAACAAATCATTGAAATATCAATAGATTGATGCAGAGGATAACAGTAGGAGCAGAAACTCCAAAATAGTCACAAGCATGGTGACAGAGGGAGAAAACATCAAGAAGCCAAAGCTTATATTTTGCATGATAAAGATGCTACATCTTTGGCATTTATGTCAAAGAGGGAGAAATGTGAAACCTGATCAATACAAAGCAAGAGAGAGATATATATGAAAGAGGGAGATATATGAGATCAGCTAGTAAAAGATGTAGCAGTCAAGAAAAGTAGCAGATAAAGTAGACAATCTTGGTGGTAACTAAGTTGATCAATTGATCAGTTTGGTTTGCCATCAATGCCAAATAGGGAGATTGTTGGAAATGATTGAAAAGATCACGAGGAAAGTCGTTGGAATAATCATATGGAACTGGTAAAGAATGTTCTCAATCATTGTTTTGTCATTGATGTCAAACTTGTTACTTGCAGGAATGACAATTGCTTTAGTGATCCAAATATTATCAATTAGATGATTGACAAGGTGGAGGCAATCAATAAGATGTAACTAGAACACCTAGAGAAAGGTTGAAGTTATGATGTTGTAATGAAGTACAAGGATCAGCTAAGCCATTGATGAAAAAGTGTATTTGATGACATACTATAAGACACAAAGAATGGGCACACTGAAACATATCAAAGATGTAAGGTTTTAGCTAAGACATCTGTTAAGCCTAACTAAAGATCATTAGAGAGAAGGAGCTGAGCAAGTTAGTTGGTGCCGAAGAGATTCCTAGTTGAAGCCGAGCAAGTTCAACTTTAGATGCCGAGTAAACTTTAGATGCCAAGTGATATCAAGTGCCGAGCAGATATAGGTGCCAAGTAACATAGAGGTGCCGAGCACCAGTAAACCAATAGTGCTGAGTAACACAGAGATGCTGAGCACCAGTAAATCAATAATATCAAGTTGCTACATTATTTTGAAAATTGAAGATCCACCATAGTTAAGCCAACAAGGTTGTTATCTAGAAGTTTGTGAATTAAATGGAAGATAAGAATGATGAGCTGGTGGCAAAAAACACCATGTAAAATGTTTTTAAGGATACAATTGACGAAGTTTCTAGATGAGAACAAGATATGAGGTAGATACAATGTATCCTATCTAATCCATTTTGAAACCCTAAAATTGGAGAGGGAGAATTGAGCGGCAAAGGAAAATCAGGTTTATATTTAAGGAGTCATAAGTTAATGAAGAGGGAGAGAGAGAGAGAGACAGTCAAGCATGAAAGCATAAAATGCTGAAAGAGGTGCTAAGGAGGATAGAGAGCATAGTTACTCTATTTTCGTAGGAAGACCCCAGATATGGATGCATTGGTATGATGTGTAAGAAGACTCAAGGAGACAAAGCTTGAGAAGAAGACAAGTAGTCAGAGCTAAACAGTTTGAAGCCAAGCATAAGTATTGAATTGAAAGTGTGATCTAAAATCTGCAAAGTATGTTGTAAGTTATATCAGATCAAAAGATCATTATCGTTACTTTCTAGCAATTGTAACAGTTAGTTTAAATCCTATGGACTTAGGTTGGTTTGATAGCCATGAGATAAATCCTTTAATAGGGTGACATTCCAAGTGAATGTTCTAAAGGCCTTTAACCAGGCCCATTCCTAATTGTTTGGTGAAATCCTCTAACAAGGTCACATTTAACAGTGTGTTGTAAGCCTTTAATAGGGTAGGCTTTTAATAGGGCATCACTTTAGAAGAGTGAGAATCAAGTAGCATGTTACTGGTGGTTTTTCCCAAATTGGGTTTCCACATAAATCATTGTGTCATGTGTTGATCTTGCATGTTGATTTATTGTAACTTGCTAATATAGTTGATTTAAGTTTGAATGGATGAAAAGTGTATGGATTCATTAAAAGTTGTGAAAAAGTATTATTAGGGCATTTGGACCTTGGATAATTAATTCACCCCCCCCTTAGTTATTCTAAAGAATTCTAACATTGTAAATGATATAATACATTACATATATATCATTTCAATAATTATAATTGCGAGGTCAACTAAAACACAAGTGAACAAAACATTATTGAGTCAGCCCAATAGTAAATAACTTGGGTTCATTGAACTGACTCGGTGACCTTCTGATACTCAACGTCCACTGCATTACTCGGTATCATCATGCACTCGATAGAAGTGAAGGCTCGGTCCATACTAATCACTCAACATAGTTTTGAACTTGGTGACCACTGGTGATTCGATAGATGTAGTGTTACTTGGTAGATAATGCACGCTGAGTTTACCTTGCTTTACTTGGTAAACATTATAACTTCCAATGCTCGGTATACATTGAATTCCCATGCAATAGTTTGACTGCTCAGTAGACACTGAGATGCTCGATAGATACTAAGAAGCTCAATGTAAATTGCTGAACACTTCTAAGCTTGGTTAACACTAGAATGCTCGGTGAGTGTAGGAAACTGAGTGCTGAGCTCAGTAGCTATACTGATATAGATAAGTGTTTTCACTAATGGCAATAATAACTTAATGCCAATAGTTTTTTTGAATCTTGAAGTTAAGTAGATGAATCTGTACTAGGAATCAAGTTTTACTTAAGATCTATTTTTTTGTTGGGGAATATGAGATATTGGATAAGCATGTAGGTTTCGATGGCTATGTGTTCTTCATGGTCTTTATCTTTAGGAAAGTTAGCTCCAAAACTAAAATTATGGATTTTTATGGTAACAAGATATTGGAAAGATTCTCCATTCTCTGGAAAATTTGAAGAAACTCTAATTTTTTAAAGTTCACTCATCCTATACCTTTCAACATTCCTATTGAATAATTATAGCTATGGGTCATCTTAATTCAATCATACCATACCTTACAAAAAACCTATTAAATATAACAAATTTCTAATTTCTAAAATAGTTTTAACTATGAATGAGTTGTATGACATTATTTTCATTTGTTTATATAGGTGTTTAGATGAACAAATGCCTTAATAGAAATAAATTGAATAGGTGAATTCCAAGGGAGCTTACTACCATTCTAAACCTCCAAATTTTTCAAATATATGAATTCTTTGAAGCTTTTTTATATGAATTGATAATTCACATTAAGTTTTAATCATTAGTTTTGATATATCATATATCATGCTATAGAGATGTCTCACACAATAATTTCTGTGGAACTATTTATAAAAATTGGGCATTCCAAGCATCTATAGCATTTTTGACAACTGATTTAATGTCTTTTAATAATATAAGGAAAGTATTGAATCTCATATTCATTCTTCCTTTATGATCTTTCAATGCCTCTTTGACTTCTGCATCTGTCAGACTGGTACTAATTCCTTTAGTTTTTGCTCAAATATATCTTTGACAGTTTGTATTGTGTTCTCCCATCTGACTTTTATTTTGTCAAGAAGTACTGCTGGAATTTGAGATGCAAATTGATTAGGAGAGAATTTCCAACTTCCCAACTTTTCCATTACCAAGTCTTCAATCTCCTTTTGCTCTGCAGGAGTCCAAGTTTCATATTTGAGAGCTTTAAAATTTTTGATACCTGCTCCAATCCTTAACTATTTTAGCCTTTCCTCAAATGTGAGTGGAGGCCTAACAAGTACAGTTTCCTTTTTACCTTTCCTAGTTCTCCTAGTGAATACTATAGTTGGTTGCTTCCGAGGTTTGGTGATAAAAACCTTTCCTTTCTTCTTTGGTGGTTCCTCTTCTTTTTCAGATTCATGTTTTTCACCTTCTTCCTCTTCTTCTTCTTCATCCTCTCCTTTACCTTCAGTAAGCATTAGAGGTCTAGTTGTAGTTTTCAATTTTGCTATCTTCCTCTTGCCTTTGCTTATAGCTTGGGGTAGCTTGATTTCAAGCTCAATTCTAGCCTTTGTTTCATCATAAGTGCCAAAGACAAGAAGCTTAGGATCTACAGGCTCATTCACTAGTGCTTCAATAATATCCTAGGTTTTGTCAATATTGACCTCATAAGGAAGAGGTTTCACCCATGCAACTCAGGGTCTGACTACCTGAATGTATACTCTATCAAATTCAACCATGAAGCATACATCATCTTTGTAGTCTTCAAATGATTTTGGTGGATTTGGAACCTGTTATTCATTCTTTCCTTGAAATCTTCAAAATAATTATCCATAACCTTCTCAAAGTTTTCACCCTTCTCAGCAATAAACTCATTAATCTGATACAGAATTGGGGTGTCTTTTCTCCATACAACTGAGCCCTTTGATGGAAAGAATTTTTGAACATAGAAAAATAAACAAGTTAACAGGTAGCCAAATTTATAGGGATTATTCTTTGAGGTCCTTATGCTGTCCATGTTCTTGTTCAATTGTTTCAACAATAATTTTGACATATCAAATTCTAGATTTTTCTTCACAATCTTGAATGCCAAATCCACGACCTCATAGGGCACACTATTCAAATGACTAGAGCTATAAATCTTGTGAGCAATGACATGAATGCCAAACCTTAATTCAACATCAAAAATAGTGCTAACCTTCAAACCTCTACCATCCCATTCAGCTAGGGTTTTCTTTTGAAGTTCGTCCTGACCTAGAGTTTTGGTAGTTTTGGCTTTGCTGAGTATGGGGAGACCAGTAATCTTATGAATCATCTTCTTGGTGATTAATACTAGTTGCACTAACCATAGTTGACCATTGTGAACTTGACTAAGTATGTACCTAATCCACTTAATCTAGAAAATTCTTGGCATATGCAAGATATGGGTTAATCCTTTGGTCTCTAGATGCTTATGCTCGAGTTTCAAAGAGCCATCAACACTCATTTCTCCTAGGGCATTGTCCATTTCTAGGTTTCCAATCTCTTGAACAAAACATTTAAAATGTGTACAAATATCATTTATGAGGAGTACCTTTGGTGGAATTTGGGATTTAGGTCCATTAGGGTCAAGTGACTATGCAATGGCTGAAAATTTTTTGAAGTTAGGCGCTTTCCATTCTACACCCTTTACCAGCATCTCTGAACCCTTCTTTGCCTTGCTGCTGCTACTACTCCCAGATGCCATCGCTGCTCGATAAGAGTAAGAAATTTTTTTGAACAAATTCTTCACTAGAAAATTGCTTGAAATCACTTGGAATTTTCTTGAGTGCACTTGGAAATCTCTTAGCTCTGAAATTGCGGTGAAGAATGAAATCAAATTCTACCTTTTTGACGAAAATATTGTCATTAATGCTTGGTACAAAAGTAGTTGAGATGACATAGTGCTTGATAGGCTATCATTCATTCACTTGCTTAGTAGAAGCTTGCAACTTGGTGATCAAACAAAACTTTTTTTACTCCTGACTTAGCTTGACAAGGTCTTCAACTGACTTTCCTCGGTAGATGCAACTCGATGAAGGATACGCTTTCTTTGATCCTTGTGTATCTAGAATACTGATTTGATCATTTTGCTTTCTTTTATTTGGAATTGCTTGAGATATCACTTGAAGATGCAGTTCCATATCCTTGTTTATGAATCTAATTGGAAATGGTGGAGTCACCCACTTCTTGAGTGACATGGCCATTATTTGAACTATTCTGCTTGGTAGATTTAGGAATCCACTGTTGTCTAAACTACTTTCGAATGTTATCAGCTTTAGCTTTCTTTTCATCTTCAATTCTTCCTATATTCATGCAATTTTTAGCTATATGACCGAGTTCTATGCATGCATAACACCTTACAGTAGTGTCCTTATTCCTTAGGTGATGTCTTGCACAGTTCATACCAATGTGTCCATATTCTCCACAATAATGACATCTACACTAGGTATTGTAGTCCCATCCAAATATTACTTTAACAAGTTGTTCAGTTGGATTGAATTATTTGGATCTACATTGGAATGCCTTGTGACCATGCTTCTTGCATTTGTGACAATTACCTTCAAATTTTGGTTTCTCCTTGCATTCATTAGCTTTATGACCATGCTGACTACAATTGTAGCATTTACCATTGAATTTACCTTTTCCATTGCTCCAACATTTGTTTGATGTATGAGATGAATTACCATAATGATTGCAAGTAGGTCTTTGATTCCTTTGGGCACCTTTTTTGGAGGTTTCACCTTCTTCCTTATATCCAAGACCAGCTTTACCTTTTTGTCTACAAAGATTCTGCTCACTTTGTTTATTTAATTGATTCATGTCTGCTTGAGATTTCATTATCCTTTCATTAACTTTCTTTTCAACAATTAGATCATTTTCCAAACTTTCATTGATTTTTCTTTTAGATCTCAAGTCACTTTGTAAGCTTTCATTGATTTGTCTTTTAGTGATTAAATCATTCCTGAGGCTTTCATTTTTAGATCTCAGATTCATAATTTCTTCATTTGCATTAGATAGTTGATCTATAAGATCTTCATGCTGATTGGATTGATTATTTCTTGCCTCCAAGTCTTCATTTGCCTTGTTTCTTTGTTCCAAAACTTCACATAGCCTAATTGATTGGATTTCTTGTTCTCTTTTAAGCTTTCTTACTTCTTCCTGTAGAGAGCCATTCTTTGCTAGGAGTTCTTTGATTGCCTCATTAGCTTCATCTGAACTACTTGATGGTAAAAAGTCTTTAATATTTTCTTCAACATACTGATGGTCATTCATTTGTCTTGTAAGCTCCTTCCTTCTTTTTAGGGATTGGGAAAGATGCTCCTTTGCTTCTTCGAGTTGAGCCATGGCCATTTCTAGATCTAGCTTTTCATTTTCAATAGCTTTGTCAAGTCTGAATATCTCCATTGTCCTTGATCTTTGCTCAAGCTATCAAACTTTATTCTGAGAACCACAAAAGCTCTGATACCAATTGTTGGAAATATTCAAGATATGACAGGTTACTGAGAGGGGAGGGGTGAATCAGTAACTTCAAAAATTTAAAACAATTCAACACTTTAATCATGTATGCTATTCACCATTCATTCATCTAATCTACTACATGTATGAGAGATCAAACATTCAAAACACATGTACACAGTGATTTGGTGACCCAGAAACCTTCCAAATAGAAAGTAAAACTAGGGTGGGGATGATACCCACAAAACTTCAATACTGTAGTAAAAAGTTGGCCTGTTAAGGCTTACATTGACCAGTTCTAGTGATCTGCCCTATTAGGAGCACAAAGGACTGCTATGTCCACCTTGTTAGAGGATTTATAAACATACAATGAAGTATGCACTCGGTTAAGAGATTTACAAAAGACTGTTAAGTCTACCTTGTTAAAGGATTTAGAGACTGGTTCACTTGTTAGGATGAAATAGTAGATTTGACTTACAACTTGATTTCTGATTAGATCCTTGAAGTATAGATCACCTCTTGTTATTGATGAATCTTTACTATTCCTTGTTGACCTTGCTGAGTATTTTTCTCTACTGTTGATTCACATTTACTCTTCTCAAAATATTACATGTCTATTCCTTAATACTCTCATCCATGCATTGTAAATGATATAATACATTACATATATATCATTTCAATAATTATAATTGCAAGGTCGGCTAAAACACAAGTGAACAAAAAATTACTGAGTCGGCCCAATAGTAAATAACTTGGGTTCACTGAATTGACTCAGTGACCTTTTGATACTCGGCATCCATTGCATTACTTGGCATTGTCATGGACTTGGTAGAAGTGAAGGCTCGGTCCATATTAATCACTCGACGTAGTTCTGAACTCGGTGACCACTGGTGACTTGGTAGATGTAGTGTTACTCAGTAGATACTGCACACTGAGTTTACCTTGCTTTACTCGGTAAACATTATAACTTCCAATGCTCAGTATACATTGAATTCCCATGACATAGTCTGACTGCTCGGTAGACACTGAGATGCTCGGTAGATACTGAGAAGCTCAGTGTAAACTGCTAAACACTTCTAAGCTCAGTTAATACTAGAATGCTTGGTGAGTGTAGGAAATTGAGTGCTAAGCTTGATAGCTATACTGATATAGATAAGTGTTGTCACTAATGGCAATAATAACTTAATGCCAACAGTTTGTTTGAATCTTGAAGTTAAGAAGATGAATTTGTACTAGGAATCAAGTTTTACTTAAGATCTATTATTTTGTTGGGGAATATGAGATATTGGATAAGCATGTAGGTTTCGATGGTTATGTGTTCTTCATGGTCTTTATCTTTAGGAAAGTTAGCTCCCAAAGTAAAATTATGGATTTGTATGGTAACAAGATATTGGAAAGATTCTCCATTCTCTAGAAAATTTGAAGAAACTCTAATTTTTTAAGTTCACTTATCCTATACCTTTCAACATTCCTATTGAATAATTATAGCTATGGGTCATCTTAATTCAATCATACCATACTTTACAACAAAACTATTAAATATAACAAATTTCTAATTTCTAAAATAGTTTTAACTATGAATGAGTCGTATGACATCATTTTCATTTGTTTACATAGGTGTTTAGATGAATAGATGCCTTAATAGCAATAGATTGAATAGGTGAATTCCAAGGGAGCTTACTACCATTCCAAACCTCTAAAGTTTTCAAATATATGAATTCTTTGAAGATTTTTTATATGAATTGATAAGTCACATTAAGTTTCAATCATTAGTTTTGATATATCATATATCATACTATAGAGATGTCTCACACAATAATTTCTGTGGAACTATTTATAAAAATGGGGCATTTAAACATTTTCCTTTGGAGAGGTAATGGCCTAGTCCCTTTCACTTTATTTGGTTTTATTGCATGTAATATCTTTGAGTTCCAACACCAACCTCTTATGTTGGTCAAGTCACTTGGCTTACCCTCTCTCCTCCTCCAATATAGCTTGCTTGGATTGGGAAGTTAAGGTAGAGGAATCCATATATGGAGTAGAAATGAACATAGTTATACACCATGTGAGAAAAAATGATGATAAATACATAACCTACCTAGCTGGTCATATATGAATATTTGACCTATATATTAATAATTTTATTGCACCCTCATCCTTAATTTTGGCTTAAACTTGACCCAACTATTGTAGGATAATAAATGGGAAAGGAGGTGAGTGCAAAGACAAAATATAATCCCATGAGTGCAATAGCATATTAGTGACACAAATATTATGATCACACTAGGCCAAAGGGGGTTTGAACCTAGATAGAATCCAAAAAACATCACACCCTAATCATCCTATGTCCATAATGATATAAATTACTATAGTTAACAACAAAAGGAGAACTTACCTCTTTTAGACCACTATTCTATTAAACTTGGAATAGAACTAAAAATAAGAAAAGAAAGATATGAGCCGAGAAAGGTTTTATTTTCACATGGTCTATTATTTAGTTGACAACTTATCAAATGGTCATGTAAAGTAAAATCAAGAGAGAGCGATTCCTTTGATATGCTGATAAAATGCACTTAAATTTGACTCTAAGATACAACTTGGCCTCTTAACATATATTATTTATTTTTTAATAGAAGCCGAACAAAAATTGACCCAAATGCTATAAAATTGACTTTTCAAGATTTCATACTTATCCAATAGCTTTGACACCTAGATGATTCTAGTTTTGGCTTTAGTATTGACTTTGTGGGGATATAGAGGAATTGGAATTTTATGCAAGTGTTTTATTTGGTGCATATAGATCTCTAGGTCATTATAGACACCACATTCATGTGGCATATGAATCTAGGGGTTTTGTTAAATGAATACAAATAAATCATAAAAAAGAAGTGAATGCAATTTTACTGCATCCACAAGCTTCCTACTATCTAGTTGCTCAACATTTGCATTCCTAATATAGACACAAAATCAATGAAAGAAAGTGTAGAAAGATTTTGCAAGGATCAAAGACACAAAATAAAGCTCATCAAGAGTTTTACCTTGGGTTTTTTCCCAAAATGCTATTGGTTGCATTTGATCTCAACTAAATATTTTATTACTAAAACTTATGAACTTTATGATGATGTGCACTAACACTATAATAATATAATAAAAGAACATATACTATCAATGTCATCCTACTTCTTTCTTAGAGGCATAGATTAAAATCATAGACAAATTAGATAAATGTCAAGTATTCACAATAGAAATATGATGCAACAATATTACAAATAATAATATATTAGCTAGGCTTCACATTACACCATAAATTGAGCTATATAATGTAGTTTTTCACCATTTAGAATGCAAAGATAAAATATGCATCTAACATATTCAGCATTTTATTGAAACAAAATTTAAAACTAAATGCAAATTGTGTACCTCTTTTCTTTGTGTATATATTTGTCTTCACCACCTCACAAATAACTACCAACAACATATAAGACTTTAACTAGTTATGGTACACAAAACTAATTGTATAACATATAATAGACCTTAACTTAAACAAAGTTACAAATTTTAAAAAATATCATGTGATATGTATTGACCTATTATTAATTGTTTAATTAATTATTATTGCATGATGACTCAAAAAGAGTAGATAATAGGGAATATTTTTATAAAAAATTAATATGCTTTATGTCTTCATAATGTTCTACAAAGCCACATGGCATGATGCTATGCATTTTTCCTAGTCTCTCACAATTTTAAAGTATTTATCTTTATTTATTATGACTTAATGTCCTTTGTAGTGAATTTTTCTATTGTAGAGAATTATGTGAAATTTTTTTTGGACAAAGGGAGAAGACAAAATTATATAATTGAAGGCAATGTCATATTAGCAATAGTAATTTATTTTTTATTTATAAAAGAAATTTTCCCAATGCACTAAATAATTGTTCTTATACATAAGATATCATCTTTTCACCTTGTCTAACAAAAAGATAAACCACTTACTCCACCTTATCTCTCAAATATTCTACTTATTGACAATAAGATACAATACTTTAAATTATGCAAATCAGCGAGGTAAAATTAAATTACTATTATTATTTTTATATATTTTTCTTTATTTATTTAAGAGATGACATCAATCCAATATGAATATTCACCTCCATAAGACAATAAGGTTTCCACTAAATATAAGATTTTTAATTTTGCGACAATACAATGGAAAAAATATTTAAAAATAAATAAATTTTATTTTATTGGACAATTATGATAGACTTTTGAAATTGAGAGATTACACTAGTATCTTGTGTATGCACAACTACTTGTGTGGCATATAAATAGACCTTAACTTCAACAAAGCTACAAATTTTAAAAGTATCATTGATCTACTGACCTATTATTAATTGTTTGATTAATTATTTTTTCATGATGATTCAAAAAGAGTAGCTTACATAGAATATTTTTATATCAAGTTCAATAGGCTTTATGTCTTATCACAATGTTATGAAAAGCCACATAGAAGAATGTTATGCATTATGTTATGTTTTTCACAAGTTTAAAGTACTAATTTTTATTTATTATGACCTAATTTTTTTGTAGCAAATTTGTCTATTATAGAGAATTATTTAAAGAAATTCTTGGACAAAGGAAGAAGAAAAAATTATATAATTGAAGCATTTTATAGCAGCAACAATAATTTAATTGTTATTTTTAAAAAATGAAAATTTTCTAATGTGCTCAATAATTGTGCTCATGCATAAGATATTATCTTGCAAATAGTATCCTCGACTAACAAAAAAAAAACCACTTTACTCCACCTTATCTCCCAAATATGATACTTATTGATAATAAGACAAAATACTTTACATTACGCAAATCTATGTGGTAACATTGAATTATTATTATTTTGTATATTTTATTTTTATTTATTTTAAGAGATGACATCATCCTAATATGACTATTCAGCTCCATACACTAACAAGATTTCTAAGAAATACAATATTTATAATTTTGCAATAATATACTTGAAAAATATATTAGGAAAAAACAAATACAATTTTAAATTTATTTTTCTATTGACCAACTACGATATATTTTTGAAAATCAGAGATTACATTAGTATCCTACACACACAGCTATTTGTGTATCATATAAATAGACCTTAATTTTAACAAAGCTAGAAATCTAAAAAAAATCACATGCTATGTACTAATCTATTATTAATTATTTTTTCACGATGACTCAAAAAGAGTACATTTTATAGAGTATTTTTATATTAAATTAAATATTCTTTATGTCTTCTTACAATATTTTGGAAAGCCACAATTAGAAAAATGACGAGAGAGAGAGAGAGAGAGAGAGAGAGAGAGAGAGAGAGAGAGAGAGAGAGAGAGAGAGAGAGAGAGAGAGAGAGAGAGAGTACATGCATCAAAGTAACAAGAGTTCCAATGTCTAGAATGGTGTAGGGAGTGCCAAGAAAATGGCAAGAAGTGATATACTAGTCAGAATAGTTAAAAGCAATATCAATAACAGGATCCTTCTTTTCTGAAAGATTTTTCCAAGTTGTTTCGTGGTCCTCTTATTGTTCATCCTACTAGGCCCCATTGATCCAATCAACTTGATCAGGGTTTTAGGCATGCCCTTTTCACCAAAAATATTCTATTCATTAGGTTCCCTTTCTCTCTAACCAAGCAGCCATGTTAGAATTTGCTAACATTTCTAGAGGGAAAGCCATTGTTTAGCTTGCAAAACCGCTCTTCATTAAACCTAGGTTCCTTTTTAAAATCTGCTACCTTATCTCTCTCTTTTCAAGTGCAGATTCCTACTGCCCCGTAGTCAGGGGATCCATCACATTCATTTGTTCATCCAATTTTTGCTAAGTCCAAGGTCCCTTGTATTTCTTCATTTGAAAAGGGGGAGTCATCTCATTGGGCTTCCTTGAAACCTCTAATGTCAAAACCACCTATTGTTATTCCATCTTAGCCTTTGATTTTAAAAAATCATTTTGGAAGGGGGGAGGTGGGGAGGAGAATTTTTCAAACCACTCCCGCCTCCCTTGGAGCAAGAAAATCCCATTTCACGGGTGATGCAGGAAGGGTTCTGCACAAATTCATCAACCTCAACTAAATTTTGACATTTGTGAAGGTGCTTCGCCTGGTTCTCCTGCTATTATCCATCACTCTTCGAGTCCTAGGCTAGAGTAGCTTGAAATGATATTATGCATTATGTGATGTCTTCCACAATTTTAAAGTGTTGATTTTTATTTATGATGACCTAATGTCCTTGTAACAAATTTGGTTGTTGTAGAGAATTGTTTAAATATTTTTTTGGATAAAAGGTGTGCTCATGTATAAGATATTGGCTTGCAAATATTCTCCTTATCTAACAAAAAAAAAACTACTTTACTCCACCGTATCTGCCAAATATTTTACTTGTTGATAATCAAATAAAAGATTTTAAATTATGCAAATAGAGTGTTAACATCAAATTCTTATTATTTATATATATTTTATTTTTATTTATTTTAAGAGATGATATCAACTCAATATGACTATTCATCTCCATGTGCCAATAAGATTTTCAATAAATACAATATCTATAATTTTACAATAATACATTATAAACAAATTATTAGGAAAAAAATGAATATGGTTTTAATTCTACTTTTTTATTGGACAACTATGATAGAATTTTGGAATTGAGATATTACATTAGTATCTTGTATACACACAACTACTTGTGTAATAGATAAATTGACCTAAACTTTTAAAAACTACAAATTTTAAAAAAAATTCATGTGATATGTATTGACCTATTATTAATTGTTTGATTAATTATTTTTGCATGATGATTCAGGAAGATCATATTGCATAAAATATTTTTATGTCAAATTCAATATGTTTTATGTCTTCTCATAATGTTTTAGAAAGTCACATGACATGGTGTTATGCATTCTTTTTTGTCTCATACAACTTTATTGTACTAATTTATATTTATTATGACTCTAATGTCCTTTGTAACAAATTTGTCTCTTGAAGAGAATTAGTTAAAAAAAATTGGATAAAGGGAGAAGACAAAATTATATAATTTAAGACAATGTTATAGCAACAACAATAATTTATTTTTAATTAAAAAAAAAGTTTTTTAAGGGAGAGGACCCATTACTTGATTGGATTTCAATGTTTGTGATAAGAGTTCTTGACTTGATACCTACACTTATTAGTTCCGTTGCAGGAAGAAACTACTGTATTCATGAAAAATAACTTTTTAATTTAATTGTCTAATCATAATACTATTTTTTTCAAGAAATTTTTGTAACTATATACTTTTAATATATATAGATTTTTTTTATAATTGAATAGAAAATATTTATCCCTAGTATTACTGGTTGATTGTTGTTACAGTCATGAGTGCGATTTTTGTCTTTTTCTTGAACAAAAAGTTAATCGTTTATTTTAGAAACTATTGTCTTATCATAATATTGATTTTTTCAAAATATTTTTGTAACTATATAGTTTTAATATATATAAATTTTGTCATAATTGAATAGAAAATATTATTGTCCAACCCACATGACAATATTATTCGATAGTCTACTATTGCTCAATAGTGTTTTGTTTGACACTTTATGCATTTTATTATTGTTCAACAATGTTTCTTTTGACAACTTTATGCAATATACTAAGTAAGAAAAGATAATTAAAAATATATAAACCAAATTTACGTTTAAAAAGTTTGTAAACTCTAGATAGATCTTTAATCATACTACCCATTAATTTACACACACACACACACACACACACACACACACACACACACACACACACACACACACACACACACAGAGTATATTAATTTTGAGTAAAAAGTCAAACACTTCAATTACTATATTTCTTACTAATTAGTTTTCAACATATTACATTCAATTGTATTAAAGTATAGTATGATTATGGCCAATTATAATTTTTCAACTATAACTCATATTTTCTATTTTAAAAATACACTCCAATAACTATAATTTCCTATTCATTAGTTTTCAACATATTACATTCAACTTCAGCAAAACTTTGATACTTTACATCCTTATTGAGTTTATGTCCAATTTTTTTTGACAATATTACTCTAATACTTATGAATTTAAACTTTTTAGTACAATGATGATCACCCAAAATTGAATGAAATGTACCCTTAGTTGTAAAAAATAACCAATAATGTTATGCTACATTAGTTGTGCAAGTATGAGTACATTTTTTGCATGACCATTGGTCTCACTTTTTATTTGGACTATTTTGGAAAACTTGACAAAAAAAATGTTGATGTGGCAACATAATTGATGATGTGGACTTGAAACTTTAGTAATGTAGATGACTTGCCAAGTAAACTACTATTAAAAATTGAGAGTGATTTGAAATTTCCTCATAGGGCTTTGATAAGTAATTTTACTCCATCTTATCTACCAAATATTCTACTTGTTGACAATAAGATAAAAGACTTTAAATTATGTAAATAGGTGTACTAACATTGAATTTATTTTGTATATTTAATTTTTATTAATTTTAAGATATGACATCAATCTAATATGTTTATTCACCTCAATATGCCAAATAGATTTCCAATAAATACAATATTTACAATATTGCAATGATACACTAGAAAAAAGGTAAGAGTCTACAAACAATTTAGTAATAGGGTGTTTAAGTAATATGTCCTCTCCCCTAATGCACTCAATAATTATGTTATGCATAAGACATTATCTTGTAAATATTCTCCTTATTTAACAAAAATATAAACCACTTCACTCCATTTTATCTCCCAAATATCCTACTTGTTGACAATAAGATAAGAGACTTTAAATTATGGAAATAGGTGTGCTAACATTGAATTATTATTATTTTATATGTTTTAGTTTTATTGATTTTAAGATATGACATCAATCTAATATGATTATTCACCTCTATATGTCAATAAGATTTCCAATAAATACAATATTTATAATATTGCAATAATACACTAGAAAAAGACGAGTCTACAACACAGTTTAGTAATTATGAGCCTCATATATGAGAGGTCTTGGGTTCAAGTCTACTCAAGCTTAGTAAATATTAATAATAATAAATCACAATAAATAATAACAATTAATCACAACTTCAGCCTATTGCCCATAAAAAAATTACACTAGAAAAAAGATTTAAAAAAAAAGAATATAATTTTAATTCTATTTTTCTATTAAACAACTACAATAGACTTTTGAAATTAAGATATTACATTAGTATTTTGTATAAACATAACCACTTGTGTAACGTATAAATAGAATTTAACTTCAACAAAGCTATAAATTTCAAAAAATATCATGTGATATGATCTTATTTATTATTAATTGTTTGACTTAATTATTTTTGCATGATGAGTAAAAAATAGTAGATTACATAGAATATTTTTCTATCAAATTTAATATGCTTTATGTCTTCTTAGAATATTTTGAAAAGACACATGATATGATATTATGCATCTAACTATGTCTTCCACAATTTTAAAGTGTTGATTTTTTATTTATTATGACTTGATGTCCTTTATAGCAAATCTGTCTGTTGCAGATAATTATTTGAAAAAAATTTGGACAAAGGGAGAAGACAAAATTATGTAATTGAAGACAATGTCATAAACATCAATAATTTATGTTTTATTTGAAAAAGAAGAAAGTTTTCAAATGCACTCAATAATTGCGTTTATGCATAAGATATTATTTTACAAATATTTTCCTTGTCTAACAAAAAGACAAACCACTTTACTCCACCTTATCCCTCATATATTCTACTTGTTGAAGACAAAATACTTTAAATTATCTAAATGAGTGTGCTAACATAAAATTATTTTAATTTTTATTTCTTTTAAGAGATAACATAAGTCCAATATGACTATTCACCTCTACAGACCAATAAGATTTCCAATAAATACAATATTAATGATTTTGCAATAATACACTAGAAAAAATATTACAAAAAAAAAGTATACAATTTTAATTCTATTTTTTATTTGAACAACTACAATAGACTTTTGAAATTACGAGATTACATTAGAATCTTATGTAACACAAATACTTGTGCAACCTATAAATAAATATTAACTCAACAAAACTAGAAATTCTAAAAATATCATGTGATATGTATTGACTTTTTATTAATTGTTTGATTAATTATTTTTGCATGGTGAGTGAAAAATAGTAGATTAAATAGAAAATTTATATATCAAATTCAATATGTTTATGTCTTCTCACAATTTTCTAGATAGTCACATGACACGATGTTATGCATTCTGCTATATCTTTGACAATTTTAAAGTGTTGATTTTTATTTATTATGATCTAATGTCCTTTGTAGCAAATTTATCTCTTGCCTAAAATTATTTGAAGAAATTTTTAGACAAAAGAAAAAAAACAAAATTATATAATTGAAGATAATGTCATAGTAGAAACAATACTTTACTTTTTATTTTAAAAAATGAAAGTTTTCTAATGCACTTAATAATTGTGTTCATGAATAAGATATTATCTTGCAAATATTCTCCTTGTCTAAGAAAAAGACAAACCACTTTACTCCACGTTATCTTCCAAATATTCTACTTGTTGACAATAAGACAAAAGACTTTAAATTATGCAAATAGATGTGGTAACATTGAATTATTATTATTTTGGTATATTTTATTCTTATTTATTTTAAGAGACTACGTAAGCCCAATATGAGTATTCATCTCTATAGGTCAATAAGGTTTTGAAAGAATACAACATTTATAAAATTGTAACAATAAATTAGAAAAAAAATTAGGAAAAAAATGAATCTACTTTTAATTATGCTTTTCTATTGGACAACTACAATAGACTTTTGGAATTGAGAGATTATATTAGTATCTTGCATAAAATAACTACTTGTGTAACATATAAATAAACCTTAATTTCAACAAAGCTATAAATTTCAAAAACTATCATGTGATTTGTATTGACATATTATTAATTATTTCATTAATTATTTTTGCATGATAAATAAAAAAGACTAGAATAGATAGAATATTTTAATGTCAAATTCAATATGCTTTATGTCTTCTCACAATGTTTTTGAAAACTACATGTGTTGGTTCCAAGCACAGGTCAATATATTGAGAGGATGGGTAGGGAGGGGGTGAATCAATATACTCACTAGTGTTAACTTTTACTCTAAATCACACTTCACACTTATCTATGAGTTTGTGCAAAATATAACTTAACTTCTTGTGATTAAGAAAAAATAAAGAACATGAAAAATAATAACACATAATAAAATATTTATCTTGTGAAAACCCAACTACGGTAAAAATCAGGATTTGTGAGTCGATCCTCACAAAGCTTACACTCTTCCAAAGTGCGCTTGGTCAAGATTTTATCTCTATTAGAAAATTATAGACACTTTTAGGTGCCACATAGTTAAAAGATTTTGATAATACCTATTAAAGTCTTCCCCTTTTAGGAGTAGCATGGTTAAATAAATTTAGAACACAAGTAAATGTGTCACCCTATTAGGGGATTGTAGACACCCTAAAATTGACAAAGGCCTAAAGCAACATGAATTTTGATCAAACAATAAAAATCAAAGACATAATTAGATAAATAAGGAAAATAATGAATTTTCAAATCAAATGCAACACCAAGTCATTTGAGTGGTTAATTAAATAATCACCTATCAAAAAAAAAAAAAAAACAAAGTCACTTGTAAAAGAGAAAAATCAATTCATAAAATCATAAACCAAAATAAAAAGGAAAAAAGGTAAAGACAAAAGTTGAAAATAAATGCAACATTTAATAAATCAACAAAATCATTTATCCTCTCAAAAGTGAAATCCCCTCTTTTTAGAATTTAAAATAATTGAAAATCCCTTTTTATCCTCACAAACCAAGTCTATTGGACTATTCCTCTTGGAGTTTTATGAGATATTTTCAGTTTCACTTTTACCCCTAGTGAAAGGTAAAACCTAGATTTTTACTCCAACCCCTTCTAAAATCCTATAAATAGAAGGGAAAATAAAGAGCAAAGGGACCCAAGTTTTTATGCATCCATACTATAAGCATATTAGAGCTATCATGTTATCATTTATTTAGTGTCATTGTTATAGAGATTTAGTGCCATTTTAGTGTCATTCTAGCATCATTTTAGTATTATTTAGCATCCTTTAGTATGGTTTAGTCTTATGTATGCACACATCTTAGCATTTTCATGACATTATCTTCATATAATCTTCATTTTACATAGATCTCAATAAGCCTTTCATATATCTGCACTAATAACATAGTCTTGTTCTAGAATTGTTATTAAGATGTTGGTCTAAGAGCTATTTTAGCAGTTATAGTTAGGAAAATATGAGATATTCATAGAGTCATTATTTAAAACTGATTTATTTGGTCTACATTAGTTCATTGTTATTCTGATTACACTCTGCACTAAGGTCTCATGAATACATGATTCTACCATAAACAAATTGGTACCCATTGTAGGGCTTTGTTTTTAAAGCTTCACTGTTCTTTAACTTTTCATTATAATATTTGAATCTCTTTGTAGATCTATGTGTTTCTCTTATTTCTTATGTAGATCTAACTTGTCACAAGTTTAAAAACCTTCGGGAAGACTCATAATAGGGACAACCTTTCAAAGATGCTCCCGAACTCACAAATACCAAATCTAAGTTTTTTCTGAAGTTCTAGCACTTTTGAACATTGTTTCAACACTTTTGAATTGTTTCATTACACATTTGAAGTGTTTTATAACACATTTGCAAGATCTGATAGTGCTTTTACAAATCTTATAGTGCATTTACATGTTCATTTAGCACTTTCAAGATATATTACAACACATTTGAACAATCCTATAGTGCATATGAATAGTTTTATAACACATTTGAGTAGAGCTATAAACTGTCATATTTAGCTTGCAGATCTAATTTCTAGTTGTTTACAAGTCTATTTTGAACCCGACAGGAACTCCTAGGTCATTATGGTTGTAGTAAGGGAATGAAGACAATAAAAAATGTGCCCAGCCTTTGCTAGCATCAAATTAGGTAGGCCTAAAATACTTTTCAATTAAAATGTGGCTTTTTAAGGTTCATAATCTAATTTAAGTAAAGAATCGATCTCATTGACCTATGCAAGACTAGGCCTATGCTCTCAACTCTTTGAGTTGATTAGAATGTCAAACCTTCCAAAAGGGTCAACATAATCAATTGGGGAATGAACAAACACATAGATTAAATATGAGCCTCTTGTTCTCCTAGTTTAAAGGCTTGTAATTGAACATCTTGCTTATTGTGTTTGAGAGATTGGAGTAGTAGTGATATGCTCTCACTCTTTTTAGGGTGATTAAACTCCATGATCTACTTTCAATTTCTATTTTCTCATACTTTTCCATAGGTAGTCTACTCAGCCATAGCAAGACATACCTCCTGAGATTTGCCTTAGTAGGGCCAGTGAGAGGGAAAGACTTCCAACTTGCAATATTCCTAATCAAATGCAAGTCAATCATGTTCAAAACATAGCCTTCCTCTAGTAGTCTCAAAAGAGATTGTGCCAAACCTCCCTTGCATTGGTGGGAAGCTCTCTTTCATAGAGAGGTAAATTTGAACATGATTAGATAAAAACTAAAACCCCTAGTCACCAACTTTAGTAAGCCATTGTCAGGAAGCCATTTTTAAAATTTATTGGTGTGTGCATAAATGTTTCATTGTCATTTATTCTATTTCTGTGCTTGAATGTGCCTATTTTAATACATGGTAAAGAATTTTAGATTACAACACTCTCAAGAAAATTCAAACATGACTGCAAACCAACCCTGAACTGGATGTAAACACTCTAACACACCTTGAAATAACACATTTAAAACCTGAAAAAACACATGTGATTATTCATTTAATGCATTTGAAACCTAGAATAACACATTTTTCAGATAAAACAACATATTTGATAGATAAAACAACACATTTGAACACTCTAATAACGTATTTGCATTTAAAACAATGCTTTCACACTATAGAAGAGAACCTTGTATAACATAAAATAACACATCTGAGAAATTAAATAGTTCATTTGAAGACTTATACAATGCATTTGAGAGAACTTGTGAAACAATGGCTATCTACGCACATAATTTCCATAAATAGAAAGCATATCTAGATACCCTTTTCCTCCTTTAATACTCTACAAATCTAAGAAACTTTGAAAATGATCAATATCTTTAAGATCAAGAAACATTTTTTCATCATCCTTATCATTCAAACAATACTACCTAGGGACTTTATCCAACCAACATTATCACTCCAGCCTTGTGCATCAAGTCAAATATGAAAGGATACACATATCCTTCCATTACTTGACTTCATGAAGCTAGATCCTATCACCATTGGCATTACTAGAAATTATTTGAAAGATAGCTTGATATTTCATCATAACTTGGTCTAAAATAAAAATCATCCTTACAACATGAAAGCAAAAAAGGATTAAAGATTTTTTATTCACCTCTCATGACACTACACAAAACTAGTGTAAGTGCTAAATAGAAAGAATCAAAAAAATTTCCTGTACGAGTAAGTAAAAGAATAGCAAAGCAAACCACCAAATCTACACAATCCCCAAACACCATTGATCCTATAACATCTATTGTTTACTCATTAGCCACCATTGCTAAAGAACTGCCCCTATTCAAACAAATTTTTTTATAACCCACTAATGGAATGGGTTCATCCCAAGCTTGAGGCTAGAATAGCCTTGAGTAAAAAATTGAAATCTTTCAACAAAACCCAAAACTTGTTGATATAATAGAGAGATTACTAGAACAACACAAAGAACACTACTTGTTATCATTGACACAACAAGGTGCAAAACTGCCTATAGATTTTGATATATCTAACCTCAAAAGGGATCAAGAAGATTAACCCTTAGAGATCATTACTCAAAAAATACAAGACCTATAGAAATGGTAAGAATGAAACTATGGAAAGTCCGATTGACCGAATTCATTCTCAAGAGGGTATGCCCTCTTTCATTTGATAGAAGTGTCATCTTGACACCTTTTCCCCAAGATATACAAATACCAAAGTATGACAAATATTTTGATAAATTTGATCCCTGAGATCATCTTCATGAATTCTATAGTTTAAGTATGGAATTCATGCATGATAGGACCTACCTTATGCATTTATTCCCTAGAAGTTTGGGAGGACTAGCCATGTAGTGGTTCTCAAAGCTCCCCTCAAATATTAAGTCATTTGATCAACTAGCTTCTATCTCCATTGCATAGTACTCCTATAATATTGAGAGAGATGTCACTATGATTGAATTATGCAACATGAAACAACTCCTAGGGGGGTCTGTCAAGATTTTCTTACAAAGATGGAGGCATACCTTCACCAAATACCATTAGGATATACCAGACAAAGAGACAACTGATTTATTCACTAATAGCCTCTCCAAACCTATGAATTATTGGCTACAACTTTAAGGTCCTAAATATTTTAAAACCACATTGGAAAATGTAGTCAAAATAGAAGAAACATTGCTAAGAAATGATATCATTAAACTATCAAAAGATGGCAAAGGTTTCTCCAACAACTCCCCACAACCACACAATTCATTTGATTGATCAAACAATAAACATAAATCATGGTGGATAAATAACAATAAAAATATGGTAAATGATGGGGTAGTAGAAGAAAATAATGTTAAACCACATCTTCACTGCTCTCCTAATCAACAATTTCCAACTATCAACAACAACAATGTGCCTGCTAGCTAGGACACACAAAGGAAAAACCATGCCCATCCATTCCATCATGGGAACACAACTACTCCTCTAGCAAAAAAAAATCCCCAACAAATATGTGGCATATAACCAAGCCCCTCCACTAAAAGGATATAAGTCTATTAACCCAACTAGAGTATACACTCCCATAGGTGAAACATATGAGAAATCATTACAAAAACTCATAGCAGATGAGCTTATTGTATTACCAAAAGCCAAACCCAATGAAACACAAGTTAAATATTCATGGTGGAGTGAAAAATATTTTTGTGCCTACCATCAAAATAGGGGGCATCTCACCAAAAATTTCCACACCCTTAAGGGAGCCATTTAAAAATTGATTGATAATGGGACCATTGAAGTAAACAATCTTTGTAATAATGAGGACCATACAAACTTTAAAAATCCCTTCATGAGCCATGAGAAGGGTGAAATTCCAAGAGAAACCATGCCACATCCTTGATTGAAAAAGTCAATTATGCCCACAATTATGATGATATGATCAATATGCTCTTGAGATTTGACAATGTTGTTAATGTCATCATTGTCAAAGACAAGCACAAGAAACAACCCTTGAATGCTATTACCCAAGGTCAAGCCTCTATAGTGCTTCTACCAAGGGCAACCACTAGTGTAAAACAAGAAACCACAAGCTCCACAAGCTCCACCATATCCAAATATTGTTTGGTTAATCAGCTATTAAAAAATCCTACCATATCTCCATCTTTAAACTATTACAAATATCTCTAGAGCATAAAGAGATCCTCACCAAAGCCTTAGTGCCAAATGATCTTGATGTCAATAGGTTTCATAACATGGTAAGAAACCTCATTGAACCTTATTGTGTATCCTTCTTAGTGCAAGATGATATGTCTTTCACCCATCCACAAAACTCCCCATTACATATTGAAGTCTTTATACATAGAAATAGAGTAAAGAGAGCCTTGGTTAACGATGGGTTTGGTCTAAATATCTACACCTTACACCTAGTAAAAGCACTAGGATATATAGAAGATGTTGATCCCAAGAAAAAAATTATAATTAATTTGTATGAAAATGAGGAAAGATCCTCTAAGGGCATGGTCATTTTACCAAATTCGGGTTGGTTCAGTTGTGAAAGAAACCATCTGTCAAGTTTTGAACCTAAAGTTAACTTACAAAATCCTATTAGGAAAGCCATAGATCCATCATATGCAAGAGTTCCCTCTACTTATCATCAATGTTTAAAATTTTCATATATTGGTTAAGAGGTAACCATACCCAGGGACCAAAACTACACCCAATATTGCAATTCCCTTGTGCCTCACAATAGGGAAGAAATCATCATCCTGACAAGTAATGCTGACCAATATATACCATCAGAATCTTCAAGCTCCACCAATCAAGAAAACACCCACTTTTCCATGATGACTAAGGGAAAAGAGAAAGTGGGTTGTTCCAATTCTTCCATCTCATCACTGCCGCTACCAAGAGACTCCAAACAAAATTTTTATGAAGAAATGAGTTGTTTATTGAAAGATTTTGAATAAAAGTGAAAATTGCAACACAAAGGGGTAGGTAGATATTCAATTTCTTTGTTTTGACCACCACTATCTCCTAAATCTCATGGTAGACCAACTTCAACCACTCTCCCTAGGCCCTACAATGAACATTTTGTTAAAGAAAGCAGTATATTTCCGAGCACCACGGAAGAAGAAAACAAGAGGATACAAAATGTTGACATTTCCCCCAACTTTTTGGCAAGGATTGTGACTTAATGAAGAAAATGGGTTACTTGAGTGAGGTCCTTTGGGAAAGGGCAAAGGTATTGTAGAACCATTAGCAAAACATTTCAGAACCAATAAATTGAAGATAGGGTTAGGTTATTCCAAACAAGAAAGTGAAAGCTTTTCACCTTGCCCTAAGCTACCACATCTTAATAAGCCCCGATCTAAATATAGGGATTTCTCTTCCCCCACTTTGGTTTGGGTACCAAAAGATAAAGACATCATTTATCAGAGAGCAACTAATATAAAGAGTGTGAACCTATCTTTCCCCAATCTACACCTTGTAGAAGAACCATTTATAGATGCCATTAATAATGAAGATTATGAGGATTCCACCAAATGGGAATTTGATTCATTATCTAAGGAATCTACACAAGATAAAGAATGTGATGTTATTCACATTCTTACACAAAGCACTACCATAGGACAAGAATTTTATTCTAGCTTAGTTTTCACTTCACTACAAAGAGTTAATTCACACTAGACTAGTTTAGAAGTAAGAATGGAACCAATGCATAATCTCATAGTACTTAGGGATAATGAACCTAATGAAAGATTCTAGTTTTAGACCCTCTTTCTGGATTTCTTTTTAGTGGAAATTAAAAATGAGGATAATGAGCAACTTGAAGACTCTAGTTTCCTAGATAATTTAGAAGAAGTACACATCATAGAATTACTGGATATGATGTATGAGTCACCAAAAAAGGTCATGTCCTTAAGCCTAGTTGAACCACATCCATACCTTGAATTATTATTCTTGGTCCATCTTGAGCTTATTAGCTCGGATACAACTGAGCCTCATAACATTTGTAACTTCGACACTCACCAAGGCATCTCCTAGAATAGAACCAAGTAAAGCACCCATGGATGGTCCAAGTATCAATTATCTCAGTCTTATGAAAAGGGGTCAAACATATCAAAGATCTAGTGACCCAAACCACGTTGTGGCAAGTCTTGATAAAAAAATAGAAAAAATAGAAGTGATGCATCTAAGGGTGAAAATCTAATCGTGGTCCCCAATGATGAGATAATTGATGCCTTTCCTAAATATTCATAAGAGAGGTCATCTATTCTAATCGAGCCAATAGATAAAGTCAACATCGAGACAAAAATAGAACCCATAATCATTCACCTAGCACAATCATTAACTTCAGATGAAAAAAGTGAATTCATTCACTTCTTCAAAGAAAGAAAAGAATAATTTTTTGTGGTCCTATGCTGACATATTGAGTTTAGACCCTAATTTGATCCTTCATCATCTCAACTTTGTTCCAGAAGCCAAGCCAATCAAATAGAAACTCTAAAAAATGCATTTGCATGTAGTGCTATTAGTCAAAAGCACTACATTAGTCAAAATCGAGTTGGAGAAGTTACTTCATACCAACTTCATTAGGGCATTGACCTATGCTTCACGGATCTCTAACATTATGCCTATTTCAAAGAAAGATGTTAGTATATGAATCTACATTGATTTCCGTGATGTCAACAAAGCATGTCCTAAAGATGACTTTCCCTAACCAAGCTTTGACACTATTGTAGACCTAACAATAAGACACTATATGTTCTCCCTTATGAATGGTTTCTCTGGTTATAACCAAATTAGGATAGCACCCAAAGACCAAGAGAAAATAGCCTTCACTTAACAATGAGGGATATTCTATTAAAATGTCATGCCCTTTAGTCTCAAGAATATAGGATCTACATATCAACAATATATGACTACCAAATTTCATGATATGATACGAACATTTGTGGAAGATTATGTAGATAACCTTCTAAGAAAGTCTCATACTCATGAAGACCATCTTCAAATTCTAGACAAACTATTTGCATGTCTAGAAGCTTTCAAAGTTAGACTGAATCCTAAGAAGTGTGCTTTTATGATACAATATGGAAAACTCCTAGGCTATATTGTCTCCACCAAAGGGATAGAGGTGGATCCTAAAAAAGTACAAGCTATTGTCAACATGAAACCTCCCAAGAACCTAAGCTAACTACATTCTCTCCAAGGGAGACTTCAGTCATTCCAAAGATTCATATCTTAGTTGGTTGAGAAATGTGTGCCTTTCACCCACCTTCTCCACAAAGATATAGTTTTTAAGTGGGACAATCAGTCTCAAACAACTTTTGGTCTTCTCAAGAATTATCTAATAAATCCACCCATCTTGGTGCCTCCTATGCCGCACAAGCCTTTATTGTTGTATATCACCTTGATGGAAAAATTAATAGGAGCCCTCTTGGAATAATAAAATAGCCAAGGAAAGGAATGAGCTATCTAATACATTAGTCAAACCTTGGTTAACTATGAGCTCAACTACACTTTCATTGAGAAGGCATGTCTGGTAGTAGTTTTTTCTTCCCAAAAACTATGTCACTACCTCCTAACTCAAAAAGTGAAACTCATAGCTAAAATATATCCTCTCAAGTATATTTTGAGTAAGACTACATTAGCAAGAAGGCTGACCAAATGGGTAATGATTCTAAGTGAGTTTGAAATAGAGTATATTGATAGAAAGGCCATAAAAAGACAAGCCATTGTAGTAATTGGCAGTTACACCCATAGAAAGCTTAAACCCTATCTTAATAGATTTTCTAGAGACAAACATCCATTAGATAGAGCTAGTCATGTGGAAATTCTACTTTGACAATTCATATACACATCATGGTTCAGGTATTGTAATTCTATTCATTACACCTCTAGGTGTCACCATTCCAAAGTTATACAAATTGCTATTCCCCTGCACTAATAATGTGGCAAAATATGAGGCATTAGTTCTTGGATTCAAAATAGCCATGGAATGGAAATTAATGACAATATAAGTTTATGGAGATTCCTAATTGGTCATTAATGAGGTGAATGCCACATATCAAAACAAGGATGAAAAATTGTTACCCTACAAACACTTGGTCGATAGAGTCAGGGCATGTTTTATTTAGATTACAATTGAGAAGATCCCTAGAGATAAGAATAGGGCAGTCGATGCTATGGCTAATTTGGTCTCATTGCTCTAGCTACTAGACCAACATGAATGATATGGATTCTTAGTAGAGGAGGTGGTTCAACCTACATTAACTCAATTAGAATCCCACATCATTTGTCACTTAGACACTCCTGACTCCCCTTAGTACAATTCCATTTCTGCCTACTTGTGCCATAACATTATGCCTTCTAACCTATCCCAAAACAAAAAATGTAACTTTATCTGACAAATCTCATGTTACACATTGGTGGCTGATATATGGTATAGGAAAGGTCTAAACATAACTTTATTTAGATGTCTCAAAATTGATGACTCTAGGGTTGCTTTAGAACAAGTTTATGTAGGTATTTGTGGGTCACATTCCAATGGGTTCAGCTTAGCTAAAATAATTATTTGAATGGGCTATTTTTGGCCCATCATGGAAAAGGATTCTATCGACTATGTCAAGACTTGTAAGAAGTGTTGGATCCATGACAATTTTATTCACACACTAACCCAAGAACTCAACCCATTGGCCATACCATGGCCTTTTTATCAATGGGGTTTTGACTTGATTGGCATGATCAACCCAGATCCCTCTAGTGAACACAAATGGTTTATTACAACAACTAAATACTTTACCAAATAGGTCAAACTAGCACCACTCATAGACTCCACTAGAAAACAAATCTCCTCATTTATCCTAAACCACATCATTTGTCAGTTTGGCATACCTCATCCCATCTTAATAGATAATGCCTTGTATTTCAAAAATCAAATAGTTGATGTGCTATGTGAAAAGTTACACATCATCCACCATTCATCATCAATTTACTACCCCCTAGGGCAATGGCCAAGAAGAGGCAACCAATAAAAAAATCATTAAAATCCTCAAAAGAACCATCAATGACACTAGTCAAGATTGACATTTATAGTTAAATCCTACCCTATGGGCCTATAGGACAAGTGTTAAAATGTCTATGGGCATAACACCCTTCTCTTTGGTCTATGATAGTAAGGCAATTCTCCCTTTGGAGGTTGAAATCCCATCTTTAAGAATCACCCTATGTGATGTCATGTTAGATGAGGACTATAGAGTGGCCCACTTAGAACCCCTGGAATTCCTAGAAGAACATCAACACACAACACACAAATATCTTAAAGTGTATCATAATAGGTTGTCTAGACACTATAACAAGAAGGTAAAGCCTTGTGTTTTTTTAAAATGGAAATCTAGTCCTTTGTGAGAACCCCAAAAATCAAGCAACAAGAAAAGAAAGGGAATTGGGAAGCCAATTGGATTGACCCTTAAATCATCACATAATCTTTTGGGATAGGTACATACAAGCTAGACAATTGTGATGGAGAAGAACTAGTAGAACCTATTAACAACATTCATCTGAAGAGGTTCTATGTCTAAGGCATTGAGGAAACACCTCATAGCTGAAAATATCAAAAACATAAAAAACACTAAAAAACATTAAAAGAAGAAGAAGAAGAATAAATTCATTTAAACCTCCATATATCCATATGTGGTCCCAAAAATCCATCTTAGCCTCCATAAAGCCACATGTGGTCCCAAAAAAATTCATTTAAACCTCCATAAATCCATATGTAGTCCAAAAAAAAATCATTTTAATCTCCATAAATCCATCTGTGGTCCCACAAATCCATTTAAACCTCCATAAATCCATATGTAGTCCCAAGATTCCATTTTAGCCTTCATAAATGCATACTTGTACCAAACAATCCATTTTTATCTTTGTAGCTCTTTATGTGCTCCCTAATATCCCTTTTGGCCATCATGTCTATCCTTGTGATCTCTACATTCCAAAAAATCTCACATCCTTCCCCTTTTTCATTATTACCAGATCAAAAATTGTTAGAAACATTCAAAAAATATAAAAAATATCAAAAAAAATAATAATCATAAAACACATTAAAAAAGTGTCAAAAATCATAAAAAATACTCAAAAATCATTAAAAAATAGCCAAAAAAAATTTAAAAAACAAATCACAAACATTTTTGTTAATTTTGCATAAATTATTTTAATATATTTCAAATTGATGATCCATTGGTTTCATGTCAAGCTAGTGTTCATCTATAATTACCGCTATGTCAGGACAATTTTGCATACCTCAAGCAGTTTTATATGAAATCAATGGTGAGGCACCCTACATTGAAAAATATGTTTAAATATTTTATGCCAAAACCCTTGTCTTACTAAAGGGAGATATCACTACCATCAATTTTTCTACAAGACATTAAGAAGTGGTGTCGTTATGTCTTGAAACATCTCTCTGCACTTATGAAAATCTTGCACAACCTAGATGGCTGTAGAATTTTTCCTCTATTCCTCTCGCAACAATATCAAAATGGGTTTTCCAAACTTATTTATGTTGCAGAGGCCATGATTGATCCAACATCCTTCTTCGAATATATCCATGCTATCCTAAAACATCTTTGTAACCTCATGTCTCATCTCTATGATTTGGAGACACATTGGTAATTTGGACATCAATCAGATTGCCATAGATATCTATCACACTCTTTTATCGCCATCTAGCTAGGATTCCATTTTGCTACACACCAGCAATTCTGCTAGCACTCTATTAGGCTACCAACTTCCCAATCATAAGAAGTAATCCATATGACTAAATGCCACACCAGTCAACCCCTTGATCCTTGGAGACAATGGTGGCACAATTTGAAAGATCACAATGACCTTCCCTACCTTATAAAGGCCTCTTAGCATCTTTTTAGGTCATCCAAAGCCTTTTTAGGTCACTGAACACCTTTTTTAGCCATCTAGCACCTTTCTAGGCTCCCTTTAATGCCTTTTTAGGCCCCAAGAGCCTTTTTTAGACCACTCAGTGCCTTTTGTAGGCCCAAAGCACCCTTTTCGGCCCCCCTAGCACTTTTTAGGCCATCCAGAGCCTTTTATAGGCCCATACACCTTTTTCAAGGCCCCCAAGTGCCTTTTTAGGCCTCTTTAATGCCCTTTATAGGCCCAAACATCCTTTTTGGGCCACCTAGGGCAAGATATACAATATGTGTCGAGTAAATACTAAGTGTCGAGTTACTCAAGTGCCAAGCAAATAGTTGATGCTGAGTGATTTAGATGCCAAGTGATCAATGGATGCTGAGTCATTCAGAGGCCAAGTTATCATATTGAAGATATAGTGGATGCTGAGCATCAGAGACTTCAAGTGTTGAGTAAAAAAGTTTTGGACATAGTTGTTTGTAATGGCACAAACTCCTATGTAAACCATTTTTGAGCTGACTTAAGGATTGTTTTGCAATTCTAGATGATAAGAATGAATCTATATTGAGGATTCCTATGTAGTATATGTAACTAGTTAGTTAAAGGGATGGATTAAGTGGCCAAATGGATGAATCACAATCGTTGATTCATAGTTAGCCCCAAGTCACCTAGGCCTTCTTAAGGAATGCAAACCCTAAAATATTGTATGTGCAAGGAGAGAAGTTTGCATGTACAAACTAAGCATTCATGGTGACTAAGGAGCTGTGATAATCATCAAGTTATGAATTGCAAAATTAGTTAGAGGAGAATAGAGGAAAGAAGCTAGAGGACATAAGTGATACATCTGATCATAGAGGATCAAAGATACATGCAAAGAGCTGATTATGTATCTAGCAGTAGAGTGCTAACCTCATAATCATTGCCAAGACATTATAACAGGTGAATCGGTTAAATCTCTTAACAAAGTAGTCCTAATAGGCTATTGTAAATCCTTTAACAAGGTGCTTACTTCATTGTAAGTTTAAGTCCTTTAATCAGGCACACTTCTAACAAGATGTTGAAATCCTTTAACATGGTAAGATCTAACAATCTTGTAAGGCTTTAATAGGGCAGACCTTTCACAGGGTAGATCATAGTTTATGATCAAACATTGTAACCTTTATTGGATACACTTTACAATTGTAGTAGTAAATATTTGTGGTTGTCATCCCCACCCCAATTTTACCTTCTCATTGGAGGGTTTTTGGATAAGAAAATATCTTGTGTCATATATGTGTTGAATGTTTATTTGATTTCATGTTATGGATGAACATGCATAGTTTGGCATTTCAGTTTACATGCAAATTGTGAGATGGATGTATGGTGAATGTGTTAAGGGTTAAAGATTTGAAGGACTAATTCACCCTTACACCCTCTCAGAGTCTAATTTCCCAATTGGATTTCCAACAATTGGTATTAGAGCGGTGTTCTTTGGAAAGAAAAGCTTTGCAACTTTGAGGAAAGATCTTGAAGATGGAAGTCTACAAGTTGGGAAAAACTATTGAGAATCAGAAGATTGAAATCCATCTTTCCCTACATTAGCTAGATGAAGCAAGAGATGAGATGAAGCACTCATTAAAGAGAAGGAAAGAGATAGCTATTGAGGAGAATGACACACATTACCAATAGGAAGACATCGTTGAATTGTTTGTAGATGGAAACTCAAGTGAATTTGACATAGTAGTTGTAGATCTAATGGAAAGAATGGTGCCCTAACTGAAGAGGTTAGAAATATCAAGATAGAACAAGAAGTCCAATTAGTATTGCTATGTGATGTGACCAAGCAGAAAAAGAAAGATGAGGAAGACAAAGTCATGATTGAATATGACAAAATGATATTGACCAACAGACTAGAAGAGAAGACATCAGAGGTAAATAGAATTGCTCACATGCAACTGGAAACAATGAGTCAAATGATGATTACCAATCACTAATTGAATGGAAAGGATAGTGAGATCACACCCCTAAAATTACAAAATGAACAACTGAGAAATGATATGAAAAGAGAAAAAGAATTTGCTGAAAGTTTCAACAAACCTAGTGAAGTCATCAAGTATTTGAGAAATTAATGAGATCTCCTAGATATAATGATGATACTACTAGATTGGGATACACCAACACCAAAGAAGGAGAATCATCTAAAAGTGGTAAATAAAGAAACAAAAAAAGTAAGAACTACAAATCTACTTATCATAATTGTGGAAAGATAGGTCATACATCAAATGTTTGTAGGAGCAACAATGCAAATCAGAACCTTAAGAAGAAATTCATTTGTAACTATCATAAGTGCAAAAATCAAAGATATTAAGCACATGAATGTAAGACCAAGACTACAAGCACACAAATATTTGAAGATTACTGCTACAACTATATGAATTATGGACATAGAGCATATGAGTGTAGATCCAAGCCTAACTGGTAATCAATAAGCAAGCTAAGGTAAACCATACTAATAGATCCTACAATTGGGATTACAATACAAGGTATAGTTGTCACTATTTTCAAGAGTATGGACATGTTGCCGAGAATTGTATTAGAACACATTTCAAAGGTGACTATAGTAGATGGTTGAGTCAAACTACATGTTTTAGCTAATTGAAGACTAGTCACATTAGTAGAAATTACCCAACAAGGTCAAAAGCACCTAGAAATGAATTCAATAAAAGAAAAGGAAAGGTTGATGTTGAAGAAGTCAAAGTGCAGATGAAAAAGACATGGAAGAAAAAGGAAGATTGCAACACATCAAGTTTAGATGGGATCACACCACCCCCAACTAGGCAATCTGGAGGTATGTGTGGAAATGATATTTCAAAGTTCAATTATACATTGTTTCCAAGGATTCAATTACAAAAAGATCATATATGCATAAAGTAAGATGCAAAGTATTGGTTAGAAGAAATCAACAAGTTTTCATGTTGCTACCGAGCATGAAAAGTTTCACTGTTGCTACCAAGTGAATATTTAGTTGAGGCCGAGCTATCAAAGGTGATAGTGTTGGCCGAGCTCATTATGGTTGCTAAGCATGGTAGAAATTACATGGAAGCCGAGTGAGTCAAAATTACTATTAGAGCCAAGTTGACAATTGTGTAAGCATTGAGCATTTATTGTGAAGTTTCAAGGGTTATATGGTCATTTTTTTACTCATTTGCAATCATTCAAGATTGAAGAGAGTTACAAAGAGAATAAGGCAAATTGGAGAAATTGATTCAAGTGTTTGCATACTAGATTTAACTGCTACTTGGCACCAAACATTAGATTTTTCAAGTTATTTATCGTGTGCCAAGGTACGTTGTTTGAATTTATGTAAACCCTAGATAGTTGTAATGGCACCTAGCTCTTCTTCTACTAAGGCTAAGGAAGGAAAATAAGTTTTTAATTTACAATTGATTAGTAATGAGATTACACAACCATATTTTGGGCAATTCCTGATATTGCATATAAAGGAGATCCATCTGGTGCATTATCTATGATACCACCACAAGTTTTAATGATACAATATGTAAGGTGTTGCTACACTTGTAAGGTAGGGACTATAGGAGACATTAAAACTAGATACATGTATGGAAAATTGTGTGAAAATGGAGTGCTAAAAGAGGAAAACAAAATTGTAGAAAGAAAAGGGTTAACTCATGCCATAGGTTTTCCTAACGTATTCAAGATGGAGTGGATAAAGATAGTTTTCAGCATAATACACGACAACTTTGTATCATTAGAAGACAACCCTATCAAGATCACAAAGAGGATTATTCAAAGAGTAATAGGGTATCCTACCCTAGACAAATAAAAGACTATGAGTGATGCAAAAGAGGCAATTGAGAAGAATACTAGACTAGTCTGGAACAAGAGAGGGATGACCATAGACACAATCACTGATACCCTAATTGCATTTGTAGTAAGAGTAACACATAAGTTCTTTCAATCTAGCAGATTGAACAATGTACCATGTATAATTGTGGATTTAGGCTATAAGATAGTAAAGAAGAACCATTCTTATGACCTTGCTAAGTTACAACTCCAACAATTATCAGAAAACTTGGGAGCCATAAGAAATACAAAAAAATCACAATGAAAATTTGGTTCAATACTTGTTTGTATATTTTTCTATGTGTAGAACACTTTTCCCTCATTTGGAAAAGTTGCTTGGAAGACTAACAGGTCTGTTGCAATGCAGATTGGAGAATAAATAGAGCAACTTGGAGATAATTTTGAGACTATAATGACAAGTTATTTTGAATACTTTAACAAGTCAATGAAACATAGACTAAGAATACCAATGTCACTAGTAGAGAAACATTACAATGATGTTTATTTTCTAGTTGATGTTGATTTCACTTATGTTCAAGCTACTATTCCAAGGGTTAGATGGCTTAGGCTATTTCCTTATGAAATTAATGTGGATGAGGCATCTACAACCATTACTGCTTTACTGGTAGAGAAAGTAGATAAGAAGGCTACTAAATTTGGAAAATATGATGTAGCCAAGTCTAAAATCACAATGGACTTGAAGAATTTTGTGGTGAGGAAGAAGAACAAAGTTGTGAAAAATCTCAAGGAACAATTTGGTGAAGAGGTAGAAGGAGATGAAGAGGAAGAGGATAATGAAGATTATGAAGAAGATACACTTGCCCAAGCACCACTAAATCTCACACTAGATCAAGGTGAGGACCAAGGAGAAGAAGAAGAAGAAGAAGAATTTGATGAAGGTGCCAAGGGAGAAGAAGCCAATGAAGCACCTATTGCTATATAAAAGAAAAAGAGAAAAGAAAATAAGATAACAACAAACAAACCCAAGAAAGTTCTAAAACCTTCACAACAAAAGCCTACAATTCCTGTCACCAAGGCTAGCACAAGAGCTACTGCTAAGAAGACTCAAGAAGTTGAGAAGCCTAAAGGCAAGAGAGATAGTACAACTACTAAGGAAGATGAACCTGAGTAGATGAAAAGGAGGAAATATATAGCTTTGGCTGAATTAGATGAGGAGAGGACCAAGCTAGATGACAATAGCCAATTCAAAGTGGTATTTCATAGTCCCTCTTTTGATTTGGACAAGTTGTGTGATAATATAAAAAATAATGCTGATTTATCAAGGTTCACACATGTTGAGTTTGAAAAACCTGGTAAAATAGAAATGAACAAGGTTGAGGAATCTATGTACAAAATGATGGCCACATTCAAGAATACTCCTATTAAGCTTTCCAACTCTCTACCCAAAAGTCTATATGACAGAGTTGAACAAAGATGGCAATTCAATTTAAATACTAAAAGGAATATTAGGGAGACTACTCTTGCCAGAGTAATGCTAGAAATAGATAAGTCATCTATGACTAAGGCCATTAATAAATAAAAGGGGAGATTTTCTCCAAAATACAGAGCCTTTAACATTTACAAAATAATTTTGAGGAAGTTGTCAAATAGAGCACCCAAATATGGAAGGTTATCTATGGGTCATAGATAGAAAAAGATACTTAGAAAGCACCTTTGGAAGTAGGTGAAGACAAAGTTGGAAAAGAGATAGTTGAGCTAACAAAGGAAGAATTTGTAAGGGAAGGACATAAGGAAGGAACTGCGAAAGAAGTAGATACATAGGCTACAATTGAAGAAGAACAATAACACGATTAGAATATACTAGAGGTACATATGCCAAATGCCAGTCCTCTCATGTGGAAAAAGAAGATCAACAAGAAGAAATGGTAAAAATAAAGTTTGTCTCTTACAACACCACTCAGAACATCAATCGCTTAACAAAGGAGGCTATGAAGAAGATATTGATTGATTCCACCACCAAGGAAAAACTATGCAACCATCTTGTATTAGTGAGTGTGGATGAGATTGAGAAGGAAGAATTGGCATATGTAGGGGAGAAAACCCAAGAATTATACATTGCCCCCCTCAATCTATAGAAGTGCAACCTAAAATGCCTATTGTAGTATATCAAAGGAAGGACACAGTGACATCACATGTCAACATGTTGGTGCAAAATGTTTAAGTACAAGCAGTTTCAACAGTTGAGAAAAATGGGACTACCAATCCAAACAAGTTAGGAAGCCAATCCCACACCTACAACACAAGCACAAGGTGAAACAAAGATCATAGAAAAGGAGAAGGATAAGACTAGAGATTCGATCTTGACTATGAAACTAGAGGAACAAATATCAATTTAGACACTGGTTACCCTACCAGAAACTTCTACTCCTATTCCTAGTCAAGCACTTTATAGGAAAAGTGTAGAAGCTACACCATTGTAGTCATTAAGACCTAGTCCTAGTACATCTAAGGTTGATGAGGTTACATCTTATGGTGATATCAACTTAGATGAGATGACTAAACTTCCAAAGTTTCATCTTGCATCAATCACCATAGAGAAAATGAGCATATTGCAGGATACTCTAGCCAGAAAGAAACACCAAGAACTACTTAGAAGGGAGCATAGACAAAAATGAGAACTAAATGACATCAAGGACATATTTCTTGATGCATTCAACCTACCTACACCTGATGAAGAAAAGCCAATCACTAAGTAGTTGGAAAACATTGTGGAGAAGATAAATGATGAAGACTTGGACACAAATGTAAAATTACTCGAATGGTCTAAGTAGAAATTTAAAGACAAGGTAAATGAAAAGATATCTAGTACTATTTCACTAAGCCAAGTTGAGTTAGCAACCAAAATTGACGGTGTAAAGAAGGTTTTGGAGAATATTTTCTCTCTTTACACCAAGTTGTGTGATGTAACTTTGTTCACATAAGAAGTGTAGAGACACATTGACCACCTAGAGGGAGATTTGAAGTCAATAGGTAAAATCCTACAACAATCTCCTAGTCAAAGTCAATCTCATTTTAGAAATTTGCTGTTAGCATAAGGTTAGTTAGCAACATTAAAAGCTCAAGATGCCAACATTTGAGCTACAATGATCAACATCCAGTCCATGTTGACCCCTCGCATGAAGGTTTTGAACAAGGAACTAATCTTTATAGAAACATTGATGAAGAAAGATCCCCATCTTTCTACTCATGAAGGCCTGGTTAACCTTGCTACCAAGTTAGATATTCAAATTAAATATCTAGAGGTAGTGTGTGACAAATGGGATGCAACACTAAAGCTTATAATGGAGGTCCATTAATCATTCTTGGACAAACACACTATTCATGCACCCCCCATGACATACGTGTCAAAAAGGGGGAGAATGAATTTTGAAAAAGAAAAAAGGGGAGAATGAATAAATTTTGGAGGAGACAAAACTAAAAGGGAGTCAATAAAGAAAAAAAGCCAACCCAATGCACAATAGTGCAAAAAATTTACTCAGTAGGAGTATTTAGATTTAAAAAAGAAAAATCAACTTAGGGGGAGTTATAAAAATTTGAGGTATGATTGATAAGTCACAAGTTTTGCTAAATTTTAAAGTTTTGAAATTTTGTATGTAAGCCAAGTACTGAATAGAGATTATCTAAGTTATGCTCATAAGTTGAGGTTATTTATACATGACCAAGTGTTTTTACCACCCATGTTAAAGGGGGAGATTATTAATCTCAGATTGGTTTTGACATACGAGTGACAATACACTTAAGCCAATTACTAGATAGAACTTAGTTCATGCTAAACAATTTGTATTATGAGCATAAGTTGTTAGATAATGCATACTGAGCAGGATATATAGTATGTGTCGAGTAAATAGTAAGTGCTGAGTCACTCAAGTGCTAAGCAGATAGTTGATGCTGAGTGATTCAAATACCTAGTGATCAATGGATGTCGAGTCATTTAGAGGCCAAGTTACAACATTGAAGATACAGTGGATGCCAAGCATCAGAGATTTTAAGTGCTGAGTAAAATATTTTTGGACATAGTTGTTTGTAACGACACAAAATTATATGTAAACTATTTTTGAGCTAACTTAAGGATTGTTTTGCAATTTTAGATGATAAGAACAAATCTATATTGAGGATCCCTATGTAGTAAATGTAACCAATCAATTAAAGGGATGGATTAATCAAAAAAATAGATGAATCACAATCGTTGATTCATACCTAGCCTAAGTCACCTAGGTCTTCTTAAGGAAGGAAAACCCTAAAACATTGTATTTGCAAAGAGATAAGTTTGCATGCACAAATAGAGCATTCATGGTGACTAAGGAGTTGTGATAATCATCAAGTTATAAATTGAATAATCTGATAGAGGAGAGTAGAGGAAATAAGTTAGAGGATAGAAGTGATACATTTGATCAGAGAGGATCAAAGATACTTGCAATGAGGTGATCTATTATCTAGTAGCAGAGTGCTAACTATACGATCATTTTTAAGACATTATAATAGGTGAATCAGTTAAATCTCTTAACAGAGTAGTCCTAATAGGCTATTGTAAATCCTTTAACAGGGTGTTTAGTTCATTGTAAGTTTAAGTCCTTTAATAAATCACACTTCTAACATGGTGTTGAAATCCTTTAATAGAGTAAGATCTAACAATCTTGTAAGCCTTTAACAGGGAAGACCTTTCACAGGGTAGATCATAGTTTATGATCAAACATTGTAACCTTCATTGGATACACTTTATAATTGCAGTAGTGAAGATTTGGGTGTCATCCCCATCCTATTTTTACCTTCTCATTGGAGGGTTTATGGGTAACCAAATATCTTGTATCATATATATGTTGAATGTTTATTTTATTTCATGCTATGGATGAACATGCATAGTTTGGCATTTCAGTTTAGATGCAAATTGTGAGATGGATGTGTGGTGAATGTTTTAAGGATTAAATATTTGAAGGAATGGTTCACCCACTTTCCTATTGTATTTCCAACACCCCTTAGCACCTTTTTAGTCCATCCAGTGCCTTTTATAGGCCCAAATGCCCTTTTTGAGCCTGTAATGTCCCCTTTTGGGACATTTATTTTATTCCCTTTTTTCATCCATATGAGTTTATTAATCTTCCTATCTGATGCCCCTTTCATTGTTTGGTATCCTATATTTATATGCATATCTCCAAGAGTCATGCCCCTACATTAATATTAATTATATTAATAAGATAATCATATTATATATTAATTATGATTATATAGCATATTCCTTGTTATATTTAATCATATATATTAATTAATATAGTATTTTAATATCTAATATATAAAAGTATATATATATATATATATTGTATACTCATATAGTTATATGATAATATATATAATAATATATATATTCTTAATTTATATACATTATTAATCATTTAAATATAAGTGTAATACTTATATTATACTTATCTATTATTAGATTATATATGTCATGATGGGGATATCATAGTCCTCCCCTCTCAAATTTGCTTGTCCTCAAGAAAAATTATTCATACACAACTCCTTCATAGATATAAACATATTTGCATACAAAAGTCCAAAAAAATCATCTTAATGAGTGAACACACAAAGAAAACATGGTGTAGATAGGTGAAGACACAAAGTATACATGATGCAAACACATCATACATTCTTTATAATTTTTCTCAATTAAGTAGAGTAAAGGGAATGATATAGTTCCCCAATACATCTTTTGATTGTGGATCTTGCACACACAAATAGTTATTAGCATGTACATGTATATAATAGCTTCAAAGAAAAGATTACTCATGATAAATTAGTTTTGAGAAAATATCCTACCAAGCCCAAGAGTGGAACTTTGGCCCTCTTGGCCTTGATGGCAGCCATTGACATCCATCAAGGTGGTCTACTTGGCAGATTCTTAACTGAATTAAGTTGACATGATGTCAAATCTTAACTTAACCAAATCTAATCCCAGGAGTGGAACTTTGGCCCTCCTAGCCTTGATGACAGCCTTTGACATCCATCAAGGTGTTCTACTTAGATTGTAATCTTATTCTTCCTACCTAAGCCCAAGAGCAAAACTATGGCCCGCTTGGCCTTGATGGCAACCTTTGAAATCCATCAAGGTGGTCTACTTAGGAGGTAATCTTATTCTTCTTAAATGTCCTACCTAAACCCAAGAGCAGAACTTTGGCCCTCTTGGCCTTGATGGCAACCTTTGACATCCATCAAGGTGTTCTACTTAGGAGGCCATTTTATATCCTTTCTATCTCAATATTTTATTCTTCATCTTTCCTTAAGATTGGATCTTGTCATCCTTCAATTTTGATGGTAAGATGACTCCTTCCAACCAAGATCTACTTAATAAAACAATTTGCAAAATTTATATTAGTGATTTGGTTATATAATGTTGTTAAATAAGATTGAAAATTTAATAGTAACTTTGACTTAAGATTACAATATCTTCTAACTAAGTAAAGATATTTATATTCAATATAAAATAACTTAGGAAATAGAACTTATCTTTATTCAGAGAAATGTGCTTGAAATTTATGCAGGTCATTATAAACTTTATTATTTTATTACTTATTCTCCTGGAAGCTTGAGTCTAAATAATAGCTTGTCACAAATGAGTCCAAACATAGAGAGACATGTTGAGTCTCAAGCTAGATTAGGAGTTCTTCCTTAGACACATGTCACTCCATATTTATGCTCCCTTATTTCCTTTTTAAAATCTCATAATTTTTTGATTGGTAGTGGCTCATAGATTTAACCAGTAACCATGTAGTGATCCAAACATTTAATATGCTCTTTATATATAATATACATGACTCTTCAAAGAACCATCATGTCTTTATTGTATCCAATGACTTCTACTTCAGACATATAATATGGCCATCATATTATGATTTTAATATAATTTTTATGCTTATATGTTTTTTTAATGTCTTCTTTTTGATAATTCTCCTTTTCTGGATAATGCTTTATTTCGTGAATTGGTAATTAAATTTTAATTTATCTGCCAATGAGATAGTAACATGTGAATGGTACGAAGTAGATGGCAACTGGAAAATTTGAAACAAGACCGAATGTTTATTTGTTACAGACGAATATATTGGTAGAATTTTTCCTTTTGTTTTTCCTATTAATGGGCTTAGACAAGAGCTTTATTTCCATGAATTCTTTAGCCATGCTATATTTAGTTCAATCATGAAAGATTTGATATTTCTAGTGATGGGTCTTGTGTTTTTAATGGTGGTTGTGATGCGTCAATGGCAAATATACATTCAACTACAATAGATTTAGTGCAACTTAATTTAGGTTAAATTTTCTCCATGCATATCTGGTTATTCCCATCTCAGATATTGTGCATTTGATGGTAGATATAACATTCCAATGGTAAATTGAAGCATTGGTTTTGCTTGTAATACTTACTATTGTTTCTTAGCTAGTTACCTCTGTATTGCTGATCACAGTATCAATGTTTTTGGTGGTGAAATCAATATTTTAGTATTTAATAATAGACCTCGTGGGTTCAATGGAAAATGTGTGTGTTTCCTGCAATAGATTTAGGGCATCACAATGCATCTCAATGTTTCTTGTAGCATATTTGGCATTCCCACTACCATATTTAGTGTTTTAAGATATATTGGTACTAGTGGTATAGCTAATGCCTTTGTATTACATATTGTATAAAATAATATATTATTCAATAACATTGTTCATAATTAGGAATTATAATTTCTTTGCAGTGATTGCTAAATTCTGTGATCAGATTGAAAGTTAAAGTTTCATCCAGATGTGGATCAACATGTGTATGATTGAAATGACAAAGCATCCAGTAATAGAAAGTTGTGTCTATGACGACCAAGAAAAATTGAAAGAATAATAGCATTAGTAGAACCAAGTTTTAGGTTTCTTTTTATTTGCATTATTATACACAGGCTGGCAGGATCTGTGCTCTGATACCACTTGTAATGTCCCCTTTTGGGACATTTATTTATTTCCCTTTTTTCATCCGTATGAGTTTATTTATCTTCCTATATAATGCCCTTTTCATTTTTTAGTATCCCATATTTATATGCATATCTCCAAGAGTCATGCCTCTACAATAATATTAATTATATTAATAAGATAATTATATTAATAAGATAATCATATTATATATTAATTATGATTATATAGCATATTCCTTGTTATATTTAATCATATATATTAATTAATATAGTATTTTGATATCTAATAAAAAAAAAATAAAATTAAAAAAAATACATATATTGTAAACTCATATAGTTATATGATAATATATATATATATATATATATTCATAATTTATATACATTATTAATCATTTAAATATAAGTATAGTACTTATATTATACTTATCTATTATTAGATTATATATGTCAAGATGGGGATATCATAGAGCCACCTAGCACTTTTTGGCCTTCCAGAGCCTTTTGTAGGCCCAAAGTGCCCTTTTTAGTCCACACGCCTTTTTCATTGACCTCCATAAATATCCATCTTAGAAAACACCTAGAGAAAAATCTAAACTTTGGCCCTCACTTGTTTGTAAAGGCTACCAACATACACATAATTCTTCAATCAAGTTCTACCTGCAATTTGTGAGTTAGAGCTTCTCACTTTTCCCACCTCATACACTTCTACTCTCCAAATGTTGCACAAGTTCATATTCATCTTTCATTGAGAGCCCACTTCTAATTTTGTTAATTTCTAGTTATTACACATAAGTGAAGGTTAACATTCCTCTAAATATCCCATTGTTCACAGTTTTTATGGATTCCAACTACCTTCCTCTCTCTCAAAAATACCAAAAACATCCAAACAATTTCATAAAATATAAAAAACATCCAATTTTTAAAAATAAAATATCCAAAACATCCAAAAAAATTTCAAAAATCCCCAAAACATCCAAAATATATCAATAAAATATCAAAAACATTGACAACCTTTGACAAAACCAAAAAAAAAAAAAAAAGACACTTTCAACTACATTACACATGGATTCACAAGCTGTGCAAGTATATCCTTTTCGTTTGCCATAGAAAACACACTTTTTATTTATTTTAATGGCATAGGTACAAGTACATCCAATAGAACACTCATTCTGGCCTTCCTTGTGGAGGTGGCATGCTGGGATTTTTGGATGGGGGCATCCCCCCTGATGTCATCCCTGATAATGAAGCTCTTGGCATGGATCCCCCTCACGACATCCATTGGTATCAAGAATTTCCCATTGTGCAACTAAGCATTCAACAGTTTCTTAAATTATCTATCTATAATTTGGGTCTCCTGTCAATGCTCCATTAAAATCAACTGATAATATAGCCCCATATAGTAGGTGGCTTTACAGTGTACTTTTATAGTCCTTTGCATATCTGTGAATACATTTCCCACCAGTTTATTGATACCTAGTGAAGTAATCACTCATCGAGCCATGCCACACTCCTGTTGCATCTATTTAGTTGCCATCCTCTAATGCTCTACATTTTTTTCATCTCACTAAGTCACTGCTGTAGCTGCCTCACCCTTCCCTCACTCTTTGTCAATTGCTCTTGCATCTGTATTAACATGGTGTTTATTGTTTAAACCACATCCTTAAAAGACTCCAAATGCACATGGAGTAACACCAAATCATTTTGTGCACTTTCCAAACCCTCATGTGCCATCCTTAAAGCATCCTGGAATCTTTTTGCATGTGCTCACTCAACTTGAAGCTCTGCATCGTACCCTCTACTCATGACCGTTCCACTCATAGCTTAGCTTCCAACAATCACACTTGTGCTCAATCTGCATTCAACACCACATGAAGCCATCTAGCTTTTGTTTGCACTACATCCTCAGAAGTTTTATCCATCAAACCTAACAAAAATGTGACTTCTTGCTCTACACTCTTTGTCTAGACTCCCTCCATGGCCAACACTCTCACAACTCCTCCACTTTCCTTATTTCTTGCACTGCACCTTAGCCTCTAACTTTGGCTCAGCCACACCTAATGTGACCATCTCCTCACTTGTTGACCCTTGTGTTGGGATTAAGAGGCTAATCAACTGAGTCACTACACTTGTCACCTCACCCATACCGACATCGTTAGTAGTCTTCTACACTTTCCATGTGATCTTCCTAGGAAAGTCAACTTTCCCCACTCTAATTGATCCTTTGAGCACACTTTTTGTTGCTCTTGGAGGACTACCTTCTACCTGTGTCATATGATCGCTACCCATTTCCTCCTGCAATGCTTGCTGCACTGCACTCCTTGACAACACTAAAAATGTTGATAAGGGAGATTCTTCCACCCGTACTTCTAAGCCCCCATGTTATGTTTGCCCAAGTTCTATTTGACTTGACTCACCACATTCATGTATTAGTGCCTCAATCTTAGGTTGATACACCAGTTCATTTGATTTATGATAGACATACTTTTCCCTTCACCCTTTGCTCACCCATCCTCCATGACTAACATCCCCCATCTCTGCCTCTTGCTATAACTGGTCTGGTGAGCCCCCTATGCTAACAACCTTACACTTCCTTCATTTTCCCCATGATTAAATCTCCACACAACTGTGATACTTATTTTCTTCATCATGCTTCATTTGACATACACATACTCCTCTATTTATGGCCATTACTCAACCAACATCACTCTTCTTTAGCTTTACCACACATCCACTCTACACAACATACCACATCAGTCCCAAGTACACTTACCATTGCACTACCATTACTATGCCATGATATACCTACTTATTCACCACTGAAACATATCTTCCAACATAATCACCATGCATCTTGTTGCAAAATTTCCACTATTATACTCCATGACTTGTTACAAGAATCATCCAACCACTTTTGTACACCAACAATTAAAAAAACTTTACATTAATGCACACAACTATCTACATAATGGTTTACAAATATTGGCTTTTTCACTATCATGTGCTTCTAGTACCTCAATGATGTATTTGACTAGAGGGACTGGGATGAAGCCATGGCCTTTTATTTTCTTTCAATTTTCACTATTCTAATCCATTGATCTTTTACTTTTATGCATTATTGGTGTCCACTTGTAAGTGTCTCCTCTTGTTTGGAAGGCCATGTGTACCTTGACCAATTCTGTATAACATATTAGGTGAGGTTCCTTATCTGATAGGTCTCTATTTGATTGTATTTTTTCTTTCATTGGAACACAATTTTTTTGTTAATGGGTATCACACTTTTCCTATACATTATTTGTTCTCTTTGGAAATGATCTGCATGATAGAGCATTCATATTACCATATCCAAGCTAGTGGTGATTGTTCTATATCACTTTTATTTAGGAGCTCAATGATGACATTTAATTTACATCTCTTTACAAAATGTGATAGTTAGCTGCATTCATCTAGATTGCATTTCATATGGGGTTCCTTAACACAAATGGTTGACACAAAAATGGGAAATAAATAGAATGTATCACACACCATTACCCAATGGATTAATAACAAAACTGAAATGTGTCAACAAATGACTGACAACAACATCACCATCCCAATGAGCTTTCACCATCTAAGTATCATGGATTTTGTTTTTCATCACCACATCATCACGTTTGATCACACTTCATTCCCTCATTATCTCACACCATTCATGTCGTCTATTGTAAATTTTTTGTCACTATTTCCTCCCATCACATTTCTATTTCTTCCATTATCAATCATATTCTATTCATTCACTAGTTCATATTTCTCCCTAGTGTCTTGAGGCTTCTTTGTGGCTTTCAAATCTCAAAACTTTGAGTTGCACTTCTATCTCCTTACATTCATTTCACCTTCTTCCATCATTTTATTTTTTCATTACATTTTCATTTTCTCCTTCTTTCACCATTTTCTTACATTCATTTTTTCTTACCCACATCATCTCATATTCATTTCATCAATCATATTTAGGATTAAACCATAGACATAAATAAAAATTATATGAAAATATAAACAATATCAAAAAATAATAGATCAAATAGAAAAAAACAAGACACCAAGATTTAACGTGGTTCACCCAATCCCTAGTCTACGTCCACCAAACAACAAGTTTGATATTATTATGATCTAGTGATTACAACTTGATTACAATCCATAATCCCTTATAGCTGAATACTGCCACAAGAACCAATTTTTACATCACAACAACGAAACAATCCCTAACCCTAAGCTCTTTTATACAAGTATTTTTACTGCTTTAGGGTTATAATTGATAATTACATGTCGGCTCAAAATCCTAATAAAATAGGGCCCAAATTTCTTTTTAAAAAGAATTTATGAAGTATGAATAGTGCTTTCCTGATCATTCACCACAAACTAACACATATTTCGTTAGATTCATTTATTCTAAATCATCTTCATTACATCATTTCATTTTCATTTTCATTTCCTCATCACATTTTAGCTTCACTATATTATTTTCTTATCATCTTCATTTAAACTTCATTTTATGCTATTTCATATTCATTTTATGCCTAAAAGAATTTATAAAGTATATACAATACTTTCTTGATCCTGTAGCTATGCCACTATGCCATGAGGCTCTCACTAGATCAAACCACCATGGACACTATTGTTCTTTTATTCAAGTTAAATCTAGAAGACCAACCAAAGCTGAAGAGGAGTTAAACTTCTCTCTTGTTATGACCTTTGTAAACATATCTTTTGCATTTTCATAAATATTTATTTTGTCCAGCTTTAACTATCCATCATCCAAAACTAATCGAATAAAATGGCACCACAACTGTATGTGTTTGGTCTTTGAATGCAGAGCTGAATTCTTTGCAAGATGAATGGTACTTTGACTATCTATAAACAAAATATTATCCTTTTGAGGGTGTCCCAATTCTTCCAAGAAGAACTAAAGCCATATCATCTACTTCACTGCCTCTGTAGTAGCAACATACTCTGCCTCTGTAGTGGAAAGCATTAACCTTCTATAACCTAGAAGCTGAGCTCACAGTTGCCCCACCAATAGTAAAGACATAACCTATAGTACTCCACTTGGTATCAATATCTACTGCCAAATCTAAGTGAACATAGCCTTGTAAATTATAAGTAGAGCCCCTAAAGTGTAAATACTTATTGGATGTTCCTCTCAAATATCTAAGAATCCATTTGATTGCATGCCAATGCCCAATTCCTAGATGACTCATATACCTTCTAATGACTCCCATTGCATGTGCAATATCTGGCCTTGTACATACCATAACATACATCAAGCTTCCTATAGTTGAAGCATATGGTACCTTTGACATCTTATCCTCCTCTTCTTGTGTCTTGGGACACATCTCCTTAGTCAACTTCAAATGATTAGGTAAAGGTGTGCTGACATCTTTAATATTCTCTATAGAGAAATGTTGCAACACCTTCTCAACATAATTATCCTAAGATAACATCAATTTCTTGTTCTTCCTATCTCTACAAATATTTATACCAAGGATTTATTTTGTTGCCCCCAAATTCTTCATAGCAAATGCATGTGCTAACTGGCATTTTAGCCCCTTAATTTGATCCATGTTAGACCCAGCTACAAGCATATCATCAACATATAAACATAAAATAATGTAGCTATCATCATCCAACCTCTTAAAGTAAATGCAATGATCTAAATGACACCTACTATATCCATGCTCATGAATAAAACTGTCAAATTTTTGATACCATTGCCGAGGTGCTTGCTTCAAGCCATATAAACATTTCTTCAATTTGCACACTAATTTCTCCTTACCTTTGACCTCAAATCCCTATGGATGAGCCATATATCTCTTCATCCAAATCATCATGAAGGAAGGTTGTTTTAACATCAAGCTACTCTAAATACAAATCTTCAGTAGCCACAATACTTAAAACAATATGGATAGAAGTCATCTTAACAACAGGAGACACTATCTCATCAAAATCAATTCCTTTTTTCTATGCAAATCCTTTTACAACTAACCTAGTTTTAAATATTTTCTTACCTCCATCCTCTTCTTTTAACTTGTAAACCCACTTATTCTGTAAAGCCCTTTACATGTAGGAAAATTGCATAAGTTGGATGTCTTATTTTTCAACAAAGAGTCCATTTCTTCTTTCATTGCAGACTCCCACTAAATCTTAGTATCCACCTGCATAGCTTCATCATAACATTCAGGTGCACCAACATTGGTTTGCCTCACAATAGGTGTATAATAATCATGCTCAAGGCCATGCTTAGGAATAGTGTATTCAATCTAAGGATTATTTTCTCCACTATCAGGTACATTTAATATTGTCAACCCAAGGACATATACTTGAAATGGTCAACACAATATGTGCACTAGGTCTCTTAATGAGTCATTATGCTTATGCTGTAGGAAAGTAACATGAAAGGTAAAGAACCTAAACTATTGCTACAGGAAACTAACATGCTTAGCTCTTAACTGAAATGAATACTAGAAATGTAATGAAATGCTAACATATATTCCAACTTAGCTAATCTATTATAACTGTTCTCACAGATACTACAGGAACATTCACAAAGTATGATGCTACAGGAAGGAACTTACAACTTCTACCTGTAATACTAGAAATTCTTGAAAATAAATCTATACTACTCTAATCTAATCCACCTCCCAAGTTGGCCCCCTTGGTTGGCTTCTGCTAATCTACTAACACAAGATATAAGCCAAAAACTATTTCATTACATTTCATAAATTCATTACATGGGAAAAATACATAGAACTGTAAAAAAAACTCATTGCAATAGTTAATAGTTTGTTTTTATAAAATTTCTTCTTCTATCCCTAACACAATTGGTCTAATCCCTATAAATAAAAGATTGACACTTATTCCAAAATAGAAGAGAAAACAAACTAGCTAAAAATATGTAGGTGAAAAAGAAGGAAAGATAACCACTCAAGGTGGAAAGAAAAGATAATGGCTCAAGGCAAGAATAATAAAGTCTCAACAACCACTTTGACATAATAATAAATGCAGAGAATGTAGTAAGTCTTCATATCTCCTCCATACTCGCAGCTGTGTCCTTTGGTAATGTTATGATTTTTCTCCACCATGGCTAAACCTCACCATCTTTTCTCCTTGAATGCTATTGGATATCTTCAACGCTCATCTTTGAATTCTTCCAATCATCTTCAACTTCATTGCTAACAAGTTAGTTATAATGCAAAGATATTTGCAAATAAGTATTATGAAATTAAATTAAAATATAAGAACACACATTCTGATGATTATATGAAATACTACATCATATATATAATATTGGCAAAAGATGACATAATATCTACCCATAGGTTAATCATTGGTTTAGGTAAACATAAGTTCACAAATGTCTTGATGAAAATAAAATAGAGTGTTAAACAAAGTGTTTAAAACTATCATAAAATAGAGGCAATAATTACCCTGATCATCTGCCCCTTGGTAAACTGATGCTTGTCCTCAAGCATTGCATTTCCTAGTCAGTGACTTGAATTCCCTAACTTCAGTCCTTCCTTTCCTACTGCTCTTGAAGGTATAATATAATCCTCATGTTCTTTCCCAAACCTCCCTTCTATTTTCCTCCATAAGTTAATCTAAACTAGTCCCTAAGAACTTCTTCTAGTTTATTGCTCTCAGCTATTAATGGCAGGGGCTCTGTTCTTTCCTCGTCTCTATAATTATTCAATTTCTTATCATAGTTTGTTTCATTATACATCCAAGACATCAAAGCCCTCATATGTATATCCCCTATATAGAGTAAATAATTCCATTGGGTTTCTGATGGAATAATAAAATTGTGCACATATAATTCACAAAGAAAATTCTATTGTCAGGATGGCAGAGTCTGGTATAAACCATAGAATTCCTAGGCTGATTTGAATTTTGCATTTATATTCTTAAGGGTTAGCATAAGTTGGAATAAAAGAAATTGTTCCATTAAACACAAAGCATAAATCCATGGTGGTTGTCTATAGGCAAGTGGTTGATCAACCAATTTGAGGGCATGATCCATCCTTTATTTTTGATTTGTTAATTATTCTTTCAAATCTATAATTTTTGCACTTAGAGACACTATGTCTTACTTCATTCTCTTCCTCTATTCTTCCTATACGGCTGCAACAAGCATTTGAAAAAAGAGTTTCTGTAGGGTAATGGAACCACTGTCCTCTTCAAGGTATCTTTTCCTCTTTCTCTGTTCCCTTCATAAATGTTCTACAAAATCAATAAGCCATGTTGATTTATAGGGAACTAGGGTAGTGTTTGGATAAAATTGCTTAGGAACTATTTCATCTCTACAGCTTGAAGTACTTGGTTGATCTATTGAGGTATCATTTTGATTTTCATTAACTTCAACCCTACATTCCTCATTTGGGTTATCAAGAATGTTTGCAGTTTCAGGATGAGCAGGAGAGTTATCAGGAACAATTTGTACTAGGGATTCTTTAGTAGATGGCTTGGGTGAAGTGGATTCTTTAGAAATTTTTCCCTCTCATTTTAGGACTTCTTCTTACAGGGGTTTCTTCTTCATCAAACATCCTTGTGAATTCTATGGCTACTTCTTCATCAAATGCAATTAAACTTAAGAAATAACCTAACCAACCACACACATTAAATCTCCTCATTGCCTCAACATCTAAGAGAAAAATGGTATGCTCTATTGGTTCTCATCACTGCAATTGACTAATAATTTAAAAGACACTAGATCAATGGTAGTTAATTAGACAACTCCATTTTCAAAGACATAATTAATTTCATATGGACCCAACCATCTTGTCTGCAGCTTGCTTGGCATATCTTTAAATCTGGAATCATATAGTAGTGCCTAGTCACCAATTTGAAATTGTTTATTACTAATGTGGGAGTCATGCCATTGTTTCTTTTGCTTTCATATAATTTTAGTGCATTCCAAAGCAGCTTTGCGCATTTCATCCAATGAGTTAAGATGTAGAAGACATTCTCTTTGTGCTATAGGAAGTTCAATGTCCAACTCCAGTGCAGTTCTTAAAGTTTTATAGTCAAATTCAATGGGGAGCATTACTACTTTCCCATATAGGAGCTCAAATGGTGTGAATCTTGTAGTAGTCTTCCATGTTGTGCTGTAGGTCCAAACAACTTCTTGTAATCTGTTGGTCCAATCCCTATGGTACAAATGAACTATTTTTGTTAGGATGTTCTCTATCTCACAATTTGTGACTTCTACTTGCCCATTAGCTTGAGGGTGATAAGGACTTGATTTTTGGTGCCTGATGTTATATTGTTTCATCAGTTCTAAGATCAGATTAGATGTAAATTGCACACCTTGGTTAATGACTAGTTCTTTGGGTACACCATAGCGAGTACAAATTTCTTCATACAAAAATTCTGCAACTTTTTCATCACAAGCATGTTCATGGCTTTGATTTCAACCCATTTTGTTAGATAATTAGTACACACAAGGATATATGATTTCCCATTAGATGGAGGATCAATTGGACCAATGAAGTCCATGCCTCATTTGTCAAATGGTGTTAATGCCATCTGTGGGTTGAGAGGCATTTCATCTATTCTTGTTGGTTAGCCCATCCTTTGACACTTATCACACTTTCGTGTATAGTTGGTTGCATCTTTGTGAAGTGTAGGTGAATAGTAACCAGTTTTCAATATTTTCAAGGCTATTCTTTTTGCTGCAAAGTGCCCTCCACATGGTTCATTATGACATGCATGTAGAATGCCATATGTCTCATCCTCTCTCACACATATTCTCATAACTTGATAAGGTCTAGTGTAAAACAAGATATTATCTATCCAAGAGAAATGGGAACTTTTCTCTACAAGAAACTTCTTTTCCTTGTAAGAAAAATGTTCTGGCATTTTATTGGTTACGATGTAGTTAGAAATGTCTACATACCATGGAGTTTGAACAACAATATGAAATAAATGCTCATTTGGAAATGCATCATCTACTAGAGTAGTGTCATTATCATCATGATGGATTCTTGATAAATAATCAACTAAAATATTGGCTCTTCCAAGCTTATCAATGATAGTTATATCATATTCTTGCAACAATAGTAACCATCTTGCTAGCCTATCTATTATAATAGGTTTGTTCATGAGATATTTAATTGCTACATGATCAGTATGAACAAATATGGGATAGCAAGTTATGTAATGCCAGAATTTGTTCAAGGCATAAATTACTACTCACAGCTCTTTTTTAGTCACTGTGTAGTTTAATTTTGGTCCACGAATGCTCTTGCTAATATAATATATTTCATTTTCAAGATTTTGAGATTGTTGTCCTAGAACTGCACCTATGGCATAGTCAGAAGCACTTGTATATAGATATGAAAAGACAAATTCCAATCAGGGTCTTGTAAAATTGGGGTTGTAGTGAGAAGTTTCTTAAGCTATAGGAAGGCTTCATTACATTCAGATGTCCAACTAAATTCAACTTCCTTTGTGAGTAATTTATACAAGGGACTAGCTATTTTGTTGAAATCTTTTATGAAATGTCTATAATATCCAACATGACCTAGAAAAGATCTTACATCTTTCAATTTTGTAGGTATGGGCAATGTTTGAATTACCTCTATCTTAGTTGGATCCACTTGTATTCTTGCAATTGATATGAAATGACCAAGTACCAAAGCTTCCTGCATGAGCATGAAACATTTTTCACTATTAAGTGCCGAATTATGTTCTTGACACCTTATCAAAACTTTTTCAAGATTCATCATTGCTTCCTCAAAGGTGACTCCAAATGTTGTGAAATCATCCATATATATTTCCATACAATCATGTGATATATCAGCAAAGATGCTAATAACAACTCATTGGAACATTGCAGGAGCATTACATAGACTAAATGAAAAAATAGAGTATGAAAAAGTACCCCATGGGCATGTGAATATGGTTTTTTCTTTGTCTTTAGGAGCAATGTTGATTTGATTATAACCACTATACCCATCTAGAAAAGAGAAATACTTCTTTCCAACTAGAGTGTCTAGAACTTGATCTATAAATAGTAAAGGAATGTGATCATTTTTGGTGGCCTTGTTCAATTCCTTGTAATCTACACAAAATCTTCATTTTCCTCCCTTTTTGGGCACTATGACTAGGGGTGACACCCATCTACTATCAGATATAGGATAAATAAAACCAACATCAAGCAATTTTTGCAATTCAGTTTTAACTATTTCTTTAAGGCTCAGATTTATCCTTCTCTAGGGTTAATGGAGTGGTAGACACCCTTCATTGATGTATATCCTATGGGTGCACAATGTAGGAATCAACCCTTTCATATCACCATAGTCCCATGCAAAAGGCTTTTCATGCTTTTGAAGCAACTTTGTTCATTGTTCCATTTGTGTGGATGTTAATTTGGGTTAACATGGAGATTATGACCTATGGATAGTTCAATAGTAGTGGTAGACTCTATCATAGCAATTTTAGAGATTGGAATTTCTTCTAATACACGGTAAGAGTGGATGAGGAATGTCAGGTTCTTTGAGCAGAGTGCAATTCTCACCACATTCCTCATATGTGATTAATTCCAACATAGAACTTTCTAATTTATCTTTTTCTACCACACAACTATTAGTAAGAATACTTTGAAGTACTAAATCTTCCTCTTGGAGCTTTAGAAAGGATTGTCTATGTAATATCATGAGTTATACTATAGAATTTAACTCGTCTTCTTCATCCCCTAAATTTGGTTAAAAAAATGTGCTCAAATCTGGTAATGGTTGTGCTGGAGGATATAAATCAAATTTTTTTATTGCTTGGCCATTGGATATGGTCATATTCCCTGATCTACAACTTATATTTGCATCAGCTATAGCTAACCACGATCAACCTAGGATGATAGGGTAACTAGATAGATTAACTTTGGGGGATAGAATCATGAAGTCTATAGGATACTCTAGAGAGTCTAATGTTATAGCTATGTTTTCTATCATCCCATTAGGAGTGATAGTAGAACTGTCTAAAAGTTGCAAAATTGTTGGAGTAGCTCTTAATCCTTCTATTTTCAACTTCTTCATAGTGTCCTTGGTCATGAAATTTATAGCAGTACCAAGATCTATTAAAGTATTTTTAACAAACTACTCATTTATACTCACATCCACAACTGGACTACCTGGGTCAAAATATTTTGGTGTGATCAATTTTCCTAACATAGTGTTAGCCAATGGTCCCATAACATGGACTGTGGTGGGGTCATTTTTCTTCCTTCTAGGCTTCTTTAGGTAGGCATCTCTATAAGAATTTGGCTTAGGCCATAATTCACCCAAGAACTAAAGAGCTCAACACAAGCACACAATAGACCAAAATAGATAGAGTATGATCAGAATGATGACATTCATTCAATAACTCATTTAAGAGTATACTAGGAGTACCTGAATATAAAGGCCTCAGGAGAGCTTCTAGAATGCATAGAAGTCAACATCATGATATATCATACAACCAGGCACATGTCCACCAGATATGGATTATCCTCCATTAAGCACAGGATTAAGTGCGATGATGTGAGGATAAGCCTACAATGGTGTAGCATGCAAATCAGTGGAGTAGACAACATGTGCTAAATGAGGAGTGCAGATAATTGTGTTGTCAACATGACAACTCAGTAAATTATGCATACTCCTATGTTGTAGACACCATGTGCATAATTAGAGTTACGTAACTCAATGAGAGTACACAAACTCCTAAGTGTCACCTAAAATAATAATAAAATAATGCAAAATAATTAAATAATGCATTAACCTAAGTAAAACTTAAGTAAGTGTAATAAGTAAATACTTATTTACACCAACACCCACCCTTAAGTGCAACTTAGGGGAATGCCCTTAAGCTTACAAAATCTAGGATGCAATGCAATATGGGTCCTAGCTAAAAGGCCATGTTAGGTACCCATGTACATAATGATATGCAATCTCCCATAAAGCGAGGAAAGAAGGAAAACCTCATGGGAAAAAGCCTCCCCCAAAAAGAGAGATAAATAGGGATGCATAGATGGATGGAGTAATCAAGACCCCCCCATTTTGACATACATCCAATATATACATAAGAGAATGATGAGAAGAGGAAGAGAGATAGGATAGGCTCCCCCACCAAAGAAGAATGCCAAACAGTGACTGCTCCGATGAAGAAGCTGATCCAAGATTGTAGAATGGTGTTCCTCCCCTTAGGAAGAAACAATGCCAAAGGTACAAATGAGATGCTTCTGTTGTGTGTGGAAATAATCCCATTGATAAGTGATGTCTCTAAAACCTGCTCAACTGGCTGAAGAACCTGTCCCAAAGAACTGTCTGTCTTTGCAACTGATGAAGAGTCCTGCTACAATTGCTGATCATAAGTATCCACAATCACTTCAACCAGTGAGGATCGATCATGTAGAGAATGAACAAGAGAGTCTGATGGAGCCCTCATGACAATTGAAGAAGGTAATTTTGCATCAAAAAGAAAAGGAAAATCATCAATACTGTCCCCCAAATATGACACTGAACCTGTATCTAGAAGACTAGATGTACCCTACTATTCTGGACCTATCACTATGGCGATGTATGCATGTGGACTGAACTAATGAAGTGACCTCTCACTGTATCTATCGACAGAACTCCACATGTCTGAATTTGTTGAAGCACTATCGCTGGTGTCACTGTTAGTGTCCACACTATATGATGTGTGAAGAGGAGTAGAGGACAAGCTGGATGAACTTTCCTCAAAATGTACATCCTTCTCCACAAAAATGTGATGAGTCTCAGGATCTAGAAGTCTGTATGCCTTCACACTGTCTTCATAACCAATGAAGGTACAAGGCCGAGATGACTATGCCTTGCATCCCCTAGAAGATAGCTTTGACCATGCAGGACAACCAAAGACTCTAAAGTGTGTCGCAATAGGTTTTTAGCCACACCATGCCTCAAAAGGAGTTTTACCATCTAAGGATGGATGAGGAGAATGATTAAGAATGTGAGTGGCACTTGAGATTTCTTCAACTTCTAATGATGGATCTAGAGACTTGGAATGAATCATGCAACTTGCCATAGACTTAAGAGTTTGTATCCTCAAAGCTGCAACATCTATCTTATGTAGATTGAATGCTGAAGGAGTTTGAAGATCAATTCCCTCATGTCTGCAAAAGTCCTTAAGCCTTCTATTCACATCCATGTTTCCATTGTCCATGCGGAGTACTTTGATGGCCTTTCTGGATTTTTGTTCTACATGAGCCTTGAAGGCTAGAAACTTGTCCAACACTTCATTCTTACTATGCAAAAAGTAGACCCAAGTGAACCTTGAAAAGTCATCAACTAAGGTAAGTATGTAGTGACCTTGGCTGAATGCAAAAGGACCTGCTAATACCATGTGAACCATTTGTAGAACACCTGTTGCTCTAGAAGACTTCCCTCTTTGAAACTTCCCCTCTGGATGCATATCCACTAAATCTATTGTACATTTACCTTAGAAAAGTTGATTTGAGGTAGACCTTTGACCATGTGGTATGTGCAAAGTTGCTGAAGATTGCGATAGTCAAGATGACCATACCGCTCATGCCATAGTTGCATGTTTGAATTTGATTGAGATAACAAGGCTTTTGAAGAAGAATTGGGTACAAAATGAGAGAAAGAGTACAACCTCTTGTGATCATTCACTTTCCCCACTACAACCAAGGAATTGTCTCTAAGACTGTGCACTTGAACTGAGTCAGGAAGGAACTCAACTCTATGTCCATCTCCAAAGTAAGTGACTTGGTAGATTGATAGGAGATTTGAACTTAGGTTTGGAACATAGAGAACCTCTTGAAACTCTCCATTTTCCATCTCCACATTTCCTTTTCATTCAACTTCCATTTTTCTATCATTCCCCATGAAGATGTGTAGTACCTTTGAGTGATTCAATGAAGAAAAATCCTCCTTTGAAGAACCCATGTGATATGAGGCACTTGAGTCAAATATCAATTCCTTTGAAGAGTTTGAATTAGCCATGAGTGCTTGCCCTTTGCCCTTTGAATCTGGAGAAGATCCCTTCTCCTTGTAAGCATTAGGCAATGGAACATTATGTTGGTTAACTCATCAATCTTTTTAAGATAACACTCATGCTCTTCATGACCTATTTTCTTGTAATAAGCACACTTCTTCTTCTCCTTATTATTGTCCCCTTTCTTGTTGGAATTTGAGGACTTTCCTTATTGATTGGATTGTGGTGTTGTCTTTTCTACATCCTCAAATTTATCTTTCTTCCACTTCTTCTTACCCTTTCCTTTATTTGAAGATTGTGTAGCTGAATCTTGAGAACCCTCATTGGCCACCAATGCTTTGGACTGAGGTGATTTGAGAATCCCCATTGTTTTCAAATTATTTTCTTTATCATCCAACAGTTTTGCATATTCATCAAAAGTGACTTTCTTGTAGGCAAACCCTAAGGTAGTCTTTGAGGTGTTAAAAGAAGATACAAATGTGTAATACTTCGATGGCAGCTTGTTATGGATGAGATAGATCAGTCTGTCATCTTTGATAGAATTCCCACAATCAGTAAGTTTTGTCCTTAATTCATTCACCTTGATGATGAAGTTTTGTATTAAATCATATGACTTAAGATCTAAGGAAACAAGCTCATCTTCAATTTTGAACACATCCTCTTCAGACACTTTACCATAAAGGCTTTCGAGGGTATCCCAAGCTTCCTTGGATGTAGTACATTTCTTGATTTGATACATGATCTTATCATCTACCCCCAAACATATCACCTAGGGCTTTCCTATCCATTGCTACCCAATTTGAAATATCACTTGCAAACACATTATCACCTGCTTGTTTAGGAAGAGTACCATCTACATATTGTGAAACTCCATTATGCATTAAGTGATACAACATTTTGATTGACCACAAAGCATAGTTATGAGGAGATAATTTAGGAAACTTAAAGTTTCCCATAATGCAAAAAATGAAAAAAAGTGCATAAAGGAGAGAACACAACACCAAGAACACCCCCCCTTTTCACTAAATCAAGAAACCCACCAATTTTGGCCTTTGTGGAATTTGATTTTTCTTGTTAAAACTTTTTAATGGAGTACAAATCTGAAACTTTACAAAGTGCTACAATTCTGAAGCATTACAAAGCAAAGAAAGGTCCTATTGCTGAAAGTGACACTGTTGTCCACACAAAAATACAATCTGATTCTAGATCTAGAAAGTAGACAAAAAATACGCACTTTAAAAAAAATAGAATCTTTTTTCAACTCCAGATGTGCTTGTACGGAGCATTTGAAGTTGCAAAATGTAGGATTATCTAGTATAGTCGCTAAAAAAGGCAATTTTTTAACAATTCGTGCACCAAAACCAAAAAATAGCTGCACCACTAAAAAATAAAAAAAATTCTACCCAATTTCAAAAAAATTGCACCTAATTTGGAGTCTGAATGTGTGAGTTATGGCCTGTCAAAGTTGAACTACAAAAACCAAAATGAATCTGGTAAGGGCTTCCATCAGCGAATTACGGGGTTAAATTTGACGATCATATGACCGTCACAGTAGATGTAATTGGCCCTGTTCTGACATCCAGATGGCCATCAAATTTAATCTCATGAACAGGATGATGTCAACCATAAAATTAGCCCTTCTACTGATGTGGAGGCTAACATGGGTTTTTGTATGGTACAGATCGTACGGTCTGTATGAAAAAGGCTGGTCACTATCTGCGTGTTAGTATGGATTCACTAATTGGGTGTGCTAACTATGCACAGTCAATTTGTCCATGTGGTAGAAGATTTGGATTTGCGTGTGGGACACGTGGAAGCAGGCATGTGATGCTGTGTGTTTGTAGGGCAGTGAAGCATGTGTTGCTGGTGCATGGAAGGAAGGGCTACGGGCGGGAAGATGTCTGCATTCACAATGCTAGAATTTTGAGACAATCTTCATTGATTTCCTCAGATTTATCCCACATTCATGGGTGATGGGTATAGCGACTTTTTAGATAGAAAGGGCCGCACACCAAAAACAAAGAGCACCGTGAAAAGGTTGCCTGTTGGTTGGTGAATACTGCTTGTGGATTACTGTGCACCGAATGTTGGTGTGGGTCAGTTGGATAATAATTGTGGCCAGAGAATAGTTAGCCCTATTTTACAGGGATGGCAAAAATATCTGCAATGTGCTGGCCATCGTCGGATTTAGACCAGTCTGTGCTTGACTATTTGCAATAGTCCCACTTGCGTGGGATCAACGCATTAAGCACTTTTTAAAAAGAAACTACCGTGACCTTTCAACCAAAGGCAATTCTGCCGACTGTGGGGAGTTGTTACCAGATATTGGATGGTATCTGTCGAAATATGTGGCCGGGGTGTGTGACGACTGAAATTAATATGCGGTCTGCGCCAAAATAAAGTGCAATACGACAGATATGCTCACCATTATAATAAAATATCTTGCAAAATTATTAAAATAATCTGCAGTTTGGGATGTGACGACCCAGTACTACAAATTTTTTTCTTTGATTGAGCAACTAAATCCAAAAATAAAAATTCAAAAAATACCCAAAAGTACTGCAAATTTTTTTCTTTGATCGGACAACTAAATTCGAAAATAAAAATCTAAAAAATACCCAAAAATACAGAGAATAAAATAAATTCAGATCTAAAAATTAATGATCAGATCAAATAAACAATCATACCCGTACTGCAAATCGGGCCTCCGGGTTCCAATTTGCAAATTTTTTTTGCCTCACGATCAACTTTAGCCGAAGATAGGCAAATTTATAGTCGATCTTCACTGAATTGACACTCCAAATGCAACGGTGTGGTTAGATCTGGCTCTAGACACTCCCAATTTCTGCAGATCCTTTGGATTTGTGTCGAGGTACTAAAGCATGAATGGTCTCGAATGGCTATGTGATGAGAATCCCCCTCAGCTCTGATACCATGTAAGAATTTGGCTTAGGCTAGAATTCACCCAAGAACTAAAGAACTCAACACAAGCACATAGTAGACCAAAATAGATAGAGTATGATCAGAATGATGATATTCATTCAATAACTTGTTTAAGAGTACACTAGGAGTGCCTGAATATAAAGGCCTCAGGAGAGCTTCTAGAATGCATAGAAGTCAACATCATGATATGTCATACAACTAGGCACATGTCCACCAAATATGGATTATCCTTCATTAAGCACGGGATTAAGTGCGATGATGTGAGGATAAACCTACAATAGTGTAGCATGCAAATCAGTGGAGTAGACAATATGTGCTAAATGAGGAGTGCAGATAACTATGTTGTCAACATGAAAACTTAGTAAATGATGCATACTCCTGTGTTGTAGACACCATGTGCATAATTAGAGTTGCATAACTCAATGAGAGTACACAAAGTCCTAAGTGTCTCACCTAAAATAATAATAAAATAATGCAAAATAATTAAATAATGCATTAACCTAAGTAAAACTTAAGTAAGTGTAATAGGTAAATACTTATTTACAACAACAATCTCTAATGAATTTTTCATAGATTGGAACATCTTTAATGGCTTGGAATAGGGGTATTTGGACATGCATGTTCTTTAATTGATCAACAATATCAAAAGGTGTTCCTCTATTTGTACAGGTTTATTTCATATAAGCTTTTCTGGAAAAGGAGGTTCCACCACTGGTTGAGCTTGGGTTGAGATAGTGACATTGGTTGGGTCAACCTCTTTAGAGACTGAGGGTTCTAATGCTACAAGAGTATCTAGTATTTCAATTATAAGAGGTGGTTTAGGCATTGGTAAAGTTGTACTAGATCTCAGATGTATATCTGCAACACTCAAAGCATAAGTAGGATATTGCTGAGTATTAGAAATATACATGGGTTGCTATGGCTATTGGCTATTTGGATTTGGCTAAGATTGTGCAGGTAACTGTGTCTACTTTTGAGGTCCAAGATTTGTAGGTGGTGGAATTAGAGCAAGTTGTTGAACTGGGGGTGGTAATTATGGAGTACTAGTATTTTGGTTAGGCCACTGTTGAGATCCCCTCCATTGATTCATAGAATGCCAATTCCTTTGGGGTTGTTGCAGATTATTTTGCCCAATATTATTCCAATTAGGTTGATATTGTGGAGGACCTTGGGGATTATGGTTTTTCCATTGATTACCATATGAATTTGAATTTTTCAAAGGGCCATGAGGCAAACCTTGATGTTGGGCCCATGGTCAGTGTTGAGCAACAAAAAATAGTTGCTCATCATCTCCATCTACCTTGAGATACTCAGTTGGAAGATGTCGATTCTCCATACTTGCAACCAGTTTGCATTGGAAATCCTTTTTTTGTTTCCAACAATGAGGGCAATATTCAGCTAGTTGTAACTCAGCTTCTACATACTTCTTTTTTGCAGCCATCGTGTTGAGATGTGTAGCGACATTATTTATGATGTCTTGCTTGAAATATGACAATAGGTTAGATATCTCAAGCTTTGAAATACCTTAGTTGATTCCTTTAGTGACTATGGAACAAAGTCCTCAGCCTTTCTTCATAGTTGACCTTGAATAGTTTTGATAGATCTTCTTGAGGTCATCCTAGGAAGCTTGATATACATCACCACCAACCATTAGGTCTAGTGCTTCTAGATAGTTATCATTCACACCTTTTAGAAAGACTAGCTTTTGTGAATCCTTGAACAACACATGTTGAGGGTTCTTCTATAGTGTATACAAGAAATGTGAAACATGGTCTTCCAATGTTTCTTTGTCCTTCTGTGATATCCTGAAGACATCATCTCCTCTTGCACCAGATGCTTTGCAATACTCTTTATATTTATCCAGAAATGGAGTTTGTATTTCATCCCAAGTTTTTATTAGATTGGCTCCTAAGCCCATGAACCATTGTAGATTTGACTCTTTCAATGTTGCTGGAAATAATTTGAGCTTATGGGCATAAATGTTGTAGTCAAAATTATGACAGAGTATGTCAAATTCAAAAAAGAAAGTATCAGGGTCTTTGGTTGCAAGGCCATAGAACTTTGGAAGAGTAGCTGCAGGTATATTCTTGAGATTATCAGTATTTATGAGGCTTGGGAGAGGAAATGGAAAAGTAGGTTGTGCCATTACTGGAGGTATTAGATTATGAGGTTACTACTGAAAAGGAACATTGGGTACTGGATTATTAACAACTAGTGGATTTAAAGCACTATTATCAAGGAAACTAGTCAAAATTTCAGCAAAAGGTTGAAGAACACTTGTATTTATAGGTTCTACTCTTGAGGATGATTCAGTAAGAAAAATAGGACTTGCGTCTTCAAAAGGCAACTCAACTTCTTCTTCTTCAATTTCTTTGTTCAAATTAAGGGATTCCCATGGAAGAAATTTACCATATTCATCTCCTTGTCTTCCTCTTCGATGCATGAAATTGAATTCTTCACACTGGTGAAGAAAACTTTAAAACTAGAAATTTCTAAAAACTTTATCTAAAAACTATGACTCAATAATGCTCCTAGCTTGATACCTTCCCTGGCAACGACACCAAAAATGGTCTGCCTCACAATAGGTGTATAATAATCATGCTCAAGGCCATGCTTAGGAATAGTGTATTCAATCTAAGGATTATTTTTCACACTATGAAGTGCATTTAATCTTTTCAACCTAGGGACATATACTTGAAATGGTCGACATAGTATGTGCACTAGGTCTCTTAATAAATCATTATGCTTATGCCGTAGGAAAGTAAAATGCAAGGAAAAGAAACTACACTATTGATATAGGAAACTGACATGCTTAACTCTTAACTAAAATGAATATTGGAAATGCAATGAAATGCTAACATATATTCCAACTCAGTTCATCTACTATAATTGTTCTCATAGATACTATAGGAACATTCATAAAGTATCATGCTACAGGAAGGAACTTACAACTTCTACCTGCAATACTAGAAATGCTTGAAAATAAATCTATACAACTCTAATCTAATCCACCTCCCAAGTGGGCCCCCTTGGTTGGCTTCTGCTAATCTACTAACACAAGATATGAGCCAAAAACTATTTCATTACATTTCAAAAATTCATTACATGAGAACAATATATAGAATTGTAAAAATGACTCATAGCAAGAGTTAATAGTTTGTTTTCATAAAATTTCTTCTTCTAACCCTAACACAATTGGTCCGATCCCTATAAATAGAAGATCGATGCTTATTCCAAAATAGAAGAGCAAACAAACTAGCTATAAATCGGCATGTGAAAAAGAAGGAAAGATAGTAGCTCAAGGTGGGAAGAAAAGATAATGGCTCAAGGTAGGAATAATAAAGTCTAAACAACCGCTTTGACATAATAATAAATGTAGAGAATGTAGTAAGTCTTCATAGCTCCTCCATACTCACAGCTGTGTCCTTTGGTACCATTATGATTTTTCTCCACCATGGCTAAACCTCATCATCTTTTCTCCTTGAATGCTATTGGCTCTCTTCAATGTTCATCTTTGAATTCTTCCAATCATCTTCAGCTTTGTTGCTAACAGGTTAGTTATAATGCAAAGATATTTGCAAATAATAATTATCAAATTAAATTAAAATATAAGAACACACATTTAGATGATTATATGAAATACTGCATCATATATATAATATTGGAAAAAGATGACATAATATCTACCCATAGGTTAATCATTGGTTTAGATAAACATAAGTTCACAAATGTCTTGATGAAAATAAAATAGAGTGTTCAACAAAGTGTTTAAAACTATCATAAAATAGAGGCAATAATTAGCCTCATCAAGCATCAGTAAGTAAAATAGAATACAAAGAGGAAGAAAATATTTTTGGAGGTCTACTCATCCTTGTTGACCATCTAACATTCATTGGTGTGTGTGGTATTTGTTGTTGCAGTTGTTACACAGAATGAGGAATGGATGGAACATCATCTAGCACTACATAATCATCTTTTTTCTTCTCATATTGTTGCAATAGATCTTTGTACAACACTTTCTTATTGAATAAGACATCTCTGCTTCTTACAATTTGATGATTTTCAAAATTCAAAAGCCTATAACCAAATTCATTAATGCCATATCCAACAAATACATATTTCTTTGACTTAACTTCTAGCTTGGTTCTATTTTCATAATCTATATGAGCAAATGCTTCACAATCGAAGGTTTTGAGAAAAGAATAACTCACCTTCTTACTAGTCAATGATTCCTTTGGAATAACACAACCCAAAGGAATAGAGGGACCTCTATTAATCAAATATATAATAGTATTGATAGCCTCTACCCACATGTGTAAGGGCAACCCAACATGCAACTTCATGCTCCTTGCACACTCCATTATAGTCTTGTTCATGCATTCAACCACTCCATTTTTTTGTTGAGTCCTTAGAATAGTTTTTTGTCTATGAATAACATTAGTGGAGCAATACTCTTCAAATTGATTACTGTAATACTCACCACCATTATCAGATTTGAGACTTTTTAATTTCTCATCAGTCTCATTTTCAGCCAAGCATTTCTATTTCTTGAAAATTTGAAATACATTAGATTTCTGTCTAAGGAAATAAATCCATACTTTTCTAATTACATCATCAATAAATGTAACATAATAATGAGATCCACCAAGGGAAGATACCTGAGCTGAGCCCCATACATCAGTATGCACAAGCTCTCATTTCTCCTTTTTATTTTCCTTCCTAGTCTTCACAAAACTTACTCTCTTTTGTTTTCCATACACACAACTTTCACAGAAATCCATATTAACACATTTTAGACCTAGTAAAACTTTCTTTGAATGAAGTACTTTTATACCTTTCTCACTCATGTGCCCAAGCTTGTTGTGCCACATCATTGTTTTAGAATTTACAATAGCTATTTGTTCTCCCTACTTAACTATAGCAACTATTTGTGAACATTCATTTATCTCTGAAATAATCAAAGTAGAAGCAACAATATGACTTGTACAAAGATATAAGGCGCCTACTTTCACACCTTTTGCTACTATAAGGGAGCCTTTTGAAACCTTCCAATTTTTATCATTTAAAGTAACTACACAACCCTCATCACTAGGTTGCCCCACTGAAATTAAATTCCTACTTAGCCTTGAAACATGTCTCACCTCATGTAGTAGCCAATGATTCCCATTCTGCAACTTAATCTTAACTTTTCCCTTTCCAACAATTTAACAGAGTTCATTATCTACCAAATAAACAAATCCAAAATCCACTTGGACATTATCAATGAAATAACATCTATGAGGTTTAGCATGAAATGAAGCACTAGAATCTAAAACCCATGAATCATCAACACTTTCTAAAGATAGAAGCAAAGCATCCTTTTCAGATTTGTTACTTACCACATTTTCCTCCTTGTCTCCATCTAGTTTATCTACTTCATTTTTCTTTTGAGTCCAACAATATTTTTTTTTATGCCTTGGTTTCCTACATTACCAGTAGTCATTTGTTTCTCTCAATTGATACCGCCTCCCCTTTGACTTTCCTCTTGATTTCTCACAATTTCTAGAATTACTTCCTCTCTCAGTTGTTCTGTCTCAACTTTGTGCATTCAAAGCACTTCTTGATGTAGATCCACTTGAGGTTTTCCTATAAGTTTTCTCACTCAAAATAACACCGATAACATCATCATATTTTAGGGTACTAGATTCAGGAACAAAATTACTCACACCCATTACCAAGCCATTCCAACTTTTAAGCAAAGAACACAAATTCAAAAGAGCCCTAATTTCTTCATCAAAATTGACACCCATAGAAGATAACTGACTAGTAATAGTATTAAACTCATTTAAATGATTTGCAATAGATCCACCTTCTATCATTTTCATATTAAATAAATGCTTCATGAGAAATACCTTGTTTGAAGCGGAGGGCTTTTCATATAGTTTTTTTAGGGTTTGCATCAACTCTTCTATTGTCTTTGCTTTTTTAATATTAAATGCCACCAATGGTGCCAAGCATAATTGAATACTTCCAAGTGCCTTTCTGTCCAAAAGATCCAGGTCATCATTTGACATAGATCCTTGATTCTTGGTTTTTCCTTCCAACGACTTCCATAAATCCTTTTGATAAAGATAGTCTTCCATTTGCATCTTCCATAATTGAAAGTTTTTTCCATTAAACTTATCAACCCCCAGCTTACCCTCATCTACCATTGCTCCCACTCAACTGTGAGACTTTCCTATAGAGAACTGAAAAACAACCTCGCTTTGATACCACTTATTAGGATTAAACCATAGAAAGAAATAATAATTACATGCAAATATAAACAATATTAAAAAATAATAGATCACATAGAAAAGAACACATGACACCAAGATTTAACATTTTTCACCCAATCCTTGGGCTACGTCCACCAAATAGCAAGTTCGATATTATTACAATCCAGTGATTACAACATGATTACAATCTATAATCCCTTATAACTCAATATTGCCGCAAGAACCATTTTTTGCATTAGAAAAATGAAACAATCCCTAAGCCTAAGCCCTTTTATACAAGTATTTTTACCGCTTTAGGGTTATAATTAATAATTACATGTCGGTCCAAAATCTCGATAAAATAGGGCCCTTTTTTTAATAAATAATTTATGAAGTATGTACAATACTTTCCTGATCAGACACCACAAACTAACACATATTTCATTAGATTCATTTATTCTAAACCATCTTCTAATGGAGACACAACCAAAGACCAGAATGAACACATAGGAAAATGAGAGATATTATTATCAATGAAAAATACCCTATGGGCTTATAACAATATGATTATGGAGAAAGAAATCCTCCACATAGTACCTTCTCTCTAACTCTACTAAGTGCCCTTTTACAATGCCATAAATGTTCTTAAATAAGCTCCAAATGGTTTGGGGTTAGGAATACATTCTAGAATATGCTAGTTGGCATCCACCACCAAAACGAAAGGTTCCAGAAATCACATTAGAAGTTGGTGTAAAATTAAAAGAATCCAGAAATGGTAGTTGTTAGATTGTGGTGACTGATCAGGAAAGTACTGTACATACTTCATAAATGGTGGGGTTCGGGGCATCACCCCGAATTTTTTTTTTTTTTTTTTGGAAGTAGCCAACATGGTAGCCGACATGGTAGCCGACATATTATGGCCGACATATGGCCGACATGTTATAACCCTAAAGTGGTTTAATACTTGTATAAAAAGGGCTTAGGGTTGGGTATTTTTTCATATGTGGTGATACGAAATCGGTTCTTGTGGCGGTATTGAGCTGTAAGGGATTACAGATTGTAATCAGGTTGTAATCACTGGATTGTAATAAGATCAGACTTGCTGTTTGGTGGACGTAGCCCAGGGATTGGGTGAACCACGTTAAATCTTGGTGCCTTGTGTTCATTTCTGTGTGTTCTATTATTTTTGTTATTGGTTATATTTGCATGTAGTTTTTATTTCTGTCCGTGGTTTATCCTAACAAGTGGTATCAGAGCCTAGTTGTTTTTCAGTTATCCTCTGCAGGAAAATCTCATGGTTAAGTGGGAGTCTCACAGTTGAGTGGGAGCGATGGAAGATGAGGGTAAGTTGAGGGTTGATAGGTTTAATGGACAAAACTTCCAGTTATGGAAGATGCAAATGGAAGACTATTTATATCAGAAGGATTTATGGAAGCCGTTGGAAGGAAAAGCAAAGAATCAGGGAACTATGTCAGAGGCTGAATGGGATCTTTTGGACAGAAAGGCACTCGGAAGCATTCGGTTATGCTTGGCACCATCGGTGGCATTTAATATTACAAAAGCAAAGACGACAGAAGATTTGATGAAAACCCTAACGACACTGTATGAAAAGCTCTCCGCTTCAAATAAGGTATTTCTCATGAAGCATTTATTTAATATGAAAATGGCAGAAGGTGGATCTATTGCAGATCATTTAAATGAGTTTAATACTATTACTAGTCAATTATCTTCTGTGGGTATCAATTTTGATGAAGAAATTAGGGCTCTCTTGATTTTGTGTTCTTTTCCTGAAAGCTGGAATGGCTTGGTAATGGCGGTGAGTAATTCTGTTCCTGGATCTAGTACCCTAAAATATGATGATGTGATCAGTGTTATTTTAAGTGAGGAAACTCGTAGAAAATCCTCAGGTGGATCTACATCAGGAAGTGCTTTAAATGCACAAAGCAGGGGCAGAATGACTGAAAGAGGAAGTAACTCTGGAAATCATGGGAAATCAAGAGGAAAGTCAAAGGGGAGGAGGTCTCAATCGAGAGGACCAAATGATTGCTGGTACTATGGGAAACCAGGGCACAAAAAGAAAGATTGCTGGACTCGAAAGAAAAATGAAGGAGATAAATCAGATGGAGACAAAGAGGCAAATGTGGTAAGTAACAAATCCGAAGAGGATGCTTTGCTTTTGTCTTTAGAGAATGTTGATGATTCATGGGTTTTAGATTCTGGTGCTTCTTTTCATGCTACACCTCATAGAGGTTATTTCATTGATTATGTCCAAGGGGATTTTGGGCTTGTTTATTTGGGGGATAATGAACCCTGTCAGATTGTTGGAAAGGGAAAAATTAAGATTAAGTTGCAGAATGGGAATCATTGGCTACTACATGAGGTAAGACATGTTCCAAAGCTGAGTAGGAATTTAATTTCAGCAGGGCAACTCAGTGATGAGGGTTGTGTAATTACTTTTAATGATAAAAATTGGAAGGTTTCAAAAGGTTCCCTTGTAGTAGCAAAAGGTGTGAAAGTAGGCACCTTATATCTTTGTACAGGTCATATTGTTCCTTCTACTTTGATTGTTTAAGAGAAAAATGAATATTCAGGAACAATTACTGCAGTTGAGCAGGGAGAACAAATAGCTACTGTAGATTCTGATACAGCGATGTGGCACAATAGACTTGGGCACATGAGTGAGAAAGGTATGAAAGTACTTCATTCAAGGAAAGTTTTACCAGGTCTAAAATGTGTGAATATGGATTTCTGTGAAAGTTGTGTGTATGGAAAACAAAAGAGAGTGAGTTTTGTAAAGACAGGGAAGGAAAACAAAAAGGAGAAATTAGAGCTTGTGCATACAGATGTATGGGGACCGGCTCAGGTATCTTCCCTTGGTGGCTCTCATTATTATGTTACATTTATTGATGACGCAACTAGAAAAGTATGGGTTTATTTCCTTAGATAGAAATCTGATGTATTTCAAACTTTTAAGAAATGGAAATGCTTGGTTGAAAATGAGACTGGTAAGAAATTAAAATGTCTCAGATCTGATAATGGTGGTGAGTATTGCAGTCATGAATTTGAAGATTATTGCTCCACTAATGGTATTCGTAGACAAAAAATTGTTCCAAGGACTCCACAGGAAAATGGAGTGGCTAAACGCATGAACAGGACTATAATGGAGCGCGCAAGGAGCATGAGGTTGCATGCTGGGTTGCCCTTACACATGTGGGCAGAGGCTATCAATACTACAGTATATTTGATTAATAGAGGTCCCTCTACTCCTTTGGGTTGTGGTATTCCAGAGGAAGCATGGACTGGTAAGAAGGTGAATTATTCTTTTCTCAAGACCTTTGGTTGTGAAGTTTTTGCTCATATAGACTCTGAAAATAGAACCAAGCTAGAAGCTAAATCAAAGAAATGTGTCTTTGTTGGATATGGCATTAATGAATTTGGCTATAGGCTTTGGAATTTTGAAAATCATAAAATTATAAGAAGCCGGGATGTCATATTCAATGAAAAAGTGTTGTACAAAGATCTGTTGCAGCAACATGAGAAGAAAGAAGATGATTATGTAGTGCTGGATGATACTCCAAAAGCTGATATTCCAGCCATTCCTCATGATGTGCAACAACTGCAACAACAAATACCACACACACCAGTGAATGTTAGACGGTCAACAAGGCCAATTAGACCTCCATAAAGGTTTTCTCCCTCTTTGTATTCTATTTTACTTACTGATGTTGGTGAACCTGAAAGTTATGATGAAGCTGTGCAGGTGGATACTAAGATTCAGTGGGAGTCTGCAATGAAAGATGAAATGGACTCTTTGCTGAAAAATAAGACATGGGATTTGTGCAAGTTGCCTGTAGGTAAAAAGGCTTTACAGAATAAATGGGTTTACAGGTTGAAAGAAGAGGAAGGAGGTAAGAAAAGATTTAAGGCCAGGTTAGTTGTAAAAGGATTTGCACAGAAAAAGGGAATTGATTTTGATGAGATATTTTCTCCTATTGTTAAAATGACTTCTATTCGTACTGTTTTAAGTCTTGTGGCTACTGAAGATTTGCATTTAGAGTAGATGGATGTTAAAACAACCTTTCTTCATGGTGATTTGGATGAAGAAATATATATGGCTCAGCCACAGGGTTTTGAGGTCAAAGGTAAGGAGAACTTAGTGTGCAAATTGAAGAAAAGTTTATATGGCTTGAAGCAAGCACCTCGGCAATGGTATCTAAAATTTGACATTTTTATGCATGCGCATGGATATAATAGGTGTTATTCAGATTACTGTGTTTATTTTAAGAGGTTGGATGATGATAGCTACATTATTTTATGTTTATATGTTGATGATATGCTTGTAGCTGGGTCTAACATGGATCATATTATGGGGCTGAAACGCCAATTAGCACATGCATTTGCTATGAAGGATATGGGGGCAACAAAACAAATCCTTGGTATGAAGATTTGTAGAGATAGGAAGAACAGAACATTGACGCTATCTCAAGCTGATTACATTGAGAAGGTGCTGCAACGTTTCTCTATGGAGAATGCTAAAGCTGTCAGCACACCTTTACCTGGTCATTTGAAATTGACTAAGGAGATGTGTCCCAAGACACAGGAAGAGGAGGATAAGACGTCCAAGGTACCCTATGCTTCAGCTGTAGGAAGTTTGATGTATGCTATGGTATGCACTAGGCTAGATATTGCACATGCAGTGGGAGTCGTTAGCAGGTATATGAGTCATCCAAGTTTTGAGCATTGGAATGCTGTCAAGTGGATTCTCAGATATTTGAGAGGAACATCCAATAAGTGTTTACACTTTGCGGGCTCTACTACTGATTTACAGGGCTATGTTGACTCAGATTTGGCTGGGGATATTGATACCAGGCAGAGTACTACAGGTTATGTCTTTACTGTTGGTGGGGCAACCGTGAGCTGGGTTTCTAGACTACAGAAGATTAATGCTCTCTCCACTACAGAGGTAGAGTATGTTGCTGCTACAGAGGTAGCCAAAGAGATGATATGGCTTCAGTTCTTCTTGGAAGAATTGGGACATCCTCAGAAGGATAATTATTTGTTCACATATAGTCAGAGTGCCATTCATCTTGCTAAGAATTCAACTCTGCATTCTAAGACCAAACACATACAGTTGCGGTACCATTTCATTCGGTCAGTTTTGGAGGATGGACAGTTAAAGCTGGAGAAGATACATACCAATGAAAATCTAGCAGATATGTTGAAAAAGGTTGTCACAAGGGAGAAGCTGAACTCCTCTTCAGCTTCAGTTGGTCTTTTAGACTAAATGTGAATAAAAGAACAACAGAGTCCAGGGTGGTTTGATCCAGTGGGAGCCCCATGCGGTAGTTGTATTGCTACAGGATCAGTCTCCAAGTGGGAGATTGTTGTTTAGTGTGGAGCCTGATCAGTCCCCAAGTGGGAGATTGTTAGATTGTGGTGACTGATCAGGAAAGTATTGTACATACTTCATAAATAGTGGGGTTCGGGGCATCGCCTCGAAATTTTTTTTTTTTTTTGGAAGTAGCCGACATGGTAGCCGACATATGGCCGACATGTTATAACCCTAAAGCGGTTTAATACTTGTATAAAAAGGTCTTAGGGTTGGGTATTTTTTCATATGTGGTGATACGAAATTGGTTCTTGCGGCGGTATTGAGCTGTAAGGGATTACAGATTGTAATCAGGTTGTAATCACTGGATTGTAATAAGATCGGACTTGCTATTTGGTGGACGTAGCCCAGGGATTGGGTGAACCACATTAAATCTTGGTGCCTTGTGTTCATTTCTGTGTGTTCTATTATTTTTGTTATTGGTTATATTTGCATGTAGTTTTTATTTCTGTCCGTGGTTTATCCTAACAGTAGTTGAACTTTTGAGAGGCATAACTTCTGAACCATAGCTCTGATTGACGAACTGTTTACATTTTTGGAAAGCTTTCAAAGTTTTCTACAACCCTATGGATGAGCTTTGATCCTCCCCCATTTTTTATCCTTATACTAGGCCATTTAGTGCCCCATATCTGACTTTGAAGCACTCTTAGGAGGTCTCCAAGAACTAAAAAATTGTAATAACTTTCTAACCATGAAGCCTTTTGACCTGATTCTTTTTCTAAGTGTTCTAAATTACAAATATAACCATCACTCCAATTTACACCCTCTAACTCACCATAATTATGGCTCATTTACATAGTCCTTTTTTTTACATTTACATGTATCCCAAGGTGCTTAAAAACTCTAACCCAAAACACTAATAGTGGAGCTGTGAGAGTTGGAACCTTTATTTTACCCAAATGGGTATCAAAAAATGAAAGCACATTAATCAGAAACTATTTCTAAACAATTTTTATTTTTGGGTAATATAAGATTGCCCTTACACCACTGGATGCTCCTGCATCAAACACCCAGGGTAGATTGAAAAGTGACCCTATCACTTTATGGTAGAGGAAAACCCAAATGGGCAACCTCTATTGCTGATACCCAAGTTGAGTCTTCTATTGGTCATCCTTTCCACTTCACCAGGCACTCCTCGTATTGCCTATTTCTGGTACTCCTACCCACATGACTATGCATAATCTCTTTTATCTCCTCCTTCTTAGAACTAGGAATTAGACATGGTTCTAGCATCAAACCCTCATCTGCACCATCATCATGGTATTTTGTCAAGTCTGCAATGTTGAAGATAGGAGAAATATGAATCCCATCCAACAACTCCACCTCATATGCATTTTTCGAGTCATGTTTCTTCAAAATTTTACAAGGGCCAAATTTCTTCATCTTTAGGTTGTTGTAAGTAAACATTGGAAACTGTTCCTTTTGTAAGTGTACCATAACCATATCCCCTACTTGAAACTCCTTATGTCTTCTCCTTTGATCAACCCTAGCTTTATACTGTTGGTTCATCTTGGTAATGTGTGCATGGACCTCCTCATGTGGGCTCTTGATATGTTTAGAAAATTCTTCTACCTTGGCACTTGTCCTCTCCCCTTGCTCCATCTTCCTCAATTTTGGTGTAGTCCTTAGGATACTTCCATACACAATTTGGAATGGTGATCTACTAGTACTATTTATAGAGTTATTATAAGAAAAATTTTCTTGTGGTAGAATCAAATCCCACCCCTTGGGCTTATCTCCCACTAAATACCTTAGCAAATTACCCAAACTTCTATTTACCACTTTGGTCTATTCGTTAGACTACGAATGATGAGTGGAACTGAACCTCACTTCTATCCTCAACTTCTTCCATAAAGTCCTCCAAAAATACCCTAGAAATTTAGTATCTCTATCGGAAACAATACTCTTTGGGAGACCATGTAGTCTCACCACCTCTCTGAAAAACAAATATACAATATGTACAACATCATGAGTCTTATGGCATGGGATGAAATGTGCCATCTTGGAGAACCTATCAACCACCACAAATATTGAGTCATTACCCCTTTTGTGTCCTCGGCAATCCAAGAACAAAATCCATACTTATGTCCTCCCAAGGTTTTGATGGAACAAGCAATGGCTGATAAAGTCTAGTATTGTGACTAAATCCTTTGGCTGCTTGACACACTTGACAACTTTGCACAAATTTCTTCACATCTTGTGACAATTGAGGCCAAAAATAATGTTCTCTAAGAATGGCAATGGTCTTATCTCGACTAAAGTGTCCTGCCATTCCCCCACTGTGTTTCTCTTTGATCAAGTTTTCCCTCATGGAACTCCTTGGAATGCATAATTGATTGCCCTTGAACAACATACCATCCTGAATCAAATAGTCTAGCCACCTGGTTCTATCTACAGTAATAGGTTCTCTACAAGCCTTCCATGCTTTAGTGAAATCAGGATCCTCAGGGTATAGATGCTTGAGTTCATCAAACCCAACCACTTTAACCTGCATTACTATAAGCAACAACTATCTCCTACTCAATGCATCTGCAACCCTATTAGACTTTCCACTTCTATGTTTCAACACAAATGTATAGCTCTACAAGAACTCTACCCACTTCATATGTCTCTGGTTCAATTTACCTTAGCTATTTAGGTACTGCAATGCTTGGTGATCAATATACATGACAAATTCTTTTGGCAATAAATAGCGCCTCCATTTCTTTAAGGCTTGAACTATTGCATAGAACTCTTGGTCATAAATAGAATACTTTTTCTTTGCATCATTGAATTTTTCACTAAAATATGCAATAGGCTTACCTTCTTGGCTCAATACAGCCCCAATAGCACTACCACTAGCATCACAATCTACTTGGAACACTTTACTAAAATTTGGAAGTGCCAACACAAGTTGCTCTATCACCTTCTTCTTCAATAATTCAAAACTCCTTACAGCTATTGTAGTCTATTTGAACTCTTTTCTATCTCCCCTTATTGTTTCAGTTAGGGGTGCACATATGCCACTGAAATTCTTAATGATTTTTTTGTAAAAACTAACTAGACCATGGAATGATCTTACCTTAGTAGTAGACCTTGGAGTAGGCCATTCCAAGATGGCTTTTACCTTTTCTGGATCCATTTTGAGACCCTGAGATGATACAACAAATCCCAAGTAGACTAAATCATTTTTAACAAAGCTACACTTCTTCAAATTAATCAACATTTTCTCTTCCCTCAATCTTTCAAGGACACTATGAATGTGCAATAAATGTTCATCCAAAGTCTTGTTGAAAACTAAAATATCATCTAAATAGACAATAAAAAAATTTCCCAAGAATTTTTTTAGTACCTCATTCATAAGCCGCATGAAGGTGCTTGGCACGTTGGTCTATCCAAAAGGCATGACTAACCACTCATATAGACCCTCCCTGGTCTTGAAGGTAGTCTTCCACTCATCTCCTTCTTAGATCCATATCTGGTGATAACCACTCTTGAGATCTATCTTTGTGAAGTACTAAGCTCCACTCAAGTAGTCCATAAGATCATCCATTCTTAGCAAAGGAAACTGATACTTGATGGTTATCCTATTTATAACTCAAGAGTCGGTGCACATTCTCCACTCTCCATCCTTCTTTGGTGCTAGTACTATAGGTACTACACATGGACTCAGGCTCTCTTGAATCAAACCCTTCCTCAATAGCTCTTGAACATATCTATTTAGCTCCTCAATTTCAGTAGGAGTCATCCTATGAGCAGCCTTGTTAGGCAAACTAGCTCCAAGGATTAAATCTATCTGATGACTGATTTGCCTTACTGGTGGCAACCCTTCTAGAACATTATCAGAGATGACATCTCCATATTCACTTAAGAGGCTTGAAACTTCAGGTGGAATTTCACTACTACCATCCTTATCTCTTCTAGGAATCAAAGCATAACATATACGCTGATATTTCATACCATCCAAAAATTTTCTTCCATCAACAAGACATATCCTAGCACTACTGCATACCTTTTCACCTTCCTTTATCATGGGCTTCAATTTGTGGTGGACTCCATCCTTGGTTAGAGAGTATGTATTTGCATGAACATCATGTACAAGATGTCTATCAAATTGCCACGACCATTCCAACAATAAATGAAAGACATCCATTGGAATAATGTCACAGAGAACTTCATCATGGTAACTCCCAATCTTGTACTTCACCAAACATTGTTCACTAACTAGGACCTTATGATCATCCTTCACCCAAGAAATACAATAGGGTTGGGGGTGTTTCTCCCTTTTGAGCTTTATCTTAGAGACCATCTCTTCAGACACCAAGTTGTCAGTGCTACCACCATCAATAATCACATTAGAACACTTATCCTCACACTTGCACCTGGTATGAAATAAAATCCTTTGTCCAGGTTCAATCTCACCACTTAGTAAGACCCTTTCATTTATGAGAATCTCTCCTCTTTCTGCATTCTTAGAATGCAAAGACTATGCATCTTCATCCACATGAGCAACCCTTGCTTGACCATTAGCCCTCCTGTCTGTCCTTGTCATTGAGGGCATTCAAGGGCACGATGACCTTCTTCATTGCAATTAGAATAGGTACCATAGAAGCCTCCTCTTCCTGATCCTTGTCCATGTCTTTTACCTCTTCCTCTCTGATCTCCAAAGTTTTGATCATGGGGGTGGTTGAAACCCTCATTTCTCTAGTTTCTGCTAGTACCCACATCTTCATTTTTCTTTTGGGTCTCATTTTGACATTTAGATGACCTATTTCCACCCCTTCCTCCTTGATGACACCTTCTTTTCCTTCCTTCAAACCTTTTATTTAGCTTCTCTTTGACTTGTAGGGCAAGTTGTTATGCCTCTTCAATGCTAGTCATTCTATCTAGACTTAACTCCTCTTGTATGCAAGGTCGTAACCCACTGAGGTAATGGGAAACCTTATCCTTATTAGCTTTTGCATGCCCTACCCTAATAAGAATTCAATAAAATTCCTCTGTATATTCCTGGAAAAATTTTCCTGCTTGTTTTAACCCTTGCATTTTCTTGAACAAATCAAGCTCGTAATCAACAAGAATGAACTACTTCTTTAATTTTTCCACCATGCAATCCTACCTTGTGATTTTATCCTTTCCTCTTCTATTCCTTTATAGTTGAACCTCTTGCAACCAGATTTTGGCATGGCCTTTCATTTTGGACTCTGCAAATTTAACCCTCTCAAGGTCTCTGATATCCTCATACTCAAAATACTCTTCTAGTTCATTGATCCAATCGATCAACTCATCTAGGTTTAGGGTTCCTAAAAACATACCCACATCAATTTTAGGTCTTTTTACAAGCTTAGAAATGGCCCTAAAAAGCCTCTCCTTTGCCTAATTTAGGGCTTTCCCTTTGCCTTCCCCTTCCTGTCCAATTTCTTCTTCTTCATTTTCTTCCTCACTTTCGTTGCCTGCGGCAACATTCAGTCCTCTACGGATCTCCTCCTACAATGCTTGAACTTGCCTCTGGAGGGATCTAACCTCTTCAAGATTAACAACTCTAGCTCTTCCACCACGCTCTCTTCATGGAGGCATCTTCTTGACTCAAACTCACAACCACACATTCCTAGTGCAAATTGCCTCATAGTCGGTGCTTTGTCTACACACTCAAGAAAACTTGCTCCTAATGGAGACACAACCAAAGGCCAGAATGAACACACAAGAAAAGGGGAGATATTATTATCAATAAAAAATGGCCTATGGGCTTACAAAAATATGATTCTAGAGAAAGAAATCCTCCACATAGTACCTTCTCTCTAACTCCACTAAGTGCCCTTTTACAATGCCAGAAATGTTCTTAAATAAGCCCCAAATGGTTTGGGGTTAGGAATACATTCTAGAATATACTAGTTGACACCCACCACCAAAACATAAGGTTCCAAAAATCATCTTAGAAGTCATTGTAAAATTAGAAGAATCCAGAAATGGTAGTCAAACTTCTGGGAGGAATAACTTTTGAACCATAGCTCTGATTGACAAACCATTTACATTTTTGGAAAGATCTCAAAGCACTCTACAACCCTATGGATGAGCTTTGCTAATATCCCATTTTTTGGCCCTATATGAGGCCATTTAGTGCCCCACATCTAACTTTGAAGTGCTCTTAAGAGGTCTCCAAGAACCAAAAAATTGCAAAAAATTTCTAACCGTGAAGCCTTTTGACCTGATTCTTTTTCTAGAGTGTTCTAAATTAAAAATATAACCATCCCTCCAATTTACACCCTCTAACTCACCATAGTTATGGCTCATTTACATAGTCCTATTTTTTGGCATTTACACATATCCCAAGGTGCTTAAAAACTCTAACCCAGAACACTAATAGTGGAACTGTGAGAGTTGGAACCTTTATTTGACCCAAATGGGTATCCAAAAATGAAAACACATTAATCAGAAACTATTTCTAAACATTTTTTTTTTTGGGTGATACAGGATTGCCCTACACCACTGGATGCTCCTGCATCATCTTCATTACATCATTTAATTTTCATTTTCATTTCCTCATTATTTTTTAGCTTCACTATATCATTTTCTTATGATATTCATTTTAACTTCATTTTATAATGTTTCATATTCATTTAAATAATTCATTTTCATTCCATCTTCATTACATATCAAACATTGAACCTTGGCTCTTTATTTTTATCATTTCTTTCTATTTTTAATCTTCATTTCACTAAAAATATTTTCAATCATTTTCTTATTCATTCCATTTCATTATTAACATAGTCTCATTTTTCTACCATTAACCCATTTTATTGCATTACATTTCATTTTCATTTTCATTCCTTATCATCAATTTCTATCTGATTTCCATTATTATTTTATTTGATTCAATCTTCCTCTTCTTTTCATTTTTCATCATGTTCTTTCCATTACATCATTTTATCACATATCTTTCTTTTTATTTTTTATCTCATTTTATCTCATTCATCCATTTTCTTAATTATTTTTGTTACACTCATTCCATCATTGTCATTTCATCTTTTCATTAAACCACTTTCATTATCATTCATCCCATTATCTTATTTTTCTTATCATCTCATTACATTACATTTTATTCATACATCTCATTTCCATATTCATCATCCACATATTATCCCATTACACTAAACATCTATTCATATTACATTTACTACACTAAACATTCACATACCTACATTAATCATCCATATTACATTGACATATACACCTATTAGAAAAATAAAACAACATATGCACATCACATAAAACCATCCATGAAATATGTGATACAAGGTCCATGATATAGAGACACAAAAATTGAACATCAACACAAATGTGAAAATATCAATTAAAATAGTCACATATCAAAAGGTCATCAAAAAATGATACATCGGATAAATCAATACATGAAATACACACTGATACATAGGATCAACACTGTGTCTCACCACTTTCCACTTTTGTCTATGTCTGATCAGGAGGCACTTGATCATTGGGGACACTCATCCCATCTCTTGGAATTTGATCTACTAAATCTATACCCTATGTACTGGGAATGACTGGGGTGGCTTTACTAGTAGTCACCCCATCTATGCCCAGTGTTGGTGGTGGCCTTGATGTCATCACTTCTATGAATGCCTCTAACATACTCATCAATTGGCTAGTCTACATGTCCAAAATATTTATATTGGTCTCCATCTTAGATGAAACACCTGGTATAACTAGAGGTGGAAACACCTGTGGCTATACCTAGGGTTGTGAGCTCTGTATTCTTATAGTAAGATCTTGTAGTTGAGGCATTTGTCACCTAACAAACTTGGACATCATCTAGTGGCATGGCCTTATTCTACACTATCCTACCCTAATCCACAACATCTTCCCTTTGGCTCAACCCTGCACCACTACCTATTTCTGCCTCTATCATAATCTCACCATGATCATGAACCTCTCTAGGTCTATCAACACCGATATTCCCTGGCCTTTGTCTTGGAACCTATGGCTAAACCTTGTGCTATGAAAACACCACAACACTACCTCTACCTCCACATTTTCCTCATACCCAAGCTCCACATCTAGATTTGCCTCTAGCCCTACCTCTCCCCTGACTACCCTCATCATCACCACCCTCTCCCCATCTTGATTGCTCCTCTATCCTAGGTATTAGCTCTACAATATTAGTATATCTTAGAAATGGATGCTCTTTGAACCATCAAGCATAGTCTCCCTCCATCCTTGCATCCACCTCACCATCCCTCAATGACCATCTCTAAGGAGTCCCTATCATCTGCATAAAAGCATCTTGGCATGCCTCATAATCCAAGGTAGGACCTCATACTAGTCTCTCTGCTTGAACATGGGCATAGTGAGTTAATCCTTGTTAGAGAGCAAACTATCTGACTACCCTCATGAAACAAAATCTCTCAACTACTGGGAGAATCTAACTGAGAAAAAATTAAGGAGAAAATAAGTAAACCATCTCATCATCATCCTCAACCCATGACTCTATAAAATTCTATGACCTCCACATGACCTCATTGAGGTTGTCCAACATCCATTGCTAATACTCTATCTTGTCTAGATGGGCCTAGACAATCACATCTGAATAGACATAAATGAAGGGCATACCCTATGGTCACTAATGTACACATGTCAAGAAAGTAATGGAAAGATGCTCCCATGTCCATATCTACAATAATACCACACCCATTGAAAGTGATGCAGCCCTTGAATATACCACCTGATGTAAGTTGTGATACAAGTGGGCTAGAATACAAATCCCCCATGAAAATATCTAGGGATGATCAATTATGTCCTAAATAATGCAGCCCCATCCAACTAAACATTTGTTCCCTTACCTATTTAGTAGGAGAAATCCTCCTATCAATCTAGCCAAGAGTATTGGCGAGGGCTCATACTACAACATCTAAAACCATGACACATTATCATTCCCAATATCATCATCCTCAAATACAACTTTGAAGGCTGTCCCATCATTCATTTGATCATAATATACCATATCTCCTATTGTCAAGATCCTAAGAACCTTGTATACATCCTTGGGAGTAATTATCATCTCCCCAAGGGGCATGTGAAAGGTGTTGTGGTGGTTTGAGTGCCACCTTTCAGCCATAGCTATCAATAATTCTTGGTGCACTAAGAACTGAGGCATCTAAAGAAGATATGTAAACCCACTTCTATCAATAGTTTGACAATCGACCATTGATAATTTATCAATGGACTCTAGTGGCCAAGGATATAATCCCTGCACCATGAGTTTACACCCACGTACCTATTTCACCAATCAATCAAAACAAGGACATTAGTTTATTATAAGTGATTATCTTACATCAATAAAAAACAAACATCTAGCTATCCTATTAAAGGTTCTATCTTGTGTTGGAACAATTCATTAATTGTGTATTGTCTTTGATGTTACACAAAAATGTCATATCATTGCCAGTCAATGTATGTCGAGCTCACTTAGGCATTGAAGATAGGTTTTATGTCTACTAAGAATTCCAAAGTTAGCCTAGTTCAGAAGACAATGTCTACCAAGTTCACTCGGGCTCCAAAGGAAAGTTCATAGAAGTTGAGTGTTAATCGAGCTCACTCGGCTAATGAAGAAAATATTGGATGGAACAAGTTTTAACTAAACTCACTTAGTTACCAGAGTAACTTTGTAAATATGTAGTGTTGATTGAGTTCACTTAGTTAACTTAGGAAAATCATTTTTGAATTAGTGTCTACCAAGCAGGGTTGACTAATAAAGGATTTTCTTATTTTGGCATATCAAGTTCAATTGAATTGTCTATTGGTTCTAGTCAACTGAGGAGATGAATATTAATTATTCTAAGTTATATTCTAGCTAACTTGATAATATGAAAGATATAAATATAAGGTCAAGTTGAGAATTAGAAAAAAAATATTTGCATGGAAGATAATTGAAGATTTAATGATGCTAAGAGGAAGTGAATCATAAGGATAAGCATAATATCCTTTTAGAGCTAAAAAGATACATTCTATCAAGAAGGATCAAGTATACAAGCTAGAATTGAGATTTGTAATCAGCAATTCAGTTGTATTCAAAATTAGGTCATCTCATTGTTACTCTCTAACCATTGTAGCAGTGATCTAAATCTCTTAATAGAGTTGAATTAACAACTATTTGTATATCCTTTAACAAGGTGGGATTTCTATTGAATTGTACAAAGACCTTTAACAAGGCCACTTTTAATAGGGTGATTAAATACTCTAACAGGGTCACACCTAACAGTGTGTTTTGTAACCTTTAACAACGTTGGCTCCTAATAGGGCTAACTTTAAAAGAGTGAAAATTAGTAACTAATTCACCCCTCCCCTCTCAGTTACTCCTTTTATATTTCCAACAATTAGTATCAGAGCTTTTGGTGCTTGCAGAGAAAGTTTCAAGGACCTAAGCTAAAGATTAGGATGTCTTACAAAAGAGAGATTCCCAAGTTGAAACAAGACAATTTTGCAACATGGAAAGGACTTTTGAGGTTACATCTAGCAACTATTAGTGATTTAAGTTGTAAGTATCTTGATACCAAATACAAGACTCCCACTAGAACATTATCAGTTGAAGATATTTTTGAAAATAAAAATCATAACATCATGATGATTGACATTGCATCTGCTCTTAATTATGCTAAATTTGACAAAGTGAAAAGTTGTACTACAACTCATAATATGTGGATCAAACTAAAAGACATCTATGGAGGAGATGAAAATGTAACAAGAGCCAAATTAGAAAGTCTCAAAGGATAATTTGATCAGATGAAGATGAGAGAAGATGAAAACATTGCAAAATATGTGGAAAGAATCAAAGCAAGTGTAAGTGCAATAAAGGCATCTAGAGGATACATTGATGACAAAATAGTTGTAGCAAGGTACTCAGAACCCTTCTTCCTATCTATGCAATTAGAGTCTCTACTATTCAAGAGATGATATGTGATCCAAATAACAATATAACTTTGGATGATCTAGTTGGAAGATTGCCAACTTTTGAGTTGGATAACTATGACAACTATGTTCCTAGTTCCAAAAGCATTGAGTCTGCATTTGAAGCAAGAATTTCACTCAAGAGAAAAGGTAAGAAATCAAAGGCCAATCAATCAAAAAGTGAGGAAGAAGAAGAAGAATAAATTTTAGAGAGTTATCTTGAAGTTGTTGAAGACCTACTTGCAAGGAAATATTCCAAAGGTGGACTAGGAAAGTACAAAGGTAAGATTCCTCTAATCTACTTTTCTTGTGAAGAAATTGTTCACATTGCTGCAAGGTTCCCAAATAGAGAAAACAAGGATGAAAATAAAAGTAATAAGTAAAAAGGCAAGAAGGAATTCAAAAACTACAAGGACTATAAGGGAAAAGGTAAGAAATCTTGTTTTATGGCTGAAGATTCTGATAGCAATGAAGATGAAATGGTATATATTGTTGTTAAAGATGAATATAATGATGAAGGAGATAAGATGGCACTTATCTCTCATGTTAGAAAAAATGATAGATGGATTATTGATAGTGGCTGCTCACATCATATTAATAGAGACAAAACAAAGTTTGAGCACATGGAACAATATGATGGTGGTAGTGTGAGATTTGGAAACAATAAAGCTTGTTGCATAAAAGGAAAAGGATGTATTTCTAACCAATGAAATTATATGTGACAATGCCTATTGGGTTGAAGGACTAAAGAAAAATCTACTGAGTGTGGCACAGTTAAATAACATTAGATTCAAGGTAGAATTTATGAATGGAAAGCCAAACTGTTGGATGGAAAAGGAAATCTAGTTGGATATGGCAAACAGACAAAAGGTAACCTATTCTATCTAGATCTTAGTGAAAGCTCATGTTTTATTTCTCAAGTAGAAGAAAGCTAGCTATGGCACAAAAGATTATGTCATGTGGACTTTGATAATTTGGTTAAAATAAGAAAAAAATAAGAGTAAGAGGTATTCCTAGCTTGAGGAAACTTGATATGGGTCTATGTAAAAATTATCAAATTGGTAAGATGGGAAAGATTAATTTCAAAATAAAGAACTATCATTCTAAAGAAGTCTTAGAGATTTTATGTACAATGTTATGTGGACCTATTAGAATAGAGAGTTATAGTGGAAACAAGTTTATCTTTCTTTTTGTTGATGACTATTCTAGAATGATGACTGTAATGTATCTAAAAGAAAAATTTGAAGCTTTTCAAAAATTCAAGTGGTATCTTACAAGAGTAGAAAAAGAAACTAGAAAAAAGTTGTAATGTTTGAGATTAGACAGAGGTGGTGAATTTTTCTACAATTAATTCAATAAATTATACATTGAAAAAGAAATTAAAAGACAAGTATCAACCCCTAGTACACCTCAACAGAATGGTATAGTTGAAAGAAGGAGCAGATCCATCATGGATTGTGCAAGAACACTAATGATAGAAAAGAATGTTGCAATAAAATATTGGAAGGAAGCAATTAACACTGCAATACATACCTTGAATAGAGTACAACTTAAGAAAGACTCAAATAAAACTCCTTATGAACTATGGTATGGCTACAAACCTAATGTAAGTACTTGAAAGTATTTGGCAGAAAATTTTATATCTTGAAAGAATCTAGGAAAGGTAAATTTAATGTCAAAGGTGATGAAGGCACATTCCTAGTATACTCCTATAGAAGTAAAGCATACAAATGTTTGAATTTGTCTACTCATAAAATCATAGAAAGTGCACATGTGAGAATTGATGAGTTTGCAAAAAAGAGTGAAGAAGAAAGCAATAAAGAACTTGAGGATTACAAAAGATTTTTTTACTATGAACCCAATACCCTACCAAATCTATTTGGTAGACAAGAGGCTTCACTTGCCAAGTCCCTAAAATGTCCAACAACTACTAAGTTGCAATTTGTGCAACTCGAGTGATAGTCTGAAGGACCTAAGTCACAGTCAAAGGCTATCAAGTTATTCATAGAGAAAACTGAGTCTGATGGACTCAAGTCACAGACAGTAGGACCTGAGATTAATACTAAAGTTCATGAAGAAATCAATAAAACAAACTCCAAATCCAAAGAATATGTGCTAGCAAGATATGTTAGAAGCCATCATGCACTTGATGAGATCATTAGAGACAAATTGAAAGGTACATATTTGCTTGTTGAATTTGAACCTAGAAATATTAAAGATTCTTTGGATAATGAAAGTTGGATTGAAGTAATGAATGAGGAAATAGAATGTATAGAGAAGAACAAAACCTAGACTCTTGTTCCTAGACCCAAGGATAAAAATGCAATTGGCACAAAGTGGGTATTTAGAAATAAGCTAAATGAAGATGGAGAAATTTCTAGAAACAAAGGAAGGTTAGTATGCAAAGGCTATTCTCAAGAAGAAGTTATTGATTATGGTGAAAATTTTTCTCCTATTGCAAGACTAGAAGGTGTTATAACTTTAGTAGCATATGCGACTCACAGAGGATTTAAAGTTTATCAAATGGATGTAAAATCTGCATTCTTGAATGGAATTCTTGACGAGGAAGTCTGCATTGAACAACTTGAATGTTTTGTAGATCCTAGTAAAAGAGACATGGTCTACAAAATACACAAGGCATTATATGGTCTCAAGTAAGCTCTCAAAGCTTGGTATGAAATACTTTTAACTACTTGGTATAGATTGGTTTTCAAAGAACAAATGATAACAATAGTTTGTATATCAAAGGACCAGACAAAAAGATTGTGTTGGAAAAAATATTCTTGGATGACACTCTATTCATAGGAAATGATGACTTGTGCAAACAATTTTTAGAAGAAATGAGTATAGAATTTGAAATTTCTATGTTTGGAGAGATAAAATTATTTGTTGGATTGTAGATCCAATAGAAGAAAGATGGTATCTACATTACTCAATCCAAATATATCAAGGAGATACTAAAGAAATTTGGAATGGAAGATTCAAGACTAGTTGGAACCCCTATGTCTACTAGACATAAGCTTTCCAAAAATGATGATTCAAAAGAGGTAGATCAAATGACATATAGATCAATAATTTGAAAATTGTAGTATGTAGTGCATACAAGGCTTGATATTGCATTAGCAGTCAGTATGGTGGAAAAATTCTCAAAAAATCCCAAAGAAAATCACATGATGGAAATCAAAAGAATCATGAGATATTTGAAAAATACTATAGAACATGGTTTATGGTACAAAATAGGAGGCACTTTGGATTTAAAAGTATTCATAGATGTTGATTGGGTAGGAAGTATTGATGACAGAAAAAGAACCAGTGGTGGAGCATTCTTTCTTGATAAAAGACTAGTTTCTTGGACAAACAAGAAAGAAAATTATATCTCTCAGTCTACAACAGAAGTAGAATATGTGGCAGAAGTAGTCAATTATTCTAATATTGTTTGGTTCAAACAATTGTTGGTAGGTATGAAGATAGAGATCATAGATCCAATAGTTATATACTATGATAACACCAATGCAATCAATATATCAAAGAATCCAGTGAGGCATACCAAAACAAAACACATTGCTATAAAATATCATTTCTTTAGAGAATTGGTACAAGATAAAGAAGTAAGATTGGAATATGTGAATAAAAAAGAACAAATTGTAGACATATTCACTAAGCCATTACCTAAGGATGCATTTGTATATCTAAGAGGTAAGCTAGGGGTCATTTCCCTATTTGAAGCTCACTAAATGAAGTTTAGTGATGTATCAACCAGAGTATGTTGAAAATCAATCATTTGGTGTAGTACTGACAAGTGCATATTGCAAATAAATCCATACTTGAGGTACATTGATATTCACTGAATATTGTCTTTTGAATGAGATGTCAAAGAGGGAGAAATTTGCTATCATATCTCATAGAAATTTTGTAAACAAAAAGAGAAAGGGATGTAAAAAGGGAGAATGAACTTGGTCTAATATCAAAGGTAGAGTTTGCTATCAGAAGAAGTTATAGCGAACAAAAGTTTTCTAACAAAGGGAGAAATTAAAGGTAGAAAGAGTTCACACTTATAGAGGGAGTTCTCATGGATGATAATTAGAGTGAAACTAAGGATAATTCCTTACTTTATTCTTGTTCTAATAAAATAATTTCATTGCATTATGACATGTTGTGTTTCCATTAATGCTAAAGAGGGAGATTGTGTTAGAATTTTTTAGAACAACTAAGAGGGGGGGGGGGGGGGGTGAATCAGTTGTTCAAGGTCCAAATGCCCTAATAATACTTTTTCACTAATTTTGATGAATCCTTATACTTTTCATCCATTCGAGCTTAAATCAATCATACTAGCAAGTTATAGTAAATCAACATGCAAAGATAAAACATGCAAGATCAACACATGACACAATGATTTACGTGGAAACCCAATTTGGGAAAAACCACTAGTAACATGCTACTTGATTCTCACTCTTCTGAAGTGATGCCCTGTTAAAAGCCTACCTTGTTAAAGGCTTACAACACACTATTAAATGTGACCTTGTTAGAGGATTTCACCAAACTGTTAGGAATGGGCCTAGTTAAAGGACTTTAGAACATTCACTTGGAATGTCACCCTGTTAAAGGATTTATCTCATGGCTATTAAACCAACCTAAGTCCATATGATTTAAACTAACTGTTACAATTGCTAGAAAGTAACGATAATGGCCTTTTGATCTAATATAACTTACAACATACTTTGCAGATTTCAGATCACAATTTTAGTTCAATCCTTATGCTTGGCTTCAATCACTTCAACTCTGATTGCTTGTCTTCTTCTCAAGATTTGTCTCCTTGAGTCTTCTTACTCATCATACCAATGCATCCATATCTGGGGTCTTCTTATTGAAATAGAGTAACTATACTCTCTTTTCTCCTTAGTATCTCCTTCAGTATTTTATGCTTTCATGCTTGATTGCCTCTCTCTCTCTTTTCTTCATGAGCTTATGACTCCTTAAATAGAAATCTGATTTGCCTTTGCCGCATAATTCTCCCTCTCCAATTTTAGGGTTTCAAATGGACTAGGTAGGATACATTGTATCTACCTCATATCTTTTTCTCATCTAGAAACTTTGTCAGTTGTATCTTAAAAATGTTTTACATGGTTTTCTGTGCCATTAGCTCATCATTCTTATCTTCTATTTAATTCACAAACTTCTAGATAACAACCTTGCTGGCTTAGATCTGGCGAATCTTCAATTTTCAAAATAATGCAGCAACTCGACATTATTAAATTACTGGTGCTCGACATCTCTATGTTACTCAACACTATTGGTTTTATTGGTGCTCAACACCTTTGTGTTACTCAGCATCTATATCTGCTTGGCACTTGTATTTTCTTGACACTTGATAAACTTTGTATCACTCAGCACTTGATAAACTCTGTATCACTCGGCATCTGAAGTTTACTCGGTACTTGAAGTTTAATCTGCATCTGATCTTGCTTGACATCAACTGGGAATCTATTTGGCACTTACTAGCTTTCTCGGCTCCTACTCTCTAGTGAACTTTAGTTAGGTTTTATAGATGTCTCAGCTAAAACCTTACATCTTTGATATGTTTCAGTGTGCCCATTCTCTGTGTCTTATAGTATGTCATCAAATACACTTTTTCATCAATGGCTTAGCTGATCCTTGTGCTTCATTACAACATCATAACTTCAACCTTTCTCTAGGTATTCTAGTTACATCTTATTGATTGCCTCCTCCTTGTCAATCAACTGATTGATAGTATTTGGATCACTAAAGCAATTGTCATTCCTGCAAATAGGAAGTTTGACATCAATGACAAAACAATGATTGAGAACATTCTTTACTAGTTCCATATGATCATTCCAACAACTTTCCTCATGATTTTTTCAATCATTTCCAACAGATTTTTGGAACAATTGATTAATTGTGTATTGTCTTTGATATTACACAAAAATGTCATATCATTGCTAGTTAGTGTATGTTGAGCTCACTAAGGCATTGAAGATAGTTTTCTATGTCTATCGAACATTCCAGAGTTTTCCTAGTTTAGAAGATAGTGTCTACTAAGTTCACTCGAGCGCTAAAGAAAAGTTTGTGAATGCTGAGTGTTAACTGAGCTTAATCAATTAATGAAGGAAATATTGGATGAAACTAGTGTTAACCAAGCTCACTTAGTTACCAGAGGAAATTTGTGAATATGCAATGTTGACTGAGTTTACTTGGTTAACACAGGAAAATCATTTCTAAGTTAGTGTCTACTGAGCAAGGTTGACTACCAAAAGATTTTCTCTTTTTGGTATATTAAGTTCAACTAAATTGTTTGTTGGTTCTAGTCGATAAAGGAGATGAATATTGATTATTCTAAGTTATATTCTAGCTGACTTGACAATATGAAAGATATAATTATAAGGTCAAGTTGAGAACTAGAAACAAGATATATATGCATGGAAGATAATTGAAGATTTAATGATGCTAAGAGGAAGTGAATTAGAAGGATAAGTGATATATCCTTGTAGAGATGAAAAGATACATTTGATCAAGAAGGATCAAGTATACAAGCCATAATTGAGATCTGGAATCAACAATTTAGTTGCATCTGAAATCAAGTCATCTCATTGTTACTCTCTAACCATTCTAGTAGTGATCTAAATCTCTTAACAAAGTTGGCTTAACAATTATTTGTAAATCCTCTAACAAGGTGGCATTTCTATTGAATTTTCCAAAGACCTCTAGCAAGGCCACTCCTAAAAGGGTGATTAAATCCTCTAATAGGGTCACACCTAATAGTGTGTTTTGTATCCTTTAACAGGGTTGGCTCCTAATAGTGTTCACTTCAGAAGAGTGAAAATCAATAACTAGTTGCAATTGATGGTTTTTCCCAAATTGGGTCTCCACATTAAACTTGGTGTCAAATGTGTTCATGCTATTTCTCTTATGTATTTGCAACTAAGTTAAAGTAATAGTAATCTCAGATAACATCTTAATATTTTCATGTTAAGTATTTGCCAAGCATTATTAGTGTTTACCAAGTTACAAATTTTTATGTGTTTACTAAGCATCAACAGAGTTCAATTTGTACTGACATCTAAGGGATCTGGGATTTATTTTAGTGGTAATTGATTCACCCCTCCCCTTTTAGTTACTCCTCATATATTTCCAACATCTTGATCTTATTATTTGTCTCACTTTATTACTTGAGATGAACATGTTAGTTTTCCCTACTCTGTATCCTAAGGGGGGCACTTTTTCTATCTATCCAAAATCACTTGATTGATCCTACATACCACTTTGTGACTACACATGCCCTATTATTTTGATTCATTACATGGACAATTCTTCAGGTGAACTCCATACTGATCAATTCAACATCATGATTCTATCTTAAGCTTTGATCAATGTTTTACACATTCTCGAACACTCAACTATTTGGACAAACCCTACACTAGCCAAATGCACTATCCAATACATCACAAGCACTATTAGGTTAATTTACTTTATTTCATACATTGTATGTACTATTACACTAGATGTACATGTTGCAACAATCAAAAGCACTATAAGGTTCATCATAAGCACTATTATATTACACAGATGCACTACAAGAGGTAGAAGTGCTAATAAGTTACCTATATGCACCATTACATAAAGTGGAAGTTCTATCATTTTTTAAATCACTATGAAACCCCTCATATGTGCTAATCCATCACAGAATGCACTACATAGGAAATACATGTTATATAACATTGCATAAGCACTATAGTACTCCAACCCTGCAGACCTAGGTTCATTACCCAAGCGTAATTATTCCCAAAAATAAAATGCACTATTTTAAAACTTATATGCACTACTAAATGGTTTATATGCACTAGAATACGTGAATGCACTAGAAAAATATGGACATGTGCTATAGTTATTAGCTATGCGCTACTTTCCACACCTATAAATGTGCTTGCTTCATACTGTAGATGCACTATTTTACACTACAAATGTGCTAAAACATTTTAACTATGCTTTCGAAAAAAAAAAATGAACTAAAACATTCAAATCACAAAAAAAAAAAATTAGAAGTCCTATAAAAATACAAAAATTCAAAATCAAGGAGGTTATCGATGACTTACCGGGGCACCATAGTCAGCGAAATGCTTGTATCTATGACCCCTCTCGAATCTCTGCTCTCACAATGGGACCACTATCTTCATTGGGTCAAAGCTTAAAAGGAAGAAGAGTGAAAGAAGATTGTAACAATGAAATGGGTAAAAGGTCTTTTGACCTATTTTACCCACACTTGGGGCATTTTATGACATTTACAAAAATTATTCACTCCATTTAATGCCTTAAAGACCCATTTCCTTGAACTGGGTATTGTTGCATCCAATTTAATGACACACCTACACCTCAATTTTACCGTCAGATTTTTTCATCAACTTTTTTTAAGAAATCAAATTGGAATCTCATTATATTTCAAATCAATTTTTTTTCCAATTTAATTTTTGAGGGGGCAATATACCAATATCAAACTAGGGCATCAAAGTTTCAAACATCAAAAACATTCTACCCCAATCAAATTTCAATCAAATAAACTGGGGAATTCAAGAAAATCATTCTAAACAAAAGATCTTAAACAATGCAATATCAAAATTAGATAGTGTATCAACTTTAAATTAGACATCATATTATCAAAAATTAGGCATTGTATTAACCTCAAATTAGCAAAACATCATTGATCAGACAGTCAATCATCAAAATTTGGCTTAAAATCAAGAAATCGAGATATTCTTTGAACTAAAATGCTTTTCATATTAGCTCAAAGAGGGGCATTTGTATACACCCTAAAATTGGCAAAGGCCTAAAATAACATGAATTTTGATCAAACAACAAAAATCAAAGACAAAATCAAATAAATGAGGAAAGTATCAAACTTTAAAATCAATTGCAACACCAAGTCATTTGAGTATTTAATTAATTAATCACCTATCAAATTGAAAAAGACCAAACTCACTTTTTAAAGAGAAAAATCAATTCATAAAATCATAAAGCAAAATAAAAAGGAAAAAGGTAAAGACAAAAGTTGAAAATCAATGCAACATTTAATAAATCAACAAAATTATTTATCCTCTCAAAAGTGAAATTCCTTCTTTTTGGAATTTAAAAAAAATTGAAAATGCTTATTTATCCTCAAAAACCAAGTATTTTGGACTATTCCTCTTGGGCTTTTATGAGATATTTTCAATTTCACTTTTGCCCCTAGTGAAAGGTAAAACTGAGATCTTTACCCCAACCCCTTTCTAAAATCCTATAAATAGAAGGGGAAATCAAGAGCAAAGGGACCCAAGTTTTTATGCATCCATACTATAGGCATATTAGAGTTATAATTTGTCATTTATTTAGTATCATTGTTATAGAGATTTAGTGGCATTTTAGTGTCATTCTAGCATCATTTTATTATTATTTAGCATCCTTTAGTATTTTTTAGTCTTATGCATGCACATATATTAGCATTTTCATGTCATTATCTTCATATGATTTGCATTTCACATAGATCTCATATAAAATTTCATAGATCCACACATAGCATAGTCCCATTCTAGAACTATCATTAAGATGCTAGTCAGGGAAATATTTTAGTAGTTATAGTTAGGGAAACATGAGATGTTCATAGAGTCATTATTTAATAGTTTTTTCTTGGGTCTAGATTCATTCATTGTTATTCTGATTGCACTCTACACTAAGGTGTCATGAATACACGATTCTTCTGTGTATAGGGATTTATACAAAGAATCTATTAGGTTCCACCCTTGATGAGATTTAATTTTGTAAAAGGTTAGTAAACAACATGGAATGATCTAAAAAAATGGCTACTATAATTAGCTTGAAATAAATCCCTTTTTAGCTCTCTTAGCCCGTTTGGAACTATGTTCTGCCTTCTCTAGGTTCTAGAACTTTAGACATTAACCATTTGTGTACTTGGCTCTCCTTGCTCTTACACATGATAAAACTTGCATCATTTGAGAACACTATCTTCTCCTCAATGTGAAAACTCTTAAAAGGTGACTTTGTTCTTGTCACTCTTCTTCACACCTTGAGATTCTACTTAGCTTGGCTCTTTTGGTTCTTTGGTTAATCACTCAAAAATCTAACTTTTCCTATTTCAATTCAGCCTCCTTCTATACTATCTTTTAGCTTCACTTTTGAAGCCCTTATTTGTGAAATCAAAATTTGATATCTTATCCCTACTACTAGTTTGACTCTTGTTGTAGTAGTGTGCCACTTTTGTCAGATGTAGTATTTTCATATAGAAGTCACAGGTGTTGTGTGTCCTTGATGAATTTCTCTTGTTGGATAGAATTCAAATTTGATTTTTTAAAATTTTTTCCTCAACCTATTCCCCCATCATTATTAAATGTGATGTCGCGTGCACTCTTACCCTCTACATGACTAGGTAGTCACAGGTATCTTGTTCCATGCTCTCTTTATTGACTTGGAAAAACCAACTCACTGATCTATCTACCTTTCCTTTATCTTGGGGTCCTTCTACTCATGCAAACTTCACTTAGTGATGTACTTTATCTAAGTGGACCATCCTTTGACATCATCTCTACCGATCCTGAATTCCTTTTCTTCTTTGATCACTCTTGTGAACTAGATTTTCACATCATTGTGCTTTTCTAGTCATTCCTCTCTGGGGTCTTGGATCCTTTACATTTGTTGACATCATTGATGACACCTTTGATCACTACATCTATCAGTGTGTCTACAAGTCAATCTTCAACACATATGTCAACAACATGATACAATGCTATGTATTCTACTCTATCTTCCACAATTTTAGAGTGTTGAGTTTTGTTTATTATGACCTAATGTCCTTTGTAAAAAAAGTCTATTACAAAGAATTATTTGAAAAAAAATTGAACAAAGGGAGAAGGAAAAAATATATAATTGAAGACAATGTCATAAAAGAAATAATAATTTATTTTTTATTTGAAAAAAAATACATTAGTATCCTATCTATGATAGGAACTACTAACATATAAATTTAAGCAGGAAACATTAATTGATGATAAAAGATAACCTAAATTTTAAAGTATAATATTTTTTAATATTATACATCACATTTGAGAAAGTATAAACAATGCTTGGAAAGAAAAATGTAAGCACACAATGCATGGATGCATGATTATGCATAATAACATTGCAAATGCATAGTGTTAATAGGTTCCTTAAGAGGCACACCATTCTATATGCACCAGAGCCATATAATTCTATGGAAATGGAAGGACCTAGCCAATTAGGACTAAACTTTCATTATTCACAAGGTGGGACATTCAAATTCCTATGATTTTTATAGAGAGCTAAATCACCAACTGAAAAATATCACTCAATCATTTTACAGTTGTATCTTTTAGTAATTGATTTGTGTAAGACCATGATATGATCTAAAACATTGATGCATTGCTCATCTAATATCTCATATTATTGTAATCATTTCTTTCTAAAAGTGTCTTTATCCATTATACCCTTTAATGCAACTATTAAAGAAGGAATCTCTAGCTCTAAAGGAATAACTATATTATTTCCATAGATGAGATTATAAGCTGCTATTCCAATTATAATATAAACACTTATTCTATAAGTGTATAAAGTGTAGGTAAATTGTGTATGCCAATCCTTAGCATTTTTATCAATATTATTTCGAAGGATTTGTCCAAAACCTTGTTATAAGCTTCAACTTGATCATTAGATTAGAGAAAGTAAGTAGTAGAGAAGTGCTGATGGATGTGGTATTTCTCCAAGAATTTTTTTACATCTTTGTTTTTAAATTGAGTTCCATTAATAGACATGATCACCATGGGAATGAAAAATAAAATGATGATGTTTTGAAGAATAAAACCAAAAAGAACTCTTGTGATGTTTTGAAGAATAAAACCAAAAATAACTCCCGTAGTAGTTAAATGAAGAGGACAACTTCAACCTACTTGGTAAAGTAGTTTATTTTTGTAAGAATATATGTGTGTCCTTGAGAAGAAGGGGGAGAAATAATTCCAATGAGATCTAGACCCCAAAAATTAAAGGGCCAGGGAGGCACTTGTGACCACAATGCATGGGTGTGAGCATGAATTAGATATTTATGATGTTAATAATGCAACCACTTTTTGACAAAAGAAAATGAATCTTGTTCCATAGTTAGCAATTAGTATCCCATGTGAAGGAGTTGTTAGATAACTGGGAGTAGTAGAGGGGTGGGGAGTGAATTAGTTATGTATTGTTATCATACAATCCCTTCAAACTGTTTAGGTACTAATAAAACATCATAAATATTAACAGTAATCACTTAGTGTAAATATTAAGCAACTCTATCAATCAATATGTTCCAAACTGTTAACTCACTGTTCTTTGCATTATCGAGTATTAGTAAAATTACTTAGTGATTGCCAATCATAAACTTACTTATTGCCTAATCATATTAAACTATAAAAATATGTGAAATAACATTCATACAATTGACACCAATATTTTAATGTGGAAATCCTATGAAGAGAAAAAACACATGGGACCGACAACCCAATTTTTTTCACTCTTCTGAAGTGAGCTCTATGAGGAGCTAATATTATTAAAGGTTACATACACATTGTTAATGTGACCTTGTTTGAGGATTTCACCAAAAGATCATCTATAACTTATTAGTCCTTGTTTTTGACTTAAGAGTGACCTAATTTAAAGCACTTACAAACACCACTAACTGATGTTACCATATAGGATTTCACAAAGTTGTAAGGTCCACTCGACACTTTCAATATTTTCTACTACAATGGTTAAATAGTAAGAGTATAAAATGATCTATTGAGAATAAAAAATACCTTTGCTTGTTTAGATCTTTGTTCCTTGGTCTCTCTCTATTTGATATCTCTCGTGGATCTCCTTTCACTCTGTACTTTGGCTTGGTTGACTAACACCTCTTTCTCCTTCCACTGCTCAGTTCACCTAGCTCAAAATTTTCTTCTTTTAATTTCTTCAAATTTGAATTCACAAGAACTTTAATACTCCAACAGTATGATTAGCTTTCAAATAAACAACAACATCATCCAATAACCTAAAATTGTCTTGGCTTTCTCCCTAAATTATTTTCCCAATGCTTTTAGATCCTTCCATCTTTTTCTACTTAATCAACATTGTAGATCTTAGGTTTATAAGATTTTTTTTCATATAATGAATTTATACACTTGGAAATTATAGTTCTTATAGAAATTAATGTATATCCTTATCCTTCTTCAATCACCATAACCAAATACTTCTTGAATTTTGATGCAAGATCATCCTTGGTTGGCTAGTAATCTTGCATGTTGGGTATTTTGGCTTTGGAGTTGGAGGACTCTATCAATGAAGAGGTGGTACTTGATTGATACTGTGTTGTTAATGGTTGTTGTGTTAACCAAGTGACTTGGTTAATAAAAGTGTTTGATGATACTTGGGCACTTGATAGACACTGTAAGCTCAGTTTGCACTATAGAGGTTGATAGTAGTGTTTCTTGAGTTGCTTGGTCTACAAAGGAGGAACTTGACATATACTGTGGTTCAGTTTGTGCTAGCAATCTTGGCTTGGTCAACATAGTTTGGTTGTAGTGTTTCCTAAGTTGGCTTAGTCAATGAAGGGGCTCAATTATGTGTAGTGGAATGCTTACACTTGACATGGTTTCTCTAACACTCAATTTGGTCTTGGTTTCTGTATTAAGCAAGTTGTTTGTGGTTAGTTAACTTATGCATTTAATTTGGGTTATATTTATTTAATTTTTATTGTGAGTTGACTTGTGTATTAATGTGCATTTAATGTAAGGGTTTATTAAATTTTTAACATACTAGGCCAACTTGTGACTTAGTTGGGTATAAGTAGGGGGTCTTGTGGAGTCTTTAGTCATTATCATCTAGCTTGGAGAGGAGGATGTGGCAGAAGAAAAAACTTTGAGAAGGTAGCTGAGGCTAGGGAAATAAGGAGATTTCTTGGTGGGCTTGTGAGCACAAGTTTAAATCTTCCTTAGAGGATTCTACCAGAGTGGATCTGAACTAGCTAGTGTTTGGATTAGATCTTAAGGAATCTTGCAAAATTATTTTTGTAATTGCTAGTGTATTTGGCCAAAACCTGTAAGGCCTTACAACCAAGCATATTATTGAAAATTGGCTATATGTAGTGATGTAATTATTTTCATTAATGGAAATACATGATGAACATGTTGTAGAAAACCTCAAAAATAAAGATACTTAGCTTTTGGTACTCAGAAAATTGTCTAAGTATGAAAATGGTTTACAATAGTACATTGTTTTATATATGAAATGTTTCTGATGTCATATTATGACTAGCAAGGTTAGATGGAGATAATATACATGTTGGTAATGACATGTATAACCTTGAAAATTAGTACAGATAGGAAAAAAGAATGATAATTAAGATGTACAGGACATCAAAATGAAAGGTAAGGGAATTATTTTGTTTACAAAATAATTTCTCTTCTTGCATCCATTGTATTACAACTCCTAATAGGGTTGGAATCTCCTAATAAGGATTCAAAGTCTCCTAATAGGGACTCCTATGTACTGAATGATTTTATAGGCTCCTAACAGGGTCTATTTTCTAACAAGGAACATATATATTAGTATATCTTTGTGGACATCATTCCCACCAGGGTTTTCCCTTGGCTAGGGTTTCCCGAGTTAACCAAATATGGTGTTATGAGTTCTCTTTATGCACAGTTATTATTACTGTTCAACATTACTTGTTTAATTTTTCTTATGCATGGTTCAAAGTAACGAATAATATCTAGTTGGTGACAAAATTTTGTATAATACTGATTCACTCCCTCTTAGTATTCCCTATTTCTAACAATTGGTATCAGAGCACAGTTACTCAAAAGAGGCTTAACAAATTGAGTAAGATCTTTATGGATATGGAACAGTCAATGAAGAACCTTGAAGAGACACTTGGAAAAATTGATCTCCTTACTGAAGAAAGACATAAGTTGAAATATAGATATGAAGAATCCAAAGTATACATTGGAAAATTGAAGGACAAGATTGAACATCTCAAATCCAAGCCTAAATCTACTAAATCTAAAATTGGTGATGATGAATATTCAAAATTGAAAAAAAAGTACAAGATCTTGAAGCATGAATTGAATATTACCAATCTAAAGTTGAGTTTGAAGAATGATCCTAGAAAAGTTGAATCTGATTTGAAGACTGAAAATTCAGATCTTAGAACCAATCTAGCAAAGAAGACACATGAGCTTGAAGAATTGAAAGCTGATCATTAAGAATTTAAAAAGTACAACATTATTGTGAAAGGTGAGTTAACTCAGAGTAACCTACAACTTGAAAAGCTTTATACTAGTAGAGAAGAGCTTGATGAATCAATGTCAATACAAAGACCTACCTATGATAAGACTAGCCTTGGTTATTTATTTAACATGTCTACAAAGAAACCTAAAAGTAGATCAAATTTGAAAGAGAAAGATAAATCTAATACTAAGATTGAATCCAATCAATACTAAGATTGAATCCAATCAATCTTATGATAAATCCAAAGGTGGACAAGAGAAGGAAATTGAGAAATTGGATGGACCTAAGAAAGTGGAATCTCCTAAGGAAACCAAGTATGAATTTCAAGGTAAGTGTTTTTCATGTAATGAAATATGTCATATAAAAAGAGATTGTACAAATAAGTTGTTTAATCATGTTATGAACTTTTATTGTAATAACTATCATGGTATTGGTCATAAAGCAATTGATTGCAAGAAACCTAAATATGATAATGATAGAAGAAATAATAGAATTTCTGGAAACACTAACCTTTTAGATAGAAGAAGATCTAATGAAAGGACATAAAGAGAAATTAGATCTTATGAAGAAAGAAAACATATTGTGTGTTATAAGTGTAACAACTTTGGACACATATCCCGAAATTGTCAAGAACCTATTGATCAATAAAATCCTAGAAGTAGAACCCCAATATGTCAGTTATGCAATAATTTCAAACATGAAAAAAATTATTGTAGAATGGATAGAAGGAACAATGGAAGGAACCTTGGAAATGATAGAAGGAATCATGAAAGAAACTTTGAAAATAGAAGCAACAATAGAAGGAACTTTGGAAATGACAAAAGGAAGCATGAAAGTAACTTCAAAACTAAGAGAGACATTAAAAATCAAACAAATGTAGTTAGTGAAATTTAGGAAAAACTTAATGAGGCATTTTTAAAGGGATTAGATATTTTAGAGGAAATGTTAGATGATGCTAAGACAGGAAAATTGAAGTCAAAAATCGAGTGTGATTCAACCAAGTTGAATTAAGCTTGTTCACAACACCAGAATTTGAAACTTCATTTAGGGTCCATTTGGTTCCTAGAAGATGACAAGAATTGGCTTTTTCAAAATTCAGATTTGAATTTTTTTGCATTTGCTTCAAAACTAACAAAATGGAATTAGCATACTGAACTTCCAACTTTGCCTCAAAACCAAGTTTTTCAACTTCCTACTAGCAATTAGGAATTGAAAATCAAAACCTGGTTATGTTTTTTAAGGAGTGTAAAATAATAGATTGGACTAACTTTTGAAATTTTCATTCAATTCCAAGCTTAAGAATAAAAATGTGTTTTTACACGCATCTTCTAAGTGAAACAAACAGTTCAAGTAAAATCCCCAAAATCAGAATGAAGATTTGCAAAAACTTGATTTGGCTAAACCAAGGTTTGTAGAAATCCTAATTTTTTAAATTCCACAAACCAAATGGACCCTTAGAGATCAAGCTATGAGTAGCAAGGTTGAGAGAGGAAGTATCTTGATGAGTTTGGATTGTAGCTAAGCTCACTTCAAATTTGGAGCTTATTGAAACAAGTTATAGAAGATGAAATCTATGTTTTTACAACAAATTTCATGGAGCGAAGTTTTGTGGAGCATTTTCATGATGAAAGGAAGCTATGGTTAACCTCAGATAGCATTTGAAGATCAGATAGAAGATCTTGAGTAGATATTTGACTTCAGAATGAAATTAACAACTTTTTTGATTTGGAAAAGTACACAATTAATGTAAGTTCAAGCTGAATAAATAGATTATGAACTTGATTATTTCCACATTCAATTATATCAGAAACTTAGAGCACCTAGAAGCAAATTGGAAAAGTGATTTTGAGAAAAACCCTACTTCAAAAAATGTATTTTTATCATTTTCCACACATAAATTCTTTGATAAATTTATATTTGGTGTAATCATGGACATGTCAATAGTTCATAATGTTGAGAATGTCGAGAGACCCAAATTAAAGGTTGTTCTTATGAAACCCTTAGAAGAAAATCTTAATTCAACTTTATCAACAACTCCAAACAAGTAGTTTACTTGGAAGACACAGGAAGCTACTTGTGTATTAAGTTTGAAACGATTGGAAGTGAGTTTATGAGAAAAGATATGGAATTTTTTTTCAATCATGATATGACTATTAAGCCCATATATGAGAATGTAAAGGATTGAGACTTAGTTAGATATCACTTTTACTACGAACTTGATACTAAAGAGTGGACTTAGATCATATTAAGTAGAATTCATAATGGAAAGATTTGGATGGGAGAAAATGTAGTTGACATCTCTGTCGACCTTATTCATGAGGTTACTAGTCTTAGCAAACAAGGTAGTGTACCTATTGGTGAGAAACTAGTTAAGAAGAAGGTGGAACTTAACACTAAGGCAATTTATAATGTTAAGGCAATGGTGATCAACATCATTAGACAATATGATGTGAGATTATTAAGCAAAATCATTACATATTCTATTTGTGCAAGTTCTAAGAGTGATGAGTTGTTAGCAGGTTTTATCTATGTAGCCTATAAGATTTGCATTGAGAAGAAGCAAGTAAATTTAAGTTAAATTCTAAGAGTACAACTCCTTGAGAATTTGGAGAAGATTAAGAGAACTAAGAATGGTGTATTTATATTGTAGTCTTTGATTAATCATATTTTCTTTCATGTACTTAAGAGATTTCCATTTCTATTAGTTACTAATATTATAAGTAGTGAAAGATGAACTATGGACAAGATAACAAATGTGTGCAGAAGACATCCTGTAGAGAAAGTCCTAGACAACATAAATCTGATTATAAGGACATTTCAGAATGAGATGAAACAAAGATTCAAAATTGCCCCTACAATTATTGATAGATTTAAGAATGATATATATTTTATGGTGGATACAGACCTAATTTATATTGAAGCAATAGAACCTTAGGAAACATTTCTTAAGCCCTTAGGTTATGAGTTAAGTGATGATGTAGCTATTGGCTATATTGATTTAATGTTGAAATCCAAAATAGATCAAGCATCATATAGATTTGGAACATATGAGGAGATAACTCAGTCGACTTAATAAGCATTATTAGAGAAAGCATCTCATAAGAAGATTGCAACTATAATGAAGAAAGAACTGTTTGAGGCCAATATGTCAGAAGAAGAATCATAAAAAGTTAGACAAATAATCTCTAGACTAAAAAAAACTAGCGAATAAGTTATAATGTATGTGACACCTTTGCTAGTTGGCCATGCATCTGGTGAATCCATTGCAGAAACTACTACAGAATAGAGCATCCCATATGTTGCTATATCAGCCAAGAAAAAAAGTGGATCTAAAAGGAAATAAAAAAGATTTAAGCAACAAGCTACTAGACCAAAGAAAACAAAGAAGACATAATTGACAATTGAAGACTCTAGCGATGAAGAAGAAGAGGAACAAGAAGACAAACAAATAGAGAAAGTTATTATTTCTAAGTAGCCAATATGTAAAACAAGGAAACCCTAGAAACCAGAGATAGAGAAGATTAACACAACCATTGTTAATGAAGTGAACTTTGTGCAAATGAATAAGTTCTATGATTTGTACAATGACATTGAGAAATAATAGATTGATATCTCTACTATGAGATATATGATTCTTAATAACTTGAAACTTGAAGACATTAAAGGTTTTGTCAATCACAAAGTCCATGATAGACTTATAGCAAAGAAGGCACTAGTTTGAGAAGAAGATATGGAACTTTGGAAATCAATGATAAGAACTATGTGCAAGACTAAAGATGAAGAAGAAGTAAAGAAATTGATGGGTAAACTAGCACCCTATCTTTGGAACAAAATGAGGCCAGTTCTATTTATGGGTGGTGATAAGAATGTAATAAGAAGTAAGACTATTGAAACTATCAATAAAATGATGATTGAGATAGAGGCATCTCCTACCATTGTAGAGAAAACTTTGGAAGTATCAATAAGTGGTGATACTATGAAAATTGATCAAACAAGTGTTACAATTAACATTGATGATAATACTTTCATAAATTCTGATCAGCCCGAACTCCATTTTGAAGATATTTAGGATCAGCTGAGACTAATTGAAGAAGAGAAAAGATAGTTAGAAGAAGAAAAGAAGAATATTGAAAAAGCCAAGCTGAAATTGCTTGAAGAGGAAAAGAAGAAGAAAGAAGAAAAGAGCAGAGAAGAAGAAAAAGAGAAGAACTTGGAAAAAGAAAATAAAGAAAAAGAAATAGAAGAAAGAGAGGAGAAGGAAGAAGAAGAGAGAAAATCAAAGAAGGCAACATAGAAGAAACAAGAGGAAGATGAGACGAAAGAATCTTGCTCATTCATTCCTATATCTCTTGCTAACCTTACAGGTGGTGATGATGATCAATATAACTTGATCTCATCCTTGAAAAAATTGATTGAGAAGAACAGAAAAGTTAAGAGTCTACAAAGAGCATTAATGGAGGTGACTAACAAACTGCACAACACCCTCACAACCAAACATATATAAGCAAAACCCAAACAAAGAGCTCAATTAGTTGTAAAATTATTTGATGATGAGTTTAAAAATTTGTTGAATGTTGCTGAGTCTAAGGCTCAAATTTCACATGATGCTAATCTTTTTAGCACCATTTGTTAAAACATTCAGAATGATTTGCTAAGTCTTGATACTTGTATCAAGGAACTCCAAAAATGTCAATAAATTGGTAAGGTACTATACATCAAATGTAATTTATCTGATAAGTTGACCAAAGTTTTGGATAGTAAGATTCAAGGGAAGCTGAGTGAGCTAGAAGCTCTAACTAGTCAGACATAGCAACTCTCTTGCAGAGTTGATGATTTTGAAGGACAAGTTGCCGGTGTTCACACATACATTAGGAAACTACAACTTGAAAAAGAGAAAATTTTGAGAAGACTATTAGAATTCAAAGAATCTATTACTCTGAAGATATCAATAATTGAGAGATAGTTGGAAGAATGTGTCAAAGCAAAGGTTATGTCAATTTCACCTACTTTGACCTTAATGTAGTTGAGATTGCATCACATACCTTATGTGCAATGCTCACTACTATTGAAGCAAAAAAGGACACATGAGAGAAAGATATGAATAGTTTGAAGGAACATTTTGATTATTGTATGAAGATAATAGTAGCTTGAGGCAGCAAGACATAAATTTTGATAGTGTTTGAAAGTTTTTTTTATAGTAGATAGACAACACATTTTGATAGTTTTTGACTTTCTAACCTTTGTCATTGATGTCAAAGGGGGAGAAGTTGTAGAAGAAAATTGTGTAGTAAGTTATGTGTGTAGTGATTATATTGAAAGGGGGAGCATTTGAAATATGAAGTATATGTAATGTAATAGATGATAAGTACTGTAAGTTTTGATAAAGTTTTTATCACTTAGCCAATTTTCCTTACTTTGCTACCATCAATGCAAAAGGGGGAGATTGTTGATAATTGGCTATATGTAGTGATGTAATTATTGTTATTAATTGCAACACATGATGAAAATTTTGTAGAAAACCACAAAAATAATGATACTTAGCTTTTAGTACTTAGAAAATTGTTTAAGTATGAAAATGGTTTACAACAACACATTATTTTATATGTAAAATATTTTTGACATCATATTATGACTATGAAGGTTAGATGAAGATAACATACATGTTGGTAATGATGTGTAAAACCTCAAACATCAGTATGGATAGTACAAAAGAATGATAATTAAGATGTACAAGACATTAAAATGAAAGGTAAATGAATTATTTTGTTTACAAAATAATTACTTGACCAATTGGGGTCGACATCCTAGATGTTTACTCTAAATTGGAAAAGTATATTGTGGTCTTAGCTAGCCTAGCAACAATTTGTGAAAAGGCATGGAATTTATGCAAAGACATCTTGCGAAGTCATTTTCAAGTGATGTGCAAATTATGTGAATTGAAAGTGAATTAATGTTATATGTGAATGTGAAATTTTTTATCATATGAAGAAGTAATTTTGTGATCCAAGATTGAGATAAAGTTAGAGATCATATGGAAAGAAGGTACAACATCTATATACTTGAGGACTCATTGCTTGTTTGGACAGTGAGCTCTTCTTGCATCCATTTTACTACAACTCCTAACAGGTTTGGAATCTCCTAACAAGGACTCCTATGTACTAAATGAATTTATAGACTCCTAATAGGGTCCATCCTCTAACAAGGAACATATATATTAGTATATCTTTGTGGGCATCATTCCCATTAGGGTTTTCCCTTGGCTAGGATTTCCCTAGTTAACAAAATATGGTGTTATGAGTTCTCTTTATGCATGGCTATTATTACTATTCATCATTACTTGTTTACTTTCTTATGCATGGTTCAAAGTAATAAATAATATTCAATTGGTGACAAAATTTTGTAGAATACTGATTCACCCCCCTCTTAGTATTTCTTATTTCTAACACATATTGCATGCAAATAGTTGTTATCTATAAATGAAGAGTTAAATTTGGTATAAGATCTTGCATTGTTGTTTTCTTTTTTGCTGTGTGGTTATTGCAAGGATCCAGAGTACCTCTAGTAGGGGTACTATGAGATTCTTGGTACATCAACTTTTCTCAACTGTTGATCTTATAACAAACTTTGAATCTCAAACTTTCTGAAATTTCAGAAAAAGTCGATGCCATTTTATAATTATTAATTTTTTCATCCATTTATTACTTAGTAAACAAAATATTTACTCAGGTAATATAAAACTTGGTTAATGCTGACTCACTCAAGAAATACAATGTTTCTCTTTCTTTCTTATCAACCACTCAAACAATACTACGGTCACTCAGTAAATACAATATCCCTTCATCAACCTCATAACTTTTTAACCTTGTATTCTTCAATTAATTATAACAATATATTATTATAAAACAATCAAATTAATAACACATTATCATTGTCCAACTCGTTCAAGTACCCATTAAATACCTTACATATCACTTATATCTTCATCATACTTTCTTCAAATCCTCTTCATCAATCAAATGATATGGTACTCTACTGAGTTATCATAATGTCTAGCCAACTAAGAATTGCCATCAATGACAATATAACAACTGATATGACTCTTTTACATACATTCATAGCATATTCAACTAAATCTCCCACTATCAATTACGTTATTAGTTAGGGATACCAATCTCCCCCTTTGGCATCGATGTCAACACATAAAATATAATTTTACATTAATAAACATTACATAAGATAATTAAATGTATGCATTGACAATAATATAAATTTTCAGCTCTTTTCCTTCAATTGCAAAAAGTATATAACTTAGTTTGTATCTTTAGCAGCATCAAAAATCATCTTCATTAGCATATCTCCCCCTTAGATTATGATCTTCATTTAGTTTTAGTCTTCCTTAATTTCATCTTCATCTCTATAGCAATTTTTTCTCTTTATTATGCACTCCCTCCTTTTGGATAAGCTTCTTTCTACTCCCCTTTGATTATCTTTCTCCTTATGATCTTTTGATCCACTTTTCCTTCTTTTTAAGTATATTCTCCCACATATCATCTCATACTTCAAATTTGATAGAAATGCCAAAGGTCATTATAAACTTTATAATAGAATATATAAGACCTTGAAGTTATCTTTGTACCTTGCATGTATTGATTACATTAGTTTCATCATAACTAACTTCACAACTTTAGAAATGCTTCTTAAAGTGTGAACACTTCTACATCAATTCCATAAAGATATTATAATTCATCCATAAATTGATGCAACATGCCTCTTCACTTAATGAATTTTGGATAGGGGCATGATCCTCATTTTATCTTTTAGATATTGAATGACATCCTTAGGTAATGGAATAGTAAATATATGAGCAATTTTTTCCTTAGAATTCACAAATTCAAGCCTCACTTATTTCTCTTTTACTTTCTCCCTCAAATAATGATATTTGATTCTATATGTTCATTGTTTTTTCATTTATCACCAATTTTTTTAAAATATTAATGTTAATAGTATTATCATAGTAAATAGTAATAGGCCTCGTTACCTCTTCTTGCATTCCTCCGAAAAGTTGCTTAATCCCTACAATATTTGAACAATTGATCACAACAACAACGTATTAAGCTTCAACAATAGATTTTAAAATACAACTATATTTATTAATTATCCATGTAATCAATATTTACCCTTAAAAAAAAGCTCCACCACTTGTACTTTTTCTGTCATCAACATTACCATCCCAATCAACATCTATGAAGACTTCAAGTTTAAAGTCATCCTGTTGTTTATACCATAGGTCATAGTCTTTAGTTCTTTTGAGATATCTGACTATCCTTTCCACAAAATTCATACGAGTCTCCTTTGGATTAGATGAAAACCTTGCAACAATTTCAATAGAAAGTGCAATTTTTGTTCTACTTTGTTCAACATTGTGTAGCTTTCTAGTCATAGATCTATATAGTTTTTCAATTACCTCTCTAGTAGTGTCTTCTTTTTATAATTGTACTCTAGTCACCATAGGTGTAACAATTGGCTTTGATTCATCCATCCCAAATGTCTTCTAGATTCCCTTCACATACTTAGAATGAGTTACGTATATACCTTTCTTTGTTTGATGGACTTGTAATCCAATGATTTTTTTAATCTCACCAAACATAGAAATCTAAACTTCAATACTCATTTGTCAAAAAATGTCTTACTCAACATGTCATTTCCTCCAAATATTATGTCATTAAAAAATATTTTAGCAATCAACACCATATCTTCAGAGTCATTTTTCAAATATATATTACCATTGTCACTTGTTCTTTCAAATCCAATCTTAATCAAATAAGAGTGTAATTTTATATGCCATGCTCTAGGGGCTTGTTTCACTCTATAGAATTCTTTTTTAAACTTGTAAACCATGTTCTTCTTTTTAGGTTGAATGAATCCTTCGTGTTGTTAATTGTAGACTTTCTCTTCAAGTATTCCATTCAAAAATGTAGATTTGATATCTATTTGACATACTTTGAATTTCTTGTATGTAGCATAGGATAGTAGTGTCCTTCTTCCAAACTTTCTATAGGTGCAAAAGTCTCACCATAATCTATTTCTTCTTGTGCATTGTTAACCCTAAAGGCAATCTAGTATTACCAGTTAGTAAAAAATACTTAGTCATTTACAAGGTATAGTTATTCCGTCTCTAAGTGATTCTATTTATATCGTGATATGTAAAGAAGATGTACATAACTAGTTATTGCTGAGAAGTATTTATTGCTGAGCAATCCAAGTGTCGCCAAGTACTCCAATGATTTCCAAATTTCTTAAGAGGTAACATATGAGTCGTGTGATACATAGGCCAAGAAAAATAGTTAAAGCTGAGTATAGTTGAAGCTGAGGGACAACATGAAGAATTAGTATGCATCAAGTGTTAGGAAGCTATTAGTGCCAATTACCACATTTTTGTATAAATTTTTGGAATGACACAAAAATTGATGTAAACTATTTTTATCAAGCTAGAAGCGTGTTCTAGTTATTGAGGAGTTAATCAAGGAGTCAATTACACATAATTGAGCATCATCAATCACAATGTAAGGTGATAAACCAATAAAAAAATTAGAAGGATGAAACAAAAAAGGATGAATATAGATCATTGATAATGATCTAGAAGCTTCACCAAATATCTATTTAAGGAGGATTTTGGACCTAACTCTTGTTGGTTACAAGTTAGAAGTTTGGATACAAAGCTAAAGGTGAATTAAGTGAAGTTAAGTGTTGAGAAGTAGTGAGGTGACTGAGATGTGTAGAGAGATGATATCAAATTTTAAAGAGAAGATTCATCATCAATGCTTAGAGTGAATAATGAAAGATCAAGGTTCTGATACATTTTGATAGGTGTTTCAAGACAAATATCTTAATAGATTGGTCCTAACAAGCCTATGTAAATATCCTAATGGAGTGCTCACTTAATTGTGTAGTTAAAATACTTTAGTTAAGGTAGAATGGATAAGTCTTGTAAGCTATTAACATGCTAGACCCTTCACAAGGTAGAACATTAGAAGTGATCAAACTTTGTAACCCTAACATGCACACTTTATTATTGTAGTAGTGAAGATTTTGTAGGTGGCATCCCCACTCAATTTTATCTTCACCTTGGAGGGTTTCTATGTTATGTGTTGATTTATTGCTTATATATTTTAATCATGCAAGTAGATACTAGATCTGATATTACATTGTAGTGAGTATTTGATTTGATATAAGGGTTTGTGGTGAAGATCTCAAATATGGTTTATGTTAGGAGTTGTCAAAAGTTTTATAGATCTTGATTCACCTCCCATATTAGATCTTACTTTCCCTATTAGATTTACAATAGTGCATAAAATTTTCAAACCAATTTTGCCTTGATCCTTACCACTTCTCCATTCTCATTCAACATGTTTCTGAAAACCTATTTGGTCCCAATTACATTTTTATCAGCACTTGTCGATACTAATATCTAGGTATTGTTATTCTCAATCTAATCAAACTCCTCATTTATAGAATTATCCCAAAATTCATCATCCAATGCATCATTTACTATTCTTGGTTCAAAATCAACTATTAAACATGTACTTTATCTTAACTTGGTTCTTGTTTGTACTGTAACACTTCTATCTCCAATTATCTGCTTAGGTGAATGATTCTTCCTCACATATTTGGCTAATATAGCTTCAATTATTTGATTCTCAAAATTTCCTTCACTCGGTAGAGGTTTAACTTCTTGTTTAGGTTCAATTATTTTGTGCTCAGGTGTAACACTTGTGACTCGATTGCTATTGTCTAGTTCTTAGTAGCTCTGTGTTGTAACTTAGGTAGAGTATTAAGTACATCTTCATAGACATAAAAAACTTGTTATAATCTCTAGGTTCCTTCTTTCTTTCCACATCATTCCTCACTAAAAACACATCGAATCTCACATTTTCACTTTTAATTATCTTGTTAGTAGCTTTGTTCAAACATTTAGTAGCCTTACTCTTAGATTAATACCCAAGAAATATACCTTCATCTCCTTTAACATCAAGTTCACCATTCCTTTCATCCTTGTGAATATAACATATAATTCCAAATATTTTGATATAAATTACATTTAGTGTTTGACCATATCACACTTCACAGGGTGCCTTATTCGTTCCTTTCTTGAATTGAACTTATTTGAGTGTGTAAGTAGTAGTATTAATTGCTTCTCTCTAGAATATCTGAGAAAATTCCTTCCTAATCATCAGTGTCCTTGTACAATTCATAACTGATCTATTTCTCCTTTCTGCAATACCATTCTGTTGGGGTATCCTTGGTGTCAATAGCTATCTTTCAATACTATTCTCAACACAAAAGTTATTGAATTCAATAGACATAAACACCATCTCTATTAGATCTCAAAATTTTCAAAGATTTACCAGTTTCCTTTTCAACTCTAGCTTTATACCATTTGAGCATATCAAAGGCATGTTAGAATATATAGTCCACTAATATAACTTAGAGGGTTGGGGGGGGGGGGGGGGGGGGGGGTAAATCAATTATCCAACTAATATTAGAATTATCAACCTTATTAAAATTTAACCATATGAGAAATATAATAAAAAACCACAACAAGATACTCATACACAATAAAATGAGATATATTAACTATAGAAACCCTTGATTAGAGGAAAAACCCTAGTGGGGATGGTACCCACAAGATGATGTACTAATATAAATGTTCCTTGATAGAGGATGGGCCCTATCAAAAGTCTATGAATACATTCAGTACATATGAGTCCCTATTAGGAAACTTTGAATCCCTATTAGGATATTCCAACATTTTTAGGAGTTGTGGAAGATAGTTGGACCCACTGCCCAAACAAGTTCAAGGTTAAGACCAATGAACCTACTGTCCAAATGATCTATGTATTACTCATAGTAGAATAATAGAAATGAAATGTAATTCATTCCTCTTCCTCTTTCTTGTCAACCAGACTTATGCTCCTTATAATCTTGTAATAAGATCACAAAACTCGCATCCAATAATCCCTTAGATCACTTACACACATTTACCAAACACTTTTCTCCTTTTCACACTTCACACTTTATACAATAATGGATAGTTTATGAACAAGGAAACCATCTTCCTTTATACCATATCTTTAAAATAATTCCTTGAGTCATCCTTGCAGCTTTTCCAAGTAATAATAATAAGATAATTAATTAATTACAATTACAATAGCATTGTCAACTTACAGTCTATAAAAAATTTCACATGTGCAATATTAGGGCTTGCACACTTACTAACATCACCAAAGAATTGTCCTTTGTCACTGCTTGATTGCACATCTTCTCATTGCATCTCAGATATAAGATAGTGAACAAACATTAGGAACTTTTTCCAAATGCTCTGTCTCTGAACTTCTCTTTGTAAATTAGGTACAACTTCTGTATGTCTTCAACTTAGACTCCGTACATTGAATGACATCATCATGAAACCATGCTAAATGTGTCCATGACTATGCATCACTAGAAAATAAAACCATTGTCTGTACGACTAAGATATCTTGTCTTCTACTTAGCCTATCTTTACAGAAACCATACTATTTTGACATCAATGACAAACATAGTCATGAATGCAATATGTCAATACTTTCCAATGCTTAGGATACTCACCCAAAGTAGTATCATCAAAATTGATGCTAAAAATCTTCCCCTTTGACATTGATGGAAACATATATGAGAAACATCTAAGTTCCAAGAATACCAAAAACAATAATCTACCACTGCTGCTCTCATCTTCACAAATCCTCTTCATTATCTAAGTCTGAAATCCTCTAGATTATAGGATTAGCATCTATTGTTCACAAACTAAGAAATTATCAATACATTAGGTGCATATCTCCTACTTCCTTAGATGAATCTTTCTAAATCTTCCTAAAGAGATATCTCTCCCCCATTTCTTAGGATTTCTTCTCCCCCATTACTTAGGAGATGATTTTTCATGCATATTCTCCCCCATTGACATCAATGTCAAAGGCCTAAACAATTACAAAATACCAATTTTTAATATATGCTATTCTAATTCTTCAACAAGCTCGAGTGTCCAAAGATACTCCCCCATACACGAAGTATCAACATTTAGTCCAGTCTAATAATAATGCTCTATACCATTGGACTGATGCATTTACCACATCATCTACTCAAAAGTAGGTAGGGTCATAACCCCAAGCATACCTCTTAAGTACTCAAATGTATCTTTAGGAAAATGCTTCGTAAAGATATCTGCAATATGATCTTTAGTACTCACATACTCCAATCTGATCTCTTTTTCTGTTGCTTTCTATCTCAACACATGATACTTAATAGATATATGATTAGTCTTAGAATGCAATACATTATTCTTAGACATACTCACTATACTTGTGATCACAGTATATGATAACAGGTTCTTCACACTCAATTGTGATATCCTTCAACATTTGCTTCATCCACATAACTTGATTACAATTATTTTCCACTGCAACATACTTTTCCTCAACTATACTCTGTGAAATGCAATCTTACTTCTTACTTAACCAAGAAACCAATCTTCCTCCAAGAAAAAATGCTCCACCATTGGTGCTCTTTTTGTCATCCATATTTCTTGCCCAATCCACAACTATATATGAACATACAGTGAAATTACTCGATCTATCATACCAAATCCCATAGTTAGATATTCCTTTCAAATATTTGAATATTCTCTTTAGTGCTACAAAATGATACTCCTTAAGATCAGCTTAAAATCTAGCTACAATCCCAACTAAATTTTCTATATCTGGTCTGGTGTGAGTTAGATATTGCAAATCTCCAATCATGGATCTATAGTTCTTCTACTCTACTGCAAGTTTCTAATCTTTACTAAATAACTTGTGACCAATTATTATAGTTGTACCAACATGCTTACAACTTTCTAATCCAAAACTTTTCAATAGGTCTTTCAGGTACTTAGCTTGTGAAATGAAAATATCATCACTATTCTACACAATCTACAATCTTAGGAAAAACTTCATTTCTCCTACCATACTCATTTCAAATTCATTCTTCATCTCTTCAAAAAATGTATCACTTGCTTCATCATTACCTCCAAATATGATGTCATCACCAAATATTACTATTATCAGCAAACCATTTTCAATTTCTTTCAAATATAAGTAACTATCTGCCATACCTTTAGCAAATCCAAGCTTTGCCCAATAGTTGTCCAACCTTGCATACCAAGTTCTAGGTGCTTGCTTTAGACCATACAGAGCTTTCTTTAGTCTACATACCATGTATTTGTCTTTTGATAAAGGAAAACCTTCATGCTACTTAATATATACCTCTTCTTCAAGTTCTCCATCTAGGAAAGCTAATTTAACATCCATCTAATAAACCTTGAACTTATTATTTGTTGCATAAGCCAAGAACATCCTTACTACTTCCATTTTGGCTATAGGTGCATATGTCTCCTCATATTTTATGCCTTCTTGCTATGAATATCCCTTGCATACAAGTTTAGCCTTGTTACTCACAACTTCACGTTGCTTATTCATCTTGTTTCTAAATACCCATTAGGTTCCTATCACATTCTTGTCTTTAGGTCTAGGAACTAATTCCCATTTATTATTCTTCACAATTTGATCTAATTCTTTCTTCATTTCTTGAATCCACTGATCATCTTTAAGTGCTTCATCTATGCTCTTAGGGTCTACTTGAGATATCAAACATATCTCCTCATTACTTTGTTTGTTGTCATCACACCTTTGTCTTTGCTTCCAATTGTTTTCTTAGGAGGGTGATTCTTTGTTGGATTCCTATTAGTAGTAGGAGTTGATATCTCAACTCTTATCTCATCTCTAGGTTTAGATTTCTTCTCCCCTCTTTTCTCAATAGTTAACACATCATTCTGTAAATCATTGTTAGTCTTAAAGAAAACTTTTGCATTTTGTCTAAAAATTCTAGAATTATCTTCTTCTTCATATGGGTTATTGATATAGTGCAAGGTAGGAGAATCCCCAAAGGAGATGTCCTAGCCCCCAAAAAATAACCACATAGTGGAAAGGCAATAAAAATGTAAGATTTAATGCCAACTCATAATATTTTATCCATAAATTAACTATTTCATGCAATTTGTTGGGTTGTAAGGCCTTCCTAATTATGACCAAATACAATAGCAATTACAATAGTAGTTCTACAAGATCCCTCAAGATCTAATCCAAACCCAAGCTAGTCCAAATCCACACTTTGGTAGAAACCTCCAAGGAAGATCTAAGCTTGTGCTTGTAAGCCCACCAAGCAATCTCCTTGTTTTCCAAGCTGTAGCTACTAGCTCTTCTCAAACTTTATCCAAGATCCAAGTGTAAACTACCTCACATCCAGTGCTCTATCCACACACTCTAAAAAAAATTCACTCACTCAGCTACTCCATCTTCCATGCTCTTCTCCAAGCTAGATGATCAATCACAATCCTACTATAAACTTCCTCACATTTAATGCTCTGTCCACAGACTCAGGAAAAACTCACTCTTTAGCTACTTTGCACACTCACTCCTCCTCCAAATGAATGAATAATGACTAAAGACTCCAAATTATTCCTTATTTATACCCAAATAAGCCACAAGTTGGCCTAGTAAGTTACAAATTAAATATCTCTTACATTAATTACTTGAAGAGCCACAAGTCGGCCTCCAACAAAAATTAAATACCAAATACCTTTAAAGGCTTACAATACCTATTAAATACATTAAAAATAATTCACCAAGACCCAAATAGGTCCACTCAACTCCATTAAAATCTCTTAATCATGTAGGATAGCCAACTACCCTAGGATGCTCCTACATCAGACTCCCCAGGTGCCAAAAAGAAAAGTGTATCTCACACTTTGATGCCCAATGAAAAATCCACAACCATATTCATCTTCACCAAAGAATTTCACTCCAATAGGGACAAGAAAACCCACATGTGAATCATCCACATTAGCATCACTATGTCAAACATTAGAATCTCAACCATCCAATCAGCATGTTCACTCCCAAGAATAAACTAAACATAATTCGTCATCAATAAACCTTCACCCACATCAACAACTAGTGAATCCACACCAACAACAAAAAACTCCATATCAGCAGCAATATATAACCCCTCAACAACATATGCCAAACTCTCAACACCAAAAATCTCATTTCTCACAACAAGATGCTCTACAACATACAAGTCACCACCAACAACGACTAGATCATCCACAACTGAGTGCTCTGTAATCTCCATGTCAAACTCAACCAACTAGTCATGAAAACCAATCTCCATCCCAACATCAACAAGACTAGGAATATCCTCAGCAACAACCTCTAGTTGATCTATAGGTTTTGTATCAGACTCCATAAACTAATCAAAAAAACCAACCTCTTCCACCTTGACCTTCCTATGCCATCTTCTCTCTTGAATAAGTCTTCTAACTTGCCAAACAAATCTATTCTAAATCAGTAGACTTTAACTCTAGTAGAGTACAAATTCCTTTTTTTGTTTCTCAACTATTTTAGAAAAAGCAACATCCACAACAATATCCACCTGAGCTATTGTCTCATTAATCCTCCTCACCATTATATCACGAAGATTCACAATCATCATAGGGTCTAATCCTCTCAAAGCAATCTTCCAAGATTTTTGCAAACCCTCTGCAAAAAATCACCAATAGATCAATCTTCCCAAAAAAAATCAACCTTCTATCTTCGCAACCATAGATCCATCTACACGTCCTCGTAAGGTCGTGGAGTAAACTACCTCAACTTCAGTGATCTATCTACACACTCAGGAATAGCCTTTGCTCTAATACCACTTGATGTAGTACAAGGTAGGAGAATCCCCAAAGGAGATGTCATAGCCCCCAAAAAACAACCACATAGTGGAAACACAATAAAAATGTAAGATCTAATGCCAAATCACAACTCTTTATTCATAAAATAATTGTTACATGCAATGTGTTGGGCTATAAGGCCTTCTTGGTTATGGCCAAATACAATAGCAATTACAATAACTATTTTGCAAGATCCCTCAAGATCCAATCCAAACACAAGCTAGTCTAGATCTACAATCTAGTAGAAACCTCCAAGGAAGATCTAAACTTGTGCTTGCAAGCCCACCAAGCAATCTCCTTGTTTTCCAAGCTGTAGCTACTAGCTCTTCTCAAACTTTATCCAAGATCCAATTGTAAACTACCTCACATTCGGCACTCTATCCACACACTCTAAAAAAAATTCACTCAATCAACAACTCCATTTTCCATGCTCTTCTCCAAGCTAGATAATTAATCACAATCTTGCTGTAAACTGCCTCACATTCAGTGCTCTATCTACAGACTCAGGAAAAACTTGGTCTTCAGCTACTCTCCACACTCACTCCTCCTCCAAATTAATGAATAATGACTAAAGACTCTAAAAGATCCCTTATTTATACCCAACTAAGCCACAAGTCAGCCTAGTAAGCTACAAATTAAATATCTCTTACATTAACTACTTGAAGAGCCACAAGTCAGCCTCCAATAGAAATTAAATATCAAATGCCTTTAAAGGTTTACAATACCTATTAAATACATTAAAAAAAATTAACCAAGACCCAGATAGGTCCACTCAACTCCACTAAAATCTCTTAATTATGAAGGATAGCCAACTACCCCAGGATGCTCCTGCATTAATTATAATCTACCATCTTTTTCTTAGTTCCAAGCTTTTTATCAATCCTCACATTTACACATTCAACTATTGTCTTAGCTCTATAGTTAAAACATCTATATGCCTTTCTTTTCAATGAATAGACAAAAAAAATACCCTCATCATGTCTTGGATCAAACTTACCAATGCCATCATCTCTCTTAGTGTAACATTTGCTCCCAAATATTATGAAACACTTAGCTAATGGTGAATGACAGAACTATAGTTTATAAGGTGTCTTGTTCATAACTTTCTGATCTGTACATTGTTCAGAGTGTACACTACTCTATTGACTTCTTCTCTCTAAAATGTCTTAGAAACCTCATTCTCAAACAACATCGCTCTTGCTACCTCTCCTACTAATTTATTTCTTCTTTCAACAATCCTATTCTGCTCAGGTGTTCTAGGTGAGGATAGCTACATTTTAATTCCATTTTCTTCACAAAATATGTTAAACTCTCTAGAGGTGAAATCTCCTCCCCTATCTAATCTCAAACACTTTATCTTAACACCAGATTCATTCTCAACTCTATTCTTAAATATCTTAAACTACTCAAAAGCTTCAAATTTCTCTTTTAAAAATGCTACCTACATCATTCTAGTGAAATCATCAATGAAAACCATAAATTACCTTTCACCATAGAATCCTCTTGTTCTTGAAGGACCACTTAGATATGTGTGAACTATCTGTAGCTTCTTTGTGGTAGTGATGCAGGGGGCTCCCTTTAATACCATAAACTCATAACCAAAACAAAGAAACAACAACAAATTCAAAAAACAAAATATGGACTTCTTATTATTGCTGCAAATGTGGAATTACAAAATTTTCAATTACAATATGCTAACCCAAATGGGTGCCTTCATTACATAAATTTGCAAGATAGTGTTGCTAACTATCACCTAGAGCTCCCCTAGACAATCTTTGGGCCTTTCTTAAATAGGTAGTTTTATGCCACCCAAGAAGGTTCTAGATGCTTAAACTTAATACCTAGGGCCAACAGACTCTAAAAATACACATAGAGTTGGCCAAATACATCTTTGACAAATTATTTTAGAAATTTTGATAGCCCAACTTTTGAAGGCCATAACTCACAAACCGTTGCTCCAATCAGCTATTATAACCACTTTTTGAAAATGCCAGCTCGTGATCTACAGGCTCAAAATCATGCTACCACCCTTCCATTGAGTTTTCAAACCTCATCCAGGCACTCTAAGGCCTTTAATGGTGAGCTTGAAGATTTTTCTGCAAATTTTTCCACTGAAAATCCGTAATAACTTCTCTGATACTAATGCTTGAGAAATGAGATTTTTATGGTAGACTTACAACTCTAAAATGAACCTTCCTATAGAAAATAAGAAAATTCTGAGCTTGTATGAAAAACTTACTAAAAAGAGTAAGTTCCCATAAATAGTAACCACCTTGTCTACTAGTCCTTATTAAAATAGAAAAGGCTGAAAATAAAATATTTTTGAGTGATGCAAGATTGCCCTTACACCCATGATTCTCCTACATTAGGTAGTGAACTTCTTGTTAGGAAATGATACTTTCTTCTATTTAGCCAAAATACATTATTTGCAAATAACATTAGTAGGCTTTATTATTTTAGGCAAGCCTCTGACTACAAAAGTGCTACTAATTTCACAATATTATCAAAATGTATGTGATAGAATCTTCTATGCTACAAGCAACTATTGTCCACTTTAGCTACCAAACATGTCATTTCACTAGGATTCAACTGAAATACATTACCTTTGGATCTTGTGCCTATTCCAATCAACTTACCATCTCTATCTTTGATAATGCAGGCTTTCTCAATGAATTGCAACTAATAACTCTTGTCCACCAACTATCCAACACTCAAAAAATTATGCTTCAATCAATCAACAAAATAAACATTGTTAGTGCTAGTTTTACCATCAAGAGTAAAGGATCCAATTCCTATCATATGACAAGTTGCATTGTTACCAACTCTAACAATACCTCCATCATGATTCCTAAACTTGAAAAACTTATGCATATCACCAATCATGTGATGTGAATAACCACTATCAATTATCCAATCATATTTATTTTCTATTTGGGAAACTAAAGCTCTTTCTCCTCTAATTTTTGTATTAATATCATCTTCCTTGATAGCCACAAATCCCAATTCATCATCACTTTCACTTTGACCTTTCTAACCTGATTCTTCATCTTCATTTGCATACAAATGATTTTGATCTCTTCTAGGCTTAAACTTTCCCTTATACTTTCTCTCTTTTAGGACATTTAGATGCATAATGACCAAATTCACCACAAGTCCAAAATTTAAAGATTTTCTTACCATCTTTTTCTCTTCTCACAAGAAGGGCTATACCTTCCTCAATATTCTTGTCTTCCTCAGATTTGGTGCTACCAACAAAATCTCCACTTGTGCTTGCACTCCTTGTTAGATTAGGTTGAATATTCAGGGAACTAAAAGTTGTTTTGACTCTTGCTAGATCTCAAGACTATCTCAGATCTACTTTTGCAACTTCTAATCTTCCAAGCAACATTTCCTTAGTGAAATCCTTAGACAAAGGTATCAATAGCTGAATCATTTGAGCTACTTGCTTGAATGGTGGCATCAATTTTTCCAAGATCTTCGATACTACCTCATCTTTTTCCTAGTTCCACCATGAGACCAAATTCTTACAATAATTTCTAATATTCTACCAATATATCTTCTTATAGATTCATCTTCTATCATCTTAGCATCTTGAAATTCACATATCCAATTCTGTAATCTCATTCTTTTTGCATGTGTATCACCTTCAAAAGTAGATTCTAGTGCATCCAAATTTCATGAGATGTTTGAAATGACTTTACTTGAATGTATCCATTGTTTAGAAGAGTTGATAGAAGAGCTTCTCTAGCACTCATGTTACACATGAACATATCCCTCTCTACTTTAGTGCATTGTTCAAGCTATTCTTCTTTCACAACCATCTTCTCACTCTTTGTCAAGATCCAATAACCCAAATCCATGCACAATAGATTAGCCTTCATCTTCTCCTTCCAATTGTCATAGTTGACCCCATCAAATCTAGGACTATCCTTTCTGAAAAGATTCACCATTGATCTCCCAAAGCTGTTAAGCTTATCCTTCAAGGACCTAATTCTTTGATACCAATTGTTAGAATATATAGTCCACAAATATAATTGAGGGGGAGGGTGAATCAATTATCCAATTGATATCACAATTATGAACCTTATTAAACTTTAACCATATGAGAAATATAATAAGAAACCATAAAAAGATACTCATACACAATAACACCAAATATGTTAATTAGCAAAATTCTTGATCAGAGGGAAAACCCCTATGGGATGGTACCCATAAGATGATGTACTAATATAAATATTCCTTTTTAGGAGACTTGAATACCTGTTAGGAGATTCCAACCCTATTAGGATATTCCAATCTTGTTAGGAGTTGTACTAACTCTATTAGGAGTTGTAGAAGATAGCTAGACCCATTGCCCAAACATCTTCAAGGTTAAGATCAATGAACCCACTATCCTAATGATCTCTATATTATTCCTTATAGAATAATAGAAATGAAATGTACTTCCTTCCTCTTCCTCTATCCTATCAACCAAACTTCTTCTCCTTCTAATCATGTAACCAGATCATGAAACCTACATCCAATAATCCCTTGGATCTCTTACATGCATTTTATACCAAATACTCTGCTCCTTTTTGCACTTTGTACTTCATACAACAATGGATACTTTACAAACAAGGAAACCATCTTTACTTTATACTATATCTTCAAAATAATTCATTGAGTCAACCTTGAGGCTTTCCTAATTAATTATAATAAGATAATTAATTACAATTATTAGCACTATCATCTCAGAATCCATAGAAAACTTCACATGTGCGATACTGGGGCTTGTACACTTACTGACATCACCGAAAAACTATCCTCTATCACTGCTTGACTACACATCTTCTCATTGCATCTTAGATGTAAGATAGTGAACAAATATTAGGAACTACTTTACAAATGCTCTATCTCTATAAATTAGGCACAACTTTTGTATGTCTTCAACTTAGACTCTGCACATTGAACCACATCATTAGAACACTGTACTAAATGTGTCCATAACCACACATCACCAAACAATCAAACCATTATCCATACAATTAAGATCTCTTGTATGCAGTGCAACTAGTCTTTATAGAAATTATATTATGTTGACATCAATGAAAAAAATAGTCATGAATACAATATGTCAATACTTTCCAATGCATAGGAGACTCCCCCAAAGTAGTATCATCAATATTCATGCTAATAAGGCATGCAATTTTATCTTCATGAACATTGTAGTCATCATCCTTGAATAATCATTATAGTAAATGTCAACACCAATTGGACCACATAAATATGTATGCAATAATTCTAGTATATCATTTAAAGTATGTGAATTTTTATAAAAAATAGACTTAGTCAACTTACCAGGACAACATTCTTTGTAAATAGCATTCATTGGTTTTTGTAGATTCGGTAAGCCTCTTACTCTTTTCTTTCTACTAATTTTCACCATGTTCTCAAAGCTTACATGACATAAATTTTTATTCCATAACTATACATCCTCAATTCTAGCAAATAAGCTTGTCTCAAATATAGGATCAAAAGATAGAATACATTACATTTTATTTGCATTCCTATTCTAATCAAGTTTCCTTCATTGTTAGAGATCTTGACCTTCCTATTCTCAAATTCCATTTTGTGACTTGAGTTATTCAACTATGCAACACTCAAGAGATTATACTTTAGTCCTTGAACCTAGTATACATCATTATATTTGATCTTATCATTCAACATTGGTGATCCTTTACCTTTCATTGAGTACGGAACATCATTACCAAACTTAATAGTTCCACCATCATCAATTTCTTAAAATTTATCAAACTTACTTGGATCTCTAGTCATGTGATGTGAACAATCACTATCTATAATTAATGATTCATTCTTATTAACATGTGAAATAATGGTAGTTTTATTGTCATACCTTTTACCATTTGGACATTCCTTGATTGCAACATAAACCATCTCATCTACTTCCTTGTCATCATCAAAACTGGACCCGATCTTCCTCAACAATGTAGAATGAATTCTTTCCTTTGTCTTTGTAATCCTTATTCTTCTTGTACTTGAAATATTTCTTGTCATTTCTTTAATTCTTATTAGACTTACCTCTGTTAGGACATTTGGCAGCAAAGTGACCAACCTCATTACATTTGAAACAAATCAAAGGAAATTTAACTTTGTAATTTACCTTTACCTCTTGACAACCTTCTTACAAGAAATGCTTCAAGCTCATCCAAATCATCTTCTGTTTCAAACTCACTTTATTATTTTATTTTCTTTTTTATCTTTAAATTGCTAATAGTTAGTGAAGACTTAAAAGTTGACCTCATGGCAATATATATTGTCAATTAGTGACAAACCACTTAAGCTATCTGGGAAGGTCGGTTAATGCTGCAACCAAGCTTTCCATCCAATGTCATGCTTAATGTATCCTGAGAAGGATCAAGGGTATACTGTGTTAACTAAGCTCATAATATAAACTGAGTTGTCAAGTATTATAAGTGGAAACCAAGTTCCTAGTGTGAACCAAGTTCACAGTTCTCACCGAGTTCTTAGTTTGAACCAAGCTATCCAAATAAAGTCAATATGCTTCAGTATCACCTAAGTGCCCTAGTGTTATCCAAGCTACCCAAGTAATTGTGTATCACTTGATCCCATTTTATTGCCTAAGCATCAATAGAACATCAAAATGCATAGTGTTGCCTGAGCATCAACATTTGGCTGACCTAATGATATAATTTGGTTATTATGAAGTTGAATCTTATGTGAGCCAACTTGAAATAGAGTTATTGATTTAAGGGTACATAAGGAAGAAAACTTAGTTCATCTAAGGAAGTGATTTGTGCAATAATAATATATACATGAAGATAAGAAATGAATATGGTGCAGGATAGGTAAGCAAGCTACAAACAAGTATAAAGAGAAAAGTAGAGACTTATCTATCACAACCAGGTGATCATATTATTCAAAGAATCTATTTCAAAAAATAAAGTTGCAAAGGAGATATCATATTGCTGATTCATCCTAACAAGTGCATCAATAAAATCCTCTAACCAGGTGGACCTAACAATCATTTGTAGAATGTCTTAACAAGATTACATACTTCATTAAATTGTAAAATCCTTTTACAAGGTGGACATAATAGTCCTTCATACTTGTAACATAGTAGATTACCATAAGTGATAATTTGTAAGCCCATAGGATAGGATATAATAGTAGGGTAGGGCCCATACCATAAAACCATACCTATAAAATTTTAGGGGGCTAGGGGACTAGGCTAGGGCTTGCAAGATAACATGACCTCCTAACAAGCCAACTTTATTAATCTAGTAGTGAAGCATTGTGGGTGTCATCCCTATTGGAAGTCTTAATTAGACACTAAGATACTAAGAGGGAGGTGAATAGGGATTTGAAACACTTTAACCTTTTCAAAAATTCTATAATGTATTCATCCTATTTACCATCTCATATCCAATTTCTTATGCATACATAACTTATATAATCAAACTTTAATAACATATGGATATAATCTATCAATCACATGCATGAAAGTAACCACATGACACAAATATTTTGGTTACCCAGAAACATTTCAGAATGAAGGTAAAACTGGGGTAGAAATGACACCCACAAATCTTCACTACTGTAGTCATGAAGTTAACTTGTTAGGGTTACAATGTTTGACCATATTAATGATCTACCCTGTGAGGGGTCTTCCCAATTAAAATCTTTTGAAGCTATTAGATTTCACCTTGTTAGAGGATTTCACAATTACAAAAAAGTAAAGAATCTATTAGGAGATTTACAAAGATCTGTTAAGACCACTCTATTAAGAGATTTACCCTAACTCTATCTATTAAAACTAGTTCAATACTTGATCCTTGTTTTTATTTGATGAGTTGATATTGGATCTCCTCTTTCCAATATAACTTGATCTCTAATCTAATAAAGCTTTTTTTTTCCTTCACTGCTTGACTAGGTCTCTTGCTTTATTCTAAAATAATAGAACTCTTTGCCTCTTCTGCAATTTTCAAACATTTACTCTTGAATTGCATGAATAAATTGTTCACTCTCTCATATCATCACACACTTCACCATCATCTAACTATCTATACCAAAATAGGTCAAGTTTTGTCCTATTTAAATATTTCATATATAGTTTTCTAGATGCTTTCTTGTTTCACCTGTCTATTTGATTCTTTCACCATAGAACATAGGGATCTATGATCCACATCATAAAATCCTTAAAGCTCTCCTTAACAAAATCTAAAAATATTAAATATCATGTCCATGTCAGCCTAAAATGGTTGACCACAAATTTTGTATCATTCCTAAATTCAATGTAAATTCTACGTTGCTTGGCACTTACCATTCTTTTTCCTAACAGGAACAATATTAGCTACCCATGTTGAGTGGTGAATGGGATAGATAATCTTTTCTTTAAGCATCTTATCAACCTCATTGAAAATAGCATCTGCCACCTTGGGATTGAATTGTCTTTGCTTTTGCCGAAAGGGAGTTGAACCAGGTTTCAAGGGAATCTGATGTTTGAATTTCCCATCCATGAATTCCTTTAGATCTTCATAACCCCAAGCAAAAATGTCTTGGTAAGCATTCAATAACCTTGTAAGCCCTTCTCTCTCTTGAGATGTCAAATCTTTCCCTATTAGAACCATCCTTGGATTTCCCTGAGAACCAATATTTACTTTCTCATAACCCGAACAATTAGAAGGTTTAGTGTCCTCAACTTTCTCTTTCCTTTTGTCTTCTTTATTAAAAAGACTCTCTAGGGTGACTAATCCTCTCGGGATAACATTACCTTCCAATTGAATAACCTCAGGATCGTCTTCTTGTTTTCCATTATGATTGTGCGATCCTTCAAATTTTAGGTCTGAAAATAGAGGCCTCCCCTCGAGAAATGCAATTATTTTCCCATCATCATCAAAAACTTGCCAGTGTCGATCATTATCAGGCACACTGGGTCTATGAATCATCTCTACTGTATAAACATCTCTGTTGAACTCAAGATGAGGGATAAGTAGAGATGCAGAGACTGCAAGACAATCTGCTTTAGAATTTTGTTCACGAGGAATAGAAAATAAGGAAAAAGCATCGAAATGCTCGATCTCATCCCACACTCTATTCCTATATGCCTTCAATTTCAAATTCTTTGCTTGATATCGCCTGCGTACCTGATTGACAACTAATTCTGCATCTCCTGATACCTTGAGTTGTTTGATTCCTTTTCCTCTTGCATACTCGAGACCAAGTAGGAGAGCTTCATATTCTGCGGTATTATTGGTGGTCTCAAAAGCCAACTTGTAAGCTTTGGGAAATTTCTCTCCTTGTGGTGATATCAACACTATCCCAGCACCCGAACCAGAAGAAGAAGAGCTTCCATCAAAATCCATTGACTATAATTCATTGGTTATATCAGGCATGAGAGGTTCAGTTACATCTCCTTCATTGGACGTCATCATGTATGTTCCATGCCCAGTATCAACATATAATATTTCAGCTCTGGGATCATCTGATTTCAACACTGTATATTTAGCTTTGGGTTCAGGATCAAGCTTAACCTTCTTATTTCCAATAGGAATAAGGGCATGAGACATGTCCATTTTGATTTCACTGCCAAGATCTTTGCAAAAACTTCTGCTTAGAAGCATCCTGTAACTGGCAGGAATATCAACAACCAGGATGTTCAGTTTTAACTTCTTCTCAGGATGTGCCGCAAGTGCTACTTGAGCATCTTTCAACTGGCCAACTAGCGGGACTTGTTTTGCCTCCATAGAATACACTTTTCTAGAAGGTTTATTCAAAGAGAGACCCAAGGCATGTGCCACCTTTGAAGGCATAACATTATCAGATGCACCAGAATCAATGATACAATTACTTAACTTGCATCCAGCTATATAAAGAGAAACATAGAAAGGCTCAGGTTTGTCTGACAAAGATGCGGCAACAAAAGATTCTTTCTTAGTCATGGGTCCTTCCAAATTATCTTCCACTTCTAGAGAAACTCCTGATTCATGGTTGATAGTGATTTCAGGTGAGCATTTCTCTTTGCCAACACATTGGATCAACCTTTCTAATTGATGAGGGTTGGCTTTTAGGTAATCCAATTGAGAAATTTGTACTTTGGTCTTCTTGCAATGGTCAATAAAATCAAAAGAGTCTTCCATGGTGGAGGGTGTTTTACCCTTATCTGACTCCTTCGCTTGAGAAGGCTCTTCTGGAGTATGCTTATGAGACAGAATCCTCTTAGCAGTCTCATCAGAGGCTTTTTCTTTCGCTTGTTTACTCCATTTTTCTTCCAATCTCTGTCTCCAACTTGGTGTAGTCACATTGCAAGAATGATTGTTGATATCTTCAGTTTGGTCATCATCAGATTCATACTCCAAGAAATTTATGGAAGAGGTTCCAACAGCAGGTTCTGTTACATCTTCAGGAGCCACATATTCTTCTATCTTCTCCGCAGTCAAATGCATTTGCATGAATCTAGCCATCTCAGGACAGTTTGTGCCATCATGATCTGTTGTTAGGTAAAAATCACACATAGCAGCTTGTTTACCAGATGATGAGGGATGTTCGATGGCTAACCTTGGTGTTGATTGGGGTAGCCACTTAGTTGGTCTATTTTGTTGATATGGCAGATAATTCCTCCTTGGAATATCTTGATACAAAGGTGGAGGATTAGAGGGCAACTACTTTTTGAGCTGTAATAGATCATTAGCCAATTTTTGATATAAAGGATCAGTGGTAGTGACAGGGGCTTGTTGACCTTTTCCCTTTTGTAGATCATGACTCCATTTCCTTGAACTAAGCAAGTCATCTTCCACCTCGATAGCCAAGGTTTGCGCAGCCGCTAGATTAACGGGTCTTGTCCTTCGTATTTGAAAACTTACATCAGAAGGTTGAGCACTGATGAAGAAAGTCATTTGATTTTCTTTAGTGGGTCTTTTGTTAACAGGGATTTGATTCACCGTCTGATTAAAACGAGCAATGAATTCTCGCATGGGTTCATGAATTTCCTTCTTCATTGAAGTCAACTGGGAAAGGAGAAAATGTTCATCTTCAGCAATCTTAAATCTCCTCTCAAAAGCCTGAATCAAAGTTACCCAAGAGGTAATTGATCCATCTGGTAGCTGTCCAAACCATTCAGCTGCGGCTTCGGTAAGTGTTTCAACAAAAAGACGGACAGAAACATCTTCATATTGGATGGCAAGAACACCGCTTGCTGTAAAGAATGCACTTATATGCTGATCGGTAGTGACTTTTTCGTCACCAGAAAACTTGGGAAGAATTTTTCGAGAACCAACGGGCATGTCATGTAGATGGTTTCCTAAATTTAGAGGGCCAATAGTAGCTCCCCATGGGACTGGTGGCTGCGGTGCTTGATGTGCCATGGTTGGAAGAATGATATTCAAGGGTTGTAAATTTATAGCTGAAGTACAATAGTCCCTGGCAAAAGCAAAGCTTGAAAGGCTGTAGGGGAAATAGTAGCCTTAGTTGGAGAAGAAGACCTACTAACAGACTTGACCTTTCTCTTCTTCTTAGGAGTAATTGGCTTAAAATCTAACTTTCGGAGGGCTTCAAAGTCTTCGTCCACCAAACCCTTTTGTCTATCAACCCGAGTGTATGGTTTATCAGCCAGCTTAGTTGTTATTATTTATTTGCCCTTGAATATGACCAAGATTTTGTCTGTTTCTTCTTGGAATGACCACTATTCTTTCAATAACTATAACGTCCTGACCAATAGGGGCTCTTCGCAAGATTTCTCCGAACTCTTCTTCTTCTTCAAGAACTCGATTAACTTGATGATATTCTTGTACACTTCGTCTACACCTCCAGGAAAGAGTGTTCAAGTCTGAGATGATATCTTCCTGGGTGTCTTGAAAGCCAAGGTTCGGTTGGAGAACAGGAAAAATGTTCTCATGTGGAAGCACCATTGTACTTCATCGTAGGCGACTGTCAATCTTTCTGTTCAGTCTTCCCCAGTAGAGTCGCCAAAAATCTGTTGGTAAATAGATTTGTCACAGAAGAATTTCCCAACAGAGTGTGTGGCAAACCGTTCACAACAGTTGGATAGGCCCTTGGTATGTGGCCTTCCTCTGCGTTTGGAGGGGCAGCTCCCTCGTAAGATATAATTTTTAAAAGGTTTTTCAATTAAAGAATCTAAAACTTCAAAATTTAAGAGAAAGTTGTGGAAGGTGAATGCACCACACACCCTCACAACCTTCGGAGATTAACAAGATCGATAACGGTGGTGTCCCAGAACTACGCTTGAAAGCAACCAATGTTATTAAGCATATTCATTATCATTTGTAAACACTCGCATAGCACCATGAGAATGTGTACCACAACGTATAACAATTTCAATTTTAAAATAAGAAACCCAAAGCACATCTCGTTTCTTTTTCTTGCACCAAGAAAGCAATAGAGATTTTTCAATTCAGAGATAAAAAGTGTACATACTTTCCAAAATTTATCCCTAGATCAAAATTTCAGCATAGTGTTCCCTTATTTTTCCAACCAAAAAGTCCCTTTACAAAGCCAAAAGGTGTCCTTATATAGACATAGAGGTTAATAACTACCTCTCTGAGGTTAATAACCACCTCCAAAATATGAAATTTTGGAAGGTTAATTAACCTTAGGAAAATTAACCTATACAGGGAAAATTGCAAAAACAAAACTTTAGCTAGAATTCCTAAAAACGTTTCCATATACAATCACTAATTCTTCTAGCTATTAGCCCTATCTATCAGGACACAATTGATCTGTCTCGGAAAGCCCTGTGAGCATCTTGGACGAGTATCATTGATTCATAGTTCGGAATGAACACGTTTTCCATCTTGAGTTTGGCTGTGAGGTATCTATCTTGGATTTCTTCTGACTCCTACCGGTAGGCTGAAATGTTACAATCTCCCAACGTGACTGCAACCAGGCTAAGCTTCATCATAGTTTCAGCATCTGACACACGGTTCTCTATTTCTGAATGAATCTGAATGCTGAAGGAATCAAGGAGAAACTGACAATCAACATGCTGAAGATCACTTACTGGCACCCCACCTGTGATAGTAGAGATTAATTCATCTGTACTTTTTGCTTTCAGCTGCTCCAAAGAGGTTATTAACTTTTCAAACTCAGTGATCCCTTTGTTGATGTTTATCATCTTCCAACCAACACTTTTACTCCAGATACGTATTTGGTTGTCACTCGGATCAGCAATAATTTTCTCAAGGAGTAGGGTGCTCGTATCCAACTTGGCTATTTCCTTTAATTCATTGGCTACTTTTTGCCAGTTGGATTTATGTTCTTTGCTATTTTCCAGCTCCTTAGAAATTTCCTGTATCTGCGTGATGGCTTTCCCACATATCTCTTTTACTCCAGTTATAAGTTTTGAAGCATCTTCTATCATCCTGTTTATCCAAGCCTCGATCATCAAACTATATGATTTTTGTTGGTCGATTCTTTGAACAATAGTATGATCTAAAATACCATCAAGACCTGTTAGAACTGGTGGGGTGGCCATGACTTGGGTATTAGAAGCGTTGCTGATTGAATTAACATAAGCTACCATCATTTGAAGTTGTTCTTTGAGTTTCTCTTTGGCTCTTCTCTCTTTCTTCGCCCTTTGCAACATCTGAGTGGCAATCAATTCAAAATTTTGAAACTCTCTTTCCACATTAGAAGGACCAAGGTCAACATTTTCTAGAATGAAATCTGATTTAGATGCTTCATCAACATTCTTTTCAACTATAGGCTTGGCTAATTCCACACACAAATTTCTTGAAGTTTTATCAATAGCTAACCTGGACATCACTTTGGTCTTTTTCACCTTAGGAGGCTTCTGAGGAATGCTAGAGACCATATCAAATGGAGGCGGAACCAACTGAACAACTTTCTTCCTTTTCTGAAGACTATCCTAGAACCATGAATGTGTAACCTTTGAAACTTGTTCGGCACCTGTTACATTTTTAGCAACCATTATTAAGTCTTTTGAATTAGATAACGGGTCATCTAACTGTGTAATGTCTATTATGGGCATATTAGGAGGAGGAAGACTCAAGTGAGGAATCGTTACATCACGAGGGGATGTAATCGGAACATGTGATTCAGCAATTTGAGGGCTTCTTTGGTCTTTTTCATTCCTTCTACTTTTCATTCTTGTCCTTTTCCTTTGTACTGTAAACTTATCCGGCTGATTCAAATCTTCATCTTGATCTTGAGCATCTATATCTAGTTTTCGTATCTTCTCACTAGAAGTGGCCTCTATCGCCATTTGAGACAATTCCCCTGTATTATTTCTCCCCTCTTTATTTTGAGATTCACCAGTTGTTTTTTCGATTCTGACTTTACTGATCCAGTCTCTTGTTCTTCTAAGAACATAGGAAGACCTCTCTTTCAAAATTTTCAATTCGAGAATTGACCAATCAATAGGAGGGAGCTCTAGTAATTCAATTTTCTCGTAATAATAAGGATCAACCAAAGAAACCTCATCATCATCTATGCCTGTTACATCAATGTCTAACTTGAAGTTTATTACCTGCCGTACTGTAAGCCGCATCCAATCCCTCTTCCTGACTTCGAAGTCATTTTCGCAATCCTCCCAAAAGTCTTCTAGAGCCGGGAAGTGACCGAGACTAGGATTTAACTTCAATTCATTCACAGCATAGCCCTTACTATCACAAGGGAAACGCATCATGTAAGGATGCAAATTTATCGTGGCGATAGATCTTTCAATGTTCCTGGCATCTGATGCAGTGTCACAACTATAATATTCGATGCCGATAGGGAAAGTTATTTCATCTGTCCTCCTGTTCCTGCAAAGTTTTTTGATTTGATTAATTTGCCTGCACATTTCAATTAAGACTAGTTTATCATCAACAAATCTAGGTAACATCAACGGACATCCATCATAGGCAGCCAACCAGATATAAGTGAACTTTGGAAATTGTATAAAAACACTTCCATATTTTTGCACTTTCATCGCTGCTTCTGGTGAAATCCTGAGCCCAATGTTCCCCTGAATTTCCCTTACAGTTAGCATGGTGAATGCATCATTCACTCTTCTGAAGTGGTGTAATCTATTATCATACTGAATTTGAGGAAGATAATTATAAATGATGGTTGTGTCAACATAAATGCCCTGTCGGTTAAGTCCTGGCCAACCTTTGGTACTTGCAATGGCGTAGAAAAGGTATGAAGTCATATAAAAGTAGTCATTTTCCCGAAGTCCCATGAGCTGTCTGTGCAGTGAGTCATTGATAATTTCAGCCCAATCAATGTATTGTTTTCCTTCATAGACAATATTAATGAATAGAAACATCCAACCTTCAAACTTGTGTGAATCCTGAAGACCAACGATGCTGCTCAACAAAGTTACCATGTTCGCCACATCTTCTTTCAATGATGATCTGTGAATGGATTTGCCTAATTGAGATTTGCCTCTTCTCGGTTGGAAGAACCACGATCTTGCCACAGTATTTAAACATTGAGTTTGATTGGCAGTAAAATACTCCTTGGCAGTTCTTAGATTAACGCTGGCATATTGCATCCTAGCAGGCAATCGAAAAATGATAGCAATAGAGGCAGGGTCTAGGCGGACAATTGTTTCATTGTTCGGCGAAACAACTTCTCTAGTGCTGGGATGATAAGCCTTCATGCACTCTAGCACTAATTCTGGGCATTGTACGGAAATGGGATGTCCGCCTGCTTGGGCCAAGCCACTTTCCAATATTTTTCCAACTAATGGAGTCTTTTCTTCATTCGCAAGGGATGACCAGAAGTCTTGAAGACAAACATTTCCCAAAATGGTATCACCAATATCTGGAAGCATACTTCTTAAAACAGGAGCATAATCCAGCCTCTGATACTTGTACTTCATGGTTTGATTTCCAATCCTTTTCTTAAATATGCCGAGTTACAGAGAAAATAAGAATGCTGATTTGAGCTTGGGTGACTTAATGAGTGGAGGTTCCGAAGTTGCAGGTCAGGAAAGGGTATTTTGTCAAACATTTTGCGTGCTTCCCTAGCACTCTACATGTCATGTTTGTGTCCACCACCCGCCTTTTTAATCTTTGGCATTACGTCAAACAGATCAGGGGCGATCTCAGGAGCTGCTTGTATCCCTTTGCAACTTGTTCATGGATCTTTTATCTATAGTGAGGTGGTGTCAACGGAGGGCGCAGACATCTTCCATCTCTCATGTATGGAGATAAGAGGAAATCGTTGATAAGGAATGGTCAAATATCATATTAATCAAAGGCATTATTTAAAGCCAAGACCTGTCAAAACGAGCAAACTTCTTCCAATTCACAATCCAGAATGCAGGAACAAGCTTGCGAATTTCAGAATGGAACGTTTGTGGTGACACCTTTTATAAAGTTTGACGGGCAGTATTAAGAGCTCGTATCAACGGAGTGAGAAGGAAGAGTGGCTTTGGGGAACCGCTCATTGGTCTAGAATGGGCCTTACTTGATGCAGACCATCAGTTTAGCTGGTGCGTCTACCTGTGCCTAGGTCCCTTATAATGTAAAGGGCCTCTATATTATACAGGGCCGAGCCACTATAAATTATAGGGCGGGGTCAATGTTTTCGGTGAACTCGTTAGGAACAGAACTGGTGGGAAATGAAAATGCTGCCGCTGCTTCATTTTGCTTTCACATTGATCCGAATTCTTGGATTACATTTGAAATCTGAGGTTACATTCATCCTTGCCCACGTTGTTCCATTTCGTCTCTAGGATTCTGGTTGCTATACTCAGCATAAATAGCACCCCAAACTACTATCCGCACGTTCTCTTTAATATTCTCTCACGGCTCCTTCATTTCACGTCTCTTTGACTCCGAGCATGGCTTCTACTGCATATAGCTTTAGATGTATTCAGTAAACTCCAAGGTACTAGAAACACCAATTTTGCAAACTTATAAAACCTTTGACTGTGGATTCATAACTGAATTATCAGGCTCAGAGGTAAGGGAATGCTGAATGAACTCCATTTTTGTTTTGATTATCTCTTGACAAGATGTCACTAGCTTGCTGATTGATTCTCTCGAACAGACTCTATGCTTGGCAATGGTATGAGAATTGATCTGAATGATCATGGGACTCATGTTCCTCATACATTATCATTCTACTCTTAATTTGCTTCAGAACATAGACCATCGTCCATGTTTGGATATGCACTATGCCAAATGATTTATATACAATTCGATGAATACCTTGATTCACATCCAAATTCACATATGGTTCATATAATTGGAAATTTTCAAGCAGGTTAATAACCGTCTCATGGAGGTTAAGAATTACGCATTTTTGAAGGCAATCATTAACCTATTGGAGAGGTTAGGAAAAACGTATTTTTAGTGGTTAACATTAACCTTTTAAAAAGTTAAAGGTTAAGAAATACGCGTTTTTGAAGGCAATCATTAACCTTTAATATCTTGAGGCTCAGAAGCTGGATTTCGATGATCTCAAGTGCTGTGCGGAGCTGAGAATGAGCCGGAGACACGGAGGCTTAAAGACTCACAAATTTCAAAGATAGAATGGCCAATTTGATGTTTAAAACTAGGCAAGTTTTTAAAAATTAACAGAGGCTTATAAAATTTAAACAATTTTATAACCGGGCAACAAAGCTTAACCAATTTTCCTTGAGAATTCAATAACTTATTATAGTGTTGTGAACTAGATTCAACTGACATGAAAATAGTGTTCCTTGCTATCTTCATATCAACCTAAATCTACTAGATGTTGGCTTGAAGATCACTCATGAATCTTGGCACATCACATAAAATATTGTACAAATGTTGTACTTTATAAACTAGTTCTTCTATTTTCTATACATGTTCTTGCAATTGAACTTTCTTCTTGACAATTGTCATAGAGAATTTGTCCACAACCTTATTCTCAAAGTTCTTTGTAGACCAATCCATCATATTTCATTAGATTCAAAATCTCCATCATTTATTTTCTCAATAATATTTACAAGATGGGAAATCATTGGGGCTTTCCCATCAAAATTTTGAATATCAAATGCCTCAACAAAAATATCTTTAACATCGTGCATTACCTTCTTTTGTTGATGTTCTCTCCCCAATTCTTGTTTCTTTTTCTTCACCAAAATTTCTTGCAGCAAAATTATTTTCTAAAGAGTGAGATTTTTTATATCAAATTGTGGCATCTCAATAACCTCATCTAGACTAACTTCTATTGACATTAAGGTCAATTTTTCTTTTAATGACTTAACACTTTGTTAGTTAGTTTCATTTTTGCCGATCTCTATAGTTGCTACCAAGCTTATAATTCTTCTAGTAGTTTTAACCAAGTGTTTCAATTGCAACTGAGATAAATAGTCATATTGCAGTTCATGTTGAGCTTCATAGTATTTAATGAGTATTTGAGATAGTTTTATAGTATTTCCCAAGTGTAGCAGAGTCTACCAATCTTTCTAGTAGAAGTGATGAATGTCTTAGTGTTAACTGAGATCTTTAATGTTAACTAAGTATATCAATGTCTACCGAGCTCACAATGTTAATGAAGAGAATCCAATGTTGACCAAGTGATTCAGTATCTATCAAGTTTCTTAGTGTTCACTGAGTCATACACTACTAACCAAGTTCATGCTAATCAAAGTGATCAGTATAGAATAAGCTTCAAATTCAAGTGTGCCAGACTTTCTTGAGTGTTAGAAGATCATCAATTAGTCTTTAGGACCTGAGTTACAAACATGAGATGACTTTGTGAATTATGATGAATTTGGTATTGTAGCCGACTATAGAAGATAATGAATTGGATTGATATATATGTAATACATTGTATCATATTCAAGATGTAATAAGTAGAATGTATGAGAACAAGTAAGAAGCAAATGAATGCAAATTGAAGAAGGCTATAAGAAGTATATGGTATAGGAGAGACTTATCCATCACATTCAGGTGATCATTGCAATTCAAGGAATCTCATTCATCAAATCAAAGTTGTAGATCAGAGATCAACTAGTGATTCATCCTAACAAGTGCATCAGTCAAATTGTTTAACCAGGTAGACTTAATAGTCTTTTTCTTAGTCTCATAATAGAGTGCATACTTCATTGTATGTTTTTAAATCCTTTAACAAGGTGGACCTAATAGTCCTTATTTCTCCTAATAGGGTAGATCATTAGAAGTGGTCAATTGTAAGCCTTAACAGACCAACTTTATATTGTGCTACTAAAGCTTGTGGATATCATCCCCACCCCAATTTTACTTTCTATTGGAAGGTTTTTGGGTCACCATAGCTTGTGTCAAAGTGTTATGAATTTTATTGCTTTCATTATTTCATGCATGCAATTAGATTAGAATAATATATGAAAGATTAATTGGTGAAGTAAGTTTAAAGTTTTATTGGTTCCTGATTCACCCCTTAGTAACCTAGCCTATCTTATATTTCCAACAATTGGTATCAAAGAAATTTGGTTTTCACATTAGATTTTTAATAGCTTGAGAAATGATCAAAGGCAATGGTGGTATATAGACTGGAAAAAGCTATTGAGAATGAAAAGATGGATCTAGAATTGGCTATTGGACAACTTAAGAAAGAAAAGGAGCAACTCTCTCAATCTTCACAAAGAAAAAATATCTTGCAGCACAAATGAGTGAAAATCTCTATATTGAAGAAAGAATTGATGACTTATGCCAAGAAAGAAATTTAGATGACATTGACACAACAATCAAAGACCTACTTGAGAAGAATCTCATTCTTCAAGAAGAAGTCAAAAAGATTAAAAGAGAGCAAGAAATCCAATTAGTTAGAATGTGTGAAGTCATGGAACATAAGGACAAAGCCAATGAATAAATAGAAGAAATAGACAATGAAATAAATCAACTATCTCTTCAACAAATAGATCTGATTGATCAACTCAATGATAAAAATCAAGAGCTTAACAACTTGAGGACAAAAAATGAAAGATTGAAGAATGATCTCAATATGGTAAAGAAAACCAATAAGAGAATGATGAAATTTTAGGAAAGAATGAATCAACTGGCTAATAAAACTCAATTTAGACACAAATGTAAAGATGAATTAGGATATATAGAAGAAGGTGAATCATCTCAACAAGGAGCTCAAAAGAATAAAAGACCTACTTGCAATCACTGTGGTGAGATAGGTCATACATCAAATAAGTGTTGGAGTAATGGTAAAGAAAAATTCATTGGAAAGTGTTACAACTATAATAAGTATGGGCATTTAGAAAGTGAGTGCATAGAGAAACTTAACTTTGAAGGAAAGTGCCACAATTACAACAAGCAAGGAATCAAATATTTAGAGTGCAAGACCAAAACGTGAAACCCAAAAAAGCAAATTGTGAAAGCAATATTTGGATGGGATTACAATACATGGTGTAGATGTCACTACTGTGTTGAGTTTGGGCACATTGGAGCAAATTGTGTAAAATATCACACGAGGAAGAGAGACACTATAAAGAGATGTTTTGTATGTGTAGACACTTAAAATTGTCCTAAACACTATATTAATTAATTTAATATCTCCCTTGACATTATAATTAATTGATTATATTTTGTCATATTCTTCTACTTATTTAATTAAATAGGTTCACTTCCCTAATGTATTTTGAATTTAATTCAATTACTTCCCTCCTAATGTGTTAAATTCATTTAATGCATAGTGACCTCATATTGCCCTTTTAAATAAATTCAATTTATTTAAAATCCTCCAATTGCTTAAGTTTTTTCAAAACTCAATTAAGATTAATCTAATTTAATCTTAATCCTAACCTATCCTCCACCAAATTTAATAAATGATTTCTTAAAATCATTTATTTGTCCTTTATCCACATAGCCCTTAAATGAATTTTTAATTCATTTATCCCTTACATGTCTCCACTTGAATAAATTCTTAAATGATTTATTTATGACATTTATTACATTATTCCTCCACTATGACATGTCTCTCACTCACCTCATTCTTTATTCCTCCACTATGACATGTCTTCCACTCTCATTTCTTTATTCCTCCACTATGACATGTCTTCCACTCTCCTCATTTCTTTATTCCTCCACTATAACATGTCTTCCACTCTCCTAATTTTTTATTCCTCCAATATGACATGTCTTCCACATCTCCTCCATATGCATTGTTATCATGTTAGTTCATTCTAGATCTCCCTCATTTTGCATTGTTATAATCTTAGTTTCATTCTAGAGCTTATAGATATTTTTATGCATTGTACTAATCTTTTGTAGTTGATTTCGATTTCATTGTTTGCATTGGTAATTTAGCTTACATTCTTGCATTCAATTTTTCATCTCACATCCTCTTGGAATCCTCTTGAGATTGGCTTACTCATAGCCATTTATTGAAAGCATTCCTTCACTCATGTAGCATAAGATTCATATTTATTTAACATCATTATTATTGGGATTTAATCATAGTTGTGTTTGGGAGAGCACATCCACATCCACCCAATCTAAACCAAACCAACAAGGCCTCTTATGGGTGCCCTTGTTGAGCTGATTTGAGGTTGCATGAGGATGTTTCTTTTTAGTTACATTGAGTTATAAATCTCAAGCATAGTGTTAGTTGTATTTTGCTTCTTTTTGAATACTTGATATATATGTACAACTAATATTTGCTTCTTTATGCATGTTACCAATAGGTTAAGTTTTCATGCATACAATATGTACAAAACTCAGACATCTTGCCAAGAACTATATAAACCAAAGAAGAGTAGAAGATGAAAAGAAAGCCAAAGCTAACAATATCAAAAAATAAATGAGGCAACAATGGGTGTAGAAATCTCCAAAGAATACAAGACAAAGTCATGAATTTGTTGACACCCAAGTCAATGAGTTGGGTGGCACAATGACTTTGACTTAGTTCCCTATGGAGATAATTGGAACTATGATTCAGAAGAAGTCATCTAACATTAGTTCCAACTAGCAAGCAGAAAGATCCATATCAACATTTAAGATGCACAAGGATCACTGAGTGATGATGGAAGTTCAAGATCTTATCGAGCGAGGTCAGGTCACAAGACCTTATCGAGAAAGGTTGGGTTGCATATCCCTACCTTATTTAGGATGTAGATGTCAAGTTGATGACTCTAACGAGTACCAAGTTCAGATTGAGTGGTGGTAACCTTATCAAGTTGAAGGTGTCTTCCAAGCAATAAAGATTAAACTAAGTGGAGGACAACCTGTCACCAAGTGAACATTTTTACAAAGCATTAATGACAATTGTAAAGAAAAAAATTTGTTAAAAGGATAAAATTGATCAAATAATTTCATTGTGAATTTATAGAGCTAATAGTGAAGAGTGATTTCAGAGCCCCCGAGATATTTGAAGAAGTATCTAGTAAAGATTATTTTTGTGTTTAATAATTTACCAAGTGAATGACATCTTCAAAAAACAAAGTGAAGAAAGGTTTAGAGATGTTGATTTGTGAAGTGGATTGCAAGGCTCCCACATTCAAACTGACACCAATAATTATAGAAGCACTTAACCCAGTCATAGTGCAGTCTCAAATAACTCTAAAGGTACTTCGTATACATGATATCAGTTTATTTTATCACTATTCAGTTCAAGAGCTTGGAACCCTAGATATGAACCAAGCATTCAATAAAAATTATGTATGGATGGTTCTTTAAAACCCAAGCATAAAAATTTGGAGACAAAGGGTTTAACACACATTATGCATATGCTACAATATTCTCAAGGGAAATTGATCAGATACATTTTAACCATAGTTCACAAAATGTATTTGTGTTTTGATCACCCTATCTAGATCAAAAAGACTATAATACATAGGATTACTAGGTTGCCAATGTTGAATAAAGCTAAGACCACAAAGAACCTAGCTCAAGTTGAATTGAAAAAGAGAACTCTTTCTAAGTGGGATGGTAGAGGAATGAAGCTTAATGAAATTATGGGATACATGTGATTGGTCACAAGTTATATAGCTTGAGAAGACATAACAACTTTCCATGTGAAGTAGTTGACCTAGCCCTGAAAGTGGTGAAATATAATTTATCTTTTAAGCTTGCTGAGCTATTGTTAAGTCAATTGGGAAAAAACATGGAGAATATCTAAGTCCCAATGAAAATTTGTGTAAGTTTGGTTCTCTTTTAACTTGTTTATTCTTCTATGTTCAAAAGTTTTTCCCTTCTAAAGGAACACTGGTATGGAGGAAATACATACCTATATTATATCAAATAAATGAATTCATAGCTGAAATGGGAGAAAATTTTGAAAGTATAATGGATGCCTACTTTGAAACTTTCAAAGAGAAGATGAAATGTAGATATAGGATTCCGAAGTAGCTATTAGAAGACTAGGAGTAGGATATCTATTTTTTGGCAGACTGTAATAAAGTTTACATCCTACAGTCAGGCGAAGAGTGGCATGGGTAAAACCTTTAGGTCATGAGGTGAACATTGATGAAACCAAAGATATTATCAAGGATCTCTTGAATGAGCCTGTGGATACCAAGGTTACATATTTTGGAACATATGAGGTGGAAAAGGTAAGGATTGAACTTGAGATCAAGTGGCCCCAGGTAGTAAGCAGAGGAAGAAAGAGGATAGAGAAACTCATGAAGAACACCAAGTCATCAATCTCTCCTCTTATGCTTGCTAAAGGTAAGGGAGATGACATAGATGAGGATGAAGATGAAGAGGAAGTAGAACTTGAGGAAGAGGAGCCTCCCAAGAAGAAAGGGAAGGTTATAATAACAAAGCCTACAAAGTATTCCCAAACTATTTTCACAAGAAGATCCACCAAATCTAAAAGGAAAGTAAAGTTGGGTGATGAAGTAAAAAAAAATCATATTTAAGAAGAATGTCTGTGCATTTGAAGAGAGGATGAAAATAATAAAAGAATGAAGAAGCATGTCATACTTCAAAACAATCAAGTATGACACCAAGAGTGTAACATAGAAGAAAAAAATTGAAGATTCCCTAGTGTCACAAATAAAAAATGGAAGTACTCTCTTGATGAGCTAAAAGCACAAATTCCTGATGCAATTCTCAAGGTAGCTGGACCAATTAGGGAGAATGCATTCAATGTTGCTAAGGACATTAGAGAACATGCCTTGAGGAAACTTATGCCTAATCTATTAGTCAAGGAAGTTAGGGAATCATTGAAGAAAAATGAGAAGAAGCTTACTCTAGAATTCAATGCATTGATGATCCTATCAAAGGACATATAATATATGGTGAAATCCAATACTATTGCATGGAAAAACATCTATGGGCTACACAAGCTGAGTGATAATGTTGTTTAAATAGATGATAAGGATGGTGAAGAAGAAGATATGGTGAAAGATAATGAAGATGCATAAATAAAAGATGAGGAAATAAAAAATGTGGATATTGATGATGATGATGAGGAAGAAGAACAAGAAGCTATAGGAGGAAGTCTTCAAAAAATTCAAAATATTGAGGAAACTAATATAGAGAAGATGACAATAGAGATTATGACTTCCCTTCCTTATTCTCCTATTGAAGCCTTAATGCAATCTAGCTCAGAGAAGGATTCTATTGAGTTGGTTAAGGTTAAAACTAGATTACCAAGTGCCCAACCAATCTCCAGAGTTACTTTATAAGGTACTTAAATGAGTAAAGTTTCTAACACTTCATCTATCAAGAAAAAAAATAAGATTATTCTAGCATTAGGCTTGATCGAGCAACAACAAGGTATTCCTGCTGTTAGTGTTATTTCTACTATATCTTCATTTTTCGCTATTTCATCTATTTCCACTATTATTTTGAGCATGGCTAGTGCAATGATAGTTGAGATTCATCCTCAATCAAGTACTAAAGTTTTAAATAAAGGAAAAGAAACTGTTTCACTTAAGGAAAATGGTCAAAAGGTTGAAACCTCTAAGGAAGACATTCTAATACCAGATTGGGATCATTCCAATCTGACCCCTAAAGAGATGGATACCCTTGGAGAACTTTGGAAAAAGAGAGAAAGACAACAAAATCTTAGAGAGGAAAAGAAAAAGAAAAATCAAGTCCTTGAAGATATCAAGAACATATTTGTTGATGCTCTGAGAATTGAGGTTGATGAGAATCAACCTAATTTGGATCAATTGGTTGAAATTATCCACAAATACAATGAAGAACTAAATGGACAAGAAAAAATTCTGCAAAGGGCAGAGAGAAAATTTGAGAACAAAGTTTTGGAGAAAGTAGCACATAAGATAACTATTGATCAAGTAGAACTATCCACTATTCTTGATGCACTGGAAAGATCTGTCAATAATGTTATTTCTTTATTTGTCCAATTTGAGTGACACATCTATCTTTAATAACTAGATTAAGGATAAATTATTCAAGATAGATGAGGATATGAAGACAAGTGCACATCAATTGTCACTTGATCCTAGTTGTTGTTCTACATGTTTTGTAAAGATCAGGTACCTAAAAGATCTCCAGGCAAGATTACTAAGGGAAGAAGCTAGGATTAGGGCCACACTTGCAAAAATTCAAGGCATGATTCTTCCAAACATGGGTACACTGCAAAAGCACATTGCACACACAAAGACACTAATCCATGATAATAACTTCTCCATAGATGACCACATAATGGAACTTTCAATAGAGGTATAGATAGCCTTGTATGCATCTAAGGTATTGCAAGAGAATTAGAACAAGACCATGATAATTATTTTGAAGATACATAATGATTTCTTGTCACATTTTTGTATTAACTTGTAATTATTTTGCACCTTTGGCATTTATGTCAAAAAGGGGAAGAATATTATTGATTAAGGGGGAGAAGATTATTATACTCTAGATATATCTATGGAGGAGTAGTAATATACAAATAGCAGAAAATATGTTTACCAAAGAAATTTTGAAAAATAAAAATAAATAGAGTAAAACAAAGTAAGAAGTAACTAAGATACAATAGTAGATAATAGTCAAAATTGAGTTAAAGATCCAAATTATTGACTAAGGAAGTTTTGACTTGTAATTTTGAGAATTCAAATTTTTGGTATAATAAGTATTTTTGTCACTAATGCCAAAGGGGGAGATTGTTGACATTAAGATCAATTTATCTATTAGTGACTTAACACTTAGTCAGTTGGTTTCATTGCTATTGAGATCTACTACTACTACCAAGCTTATCATTCTTCTAGTAGTGTTAACCAAGTGTTTTGGTTGCTACCAAGAAAAATAGTCATATTGTAGTTCATGCCAAGCTTCATAGTATCTACCGAGTGTTGGAAATAGATGGAATAATTGAGGGGGGGGGGAGGTGGGTGAATTAGTTACCACTAAATATTTTAGATCCCTTGGATGTTAACAATAAAACTAATTGCTACTATTATTCAGTAAACATACAGAAAATGTTGTAACTCAGTAAATGTAGAGTATGTTTTACTTTAGCAGATCTAACATCAATAGTAATAGTTTACAAACATGAGAGAAAATAAATGAACACAAGAGACACCAGATTTAATGTGGAAACCCAATATGGGAAAAACCACCAATGTAACTAATTACTATTTTTCACTCTTCTGAAGTGAGCCCTATTAGGAGCCAACCTGGTTAAAGGTTACAAAACACACTATTAGGTGTGACCTTGTTAGAGGATTTAGTCACCCTATAAGGAGTGGCCTTGTAAGAGGTCTTAAAACAATTCAATGGAATTGTCACCTTGTTAGAGTATTCACAACTAGCTGTTAAACTAACTCTATTAAGAGATTTTGGATCACTGCTACAATAGTAAGAAAGTAACAATGAAATGACCTGATTGAGATGCAACTGAATTGCTGATTACAGATCTTTGTTCTAATTTACAAGAGCTTGATCCTTCCTAATCAAATATTACTTTGCTGCTCTACAAGGATATTTGACCATCCTTAAAGTTCACTCACATACTTTCCTTCTCAATCAATCAATACACTTGCATACTCGCACCCACACTAGAATCTCATCTTGACCTTTCATTTATACCATCTAGATTATCAAGTCGGCTCAATTATAAATTAGAATGACCAATAATCATCACCATAGTTGGCTAGAAAATAATACTTGAAATAACTAAAATTCATATCCCAAATTAGAAAAATCCTTCAATAGCTGACCCAACTCGGTAAACACTAGTCTTGAGATGATTTCTTGTGTTAACCAACATAAGCTTGGTTAACACTGCAAACTTGCATAATTATTTGGAAACTGAGTGAACTCGGTTAATACTAACTCTGACCAACTTTCCTTCGTTAACCATGATAACTCGATTAACACTACTTTCTGCCATAATTCTTTTGATGCTCGAGTGAGCTTGGTAGACACTATCTTTGCAAAGTAATCTCTAGGAATGCTTGGTAGACAAGAAAAACTATCTTGCTAACCAAGTGAGCTCAGTAAGCACTGATTGACAACTAATATGACATTTGTGTAACATCAAAAACAACACACAATTAGTCAATTGTATCCAACAATCTCCCACTTTGGCATTGATGGCAACACATCATCACAATGAAATTTGAAAACAAGACTTTCTCTGATAGAAGGTTTCTCCCTCTTAGATTTTATACATCAAGCTTCTCTTTTATGCAATAATCTCCCTCTTTGAAGGAATTACATAGCTTCTTTCTCAAAAAAAATTTAAGAAAGATATGATAGTAAACTTCTCCCTCTTTGACAACACATGCCAACTAATAGATCTTCAACTTGGTTCCTATTGATGCATCACTAAAAATTTATTTAGTGAGCTTCAGATAGGGGAATGACCCCTAACTTACCTCTTAGATATAGGAATGCATCCTTAGGTAATGGCTTGGTAAATATGTTTGCAATCTGTTCTTTTGTATGGACATATTTCAATCTGATTTCTTTGTCCTGCACTAGTTCTATGACAAAATGATATTTTATAGCAATATGCTTGGTTTTGGAATGCATTACTAGATTCTTTGATATGTTAATTGTGCTTATATTATCACAAAACATGACAACTGGTTCCTTTATTTCAACCTTCATACCTTGCAACAATTATTTAAATCAAACAATGTTAGAGCAATTTACTAGTGTTGCAACATATTCTGCTTCTTCCATAGATTGGGATGTGTAATTTTGCTTCTTGTTTCTCCAACATACCGACCTTTTACCAATAAAGAATGCTCCACCACTTGTGTTTTTTCTGTCATCAATATTTCCTACCCAATCAACATCAACAAACACTTTTAGGTCCAGATTTCCTCCAAGTTTATACCATAAACCATAGTCTTTAGTGCCTTTCAAATATCTCAAGATTCTTTTGATTGCCATCATATGATTTTCTCTAGGCTTAGCTGAGAATCTTGCCACTATACCAACTGCAAGAGCAATATTAGGCCTTGTATGAACTACATACTATAATTTTCCAATCATTGATCTATACAAGGCCTAATCTACCTCATTTGAGTCATCATCTTTGGTAAGCTTTAATCCAGTACACATGGGGGTTCCAACTGGTTTTGAATCTTCCATACCAAAATTCTTGAGTATCTCCTTGATATACTTAGACTGAGTGGTGTAGATACTATTGGTGTTTGCAAACGTTACCAGTTTTCAATTATCCCAATGAGAAACTGATGCATCTAGGGGCAACTAACTTCCATTATCAACACATCATTTCAAACACTGGGCCAACTATAAGGCTAGACCCTTCTTCTACTTCAGGCTCTACTAGACCTAGGCGGGTAGACCTCAGATTCAAATGATATCATACCAGTGCAAAACATATCCCTGATTCTATTTAATGCAGATAAAAACCCTTATGTCTCCTAGTAACTCATGAAATGACACAGATCTGTAATAGCTGAATGCAAATCTAGAATATTCACAAGTTGAGTGAGGGCATTCTATTATAGCTCTTCAACATAAAATGTAAAGATCATTTGGTTTATAATGTTGATTTCAACAAACCTTTAGATATGTAGCAATAAGAAATTTATGATCCTGTAGTTGATCAGTGCCTAATCCATTGGGCAAATCCATGAATCAAATGCATACATATGGATATCTAATACTTATACATATATTTAGATATTTGATCTATCTATTTAACTTGTAAATAGGCATCTATGCTCAATCTAAACCTCATTCTTACTTGATATCCCCCTTAATAAACTTGCAACCCTATTGATTTACTGAAGCATTTACACAACCCCTTGAGTTATAAGCAACAATAAAACATCATACAACTTTAAGGGACTGTAATTATGACCTAGGCTCTTTGTTCAAAGATCATAAAACATTGAAGCTTACTAAGAAAGGAGCCAAGATTCAAGATGAAACTGATGAAATCCTGCTATTCCTTGTATTAATTTCCTTGAAACAATACAACCATATGCATGAAATGAAAGCATGAAAAACACCTAATGGATTTGAACTATCTGTATTATCCTTCCTAATGTTGTTCATAAAAAAAGAAATTTGCTAAAGAATGTGGTATCATAGTAAAACACTGGAACCCTGCTGGTATTACCCAAAGAAAACTGCTAACCTACTGATTTCTCAGTGACCAAGACTGGAACCCTTACAATGAGAAAGAAAGAGATAGATAAAGGAAGAAAAAAATCTTAGATCTAATTAGGAAATGACAAGTGTTCACCCAGAATTGCTTCCCAAGAAGATGAAAAAGCCTCTCTCTATCCTCTCTCTATAATTGAAAATCAAATCCCTTCATTTTGGCTCATAAAATATCTCAAAATATAATGATGAAAGGATGTAACTGACTTTTGATACTAAAATGTATTCACCATAAAAGTGAAAATCAATTATAATGTGGCCTTCAGAATGCAATGCAACCTTTTATGCTTGTTTTCTCCATAATCAGGCTTTACCAAGCCTTCAAAATTGCCCTGTAACTGATTTAGATGCTCAATAATCAAATCTTCCCTTTCTGTTACCAATGCCCCTAATTTCACAAACTGACCTATAGCTCAAATTGGTGAATACTTGTGCAAAAACCAACTTCATATTCAAAAAGTTCAGGTTCTCCCGGTTCCAATGGTATACTGGAGTAGCCCATTTGGTTAAAAATTACTCTAGTTATGGCCGTTTGAAAATCAGGCCTCTGTGCTGAACTACTTGGTCTACACTACTTTGAAATTTAAAATTTCAAGAATTTTGAAATTATCTGAAGTTCAACTTTAGAAAATACCATTTTGCATTTTAAAATACTACACGTGTAATCCATTTGAAAAATAAATTTTTAACAAAAATAATTTTTTACCCTTTAATATTTCCCCTACCCTTCAAATCTGTGGTCAAACTTCCTTTGACCAAATGTCACATGGCACATTCTGATTGGATGCTTGCTCGGTGCCACGTGTTGTCTTCTTGCTAACTCACTATTTTATCTTGTGAGAAATTTCCCCTTAGCGAGATATCGAGGACTGCCAGATGTGCTACGTGGCATGATCTCGTTCAACTGGTCTGAATTTACCACATCACTACCAAGTCACTCCATCGCTTCCACTTGTCCATTTATAATTCACTGACGGCATTTGAAATGGGACCCATGCAGATTTATTCACCCTTCGTTGGATTCTAAATTTTTTTGGCTAGTTGCTATATCGTTAGCCAAAATTTCTCAAATTTTTTGGCTAGCACCATAGCAACTAGCTGAATTATTTAACTTCCCGATGTCTTCAAACCTTGTTGACATCATCAACTCTAACTACACGTTTGTTCAAAATTATGCTTGCGTTACGCTGACATCACCCTTTGGTTGGTATCTGGGTCATGTCGGGTCAGCTACGGGGTCCACCAGCATGCAATTGCCCTTTCAAAAGGAATTGTTCCAAAGACAACCAAGGCTAAGTGTATTTTTGTATTTAAAAAAGGAAAATGCAAATAGTTTACCCAATGTGGGATAAAAGGTCTTGACTGTGTTTCGCTTTTACACCGTTCATCTTCTACCTTTGACCTGCGTTTTCTTCATACTTAACGTGTGGACTGTTCTTTGCAAGGTGTGATTTCTTTGGATGTTGCCTCATTCTCTTTATTGAAAGGGTTGCATGAGGAATCCTTTTCAACGGCTTGGATTTTCATTTGTTGCGTCTTTTTAAACACCTACATTTTCTTTTAAATGCGTTGACTGGTGGCATTCTTTGTTTTATCTGTTGATTGTCCATGCTGCTGGCATTTCCTTTCTACTTGCTGTGAGCTCTACATGAGTCTCCACCATTTTGGCCTTTAGACTATTCGAGCAGCTTCTTCTTTTGAATATTGGTATCTTCCCATCAACACACGAGTTTTCATTTATTGCATATTTTTCAGCTTAAAAACACAGTGACAAGCTACCTTGGAATGACATGGATCTCCCTTTCTAATTGCCCACAGTGCCTCCTCTATTTTAGCCACTCCTTACCTCTTCAACCAGCAGCTTCTCCCTTTCCACATGCCTTTTTTTATTGACTGCACCCATTTTAAAACATGTTGCAGTCTTTGGCATGCATTTTATGCCTTTATGTGTGGTCTTTGTGCTTAGATAACGTGGGTTTCTTAGTCTGAGCCTCTACTTTACAAGAAAACAAAAAACTCCTCTACATTTGTGGACTCTTGCCCATACATCTCCAGAATTAACTTTAACTCTTTCTCCATATCCCTTAATTTTGTAACCAGATCTTGCAAAGATTTAGTTTCAGAAGCCTAGGAAGCACATTTATTGGACAAATTCTTGCATTCACTTGACTTTCTACTTAGTATTCTTGTAAGTGAAGGAACCTCTGCTTACAACGAATGGACTTCATGAGCTACCCTCTTAAATTTATTTAAAAGTGCTTGCATCATTCCCTCTTGATGTTCTCAAGTTTCCAATTTTCTAAGAAACTTTGGTTTTGCTAAAACATGGAATTTTTGTATGTTCACCAAGCATCTCTCTAAAATGATACAATCGTAACCATTCCTCTCCTCTTGTCCATAAAATTTGACAACATTTGGGGTGAGAATCAATAGAGCATAAAATCCTAATCTTTGACTCAGATTTTGCCTTGGATTTTACACATTTCACTGCTACATTTTGTCTGTGCCCAAATTTCCCTTCACAAAAAAATGTGCCATTGCTTCCTTTTCTGATAATAGTTAGTTCGTTATCAAACCATTTCATCTTTTTCCTTGCAGAATCTCCATTGATTTATTGTGGATAGATTATGTTCCCTCTTCTTCAGATATTTATAGCATGTAGAAAGGCATGCATTACAGAAATTATGCATGCATGGTGTGAAAAATACAACATCACACCATACGTTGATACCTTTTCACCTTTTCCCTGCTGATCTCCACAAGTTAAAATAAAATGGTATATGGGATGACCATTTATTTCAGAGTCAAAAATAATTTCGTTTCCATTTTTAAGGGAAATTTGTTCATCCTTTCTCAGCAAATGTCCATTAATAAGTATCTCACAAGAATTTAAATTTTGAAGCTGAACAATCCCCAAGCCCACATTTTTGTACATTCTACAAGACTTTTGAGTGGCATTACTTTGTACACCCATATCTGATGAATCAAAAGTAACATCATCTTTTTTAATCTCCATATCTGGATGCATTACATTGCAAGAAACTTTTGATCTCCCATGATGTACATACAAATGAAAATTGATGATTGCAAATTATTATTACTTTTCGTTTGAAACCAATGCCTTTTCAATTTGGTGGAAATAGTCGGGCCCCAAAGTGGGTCCAACTAAAAAAAATTTCATTTTCAAACAACTGAACTCCAAACTGATCCATTGATTATCTCAAACTGATTGGAATCCATTTTGACCACTGATTGACTGTTAAAAACTTATTTCAATTATTTTCGCACCACTGTGAAATCTTTGTCAGGAGGCCTGTTTCCCGACTTTAAAAACTAACATAAACATCTAACCAAGCTCTGAAACTTAGGATCTCTATTCTCTCTAACATTTTCAATAGGCATGCTAGATCTCATTGCATGATGACATTAGGGTCAAAAGATATTGACCTCTGAAGTTGCCAACTTAAATTCACCTGCAGATAAACTTGTTAGAAAACTGGAAAGTGCGTTTGGAAATGGCTTGGAAAACTAGGCAAATGGGCACTTGAAGTTCTAAAAGCTGGGAGACTGGTACTTTTCCATGAGTAAAGTATGATTCTATAGTTTTGGCTCATGACGAGTCATGGGTTAAATTTGGTAAGGGTGCAAAGTTGACTACCTGGATTTGCAGGACATAGGACATCAATAGAATATCATTTTTTATGAATGGAATGACCCTAGAAAAGTGTGAAGATGGATTTGTCAAGGCTTAAAAATTGGCACACTTGTAGTATTTTTAGTAGATAATACATGGGAACAAGCCATTCAATCTTACCAATCATAGATCAGGAGATATCATGTCACGAATAGGGCTACTAACAAATCTACAAATTTAGACACCAGTAAAAGATAGAAATTCCATTTGGAATCATGTTTGAAAACTAATCAAACAGATTCGTCATAGGCTGAAACTTGAAACATAACTAGATATCTACAATGCAACACAATAGGAATTTCAGCATTTCAATCAACTGGTCAAAAGTTATTACAAGTCAAACAAGGCTTCCCAAATATTAGGTACTCCCAAAGAAAAAAATTACAAAAACATTTTTGGGTGCAAGTTATTTAGATGCAAACAACGCCTCCTGTCGCTGTTTGACAAGGGTGAAAATGTAGAATTGGCACCAACTCAAATCAAGACTTTTCCAAACAGCTCAGAACGTCAATCTAACATCATGGAACATGTGGACGTGCTAAATGGAGGGTGTTAGAAACATTAAACACCTTAGGGGCTTCAAAGGTACATCCAAGTATACATGCAATTATGGGCATTCATAGGGCTTGATTTGACTCAAAATTTGAAATGGGGCTAAAAATGAAGCATGCAACTTTTCATCTCAATAGATACCATTCCTGCTCTACTGTATCTAAAGTCCAACAAAGAACTTAATCTCACCAAACATAAACATTTCAAATTCTTTGTTCATTTTCTCTAAAAATTCTTTGCCAATATTTCTGCCAATTCATTCTTGTTATCTAGTCCTTCCTTGATGTACAAACTATTGTTATCATTAGTTCTTTGGAAACCAATCTATATAAGGTAGTTGTGCAACTTCTCATACCATGCTCTAGGAGCTTGTTTCAAATTGTACAATGCTTTGTGTAATTTGCAGACCATGTCCTTTTTGTCTGGATCAACAAAACCTTTTGGTTTTTCAATGTAGACTTCTTCATCAAGAATACCATTGAGAAATGCAAATTTAACATCCATTTGATATACCTTAAATTCTTTATGTGTTGCATATGAAAGTAAGGTCCAGACATCTTCCAATCTTGCAATAGGAGCAAAAGTTTCACCATAATCAATGCCTTCTTCTTAAGACTAGCCTTTACATACCAATCTAGCTTTGTTTCTTGATACCTTACCATCTTCATTCAACTTATTCCTGAATACCCATTTTGTGCCAATCACATTTTTGTCTTTGGGCCTAGGTACAAGAGTCTAGGTTTTGTTCTTCTCTATTTGTTCAATTTCTTCATTCATAGCCTCAATCCAACTTTAATTTCTAATACATCCTTAACATTCCTAGGTTTTAAAATCAACAAATAAACATGTACCTTTTAGCTTACTTCTTGTCATAGTACCTTCTGACTTATCTCCAATAATTTGATTTGGTGCATGATGCCTTCTAACATACTTAGCCAATACAGGTTCTTTTCCTTTTGAATGAATTGTTTCGTCTTCATTTTGAATTTTAACTTTTGGCTCTCATTGCTCAAACTTGGTAGCTTTAGAATGTGACTCGAGTCCTTGCGACTTGGTTTGAACTTCTTGCAACTCAGTAACTGAGGAAGACTCAAGAGTAGAAGTCTTTTTATTGATAGATATGTCTACCAATGTATCAGGTTTGATGTAAAAAAATCTCCTGTAATCTTTTGGTTCCTTTTTGCTTTCTTCTTCAATCCTTTCTACAAACTCATCAATTCTTACATGTGCACTTTCTATGATTTTATGAGTATAAAAATTCAAACATCTATATGCCTTACTTCTACAAGAATATCCTAAGAATATACCTTGATCACCTTTCACATCAAACTTTCCTTTTCTAGATTCTTTCAAGATATAACATTTACTTCCAAATACTTTTAGGTAACTTACATTGGGTTTGTAGCCATACCATAATTCATAGGGAGTTTTATATGAGTCCTTTTTTAACTGTACTCAGTTTAAGGTATGAACTATAGTGCTGATAGTTTTCTTCCAATATTTGACAACAACATTCTTTTCAATCATCAAAGTCCTTGCACAATCCATGATAGATCTATTTCTTCTTTCAGCTATTCCATTCTGTTCTGGAGTACCAAGAGTTGATACCTATCTTTTAATTCCTCTTTCAATGTAAAATTTATTGAATTCATTGGAGATGAATTCACCACCTCTTTTTGATCTTAAGCGTTTCAATATTTTCCTTGCTTCCTTCTCTATTCTTGCTAGATACCATTTGAATTTCTCAAATGCTTCTGACTTTTCTCTAAGATACATAACAGTCATGATTCTTGAATAGTCATTAACAAAAAGAATAAAGATTTTTTTCTCCACTATAACATTCTACTCCAATAGGTCCACACAAATCAGTATGCACAATTTCTAAGATATCTTCAAATTGATAGTTTTTGCTTTTAAAACTAGTCTTTCCCACTTTTCCAATTTGATAGTTCTTGCATAGACCAACATCTGGTTTCTTCAAACTAGGAATACCTCTTACTTTCTTGAATTTTCTTATTTTCCCATGTTATCAAAATTTACATGACATAACCTTCTGTGCCATAACCAACTTTCTTCAACTTGAGCAATAAAACATGAGCAATCACAAAGATCAAGATAAAATAAGTTACCTTTTGTTTGTTTTCCTGATCCAATCAGATTGCCTTTATCATCCAACAATATTTACTTGCCATGCATAAATTCCTCCTTGAATCCAATGTTGATAAGCTGTGCCACACTCAACAGATTATATTTTATTTCTTCAGCCCAATAGGCATTGTCACATACAAGTTCTTTGGTTAATGAGATTCAACATTTCCCTTTTATACAATAAGGTTCATTGTTTCCAAACCTTACACTACCACCATCATAGTCCTTAAAGTGTTCAAACTTTGTTTTGTCTCTAGTCATATGATGTGAACATCCACTATCTATGATCCATGTATCATTCTCACTGACATGAGAGATAAGTGCTATCTTTAGTTCTTTATCATTAGATTCACCTTTTACAACTATGTAAACTATTTCATCTTCACTATTATTAGAATCCTTAGCCATAAAATAAGTCTTCTTACCATTGCACTTATGACTTTTCTTCTCATCCTTACTTTCTTTGTTTGGGCACCTGGCAGCAATATGACCAATTTTTTCACATGAAAATTAGATTAGGAGAACTTTACTTTTGTATTTTCCTCTACCTCTAAAATATTTCCTTGCAAGTAAAGCTTCAAAAACTTCAAGATCACTATTAGAGCTTTCCTCTGATTCTTCTTCACTTTCTAACTGAATGCCCTTTATTTTCTTGCCTTTCTCCTTAAGTGAAAGCTTGGCCTCAAATGCAGATTCAATATTCTTAGAAGCTAGAACATAATTGTCAAAGTTGTCTAGCTCAAAAGTTGTCAATCTTCCTACTAAGATATCCAAGGTTATCTTATGATTTGTCTCACATATCCTTTCTTGAATAGAAGATACTCTAATTGCATAGATAGGAAACAATGCTTTGAGAACTTTAGTTACAATAGTTTCTTCCTTGATATCTCCTCCAGATGCTCTAATTGCACTGCCATTGGCTTTGATTCTTTCAACATACTTGGCAATATTTTCATCCTCTCTCATTCTCATCTGATAAATTGTCCTCTAAGGCTTTCTACTTTGGCTCTTTTCACATTGTCATCACCACCATAGATGTCCTTTAGCTTATTCCACATTTCAAAAGTGGTTTTGCAGTCCTTGATCTCATCAAATTCATCATAGCTAAGAGTAGATGCAATATCTATCATCATGGTGTTATGGTTCTTTTTCTCAGCAATATCTCCAATAGATAATGTACCAATAGGAGTTGTGTATTCTTCATCAAGGTATTTCAATATTTAATCATTAGTGGAAGCTAGATGAAGTCTCATGAGTCCCTTTCATGCTAAAAAGTTGTTTTTGTTAAGCTTTGGAATTTCTCTCTTATAAGACATCTTGATCTTTAGCTTAGGTCCTTGAAACATTTCTTGCAAGCACCAAAAGCTTTGATACCAATTGTTGGAAATAGATGGAGTAACTGAGAAGGGGGGGGGTGAATTAGGTACCACTAAATATTTCAAATCCCTTAGATGTTAACAATAAAAGTAATTGTTGTTGTTATTCGATAAACATACAAAAAATGTTGTAACTTGGTAAATGCATAGTATGTTTTACTTTAGTAGATCTAACATCAATAGCAATAGTTTGCAAAACATGAGAGAAAATAAATGAACACAAGAGACACTAGATTTAATGTGGAAACCCAATATGGGAAAAACCACCAATGTAACTAGTTACTATTTTTCACTCTTCTGAAGTGAACCCTGTTAGGAGCCAACTTGGTTAAAGGTTACAAAACACACTATTATGTGTGACCTTGTTAGAGGATTTAATCACCCTATAAGGAGTGGCTTTGTAAGAGGTCTTAAAACAATTCAATAGAACTATCACCCTATTAGAGGATTTACAACTGGCTATTAAACCAACTCTATTAAGAGATTTTGGATTACTGCTACAATGGTAAGAAAGTAACAATGAAATGACCTGATTGAGATGCAATTGAATTGCTGATTACAATTCTTTGTTCTACTTCACAAAAGCTTGATCCTTCCTAATCGAATATTACTTTGCTACTCCACAAGGATATCTAACTATCCTTCAAGTTCACTCACATACTTTCCTTCTTAATTAATCAATACACTTGCATACTCGCACACACACTAGAATCTCAACTTGACCTTTCATTTATACCACCCATATTATCAAGTTGGTTCAATTACAAATTACAATGACCAATAATCATCACCATAGTTAGCTAGAAAACAATACTTGAAATAATTAAACTTCATATCCCAAATCAAAAAAATCCTTAGATAGCCAACCCAACTCGATAAACACTGGTCCGGAGATGATTTCCTATGTTAACCAATAGAAGCTTGGTTAACATTGCAAACTTGCAAAATCATTTGGCAATTGAGTGAACTCAGTTAATACTAACTCTGACCAAATTTCCTTCATTAACCATGAGAACTCGATTAATGTTACTTTCTGCCATAATTCTTTTGACACTTGAGTGAGCTCGGTAGACATTGTCTTCGCAAAGTAATCTCTAGGAATGCTTGGTAGACAAGAAAAATTGTCTTTTTAACCAAGTGACCTTGGTAAGCATTGACTAATAACTGATATGAAATTTGTGAAACATCAAAGACAACACACAATTAGTCAATTGTATCCAACAACCTCATAGTTATAATTCTTTCAAAAAGTCACAACACTTCATAATTAAAATCCTTTGGAAAAATTTCAATAATTTATAATTACAATATTTTTAAAGAGTCAAAACTATTCATAATTATGAGCCTTTCAAAGCTTCACATCCTTCAATATCATTGATTCCTTTTTAGAATGTTACTTGCTTATTTTCTTCATATTACTTTCCTCTACCATTTTTCTTTTTTGAAGTCATTTTTGAAAATAGATTGATATTGTTTTATCGTTGATGTCAAACTTGCTACTTGTTGGTAAGAAAATTACTTAGTTGATTTAAGTACTATCATTCATTTGATTAATGGAGAGGATTTGATCAAATGAGATAAAAAAAAACCTAGAGGAAAGGTTGAGTTATGGTATGAAAATGGAGTACAAAGATCAGTTAAGATAGTGATGATATAGTGCATTGATTATCTACTTAAGGTTGCAAAGGTTGGATACACTAAGTCTAGAGAAACAAGTAAGAGGAATTGAGTTTTCCAAGCTTGATTGGGTAGAAAGTAGGTGCCAAGAAAAGTTAGTGCAAGTCAAGCATAAAATAAGTTGGAGTCAAGCAAAGTGTAAATTTAGTGTATGTCGAGTGATATAGTGTAAGTCGAGTAAAGTTTAGCTGATATTGAGTACTAATAAACTTCAGTGTTTGTCAAGTTATCTAGTGGATGATGAGTGGAATAATAGTATAGAAGCCTAGTGAAAACATATTGATGTCAAGTGCCATATTCATGTTAAATCATAGATTTGATGAATTTGAGCTAACCATTTTGTTTTTTTGAATTTGTGAAGCATGTGGAAGATAACTATGGTGAGTTGGTGGCATAGAATTCATGGTAAACCATTTTGAGGTGAATTCAAAGAAGATTGAAGAAGAAGTTTCTAGAGGGACTCAAATGAAAACATGGGTAGATTCATTGAATCCTACCTAATTCTACCTAACCCTAAAATGGATGATAGAGGATGAATGAAAAAATATCTTAATTTTGATAGTTTGTTAGAAGAAAGGTTGGTCAATGTTCAAGAATCTAAGTTAGACAAGAGGTCTAAGGTATTGCTTCATCCAGTGACCAAATAGAAGAGACTATTATTGGCAAGTAAATCAAGAAGGCTTAAGAGTATGACTGCTTGAAGGATGAACAAGCTATCAGAGTTGAAGTTTGTAAAAGTCAAGTAGAATAGAGGACTAAAATAGAGATCTATAATCTACAAGTGTGTTGTAATTTGTTATCAAATTAAGCCTTATTGTTACTTTCTAAGGTCTAGGGTAAATCATTTGGATTAAGGTTGACCTAATATTCATTTGTAAATCCTTTAAATAGGTGATATATTAAGTGAATGATCTAAAGTCATCTAACTAGGGTCACTCCTAATAGGTTGATTGAAGTCCTCTAACTAGGTCATAATTAATAGTGTGCATTGGAACCTTTAAGAGGGTTGTCCTTTGACAAGGTATCAGTTCATAAGAGTGAGCATGAATAGCATATTACTGATGATTTTTCTCAAATTGGGTTTCCACATAAAATTATTATGTAAAATGTGTTATTGAATTTGTTATGTTTCATGCTTACATTTATGCAAAGTTGATTTGACATTAACCTACAAAGTTTAAGTGATTGTATGATCTAATGGATGCATGCATGAATATGTTTTATGATTATGGGTTCACTAAGCTATGGCATTTTTTATTTGTACATCTAGACCTTGGATAACTTATTTACTCCCCTCTTAGTTATTCTAAATAATTCCAGAAATTGGTATTGGAACCATCTACTCAAGAGGACTAGTTTGAAGGTACCAGAAGCAAAAGATCAAGATGTCAAAAAGAGAGGTACCCAAGCTTAATAGGGACAACTTTCCTACATGGAAAAGTCTAATGAAGCTACACCTACGAGGCCTTTGAGACAATTCACAATCTATCATCACTAATGAGCATGTTGATCCTACTAGAACCCTAACTATTGAAGACCTAAAAAAGAAGAAAGTATACAAATAGACAATTTTAGAGATTGCCCCTATGCTATGTTATGCTGAGTTTGATGACATCAAGGGTTGTGATAGTGAAAAGAAGATGCGGGATGCTCTTCACACCATCTATGGAGGAGATGAAAATGTTTTGAGAGCTAAATCTAAAATTCTTAGAGGTAAGTTCGATGATATGAGAATGCAAGAAGGTGAGAATGTTGCTCAATATTGCTCTAGGATAAGAGATGTTGTTAATGCTATAAGAGGGTCTACTAGTAAGATAGATGATGAAAATATATTAAGAAAATAATATATTCTATTAGAGTTTCTACAATACAAGAAGTAAGATGTATACCAGGTTCTAATCTAACTCTTGAAGATCTAGTAGGTAGGCTCATTGCGTTTGAGCTATACCATTTTGACAACTTCAAATCTGATAATGTTGAATCTACTTTCAAAGCTAAGCTCTCATTGAAGGAACCTAATGAGAAGAAGAAGACGAAAAGGTAAAATATGCTTCTAGTAATAGTGATATAGATAAGGAGGATGTAGAATAACTTGAAGCACTGCTAGCTGTAGACACCTAAAAACCTTTAGAAAATAAAGTATTTTTATTTTCTGAAAAATTCCTGATGACATCATCATTTATTAATTAATTTATTTTTATGCCATTAAATCCCTTTATCTTAATTAAAAATATTTAATTAAGGAATCCCTCCCAAAATGTTTAAATCTTATTTAAACATTATTTCCTTATTTATTAATTATTTAATTAATAAATTGACCAAAAAACCCAAAATAAATAAAAAAATTATTTTTTGCCCAAAACTTGGCCAATTTTCTTAAGACCACTAACCTCTTCCAAAATCTTCTAATCCTTCTTTAATTTTGATTAAAGGCTAATCCCATCATTTCCTACCCCTAATCCCAACTCAAAATATTTAATTAAGATTAAATATTAATCCTCATGTTTATTAAAAAAGTTTTAATAAATATCTCCTCAACCCAAACCCTTGAAATAAATAAAACTTTATTTATTTCCTAAAAATCTAATTTATACTCATCCTAAGAAGTTCTAGACTCTTCTAGAAAGTCTTCATCCTCATCCTAGGAAGTTCTAGACTATTCTAGAAAGTCTTTATCCTCATCCAAAGTCTAGACTCTTCTAGAAGATGTCTTTAAACCTAATCCTAATCCCCTCCTAACCTTGTCACATTCCCTAAACATGGGTTAAAACTTACTAACCCAAGCCAAAGTTAACAAATATCTCCTCCTTCACCCACCCTCATTAAATGCCATCCACTTGCCTATCCCTAAGCTAATCCTAAACCGTCCTAATCCATCCTCTAGTCATTTGCACAATCCTAAGCAAGCTTAAAACCATCCTAATCAAGCCCAAGTCGAAATTGCTCTCATCTCCCTCAAAATATCTCAACCATGAAACTTTATGAAGCCCACTAGGCCATCAATGACTCTTCCAAGCCCTTTTATTGCTCTTACAAGCCATTATGAGGGTCTTTATGAAGATTTTATCCCATTGAGCCTCCTTTGTTGAATCATCCTTCCCCTTTCCTCCATCCTCTCACCCTGTGACATGTGTCACTCCTTGATTGGCTATAAGGAAGCATAATCTATGTGCTCTCCTCTCATGCAATCTGAGCCCTCCATGAGCTTTTTCCCATCCTTGCATCTTAGCCCTCAATCCCTCAAGCCTCTTGCCTATAAATTGGATCCTTCCCCTTTGCAAATAACACAATTCATGAAGTAAAGTCATAATGCCATTTTAAGAAGCCATTTTACATCAAAACCATACACTCACACCCAAATTCCAACTCCATTTGAAGCCCTTTTTGAAGCATAAGCTTGAGCATACATCCTATCTATTTAGACAAAGCCACTCAACAAGAGAGCTTCTTATTGAGAGAGCCCATTAATGGCTCATATTCTCAATTGAGAGCTCATCTTAGTCTATCTTGAAGTTTATGAATTTTGTTTAGTTTGTAGAAGCTTTATTTAAATTTGGTTTCTATTAGCATACTAACATTGCTCATATACACTAGCAAGGAGATTTCATAGAGGTGAAGGAAAATTCAAAGGTAAGTTACCCATCACATGTTTTAATTGCAATGAGGTTGGTCATATTAATGCTAGATTTCTAGAGAAGAAGACCTATAGAGATGGAGAAAAGTGAAAAAGTAAGAGAAATGAGAACAAAAAATACAAAGGATAGAAGTCTTGCTATATTGCAGAAGAGGAACCAAATATGGATTTGACAATGATGATGATGAAGTGGTGTATATTGCAATGAAGAATGATTTTGATGAGGATAAGGTAACTATACTAGTGTCTTGTGAGAACAAGAATGATAGATGGATCATTGATAGTGGGTGTTCATGTCACATGAGTGGAGATAAAAGTGAGTTCATTACCTTGAATTATTATGATGGAAATAGTGTAAGATTTGGTAATGATGCACCCTATCTAATAAGAGAAAAAGGTTCTATCAAACTTACAGAAAATATTTTATGTGACAATTCTTATTTTGTGAAAGACTTAACTATAATTTTTTGAGTGTGTCATAACTAAATAATTTAGGTTGCAAGGTTGAATTTGACAACAAGATAGTTAAGATATATGATACTGATGGAAAACTAATTGGAAAATGTGATCAAACTAGAAGTAATCTATTCTACCTTGATATGGATGATGCTACTTGTCTAGTTGTAGAATTTGATGATGTGTAGTTATGGCACAAGAGGTTATGTCATGTTAATTTCGATAACTTGGTTAGTATTAGTAACATGAGAATTGTCAAAGGTTTTCCTAAGCTAAAGAAACCTGACAATATAATTTGCAAACAATGTCAGTTAGGAAAAATGACAAAGTCTAGTTTTAAGAGTAAGACTTACTCCTCTAAAGGAATTTTGGAGATTTTTCATATTGACTTATGTGGACCAATTGATGTGCAAAGTTAGAAAGGTGATAAGTACATAATGCTATTTTTTGATGATTATTCTAGAATGATGACAATTATGTTTTTGAAATAGAAATATGATGCTTTCCAAATGTTAAAGTGGTACCTATCAAGAGTAGAGAAGGAAACAAGTAAAATTCTAAAGGGTATGAGATCTGACAGAGGAGAAGAATTTACATTAAATGAGTTTGAGATGTTTTGTAATGATAGAGGAATCAAAAGACAAACATCTACCCCTAAGACCCCTCTACAAAATGGAATTGCTAAAAGTAGGAAAAAATCTATGATGGATTGTGCTAGGACACTCATGATGGAGAAGAATGTTGCTTTAAAATATTGGAGAGAGGTTGTAAGTATAGCTATCTATATCTTGAACCATGTGCAAGTCAAGAAACGTACTCACTCAACACATTTTGAACTATGGTATGGATATTCAGCCTATGTAAAATATTTTAAGGTATTTGAAAGCAAGTGTTATACTTCCAAATATTTCAAGAATGGTAAATTAGATGCAAAAAGTGAAGAAGGTATATTCCTTGGCTATTTCACAAGAAGTAAAGCTTATAAGTGTTTAAATACTAACACTAAAAAAGTTGTGGAAAGTGCAAATGTGAAATTTGATGAATATATAGAGGTACATGAGGCTAAACCTATGAAGGAAACAAAGGAATCCAAATCTTTTGTATAATTTTATAAAGGTATGCCTACTAATGAAAATGTTGTAAATCAAATTGCAAAATTAACAAGAAGTTTCAGTGACTGCCAAGTCACATACAATGAATGTTGAGTTACATTTAGGATTCAAACTACACTTAGGTGTTGAGTTACAAAATTAAGTTGAGGAAAATTTTGATTATGAGATTAGTGTAAATGAAAGAGATATTGAATTACCTGATAAAGAAGTACATAGTGATTTAGAAGTTGACAGACCTAATGAGAAAAATAGGGCAAAACTAAGATTGTCAAAGTATGTCAAAGGACATCACCCTGCTGTACAAATTATTGGAGATAAAGCTGCAAGATCAATGATAAGAAATAGGTTGAGAAGTGATACATGTTTTATTAGCATTCATGAGCCTAAGACAATGAAAAATGCCTTATAATATGTGGACTGGAGTAAATCCATGAAAAAAGAGATTGAACCTATTGAAAAGAACAAGACATGGACTCTAGTTCCTAGACCAAAATTTAAGAATGTGATTGGCACCAAGTGGGTGTATAGAAACAAGTTAGATCAAAATGGTGAAGTCACAAGGAATAAGTCAAGATTAGTTTTTAAGGGGTATGCAAAAGAAGAAGAGATAGACTATGGAGAAATATTCAATTTTGTTGAAATATTGGAAGGAATAAGAACTCTTCTTACTATGCATACAAAGGTTTCAAAGTTTATCAAATGGATGTTAAATTTGCATTTTTGAATGTCATAATGGAAGAAGAGGTTTATATAAAATAGCTAGAAGGATTTGTTGATGCTAGCTAAAAAAATGGTATGTAGACTACACAAAGCTTAATATGGTTTAAAGAAAACACCAAGAGCATGGTATGAAAGGCTTCATAATTATCTTGTGAAGATTGTTTTTGAGAGGATTGATGATAACATCAATCTATACTTGAAGATAGAAAAAGGTAAAGCTATTTTACTATTTGGAATTTTTGTTTATGATATCATTTTTGGTAGCCAAGATACTTTATATAAAGATTTTTCAAATGAAATAAAGAAAGAATTTGAGATGTCTATGTTTGGAGAGATCAAGTTCTTTGTGGGTTTGCAAGTACATAAGATGCAACATGGTATATACATCACTCAGTCTAAATATGTAAATGAGATACTAAAAACTTTTGGATTGGAATATTCCAAGCCAGTAAGCACACCTATGGTGATAGAACACAAATTGTCAAAGAATGATGATTCAACTAAGGTGAATAAAAAATTGTACAAGTCTATGCTTGGAAAATTGCAATATGTAGTGCATAGCAGACTTGATATTACATTATCTATTGGGATAGTTGCAAGATTCTTTGATATTCCTAGAGAGAATTATTTGATGGTTGTTAAGAGAATAATGAGATATCTAAAAAGAATAGAAGACTATGGTCTATACTACAAGAAAAGTGTGTTTGAGTTGAGAGCCTACACTGATGCTGATTGGGCTAGAAATATTGATGATAGAAAGAGCACTAGTGGAGGAGCATTTTTCTTAGGAAAAAGACTAGTTACATGGACCAGCAAGAAACAAAATTATATATCTCAATCTATTGTTGAAATTGAATATGTTGCTATTGGACTAAATTATACAAACATTATATAGATCAAACAACTACTCAAAGGTATGAAGGAGGGAATCACTAAACATGTGATACTTTATTATGATAATGAAAGAGTTATAAATATATCAAAGAATCCTATGATGCATACAAAGACTAAGCATATTGAAATTGAGTATCATTACTTAAGAGAATTAGTTCAAGAAAAAGAGGTGAAGATGGAATATGTAAATACAAAAGAGCAAATAGCTAATATCTTCACAAAAGTATTACCTAAGGATGCTCATGAGTATCTAAGAGGTAAACTAGGTGTGATAGCCCTATCCAAGGATATTTAAGAAGCATAAGTAGTGCCCTACATTAACTAGAGCTAAAAGTTGTATCTTACAACTTGATGCAATGGATCTTACTTTAGGAGCTGCCTAAAATAATCAAAGAGCTAGAGTTGTAGATTAGTCACAAACTAGGTGATAGGGAGAGAAACTAAATTTTTTTATATCTACATGTTGAGATGACATGTCTTTGACATTATTATCAAAGAGGGAGATAGTGTACCAATTAAAGGAAGAAACATGGGATATTCACTCAGAATGAAGACATGATTAAAAGACATACATCTACCTAGTAAGAGGGAGATGGCGATGAGGGAGATATTAGAATAGAATTAGAGGAAGTGATCAAGAGGGAGTCATAAGGATGAGTTGATTGTCTATTGATCAGAACAAAACTGTGTAGCCTATAAAAGAGATGAAAGCTGCTAATAGAGGGAGAAATTTCAATACAAGGAATTATTGTCTTTTTGGTATTGTTTTTCCATCAATGTCAAAGAGGGAGATTGTTGAAAATAGATTGACATTGTTTCAATCATTTATTTGTCATTGATGTCAAACTTGCTACTTACTAGTAAGATAATTGTCTAGTTGATTTGAGTACTATCATTTGTTTAATTGATGAAGAGGATTTGATCAAATGAGATAACGAAAGAACCTAGAGGAAAGGTTGATTTATAGTATGAAAAAGGAGTACAAAGACCAATTAAGATAGTGATGATATAGTGGATTGATTATCTACTTAAGGTTACAAAGGTTGGATACACTGTTTAAGTCTAGAGGAACAAGCAAGAAGAATTGATTCTGCCAAGCTTGACCGAGTGGATGGTAGGTGCCAAGAAAAGTTAGGTCAAGTTGAGCAGAAAATTAGTTGGACCCAAGGAAATTGTAAGGTTAGTGTATGCCAAGTGATATAGTGTAAGTTGAGTAAAGTTTAGTTGATGCCAAGCACTAGCAAACTTTAGTGTTTGCTAAGTTATCTAGTGGATGATGAGTGGAAGAATAATATAGAAGTTGAGTGACAACATATTGATGTCAAGTGCTAGTATTAATGTTAAATCATAGATTTGATGAATATAAGTTGACTATTTTGTTTTCCTAAATTTTGTGAAGTGTGTGGAAGATAACTATGGTGAGTTGGTGGCATAGAATTCAGGGTAAACCATTTGAGGTAAATTCAAAGAGGATTAAAGAAGAAGTTTATAGAGGGACTCAAATGAAAATATGGGTAGATTCATTGAATCCTACCTAATCCTACCTAACCCTAAAATGGATGATAGAGGATGAACGAAAAAAATCTTAATTTTCTATTTATAGAGATGGCTAGTCAGAAGCAAGGTTGGTCAATGTTTGAGAATCTAAGTTAGACAAGAGGTCTAAGGTATTGCTTCATTCAGTGATCAAACATAAGATGTTACTATTGGAAAGAAAAGAAAGAAGGCTTAAGAGTATGAATTCTTGAAGGGTGAACAAGCTATTAGAGATAAAGTTTGTGAAAGCCAAGAAGAATGGAGGACTAAAACAAAGATCTATAATCTACAAGTGAGTTGAAATTTTTAATCGGTTCAAGCCTTACTATTACTTTCTAATCATTATACCAGCCTAGGGTAAATCCTTTGCATTGAGGTTGAACTAATAGTCATTTATAAATCCTTTAACTAGGTGACATTCCAAGTGAATGATCTAAAGTTCTCTAACAAGGCTCACTCCTAATAGGGTGATTGAAATCCTCTAACCAGATCACATTTAATAGTATGCATTGTAACCTTTAACAAGGTTGGCCCCTCACAAGGCATCACTTTAGAAGAGTGAAAATGAGTAGCATGTTATTGGTGGTTTTTCCCAAATTGGGTTTCCACATAAAATTACTGTGTCAAATGTGTTATTGAATCTGTTATATTTCATGCTTACATTTCTGCAAAGCTAATTTGATAGTAACCTATAAAGTTTAAGTGATTGTATGATCTAATGGATGCATGCATGGATATGTTTTATGAATATAGGTTCGCTAAGCTATGAAAATTTTTATTTGTACATCTAGACCTTGGAGAACCAATTCAACCCTCTCTCAATTATTATAAAGAATTCCAACACTCATATTGTCTCCTCTTCTTTCCCTCTCTCTAAGATAAACTATCCTCTATTTTATATCTTATCTATTTATTACGTATCTATTGAATTATCATTAGATTTAGTTAGTTAATATTATTCTATATTATATCCATTTATTAATAATCTAATGATTTTTCATTAGATTTAGTTAATTTATATTATTCTATATTATATTATCTATTTACTTATATATTTGTATTTATTATTACTTATTATTAAATTCTATTTAGAAAGTTAACATACTTTATATAATATTTGTTGGAACTCTTTTAGAATAACTGGGGGGGTTGAATCAACTATTCAAGGTCTAGATGTATAAATAAAAAATTTTCTTATCTTAGTGAACCCATAAAACATTCATATTCATGCATGCATCCAAATGAATATGTGAATACTTAAAACTTGTAGGTTACTATCTAATCAAATTGCATAAATGTAAAGCATGAAACACAACATATTCATCACCACAGTTGACACCATGATTTAAGATGAAAACCCAATTTGGGAAAAAACTAGTAGCAACATGCTACTCCTTCTCACTCTTTTGAAATGATGATTGTGAAAGGCCAACCCTATTAAAGGTTACAATACAAACTATTAAATGTGACTCGATTAAGGGATTTCAATCATCCTATTAAAAGTGAGCCTTGTTAGAGGACTTTAGGCCATTCACTTGGAATGCCAACTTGTTAAAGGATTTTTCAATAACTATTAGGTCAACCTTAATCCAAAGGATTTACCCTAGACTGATACAATTGTTAGAAAGTAACAGTAGAGCTTTGATCTGATAAAACTTACAACTTCACTTGCAGATTATAGATCTCTGTTCAGTCCTCAATTCTGTTTGGCTTTCATACTTAGTAGCTTTGATAGCTTGTTCACCCTTCAAAAAATCATTTCCTTAAGCCTTCATGCTTGGTATGCCATTGCAGACACTTCTCTTTGGTCAGTTGATGAAGAAAAACCCTTAATTCCTTCTCCTCTTTAGGTTCTCGCACCAACCTCTCTAACTCATTTTCTTGATGACCAAACATTCCTATATAAAAGAAATTAGAATATTTTCTCACTCATTATCCATCATCTAAATTAGGGTTTTTGATGGATTAGGTAGGATACAATGTATCTATAAACTTCTCTTAGAATTCATTTGAATTCATCTAATAATGGTTTACATCAAGTTCTATGCCACCAACTCATCAATCTTATCTTCCTCCTAGTTCACAAGTTTCAAGAAAACAAACTTGTTGGCTTATATTTGGTAAATCTTCAATCTTTTTCATAATGCAATAGCTTGGCATTATCAATCTTCTAATGCTTGACACATATTGCATCACTTGGCATCAACTGTAAAATTACTCGACATCAATTATATTTTACCGGTGCTTGGCATCAACTAAAATTTACTCGGCATCAATTGACTTGCTCGACATCCACTAGAATTTTCTTTCACTTAGCTCCTACTAACTTTCTACTTGGCTTGCACTAACTTTTCCCAGCACCTACTATCCACTCGGTCAAGCTTGGCAGACAAACTTAATTTAACTTGATAATTAGGAGATAATTTCCATAGCAAGGCAAATTGTGATATTGCTATTAGGATTTAACTGTGTGATTTTTAGTCAAACTCATTGACCCACGTTTCATGAGTAGTGATTCAACATGAATTGATCTCTCATGAGAATAAATGGAACACTTAGCACTCATTGGATCTAGGTGGTGCTCAAAGTGGTGAAGCACCGAGACTTCCCAGGAGGTCACCCATCCGAGTACTACTCCAGCCTGAGTGGGCTTAACTACAAAGTTTCCTCCATGGTTGAACCCAAAGCTTGCAACCCCATTTGCAAAACCTTCACCAACTATTGTGCCTTATGAACCATTTATTAGAGAGCCCCTTAAGCTCATCAATTGAGTGCTAAGTGTTCCTTTTATTCTCATGAGAGATGGATTCATGTTGAATCACTACTCATGAAATGTGGGTCAATGAGTTTGACTCAAAATCACACAGTTAAATCCTGATAGCAATCTCACAATTTATTTAACTTGTTCTTCTAAACTTTCAAAGTGTAGCCAACCATTTTGTAACCTTAAGTAGATCATCAATACATCATGTTATCACTATCTTAACTAATCCTTGTACTTCATTACATAATCATAACTCAACCTTTCCTCTAGATGCTTTTGTTCAACTAAGTGATAGTACTTGAATCATATAAGCAATTGTCTTAACAGACAATAGCAAGTTTGACATTAGTGACAAAATAATGATTGAAACACATAGTCTTCTTCAACAATCTCCCTCTTAACAATACTCTTTTCAATCAAATCAACAATCTCCCTCTTTGGCATTGATGGAAAACCACACTGATCAACCAAGTTAATCAAATGATGAACATCTTGTTCAACCAAACTAACTAGGTTAAAATAGTAAGAAAATACCAAAAAGAAAACTTGTATTCCTTCTATCAACAATGTTTATCTTGTGATTTGGTTACAAAAAATATTTCATATAACTCCCTCTGATGATGATCAATTCTCCCTCTTTTTTCTAATTCTTTCTCTAAAATGATTTCTCTATCTCTGATCACTTTCTCCCTCTCTGATCAATAGATCAGTTTAAGACTTTCTCCCTTTGATCTCCTGATCTTCTAATGATGTGCTTTCTCCACTTTTCTCTTGCATTTGATCAATAAAGCTATTCTACTAATGATGATTAGTTTAATGTACTTTCTCCCTCTTTGAAAAAAATGCCAAAGACATATACCAAACACTTGGCATCTTTAACACATGTAAATATAGGCTTTTGTAGGTTCTTAAATTTCTCCCTCTATCGCCTTGCTTGTGACTGATTTGTGGTTCCAGTTCTATGATTACTTTAGGCAGTTTGTAAAGTAAGATCCACTTCATCAATTTGTATTATGTGAACATCAATTTATTTGATGCAGGGCACTCCCTCTATTTCTTACGTAGCCTTTGATAGGGGTATCACCCCTAGTTTACCTCTTAGATACTCATGAACATCCTTAGTTAATGGTTTTGTGAAGATATTAGCAATTTTCTCCTTTGAGTTAACGTATTCCATCTTCACCTCTTTGGCTTGAAATCTCTTACATAGTGATACTTGATTGCAATGCACTTTGTTCTTTGTGTGCATAATTGGATTCTTTGATATATTGATAGCACTTGTATTATCATAATAAAGTATCATTGGTTCTATGATTTCTTTTTTCTTCCTTTGAGTACCTATTTGATCCATACAATGTTTGTGCAATTTATAGTAGCAACAACATATTTTGCTTCAACAGTAGATTGGGAAGTACAACTTTGTTTCTTGCTAGTCCATGTAACTAGTCTTTTGCCTAAGAAGAATGCTCCTCCACTATTGCTTTTTCTGTTATCAATGTTTGTAGCCCAATCAACATCAGTGTAGGCTCTTAGTTTAAACTTTTCATTCTTCTTGTAGTATAAACCAAACTCTTCTATTCTTTTCAGATACTTCATTATTCTCTTCACAACCATCAAGTGATTCACTCTGGGATTAGTAGAGTATCTTTCAACTATCCCATAGCTAATGCAATATCAGGTCTTCTATGTACTACATATTGCAATTTTTCAATCATAGACCTATACAGTGACTGATTCACTTTAGTTGAATCATCATTCTTTTTCAACTTGTGTCCTATCACCATATGTGAACTTACTAGTTTGGAATCCTCTAGTCCAAATATTTTCAATATCTCTTTGACATACTTTGACTGAGTGATGTATATACCATACTTCATATGATATACTTGTAATCCCACAAATAATTTGATCTCTCCAAAAATAAACATTTCAAATTCTTTCTTCATCTAATTTGCAAAATCTTTACACAAAGTATCTTGTCCTCCAAATATGATATCATCAACAAATATTTCAGATAACAAAATACTTTTGTCTTTTTCTATCTTTATGTATAGATTGTTGTTATCATTAGTCCTTTCAAATCCAATCTTCACAAGATAATTATGAATTCTTTAATACCATGCCCTTGGTGCTTGCTTCAATCCATATATGGCTTTATGCAGTCTACATACTATGTTCTTATTATTATCATCAACAAATTCTTTTGGCTATTCTATGTAGACTAATTCTTCTAGTATCCCATTCAAAAATGTAGATTTAACACCCATCTAATAAACTTCAAAACCTTTGTATGCATCATAAGCAAGTAGATTTCTTACTCCTTCCATTCTTGCAACTGGGGCAAATGTCTCACTATAGTCAATTCTTTCTTCTTGTGTGTATCCTTTATAAACTAATCTTGCTTTGTTTCTTGTCACTTCACCATTCTCATCTAGCTTGTTTCTGAATACCCATTTGGTGCCAATCACATTCTTGTCTTCTAGTCTAGGAATAGACTCCATATTTTGTTCTTCTCTATCTATTGAAAATCTTCTTCCATAGCCTTGTACTAGTCATCATCTTCCAATGCATCTTTCACTATTTTGGGCTCCTTCATGCTTTAAAAACATGATTCACTTCTCAATTTATTTCTTGTCATTGGTCTAGCATCTTTGTTTCCAATGATTTGATCACTAGGATGATGTCTTTTGACATATTTAGACAATCTTGGCTTAGCTCTTGTTTCTACATTTTGTCTTTCAGCTTCAGAGTCGTTGTTTGAATCTCTCTTAGGTATCTCAACATCTTTTTCATGTATATTGATCTCAAAATTAGAATGTGCATTTTTTTAATTCTACAATTCGACATCTGAATGCAACTCGGTTCCTGAATGCAACTCAACATTCTCAGGATGTGACTTGGTAGTTATTGAGACTTGCTATTGTTTGTAACTTGATTTCTAGCGTATTCTTCAGTAGGAATTCTTTCATAGAAGTATAAAAATGATTTGTATCCTCCTTGTTCTTTCATAGATTCAGCCTCATGTACTTGTGTAAATTCATCAAAATTCACATTTGCACTTTCCACAATTTTGTTAGTGTTAGTATTTAAACACTTATAGGCTTTGCTTCTTGTCGAGTATCCAAGGAATATACCGTCATCACATTTTGCATCAAACTTTCCATTCCTAATGTCTTTAAGAATATAACGCTTACTTCCAAATAACTTAAATTATTTCACATTAGGTGGATATCCATACCATAGTTCAAAAGGTGTTGAATGAGTACCTTATTTGACTTGCACACTATTCAAGGTATATATAGCAATACTTACAGCTTCTCTCTAGTATTTCAAAGCAACATTCTTCTCCATCATAAGTGTTCTGACACAGTCCATTTTAGAACTATTTCTTCTTTCAACAATTCAATTTTGTGGAGGGGCTATAGGTGCTAATGTTTGTGCTGGGACTCAAAATTAAAGCCCTGATTTTGAGTACCATTCAAAAAATCAAGCCCTTAAGTGCTTTTTGATCCATGTGTACCTAGTTGTACTTGTGAGGCCAAAGAGGTGTTTAATATTTTTAACACCTTGCATTCAATACGTCTATGTGTTCCATTATGATAAATTTCCATTTCGAGCCATTTCATGAAGTCCCGTTTTGAGCAATTATCAATTTTGCATTTTTGCCTACATGTCAAATAGTGATAGGAGGCTGTGTTTGCAGTTGAATATCTCACACCCAATTATGTTTCATTACTCACCACTTTGGGAGTGTTTAGTATCCATATTAGAGAGCCTATGTTTTAGATTTTGAGTCATTTCAAATTTGTTTGACTAGGTTTTGAATCTCTCAAAGTTGGTCATTTATTGTTGTCACGCTGATGCAAAATATTCTAAATTCTGGGAAGCCCTATTTGACTTGTTATAATTTTGACCCAATTGACCAAAATGAGAAAATTCCTATTGCTTTGCATTTTAGAGGTTAGGGACTTACTATGTTTCAATTTTGAGCTTATGATGAATCCGTTTGATCAGTATTTGAATGTGATTCCAAATGTAACTTGTAACTTTTTACTAGTGTCAAAAGATGCAAATTTGTCAGTACCCTTGTTCATGATGTCATAACTTGAAGTTTGTGTTAGGTGAGATCAAATGGATTGTGCCATTGTGTTCTCCTCTGAAAATACTTCAACTGTGCCAATTTTCAAGTCTTGACGAATCCATCTGAACACTTTCCCAGGTCCATTCCATTTGTAAAAAATGGTTTTTTGCCATTATTTCCAGTCTGAATGTTTTGAGTAGCCTACTTTGACCGCTTGCAGAATTCACCTAGTTATTTTTCATGAGCCCTAATCCTAGAATTACACTCTCCTCATAACAGTGAACCAATGCCCCATTTTTCATGCCCCCAAATGTCCATTTACCCAGTTTTCAAAGTCAAATCTGAAAGCATTTTATGGTTTTCCGACTTGTTTTCTTGCAGGAAATTTTAAAGGGGTAACTTTGACAATGAATATCTTTTGACTAAGAATTTTTCATGAGACGAGATTCGATAGGGTGCAAGTATGTGGAATAGAGAATTAGTGTGTTGGATTTCAGAGCCTAGCCAGGTGTTTAGATCAATTTTCAAAGTTGGCCAAAGGACCTCTTGGCACAAAGTCAACAATCTGCAAGAAAGTGATAAAATGAGTTTTAATTGGCAATTTAGTGATTAAATTTGATTTCAATCAGTATGATGGGTTCAATAGATTAGTTTTGCATTTAAGTTGTTTGGAAAGATTTTTTATTTTAGCCAGACCCACATTGGGGCTTGACTAATCTTGTCATAATGATAGGGCATTGTGGAATTTTCAAAGGGGCTAAAATGAGTTATAATGAATTTATTTAATTAGAATGTTGTAATGCAGAGGCAAGAATTGGTAGTGATGTTGAGTACAAGAGAGATTATGCTAAAAAAGGGTGATCATGTTCATAAAATGCATTGAAGGTTGAAAATCCATAGGAGAGTTTTCAATTTGGGGCCGAGTTTTATCAATGGATCTAAGATTTCTAATGTACCAAACAATAAACTTATTAATTTTTACACCTTGAGATTAGTTTTATCAAAGGAGCTAACATCCTTGTAGATCCTAATGGTTAGGTCAAGGTTGCCGACTTTGGCATGGCTAAACATATCACTGGGCAATCTTGTCCTCTATCATTTAAATTAATGAACTTCTTGTCACTGAAGAAGAGCTCAAGCTAATGTTGAGAGATGTAGAACTAAGTGGGGCGATAGAAGAAGAAGAAGAAGATATGATTGAGAATGTTTTGGATTTCAAGGGAAATGATGTAAGAAAAGGTTCCTATTTTTATTTTTAACTACATATCGATAACATTGTTGGGATTGCAGATGCAATGGTCTTGCTGGATTATGTTGAATACACAGAGCTGTTGGAAAGGTTAACAATTGGTCACCTTGCACACAAGCATGCTTATTTTGTTCTTGATTCCATGTCAATTTGGAGATTACTGAGGGAGTTTAGGATAAGGAAGTTCACATGGTAGTTGTTCTCAATGAATATGGTGAAACAATATGAATAATGACATTGGAGGAAATTGTTGAAGAAATCTTTGAAGAAAGTGATTCAAAGGAAGAAGTTGAAAATAAAAATGATTATATAGTGCAACAAGCCAATGGTGTCTATGATGTCAATGCAAATACATCTATTAAGGACCTTGAAGAGGTTTTGGGGGTGAAAGTAGCCGAGGGTTCATATCAATATGAAACAATATCTAGTTTTGTTTGTAGTTCTTTTGGATATATTCCACGCATAGGACAGAGCATTGATATAGTTCTTGAAAAAGACAATCTTAAAAAAAGTAATGATTTGGGAGAGAATGGAGTGTGCCATCATGAAAACCAACAAGAAAAAAATAAGAAATATAGACTAGAGGATTCAATTTTGGTTAGGCGTGGGAAATTTGAATAGTGGTTGAAACCACCTACATGTGCATACATAGAAATAGATTGACTCGGCAATATATTTTTAGATTCATTAATATTTGCAGATTTTGTTAGGGAATGCTAGAAAGGTTGGCATAGTTCATTTTGAAGAGGTCAAAGATGACAAGGTTAATCAAATTAATTCTTAAGATGACAATCAAAGGTGGGAAGGTGAATGTGAGTTAGATGATGATAAAGTGCAATCAAATCAAGAAACATCCCTTGATGCAAATCTTTCTCTAGTTATTCTTAAGAACATGGAAATTGCTAATTGTGCACAAGTAGGATCTCCAAATCACCATGTCAATCATGAAAATATTGATATTGCTGATCAAAGAAAACCATAGATGGTGGATGTTTTTGAGTTGAGTGATACATCTCCTAATCTTGACAATGCCAGTGCAATTGATGATATATGCATATGGTAGATGATGTTGATGCCCTCTCAAGAAGAACCTCAAGTGACTAGAGAAGAATGAAAAGAATAGGGGAGGCATTTTTAGTAGCAAGCCGAAAAAATAAACAAAGAGCATAATTCATGCTAAAAGAGGAAGTCATATGTAGACTAGAAGGAGAAGAGTTAAATACACAAGCCACAGGGGGCAATATTCATGGAAAAATAAGTAAAACCATTAGTGTATACAAATGCACAAATAAAAATGCCTATGGATGCTTGCTTCTTGAGGAAGACAACACCATGGGGGAAGTCTTTCTAGTTTGCCTCAATCAATCATGGAAAACATAGCCAAAGGGGATAATAGGGCAAAGCATTTAGTCCCACATTCGTTGAGTGGGTGCTTTTGCAATGTTTAAATAATATTCTACACAGTATGGTTATTGTCTTAAAAGACAAGGGCTTTTGCAAGCCATGGCCTATGTGGTGGGGCCTGTGGATGGCCAGCTAGGTGCCAAAACCAAAATTTTGACCAGAATAAGAGCTGTCACTAGAAAAGTAAGAACCGTTGCCAAAAAGTTGAGGTTTCTAGTGGTCACCATGTTGGCACTAGAAAATGAGAGGATCTCGTCAGTAGGGACATGGTGACCTCCAAGAAAAGCAAAATTTTGGCAAAGTGTGAAATCCTGTGAGCAGGTTGATGAAATGGCAAAGTGACATGGAAGTCCAGATCTCATAGATGAACAAGATGGTGACATGTGGCAAGAGGTGGAAAAAGTACAATGACAAATGGCAGTGTGTGGTGAGCAGATATCTATGATGCACTAGATTGTGACATGTGGAACATTTGATAGTTATTGCTATATCACCAAAGGAAAGTTGCAAGGAGTTTAACATATCAACATTATGACTCAATAAAAAGTTAACATGTGGTAGTGAGCTGGTGGTAAGATGGACAAATCTAAAACTGACACATGGTGAAGGTTTCAGATGTGGCATAATTCCTAAGGTGCTGACATGGTAGAGAGTGACATGTGTCACGAGGTTGCTATGTCGCTAATGATGTGGTAGAATGCTAACTAGGATAGTGACATAATGACTGATGATGTGGCATGGTGACATGGCATAGTGACATGGTGAAATAGAGGACCAATGAAATGATGCCACATATTGCCCAGTTGGAGGGGTTAGTTGACAAAGAAAAATTGAACCAATCCAGTGTTGACACGTGGCAAGGGTGGTCAAACCAGGTTTGACCCGGATGAAAAGTAGAGGGAAATTTTAAAAGTTTTAAAAGATTAATTTTTAAATATTTTTCCCAAAAAAGTACATGTAGGTCAATTTTTTTAAATAAATGTAGACTTTATAATATAGTTTTAACTTTTGAAAAAATCAAATATTTGTGCAAATGCAATCTTGAAGCCTAGTAGGAGCTTGATTTTCAAATCAAGATTCTCGGAGTTCCCAATAAGCGCATATAGGATTATTATATATCACCAATTTCAAGAGAAGACAAACTTTTTGATTAGGGAGTTTGTTTTTGCATAGGTGCTCACTAGTTCGAGTTATAGGCAGAAATGTAAATTTTGGGCCTTCTCAGTGAAATGGGAAAAATTTGAAGATGAAGTTATAGGGTTGGTAAAAACACATGGTAAAAGGTCTATTGGATTAGTTTTGATGATATTACATCATTCTGGTATAATTTGGCTCCAATTTTCAATTATGATGGAGGATTTGATTCACTAGTTGTAGAGAGAGAGATTAGAGAGATTCTTTTCACATCTTAAGGAGGTTTTTCAAGTGGATAGATGTCAGACATAGAGCAGATATGGGAATTCACTCCTTTATATCATTCTCTTTCTCATTCCTTGTAAGGGTTCTAGTTTTTAGGAAGAAAAAGATTCATTGCTGTGATACCATTTGGGGTTTCAGTTTTGCACTGTGAGACCATTGGTTCTAGTTTTTGATATGCTCTCTTGACTATGATACCAATTTTCTTTAGCATAATTCTCTTCTATGAATAGAAATAGTGCAGATTATAGAGAAAGTTAAGATCTATTAGGTGTTCTATGTTTTGATTTCATGCATTTGAATGTATTGTTTCAAGGAAATGAATACAAATGAGCAAGAATTTCATTAGTTTCATTCTAATTCTCATCTCCTATCTTAGTAATTTGCAGTCTTATGTAGTCTAGGAATAGAGAACTGAGACTCATTTGCATCTATTTAAGGTTGTATGCCAGATATGTTTTGCTCTTGGAAGAAAGGGCTAAGTAAATTTTTGATGTTTTTGACAGGATTGCTGATTATTTGAGAAGTATATCTCATGAGAATGAGGTCTTTATGAACACCGATGTCTGATTCACAAGGTGATTAGATATATCCGATACTTTGGTGTATGGAATATGTCATTAATATCACAGATGTATGCATTTGATTCATGAAATTGCCCCATGGTTAAGGCACTCATCAGCTATAGGATCACTTGTTTATACTACTACATATTTGGGGTTATGCTGATATTCAACATCATTAATCAATTGTATTTCCCTTTTATGTTGAAAGTTCTTCAAAGAACCCTCACTTAGCTGACCAGTTTCATGAGTCATGCTATTAGCTATTTCGTGCTTGTGATTTCTCGGTTAAGTATAGAAGATTTAAGGGTTTCATCTGTTATTCTAGATCTTGATAATGCTCATTGCACTTGTCACATAATCAAATTTTAAGAGGTTCACCCACCTAGGTTTTAAAGAGCCTAAAGTGAAGAAGGAGTGTACCAACTAGACACATTCTTTCCTTGCATACTTGGTTATTCAAATCTTGTTAAATTAGGAGCCAACAAAATGATGACTCTACTAGGGAGATAAGATGGAAATACATTTTGTTAAAAGGACAAGAATCTTTGGTGTTAATTGAATATTTCAATCCTATTTTTAGTATGTTTTTGTCCATCTGAGTCAGCCAACAAAATGGAAACTTTGCTGGGGACCGTATTGAATCTGAATGGTAGATAAACCTTGATAATTTGAAAGAAGGAGATTCAGTACAGTGGAAGACATACATGGAAAAAGCTGCAGTAGTAAGTTCTCTGATGTGTTTTCTAGTTTTCCTACTCAAATATCATGCACCCTAGTGATGCTTTGTTCATGAAAGTGGTAGCTTTAAAGGATTGAATGTAGATTGTGTTGCTATTAAGTTTTATTTTCAATTAATTCAGTCAGTTTGGCTTTCAAAGTACTATTGTAATTTCAGAGTCAAAATTGTCTAATAATGGTGTTTCTCTTCTAAATGTTTAACAATTTGCAAGTTTTACAAGTTGAAAGTTCAATTCAGATTTTTCATGTATGAATCATGTCTTAAATCTTTCTCACAATCATGAGTGGTGACTCTCTAAGAGATCTTTGTGTATATGAGCAATGTTAGTATGCTAATAGAAACCAAATTTAAATAAAGCTTCTACAAACTAAACAAAATTCATAAACTTCAAGATAGACTAAGATGAGCTCTCAATTGAGAATATGAGCCATTAATGGGCTCTCTCAATGAGAAGCTCTCTTGTTGAGTAGCTTTGTCTAAATATATAGGATGTATGCTCAAGCTTTATGCTTCAAAAAGGGCTTCAAATGGAGTTGGAATTTGGGTGTGAGTGTATGGTTTTGATGTAAAATGACTTCTCAAAATGGCATTATGACTTTACTTCATGGATTGTGTTATTTTGCAAAGGGGAAGGATCCAATTTATAGGCAAGAGGCTTGAGGGATTGAGGGCTAAGATGCAAGGATGGGAAAAAGCTCATGGAGGGCTTAGATTGCATGAGAGGAGAGCACATGGATTGTGCTTCCTTACAACCAATCAGGGAGATACACATGTCACAGGGTGAGAGGATGGAGGAAAGGGGAAGGATAAGTCAACAAAGGAGGCTCAAGGGATAAAATCTTCATAAAGACCCTCATAATGACTTGTAAGAGCAATAAAAGGGCTTGGAAGAGTCATTTATGGCCTAGTGGACTTCATAAAGTTTTATGGTTGAGATATTTTGAGGGAGATGAGAGCAATTTTGACTTGGGCTTGATTAGGAGGGTTTTAAGCTTGCTTAAGATTGTGCAAATTATTAGAGGATGGATTAGGATGGTTTAAGATTAGCTTAGGGATAGGCAAGTGGATGGCATTTAATGAGGGTGGGTGAAGGAGGAGATATTTGTTAACTTTGGTTTGGGTTAGTAAGTCTTAACCCATTTTTAGGGAATGTGACAAGGTTAGGAGGGGATTAGGATTAGGTTTAAAGACATCTTCTAGAAGAGTCTAGACTTTGGATGAGGATAAAGACTTTCTAGAATAGTCTAGAATTTCCTAGGATGAGGATGAAGACTTTCTAGAAGAGTCTAGAACTTCTTAGGATGAGGATAAATTAGATTTTATGGAAATAAATAAAGTTTTATTTATTTCAAGGGTTTGGGTTGAGGAGATATTTATTAAAACTTTTTTAATAAACATGAGGATTAATATTTAATCTTAATTAAATATTTTGAGTTGGGATTAGGGGTAGGAAATGATGGGATTAGCCTTTAATCAAAATTAAAGAAGGATTAGAAGATTTTGGAAGAGGTTAGTGGTCTTAAGGAAATTGGCCAAGTTTTGGGCAAAAAATAATTTTTTTATTTATTTTGAATTTTTTGGTCAATTTATTAATTAAATAATTAATAAATAAGGAAATAATGTTTAAATAAGATTTAAACATTTTTGGGAGGGATTCCTTAATTAAATATTTTTAATTAAGATAAAGGGATTTAATGGCATAAAAAAATAAAATAAAATTAAATAATTGATTAATTAATAAATGATGATGTCATCAGGAATTTTTCAGAAAATAAAAATACTTTATTTTCTAAAGGTTTTTAGGTGTCTACACTTTGTACTAGTGTAGATTGGTTACATGTAAATTTTTTTAGGACCTTTCAACTAAATTGTGTAGATCTGAAAGTTATGATAATTTGTAAGGAAGAAGAGAGAATATAGGAATTGTTGAGTGATAAGTTTTGAAATGTTGTGTTTGATCTACTATCATAAGAATTTCAAATGTAAAAATGAATTACAATAGTGATTTCATTTGGTTCTCCTCAAGGAGATGGTGGCTCTATAAGGATTTGATCAATGGTGTGAAGAATTGAAATCAACACCTATGCCAATTAACAGATCAAAAGTTTCAACATCAACATGTGAGGTATCTTCCACTTTCATGTGATTTCATTAACATGAAAGTAAGCAAAAGTTTCTCCATCAAGTGATAATTTCAGCACTAAGTAGGATAATGGTTTAATTCATCTCAACATACTTTGCGAAGAATAGATTTAGCAAAAGTGTCTTTACATTTGGAAGTATGTTCAAAGTTTTGAATTGATAGAAACAATTCTAGATCTGCTGCAAGTAATGAATTATGAAGTAATTATGGTAAATGAGTTTTAAATCTATTAGAAATGTCAATTTTCTCTTCATCAAGTATGCAACTAGTTAGTGAGAATTATAGATCTATTTCTACCAAGAGATATATGCCATTATGTTTTGATGGCATTCATAGTTTCCCAAACCCTATGCCGTACAACCTCAAAAAATATTTGCCTAAATTCAGTGGGAACCATGAAAATTCAGCTAGTCATCATGTTTAGATGTTCAGTGATTTGGTTGGTGATTTTGAAATTGCATGTGAAGACGTTCATATGAAGTTGTTTGTTCAAATTTTAGAAGGTGATGCTAGGGATTGGTTTTCTTTTCTATCGACATGTTCAATTTCATCTTGGGATGAATTACTTTCAGCCTTCATGAAGTAGTTTAGGGAAAGAGTAAGCATCTTTGATTATTTTGATAAGTTCTTGAAAATCTAAATCAAGAATAATGAATTAGTTCTTGAATTCAATATCAAATTTGCAAATGTTTTGAACAAGATTCCTGAAAGTTATAAGTTGGATGATCAATTGTGTCTAGTTGTTTATCTTGATGCGTTTGATAAAAAGATGAGTTACCTATTGAGTGATAAAGAACCTAAGACTTTGCATTAGGCATTCATGATGGCAATAGAGATTGAAAACAATATAAGTACATAATAACTAGAAGTCATTTCTCTAAAAGTGTTTTCTAGCAATATGAGGTGCAAAGGAAAAATCAATGTCAAAAGGAGTGTTTAATTTTAGATCAGCAAATAGGTACCCCTACTATTGTAAGTAATCTCATTGAAAAGTTAGAAGTAAGAACATGTGAACAGGAAGTCTCTTTGTTGCAAAAAGGAGCTGAGTCTATTCTTGTTGAATATAGGACACATGTTTTTGATATCACAAAAATAGATGATAGAGTTGATTCATTTGACAAGTTATACATGCAAGATGTAAGTTCGGTCATTCCTTCTCCTATTGATGATTTGCATTATGCTAAAAACATAATGAGTCATGAAGAGGAAAGGTATTCATCCTAGTATGAGGATGAAGAAGCTAAAAGTTATGTGTCAAGTGATGAAGGTGAACTTGTTGATTTGACATATTATGAAGAAGCATCATGTGAAGACAATGATGAGAGTTGTTACTTGAGTCAAGAAGAGGATATTGGTAGTACTTGTTCATCTTCATGTGAATTAGATGCAAATTGGGAAGAAGAAAGCAATGACAGAAGTTGTCACTCTTATGCTTGTAGAGGTATGAGTTCTTTTCTCAAATCTGATAGTGAATTTCCAATTCAGAGTTATGTAAGTCAGCTAGAGGTTGAAAGTGGTGAAAAGGAGTTGTCTACACAATATGAAGACAAAGAGATTATTAATAAGGACAAATTACCTAATTGTGTAGATGAATGTCTAGAAGATATATGCAGTAGAAACCAACAATATACAAATGATTTTGAGGTTAATACATCAGCAACTAAAGATAATTGGTTTGCAAGACATTTGAATCACCTTGATGAAGACAATGAAAGTAACTTTGATTTATATTCTGCATGCTTCGTTGATGGAGTAGAAAGTGAGTCATCATATAGTTCTGATTTTTCTTCACATGCTAAGAGTCTCCATGAAGATGAAATGGGTAGTAATTTAAAGTGTATACTAACGCTTTATATGATGAAGATTTTTTTGTCAAAATGTTCAAAGAGGATCATTACATGGAGTTATCAATCCATTGTTTGAAGAAGACATGGAAAATTTAGATTTAGTTGAGAATGATTTTAATGATTATCCTATTGCTGTAAGAGGTGAGATTGTTCTTCTGAGTATGATGGCGAAGATGATGATGTTGTATTTGATGAGGTGGATGAGAAGGTGTTTAATGAAGTTGTTGTTAAAAATCAGAATGCACCTTGTACTAAATTTTATGATGAATACTCTATCATGATGACTAATCCATTTGCTGATTTTAAAGAATCATTTGAAGATCCTAGATTAGTTTATGATGTGAACATTAATGACATGTGTGAGTACAAATCTGATTTCTCATCTGAATACCATCCAGTTATGCATAAGGATGCCCATTTTCAAGGTTTGTGTGATCCCTTTCCCCAAGTTGAGTATGAAGCTTTCATATTCAAAATCGATAGCATGCATAATTCGTTTGTTGAAGAAGATTTTTAGTTTGAGTCTAATATTTTTGAGCATGCTAATCAAAACTTTCATAATGAGCAAGTGGTTGAAAGTGAAGCTAGTTTTTATACACATTATGAAAGTGAAGGTGTAGATTCATTTTTGCTAAGTGGTGTGTTTCAAGATGTTAATCTGATTGGCAAGACTGATATGAATAATATTTCTAGCTTACCTAATGAGAATGTAGATGAAAATAAGACTTATGGTAGAGGTAAGAAGTTTTGTTGAAGTTTGGTGGCCCAAGGTCATCGTTTGTACATAAGTAGGTGGTAGTTTCTTGCTTTCAATGAAGCTATTTGAGAGAAGTTTTTGATGTTTTGGGAATGGTCTTCTTGTTCTAGAGATCTAAATCCTTGCCATGCCTACAAGGGACATGCATCCCTAGATAGAGCCACTATTGGAACTCAAAATTGAAGCCCTAATTTTGAGTACCATTCAAAAAATCAAGCCCTTAAGTGCTCTTTGATCCATGTGTACCTAGTTGTACTTGTGAGGCCTAATAGGTGTTTAATATTTCTAACAGCTTACATTTAGTATGTCTATGTGTTCCATGATGATAAATTTCCATTCCAAGACATTTCGTGAAGTCCCATTTTGAGCAATTGTCAATTCTGCATTTTTGCCTAAGTGTCAAATAGTGACAAGAGGTTGTGTTTGCAGTTGAATATCTCACACCTAGTTATGTTTCATAACTCACCACTTTGGGAGTGTTTAGTGTCCATACCAAAGAGCCTCTATTTTAGATTTTGAGTCATTTTGAATCCGTTTGACTAGTTTTGAATCCCTTAGAGTTGGTCATTTTTTGTTGTCATGCTGATGCAAAATGTTCTAAATTCTAGGAAGCCCTATTTGACTTGTTATAATTTTGACCTAGTTGACCAAAATGAGAAAATTAATATTGCATTTAATTTTAGAGGTCAGGGACTTACTATGTTTCAATTTTGAGCTTATGATGAATCCATTTGATCGATTTTCAAACGTGATTCCAAATGCAACTTGTAACTTTTTACCAGTGTCAAAAGACGCAAATTTGTTAGTACCATTGTTCATGATGTCATAACTTGAAGTCCATGTTAGGTGATATGGAATGGATTTTTCCATTGTGTTCTCCTCTAAAAATGCTTCAAGTCTGCCAACTTTCAAGTCTTGATGAATCTATTTGCACACTTTCCTAGCTCCATTCCATTTGCAAAAAATAATTTTCTGCCATTGTTCCCAATCTGAAAATTTTGAGTAGCCTACTTTGACTGCTTGCCAAATTTTCCTATTTATTTTTCATGATCCCTAATCCTAGAATTATACTCTCCTCATGATTGTGAACCGACGCCCCAATTTTTATGCCCCTAAGTGTCCATTTACCTATTTTTCAAAGTCAAATCTGAAAGTATTTTATGGTTTTTTGACTTATTTTCTTGCAGGCAATTTTAAAGGGTTAACTTTGACAAAAAATATCTTTTGATTGAGAATTTGTAATAAGACGAGATTTGATAGGGTGCAAATATGTAGAATAGAGAATTACTGTGTTGGATTTGAGAGCCTAGCCAGGTGTTTGGATTAGTTTTCAAAGCTAGTTAAAGGACCTCCTGGCACAAAGTTGATAATCTGCAAGAAAGTGATAAAATGAGTTTTAATTGTTAGTTCAGTGATCAAATTTGATTTTAATCAATATGATCATTTTAATAGATTAGTTTTTCATTTTAGTTGTTTGGAAACAATTTTTTTTTTAGTTAGACCCCCTTTGCGGCCCGACTAATCTTGTCATAATGATAGGGCATTGTGGAATTTTCAAAGGGGCTAAAATGAGTTATAATGAATTTATTTAATTAGAATGTTGTAATGCAGAGGAAAGAATTGGTAGTGATGTTGAGTTCAATAGAGCTTACGCTGAAAATGGGTGATCATGTTCATAAAATGCATTGAAGGTTGAAAATCCATGGGAGAGTTTCCAATTTGGGGTTGAGTTTTATATGGATCCAAGATTTCTAATGTACCAAACAGTAAAGTTATTGAGTTTTACACCTTGAGATTAGTTTTATCAAAGGAGCTAACATCCTTGTAGATCCTAATGGTTAGGTCAAGGTTGCCAACTTTGGCATGGCTAAACATATCACTGGGCAATCTTGTCCTATGTCATTTAAATTAATGAACCTCTTGTCACTAAAGAAGAGCTCAAGCTAATTGTCAGAGGTGTAGAACTAAGTGGGGAAATAGAAGAAGAAGAAGAAGGTATGATTGAGAATATTTTAGATTTCAAGGGAATTGATGTAAGAAAGGGTGCCTTTTTTTTTTGAACTTCGTATTGATAAGATTGTTGGAATTGCATATACAATGGACTTGCTAGATTATGTTGAACATAGAGAGCTATTGGAAAGGTTAATAGTTGGTCACCTTGTAGATGAGCCTACTTATTTTGTTCCTAATTCCATGTCAATTTGGAGATTACTGAGGGAGTTTAGGATAAGGAAGGTTCACATGGTAGTTGTTCTCAATGAATATTGTGGAACAATAGGAATAATGACATTAGAGGATGTTGTTGAAGAAATCTTTGAAGAAAGTGATTCAAAGGAAGAAATTGAAAAGATAAATGATTATATAGTGCAACAAGCTAATGGTGTCTATGATGTCAATGCAAATACATCTATTAAGGACCTTGATGAGGTGTTGGGGGTGAAAGTAACTAAGGGTCTATATCAATATGAAACAATATCTGGTTTTATTTGTAGTTCTTTTGGATATATTCCATGCACAGGACAAAGCATTGATATAGTTGTTGAAAAGGACAATCTTGAAAAATGTAATGATTTGGGAGAGAATGGAGTGCACCATCATGAAATCCAACAAGAAAAAAATTAGAAATATAAACTAGAGGGTTCAATTTTGGTTAGGTGTGGGAAATTTAAACAGTGGTTGAAACCACCTACATGTGCATACATAGAAGTAGATTTCCTTGGCAATATATTTTCATATTCATTAATATTTGTAGATTATGTCAGGGAATGTTAGAAAGGTTGCCATAGTTCATTTTAAAGACGTCAAAGATGACAAGGTTAATTGGGTTAATTATCAAGATGACAATCAAAGGTGGGAAGATGCATGCGAGTTAGATGATGATAAAGTGCAATCAAATCAGGAAACATCCCTTGATGAAAATCTTACTCCAATTATTCCTAAGAACATGGAAATTGTTAACTACATGCAAGAAGGATCTCCAAATCACCATGTTAATCATGAAGATGTTGATATTGATGATCAAAGAAAACCATAGATGGTGGATGTTTCTAAGTTGAGTGATCCATCTCTTGTTCTTGACAATGTCAATGTAGTTAAAGATGTTGATATGCATATGGTAGATGATGTTGATGCCCTCTCAAGAAGAACCTCAAGTGAAAATTGGAAGAAGAATGAAAAGAATAGGGGAGGCATTTTTAGTAGCAAGCCGACAACATAAACAAAGAGTAGCATTGATGCTAAAAGAGGAAGTCATATGCAGACTAGAAGGAGAAGAGTTAAATGTAGAAGCCACAGGGGGCAATATTTATAGAAAAACAAGGAAAATGACTGGTGTACACAAACTCAAAAATGAAAATGCCTATGGATTCTTGCCGCTTGAGGAAGACAATGCCATGGAGGGAGTCTTTCTAGTTTGCCTCAATCAATCAAGGAAAACACATCCAAAGGGAATAATAGGGCAAAGCATTTAGTCCCATATTCACCGAGTGGGTGCTCTTGCAATGTTTAAATAATATTCTACATAGTATGGTTGTTGTCTCAAAAGACAAGGGCTTTTGCAAGCCATGGCCTATGTAGTGGGGCCCATGGATGGCCAGTTGGGTGCCAAAACCCAAATTTTGACCATAATAGGAGTTGTCACTAGAAAAACAAGAACCATTGCTGGAAAAGTTGAGGTTTCCGGTGGTTGCCATGTCACCACTAGAAAATAGGAGGATCTTATTGGTAGCTACATGGTGACCTCCCAAAAAAAAAGAATTTTGACAAAGTGTGAAATTCAACAAACTAATGAAATGGCAAAGTGGCGCGATAGTCTAGATCTCACAGATGAACCAGATGGTGACACAGGGCAAGAGGTGGACAAAGTACAATGGAAAATGATACTATGTGGCTAGCAAATATCTCTGATGCACTAGATTGTGACACGTGGCACATCCAACAGCTGTCACTATGTTGCTAAAGGAAAGTTGCAAGGAGGTTAACATAGCAACATGGTGACTCAATAAAAAGTTGACAAGTGGAAGTGAGTTGGCAGTAAGATGGCTAAATCTAAAAATGACATGTGGTGAAGGTTTTAGACATGGCATGATTCTGAAGGTACTGACGTGGTAGCGAGTGACATGTATCGCAAGGTTGCTATGTTGCTGATGACATGGTAGAATGTTGACTAGGATAGCGACATAGTGATTGATGATGTGGCATGGTGACATGGTGTAGTGACATGACAAAATAGAGGACCAATGAAATGATGCCACATGGCACCTAGTAAGAGGAGTTAGTTGACAAAGTAAAAAAAAAACCAATCTAGTGCTAACACATGGTGAGGGTGGTCAAACAAGGTTTGACCCAGATGAAAAGTAGAGGGAAATTTCAAAAGTTTTAAAAGATTAATTTTTAAATATTTTTCCCAAAAAAGTACATGTAGGTCATAAATTTTTAAATAAATGTGGATTTTATAATATAGTTTTAACTTTTGAAAAAATCAAATATTTGTGCAAATGCAATCTTGAAGCCTAGCAGGAGCCTAATTTTCAAATCAAGATTCTGGGAGTTCCCAATAAGCGGATATAGCCTTATTATATATCTTTGAAACTAGGAGAAGACAAACTTATCAATTATGGAGTTTGTTTTTGCATAGGTGCTCACTGGTTTGAGTTATAGGTAGAAATGTAAATTTTGGGCCTTCTTAGTGAAATGGGAAAAATTTGAAGATGAAGTTACCGCTTGGTAGAAACACATGGTAAAAGGTCTATTGGATTAGTTTTGAGGATATTATGCCATTCTCGTATTATTTGGCTCCAATTTTTAGTTATGATGGAGGATTTGATTCTCCAATTGCAGAGAGAGAGATTAGAGAGATTCTTTTCACATCTTGAGGAGGTTTTTCAAGTGGACAGATGTTAGACATAGAGTAGATCCAGGAATTCACTCCTCTATATCATTCTCTTTCTCATTCTTTGCAAGTGTTCCAATTTTTGGGAAGAAAAAAGATTCATTGCTATGATACCATTTGGGGTTCCAATTTTTCATTGTGAAACCATTGGTTCTAGTTTTTGATATGTTTTCTTGACTGTGACACCAATTTTCTTTAGCATAATTCTCTTCTATGAATAGCAGTAGTACAAATTATAGAGAAAGTTTAGATCTAGTAGATATTTTATATTTTGATTTCATGCATTTGAATGTATTGTTTCAAGGAAATGAATACAAATGAACAAGAATTTCAATAGTTTCATTCTAATTCTCATCTCTTATCTCAGTAATCAATTAATCAATTAATCAGTATACTGCTGCATATTTGGGATTGTGCTAATATTCAACATCATTAATCAATTGCATTTCCCTTTTATGTTGAAAGTTATTCAAAGAACCCTCACTTAGCTGACTAGTTTCATGAGTCATGCTATTAGCTATTTCATGCTTGTGATTTCTCAATTAAGTATAGAAGATTTAGGGGTTTCATCTATTATTCTAAATCTTGATTATGCTCATTGCACTAGTCACATAATTAGATTTTAAGAGGTTCAACCACCTAGGTCTTATAGAGCCTAAAGTGAAGAAGGAGTGTAGCCTTATAGTTGGCCCAAGTTCTTGGTGAATTGTGTCCATTATTGTTGATAGCTTCCCATAGACGCATTCTTGCCTTGCATACTTGTTTATTCAAATATTGTTAAATTAGGAGCCAATAGTTTTTCTTTTGATTCCTCTGTCATTATAGAACATCTCAAACTCATTTGAAGTGAATTCTCCTCCTCTATTTGATCTAAAGCATTTCACACTCTTACCTATTTCTTTTTCAACTCTTGCCAAGTACCACTTAAACATTTGAAAAGCATCAAATTTCTATTTTAGAAACATGACTCTCATCATCCTAGAGTAATCATCAAAAAATAGCATTATTTACTTATCTCCTTTGTAGCTTTGCACTTCAATAGGTTCACACAAGTTAGTATGAACAATCTCTAGTATTTCCTTAGAGGTACAAGCTTTACTTTTAAAGCTTGACTTTGACATTTTTCCTAGATGACATTGTTTGCACACTATATTATTAGGTTTCTTCAACTTAGGAAAACCTCTAACTATTTTCATGTTACAAATACTAACCAAATTATCTAAAGTAACATGACATAATCTCTTGTTCCAAAGCCATACATCATCAAGTTTTGTAATAAGACAAGTAGCATCCTCTATATCTAGATAGAATAGATTACTTCTAGTTTAATCACCTTTTCCAATCAGCTTCCATTTGTGTCATATATCTTGGCAGTTTTGTTTTCAAATTCAACCTTTCATCCTAGATTGTTTAATTGTGACACACTTAACAAGTTATAATTTAATCCTTCAACATAGTAAGAATTGTCACATGAAATCTTGTCTATGAGTTTGATAGACCCTTTTCCTTTTATTAAACATGGTGCATCATTACCAAATCTTACACTATTTCCATCATAACAAGTTAAGGTAATGCACTTACTTTTGTCTCTAGTTGTATGATGTGAGCATCCATTGCCATTGATCCATATATCATTCTTGTTCATACAGGTCACAAGTGTAGTTTCCTCATCTTCATTAGATTTTTCCTTCATTGCAACATATACCACTTCATCATCATGTTCATCAGAGTCATGCTCATCAACAATATAGCATGACTTCTTGCCTTTTTCTTTGTAATCTCTACCATCATCTTCTCTCTATCTTGTACTTGTTTCCTTCTTTGTAGTTCTTCTTTTGTGTACATCTTGCAATAATATAACCAACTTCATTGCAATTGAAACAAATGATGAGTAACTTACCTTTGAACTTGCCTTTACCTCTATGAAATCTCCTTGCTAGTAATGCTTCCAATTGTTCAACATCTTCCTCATTTATATTACTGTCAGTGGATACATATTTTATCTTTCTTTTCTTCTTCTTCTACTTTACCTTCTCAAAATCCTTTAATAACAACTTAGCTGTGAAAGCAAATTCAAGACTCTCTAGCTTGTAGTTGTCAAAGTTAGATAGCTCAAAAGAAATGAGTCTACCTACCAAACCTTCAAGGGTTAGATCATTTCCTGGAATACAACTCAACTCTTAGATTGTTGAAAATCTAATAGCATAGATAGGCAGTAATGTTCTCAAGACTTTGCTCAACATTGTATCATAATCAATATGACTAGTAGCTCCTCTTATTGCACTAACAACTTCTTTTATCCTAGCAACATATTGAGCAATATTCTCACCTTCTTCCATTCTCATGTCATCAAACTTACCTTTGAAGCTTTCAAACTTGGCTCTTTGAACATTTTTGTCTCCTCCATAAATGGTGGTCAAGGTATCCCACATCTTCTTTGTAGTGTTGTAGCCTTTGATATCATCAAATTTGACATAGTTTAGAGCAAAGGCAATCTCCAACATCGCTTGATTGTGTTCCTTTTTGTTCTTCATATCTTCAGTAGTTAGGGTTCCTATTGGATCAACATGTTCCACTGTAATGGTAGATTGTGCATGATCTCCAAGTCCTCCAAGTTGTAGCTCCATCAAACTTTTCCATGCTAGAAAGTTATCTCTGTTGAGCTTGGGTACTTCTCTTTTAGACATCTTGATCTTTGTGCTTCTAGTACCTTAAAACTAGTCCTCTTAAGAAAATGGCTCTAATACCAATTGTTGGAATTCTTTTAGAATAATAGAGATGGGGGTAAATCTATTATTCAAGGTTCATATGTACAAATAAAAACTTATCTTATCTTAGCAAACCCATAAAACATTCATTTTCATGCATGTATCCAAATGAATATGTGAACACTTAAAACTTGTAGGTTATTGCCTAATCAAATTGCAAAAATGTAAAGCATGAAAAACAACACATTCATCAGCACATTTGACACCATGATTTAACATGGAAACCCAGTTTTGGAAAAAACTACTAGTAACATGCTACTCCTTTTCACTCTTTTGAAGTGATGCCTTGTGAAAGGCCAACCCTATTAAAGGTTACAATACACATTGTTAAATGTGACCCAGTTAAGGGATTTCAATCACCCTATTAAAAGTGAGCCTTGTTAGAGGAATTTAGGCCATTGACTTGGAATGCCACCTTGTTAAAGGATTTTGCAATGACTATTAGGTCAACCTTAATCCAAAGGATTTATCCTAGACTGATACAATTGTTAGAGAGTAACAATAGAGCTTTGATCTGATACAACTTGCAACTTCACTTGCAGATTATAGATCTCTATTTAGTCCTCAATTCTTCTTGGCTTTCATGCTTAGTAGCTTTGACAGCTTGTTCAACCTTCAAGAATTCATCTCCTTAAGCCTTCATGCTTGGTATGCCATTGTAGACACTTATCTTGGGTCACTTGATGAAGAAAAACCCTTAATTCCTTCTCCTCCTTAGGTTCTCATACCAACCTCTCTAACTCTTGCTTCATGACCAAACATTCCTATATAAAGGAAATTAGAATATTTTCTCACTCATTATCCATCATCTAGATTAGGGTTTTAGATGGATTAGGTAGGATACAATGTATGTACCCCATATCTTGTCTTTTCTAGAAACTTCCCTTAGAATCCATTTGAATTCACCTAAAAATGGTTTACATCAAGTTCTTTGCCATGATCTCATCAATCTTATCTTCCTTCTAGTTCAAAAGTTCCAATAAAATAAACCTATCAACTTATATTTGGCAAATCTTTGATCTTTATCATAATGTAGCAACTCGACATTATCAATCTTTTGATGCTCGACATATATTGCGTCACTCAGCATCAACTATAAAATCACTCAACATCAATTGGATTTTACTAGTGCTAGACATCAATTAAAATTTACTCGGCATCAACTCACTTTCTTAGCACCCACTAGAATTTTCTTTTACTCGGCTCTAATTGACTTTTTTCTTGACTTACACTAACTTTTCTTGGCACCTACTTTCCACTCAGTCAAGCTTGGTAGACAAAATTTGTTTAATTTGTTCTTCTAAACTTTCTAAGTGTAGCCAACCATTTTGTAACCTTAAGTAGATCATCATTACATCATGTCATCACTCTCTTAACTGATCCTTTTAATTCACTGCATAATCATAACTCAACCTTTCTTCTAGGTGCTTTTGTTACATCTTATTGATCAAATCCTTCTGATCAATCAACTAAGTGATAGTACTTGAATCATATAACCAATTGACTTACCAAAAAATAGCAAGTTTGACATCAGTGAAAAAACAATGATTGAAACACATAGTCTTCTTCAACAATCTCTCTCTTAACAATACTCTTTTCAAATGATTTTGTCAATTAGATATCAACAATATTGTCTCTTTTATTTAATTTTATTTTTTGATCTATTCATTATAATTTTATTATTATTTTCTATAAGTGTTATAGGTATGTGTTACTGCAGTCCATCCATCTTTAGTTACAAGTGTAGATAATGATAACCTTATGAAGCCTTTTAGTATTGATGAAATTTGTTCTATTTTTTTCTCTATGGCACCAGAGAAAGCCTTTGGTCCTGATGGTTTCACCATGCTATTCTATTAGAAGTGTTGGAATGTGGTTAGTTTTGATCTCTTAATGCCTATAGAGGAATCTTGTAAGGACATATTCTTAAAAATTTTAGTAAAACAAACCTCACTTTGATCCCTAAGTCAAATTCACCTCAAATTTTTTCATATTTTAGGCCTATTTCATTATGAAACTCCATATTTAAGATCATAACTAAAGCTATCTATCTGACTCAAATTTGTAATCCCTAGGTTAGTTTCTCCTCAGCAAGAAGGTTTTTTTCTGAGTAGGGATGCTTTTGATGGGACTCTTGTTTCTTTAGAAGTCTTACATACTATTGAAACTTATTATACATCTTCTTTTGTAGCTAAGTTAGATATGATGAAAGCTTATGATAAAGTGGATTGGGCATTTCTTTTGGTAGTCCTTTCCAAGTTTGGTCTCTTGACTACCTAGTTTAAATGGATTCAGAAGTGCCTCTCTGGGACCAATTTTGCATTTATTATGAATGACATACCTTCTTACTTCTTCCAGGCTACCCAGGGAGTCCAATAAGGGGACCCACTTTCTCCTTTCTTGTTTATTATTATGGCTAAAACTCTTAGTAGATCTATACTTAGACAAAATTTTCTTTCCGAGTGGAAGGGTATAAATATACCAAATTTAGAGATTTCTATAAGTCATGATTATTTTGTTGATGATACACTTTTGTTTAACAAATCTTCTATAAGTGAGGCTAGATGTATTAAGTAGATTCTATATACATATACTCCTACGTCTAGTTAGGTCATTAACTTGAATAAGTCAAAATTCTTTATGCTCTTTATGCTTGACTCTATTAAGAAAAGAATAATTAATATTCTTGGTTTATCGGTGGGTGATTTTCCATCCACTTATCTAGGGATCCTATTCTTTATGGGACATGTGAAACTTCATTTTGGGACAATGTTATTAGTATACTAAAAAGTAGAATCTCAGCTTGGAAGGCGAGGTGGCTCTCTCTCTCTAGTAGAATTGTATTGATCAAAATGGTTCTATTAGCTATCCCTAACTATTATATTTTAGTTCTCCAAGCTCCATGCCTATTATTACTCAAATTGAAAAAATCATTTGCACATTCCTCTAGTCCTCTAATATTACCAATACTAAAAAGATCCCCTTGGTGTCCTTGCAAAATTTCTCTGCTAGTAAACTTGTTGGAGGGGATGGTGTACAAAACTTATCTCTTCCGAATAAAGCTTTTGGAGGGAAATTAGTCTAGAATATGTATTTCAAATCTTAGTCACTATGGTGTTAAATTATGCAAGAAAAATACTTAGATTCACCTTGCTCTCATAAAATATTTACTATTTCTAATCCCCCATCTGAGTCATCTACTTGGAATTTTATGATGTCTTCAATAGAAGTTGTCACCAAGTTTTTATCTTGGTAGGTTCACTTTGGTTTCAATGTCTCATTTTGGAAGGACTCTTGGCATGAGTGTCCTCGACTATGCCCCATTACTGATGCAAAGCCACACCTTGTAAAACATAGGAGGATTCAATCACTCAACTAAGTTGCTTCAAGGGGCATCTACAACCTTCAGGATCACACACTAAAATCAGATTCAATAGACAAAACTTTGAAAACAAAATCCCCCAAAATATCTTCTTGCTGCCTTCGAATAGACCCGCACTCAAACATGAATAACTTTCAAACCAGAAAATATTTACTCAATCAAACCGTTGATCTTTGGCATAACTAGGTTTCAAACAACATATAAAAATTTGAGAGAAATCCAACGGTTCAAAATTGAGATATTGACCCCACATTAGAGTACATTTTTCTGCAATTGTTATTCCCTAAACTGATTGCCATGAGAAATATATGAAGCATAACAGTAGAACCATAATCTTGAAAAAAAAAAACACAAGAGACCAAAGGAGACATAAAACTTCCCATTCCTCCCCAAGTTTGAATCATTTTTTACATAAAATATTGGCTTTTAAATAACCAAAGTCTAACTGGCCTTATTGTCCAGTAGTAATAAAAATGTTTTCTTTTCCATCTAAGAATAGGAATCTGAAAGACGTTTTACCATCAATACCATGCAGCAATCATGGATATTCTTGTAACTGCTAAGAATAGGAATCTGAAAGATGCTTTACCATCAATACCACGCAGCAATCATGGATATTCTTGTAACTGCTAAGAATAGGAATCTGAAAGATGCTTTACCATCAATACCATGCAGTAATCATGGATATTCTTCTTACATACCAGATTGGCTTTTTAAAGAAAATTGACTTTCCTCCAAATAGAAGGAATATGAAATGGTTTCTTTTATTCCATAGCCATTATTTCGTTATTATGAACACTCCTAAAATTGCCACCAACTTTCTGATGAGATTCTTTTAATTATTGACCACATGGCATTTCTATTACTAATTTTATCCTTTCTAAAACTGACACTAACATCATTAACCATTTCCTCTAACTCTCTAACATATCCGACTAAAAACTATAACATTTATTTAATAAAACACCTAATTCTATCCACTAAGACATAATCCTAAATTATTAAAATTGACCATTTAAAATATATGGAGAATCTTGGACCTTTGAAATGATTTAGTAATGAGATGCGCCTGCATCATACTCCCAGGGACAGAAAAATTCAAGTCCCATTGAATTGCTGCAATCTTTTTCTGGAGTTTCCAATTGTATGTAAGCAATAATGTCACCATAAGAATGATGGAATTGATGCTGCTTGCCAGAACATTTTGATTCCAAACTATAGAATGAATACCTTCCATGGTACCTGTGTCGAATCTTGAAACAAATATATTTAACAGCCTCGTATCACCTGCATAAAAAAACCAAATTATCATACCAACATCTGCTTCTCATTTGTATATCTCTAGAGCATCATAATGATCAACATATACTTCATTCTTGTCATCAATAGTCTTCTCTTCAGCATCTGATCTTTGCACTACATCTTTTCCTTTCTAATCATTTGTGTCAACATCTCCATCATCTGGGAAAATATTGTCTGCAACCACACCTGTCACCAACTCTTCTTCATCTGCAAGAACCTTTTCCTCACAAGGTTCAACAAAAACCTCCTATTGTTCACTCTTAGTCTCTACACCAACATTCACCTGCGATCTATGCCCTTCTAATGGATTGTTTTCCTCTTCTTGATCTAACTCTTCATCCTCTACTTGTGTGCTTTGAATCACTTCTTCCTTCTTATCCTCAGCCTCCAAAATATTTTTCATAGGAGTACCTTCCAGCATTGTACTCTTCTCTATTTTCAAAGGACATGTTACTATTGCAACCATAGATTGTTTGCATTCAAATCCAATAGGGCTTGTCTTGTTACTGCTCTCGTCAAGAGATACTTGCTGCACTTCTTGTTGCTACACTTTGTGTTCTTGCTACACTTCTTTCAAGTTAGCTTTATTCTCTTTCAACTTAGCGTCATTCTCCTCAAGTCTCCTTCTCAAATTTTTTATCTCCTCTTCTATCTTGCTTAGCTCTTCTCTTTGTTTTCTCCTTTCTTCTTTCTCTCTTTTCTTCTTTTCCTCTATCTCCTTCTGTTTAGAATCATTTCTCTGCCGATATCTTCTAAAAAGATACAATAAAGCTGCTTCTTCTTGTCCCATCATTCCTCAGCTAGGTTATTTTCTTCTTATCTAGTCTCCTGGACTTCTTCTCAGACTATTTCTCTCAATCTTTCACAATCACACAAACATATACACAACTATTTTTTCCCAAACCTTTTGCTGAGCTCTGATACCAAAAATGATGCAGAGCCACACCTTGGAAAACTCAAGAGGATTCAGTCACTCAACTGAGTTGCTTCAAGGGGCATCTACAACCTTCAGGATCACACACTAAAATTAGATTCAATAGACAAAACTTTGAAAACAAAATCCCCCAAAATATCTTCTTGCTGCCTTCGAATAGACCCGCACTCAGACATGAATAACTTTCGAACCAAAAAATATTTACTCAATCCAACCATTGATCTTTGGCATAACTAGGTTTCAAACAACATATAAAAATTTGAGAGAAATCTAACAGTTCAAAACCGAGATATTGACTCCGCATCAGAGTACATTTTTCTGCAATTGTTATTCCCTAAACTGATTGCCATGAGAAATATATGAAGCATAATAGTAGAACCATAATCTTGAAAAAAAAAACACAGGAGACCAAAGGAGACATAAAAATTCCCATTCCTCCCCAAGTTCGAATCATTTTTTACATAAAAGATTGGATTTTTAATAACCAAAGTCTGACTGGCCTTGTTGTCCAGTAGTAATAAAAACATTTTCTTTTCCATCTAAGAATAGGAATCTGAAAGACATTTTACCATCAATACCATGCAGCAATCATGGATATTCTTGTAACTACTAAGAATAGGAATCTGAAAGATGCTTTACCATCAATACCATGTAGCAATCATGGATATTCTTGTAACTGCTAAGAATAGGAATCTTAAAGATGCTTTACCATCAATACCATGCAGCAATCATGGATATTCTTCTCACATATCAGACTGGCTTTTTAAAGAAAATCAACTTTCTTCCAAATAGAAGGAATATGAAACGGTTTCTTTTATTCCATAGCCATTTTTTCGTTATTATGAACACTCCTAAAATTGCCACCAACTTTCTGATGAGATTCTTTTAATTATTGACCACATGGCATTTCTATTACTAATTTTATCCTTTCTAAAACTGACACTGACATCATTAACCCTTTCCTCTAACTCTCTAACATATCCGACTAAAAACTATAACATTTATTTAATAAAACACCTAATTCTATCCACTAAGACATAATCCTAAATTATTAAAATTGACCATTTAAAATATATGTTGAATCTTGGACCTTTGAAATGATTTAGTAATGAGATGCGCCTGCATCAATTACTACATTAAAGGAGGTTATGGGGGTGTTGTCTTTAATCTGGGGGGTCCTTTTAGTGGACTATGTGGATTTTGTTGACATTGTGTCACATAAGATATGTTGGAAAGATCCTTTCTCTCTTCCTATTGGAAGAAACTTGGCCAAGAAACTAGCTAATATTCTAGCAAATATGTTGGCTTTTTTGTCTAGAGGATGTAATAAATTAATGTGGTGCCATGATCAAAGTTGTTTGTATTCTGTTATGTCTACATATGAGGCTCTCTAGCATATGTCCGAGTAGCATATCGCCCACCAAAACTTTATCTTCTATTGGGATAAATGTGTTCTTCCTAAAGCTAGAGTTTTCTCCTGGTTGGCTATTCAAAGCAAAGATGATCCCTTTAAATGTCTTTTGTGTGGGAAATATGAGGAATCAATTGAATGTCTCTTTGTGCAGTGTCAATTCTCTCTGCAATGTTGGCATTATATCATGGGGAAATTATCTATATATTTCCCTCTTCCTAGATCCTTATGGAAGTTTTTCTAGACATGACCCATAATGTTTACTAATTCAATCTTTGAATGTTTATGGATTATTGTTCCATCATTAGTTATATGGTCTATTTGGTGGGAATGTAATAAGAGAATTTAAAAAAAAGAGGTGGCAGATGTGAACATAGTATTTGCCACAATTGAGCATCTCATATCTGAACTAGTGAATAATTATGCTTCTCAACATTTTAATGGAAACTAAATTTTCTCATCTTGGGATAGTTCAATAGTCTAATTTTGGAAGCTTATCTCATTTCCCTCTTCTCCTATGCTTCCACAAATTAGGAATATCCCAATATGTAGACAATCAATTAAATAGAAGCCTCCTAATTCCTACTCTATTAAGCTAAATTTTGATCATTTTTCTAGAGGGAACCCTAGTGAGTCAGGGATTGGGGTTTCTTTACGAAATCATCTTGGTGAAGTGTTGGCATTTTATGTAGTGCCTATTATTTTGGGTACTAATAATATGGTAGAAGAAACTACTTTGCTAGAAGGTTTAATTTTGGCAAAGAAAATGTCTTTTTCTTGATTGCATATTAAGGGTGATTCTTCTATGGTTATTGATGTTGCATCCAAAGGAATAGCAATAATTGGCATCTTTGCTATGCCTTCCAATGAGTTTGGGGTCTCATTGACTCTCTGGATATACATATTTTATGCCATGTCTATAGGGAAGGTAATGTTTTGGAAGATTTTTTAGCAAGTGTTGGATGTGATAGAATTACTTTGGAGACTCGATCTTCTTCTAATTTGCTAGAAGTTCCCCTCCATTATCTTGATCATCAAGTATGAGTCATCCTTCTTTTGCTAGTTGTGAGCTACTAATTTTATGTTAGTATGTTTAATGCCATCATGTGTGCTTTACTTATGCATAGCTGAGTATATAGGTTACATGAATAAGTAAATTTGGGTATAAGTATGTCATGTATGATGCTATTTTGAGAATATTAAGCATGGCAATATAGGATTAGTAGTTGGTGGCTATTGGGTAGTCTAAGATGATTTTTCAATGGGCTTATTGGATAGTGGAGTTAACATGAATTAAGAGTGGGTCCAACATTGGTACTTGGCATGCTTATGTGGTGACATGTTTTTTGGTGACATCTGACATTTGGCATTTAGTTCTTCTTTTGTATTTTAGGCTCATGATTATTTATTGATAGCTATTAGAAGGCTTATCATTTATTTGAAATTTTGATACAAAGGCAATTAATAGCTTCATCTGATGGTTGTATTATGATTTCATCTTCGTAGCAAAAAATCTATTATTTTAAAGTGGCATCGAACAATTTAAAGACAGTTGCTTGTGTGAAATTATTATAGCTTTACTCTTCTATAAGGATAATGTATTTCATATGTGCATCCTACTTATATTATATTATGTGATAGATTTCATATCTTTCTATGATAAAGGTTATCATTGCAAGTTCAAATTTTTAAAGTATTAGGAACATGAGTCACTTTGGTTTTCTGGGCTTGATATTTTTTATTTTTGAATTTTTAAGGGTGTTGCTCCTGGTTCTGTGTTCTAGTCTTCTTTGTGATCAGCACTATGTCAGGACGTCCCAAGTCTCTAGTAGGGGTTAGTTATCTAGTCAAGCTATACATGTGGATTATTACCCTAGAAACTATAGAGTTTTCTTGGAAACTGAAGATTGGTAAATGCCATTTCTGGGCTGCATCAAAGATAATATGTTGGCTACAATCTTCTTCTGTGATTGTTCGCACATACAAAGAATAATAAGGAGAATCATTGGGCATGACATTCTTTTCCCTCTAGGAAGAAGAATAATTTATCCTTCTTAGGTTTTATTAGTTTTCTTGTCAAATTTCCTGGACCTATTGCAATCTCCATTTGATCTGGAGTTGATAGTTACTAGATTTATCAAGCCTGGTTTTTTGTGGGGAGGTAAGCTTGCTAAAGATTTCTAGAAATATGATCTCTAGAGTGGCACCACTCTCCTAGGTAGTTTATTTCACCACCATGAACTTCTCAGTAATCTTGGTGTTTATGTGGTTTTCAAGATTTTTAAAAGGACCTTAGAGAGGTAGTCTTTTTGACTAGTTAAGGATGCCTTGTAGCAATATGGTGATCACTTGTCTACAAATTGTGTTTATAGTGTGCATCAGGTTGTTTTTTCCATTTTGGATCTCTTGGAACATGATTCTTTTTAGGTACCCAAAACCCCTTTGGTTTCTCCTTCACTTTACATTCCCAACCTTACCCTTAAGCTTCGAAACTCAGCTCCTAAAACATGTTTTATGGAGTAAGGCATCTTATTATGCTATAAAAATTTTCTATGTGTGTTTTTCCTTTTTTTACATGTGTAGGTTTAGTATGGGATCTCTTTAGCATTTGGATTTAGTTGACGGTGTAGGATGAGCATTATTTTTACAACATTCTCCTCTTATGCAGCTTTCTGGCCTCATCTTTGGATATACTATGTTTTGGGTGGCAAAGTATGGGCATTTGTGATAACTAGGTTATCTGTAAATAAATTTTAGATGGTAGTGTTAGGTTTCTTCTCTTCTCTCTTCTATCAATTGTAAATTCGAGGTACTAATCCTGGGATTTTATAACCCGAATAAATAGTCCTCCATTTTTTCTTCTTTTTCTTCTTGGTTATTTCCTTTGGGAGCTCCTTATGTTAGAATTAGTGTTTATGTAAAAAAAGTTTTTATATATCAAGTGCTCTTGCCACTTTTGTTTTTTTAAAAAAAATTATTATTTTCTAATTATTTAAAATATCACATTGAATATTATTTCATTGATAATATCAATTAAATAATAATTTTTTCCTATTTTCATATTTTAGTATTAGTTTTAATATAAGTTTATTATTATTTATTAAATAACATTGTATTATCTAACTATTATTAATATTCTGTCATAAATAGGGATATGACATTCTACCCTTCTCAAATTGCTTGTCCTCAAGAAATATTAGATAATTTCTTTTGTTGAGTTGTAATATATATATCTTTTAGTCCAAATTCTTAGGTTGTTATCATGGATATGTTTGAATCCTTTCTAATAGTCATTAAATTTCTACATTAGTCTTTCATATGAATTATTTTTCTTGATCCTCTTTAACTCTACAGGATGGCAAGATCACACTCTGATACCACTGTAATGTCCCCACTAGCGAGGATAATAATATTTGCAAAATTAATGTTAGAATATATACAATAATAAATTATATTTCACTACTCTACCCTCTATCCTAACCCAACCTTAAATACATATCCACATTGGGATCAATAACCCTCTTGAGGATCCTTAGATCCATGGTTACTTCTTTGTCTTCTATGAAATGCTCCCTTTAAGGTCCTTCCTAGAAGAGACATTATTTATCCAGGGCCCTTGACACATATGCATATGTTAACATCTATGAAATATTCTGACATTATAACCATATTAAGATCACTTTGTTTCCAAAGTGGCTCTCTTGATCTTAAACTATTAACCATATTAGGATCACTCTATTCCCTAAAAAGGGTCTCTCTTGATCTTAAACCATTAATCATAAAATCATCCATGTTATCCATTTCAAATTCCATCTTTATATATACATATGTATATGCATAAATTATCCACAAGTAAGATTCATTTATATAAATGAATTCATAAATATATTAAAACAAATATATACAATAAACATACATTTATTAACTTCCTCTTTTTGTGGTTCATGTGGTTCTATCCTTAGTCAACCCTTAAATGAATTATTCCTACTAGAGTATCTCAACTCTATATTTTCTTTCTAAAATTCTTATTTTTCTATTTATAAGGAAAAGATGAAATATACCTTTTTTTCCCTTCTTATCCAAGAGTCACAACTTTTCATGATAGAGATCCTTTGAAAAGTCACAACACCTCATAGGTATAATTCTTTCAAGAAGTCACAACACTTCATAATTAAAATCCTTTGGAAATGTTTTAGTACTTTATAATTACAATATTTTTAAAGAGTCCCAACTATTCATAATTATGACTCTTTTGAAGGTTCACATCCTTTCAATGTCATTGATTCGTTTTCAAAATGTCACTTCCTTATTTTCTTCGTATTGCTTTCTTCTTTGATTTTTTCTTTTTCAACTCATATCTTCTCCTCTCTTTTATATCTTAATTTCAAGGAGTAATATCTATTTATTAGATAACTCTTGACTTTTCATTAGATTTAATTAATTTATATTATTCTATATTATATTATCTATTTACTTATTTATTTGTGTTTATTATTACTTATTATTAAAATCTATATAGAAATTCAACATACTTTCTATAATATTATCTCTTGTATTTAATTCAATTTGTTTATTTATTCATTGTAATTTTATTATCTTCTAATTATTTAAAATATCACATTGAATATTATTTCATTGATAATATCGATTAAATAATAATAATTTCCTATTTTTATATTTTAGTATAAATTTTAATATAATTTTATTATTATTTATTAAATAACATTGTATTATCTAATAATTATTAAAATTCTATCATAAAACAAGGATATGACAAATGTCTCCTACAAGATCATAGCTAAGGCCCTAACACTCAAAATTTTCTATCTTTTGCCTCTGATTATTCACCCTGAACTAATTGGTTTCATCAAATATAGATACATCCTCAACAATATCATTACTATTTGGGAGGGTATGGAATGTGCCCGTAGATCTAAGCATCAAGCTTTCTTTATCAAGATTGATTTTACAAAACCTTATGATTGTATTGAACAACCTTTCATTCTTGCTATGCTTCAAACCTTAGGATTTGGGCCAACTTTCCTCCAATTTGTGGAAATTCTCTTTGGGGATGATTTTTCTTGCATCACCATCAATACAGGCTATCTGAGGCCTTTAGTCTCTTCACATCCATCTGGTAGTGATGTCCTCTAGCTCCTACTTTTCATGTTCTTATTGCTGAAGGGTTTTGGATATTTTCTTGCCAATGACATCTCCTCTAGTCATGTAATGGGATTGCCCTACCTGAGTCTCCTACTCATCTTTTTAATGGGAACTTTGTTGATGATTCCTTCCTCATGCTAATTAAGGATGAGGAAAATATCTCAAATGCTTTTCAATATTTTGAGACCTTCTATTTACCTTCTAGGTCCACCATCAAATGGCATAACACTTTATGCTACAAGTAGTAAATTCTTTTAACTCCACCTTGGCTTCTTGAGTTTTTGTAGAAATGGATTCAACAAGGAGAGATTTTTCACTTTCTGGGTATTTCCTTTTCTTTTCAAACTTCAACTATTGATATTTAGAATGTCATGCTTGCTATGATTTCTAAGAAGATGGATTATTGGCTCATACAAGCCACTTTCTCTAGCTAAAAAATTTTAAACCTATTCTAGGGTTTTAGCTACTACCCATGGTTTTTCTTTTGTTTGTTGGGCTCCTTCTAAAGCATCTTATCTCAAGTTATAAAAGATCCTTAGAGATTTCCTTTAAGCCATGGGAGCTGATTGCCATAGATTTCAAAAAGTCACCTAGGATTATTGCTATTTTTCCAAGGAGTCTAGAGGTCTTAACCTAATTTCCACTCAGAGACAAGGTATTTCTTTATGTGCTAAATGGGTCATCTAGTCCTTGTTGTGGTCCCACAATGCACACCCCATTTTGTGTCACAAAAAGGGGACCACCTAGCTTCAAAATCCTCTATGAGGTACCTAGTCCAGTGCCTCAGTCATTCAGGACCCTCATTTGGGTCTTGGTCAAACCTTGGTTTTTGATCAAGGAGTCTTAGATAGTCATACAAGAAGGAAAATCATTTTTTTTACTCTTTAGTACATAACATGCGCACATATGCACATGCCATAAGTGTGCACATGCCCACCTAACCTCTCTTCGAGGATGCACACATGTGCACCTAAGAACCCTTAGATTTGTGCACAATTAGAGGTGTGCATTTGTGGAGCTGCACACAAGGGCACACCCCCATGCCTATATAATCCTCTATCTCCCCTTTTCTTCATTTTCTTCTAGCTCCCATTCTACAACCACACCTTCGCACCCTTTAGAGCTCCACAAGTCCTCACGTCCGTTAGTTTGCATGTCCACACATCTACACTCACACCTAATTAGGGTAGAAACCTTCAATAGGTGCACATGTGCATACCTAAACACGCCTCTAGGTCTATATAACCCTCCCCCTTCTCTTAATTATCTTCCAACTCCCATTCAATGAATGCACCTTTGCACCCTTGAGAGCTCTACTAGTCCACATGTCTAAACTCCATTAGTTTTAAAGTAGAAACCTTCAATAGGTGCACATGTGCACACCTAAAACACAAACACACTCTTAAAATTTATAAAAAATAACTTAAGCACATTTGCAACTGTGCACATTGACTTATAGAGCAAAAATGCAAGTGCACTGGTGCATCTACACAAGTGTGCTAGTGTGCAAAATAGACATTAGTGGTATTGGTCAGTTTTTGCAAATTCAATTAATTTTTTGCTCAATTTTTTGTCAGTCTAAGCACTAGCTGAGTCTCATTTTAGTCTTTTGACATTAGTATATTAATGTTTTTCCCTTTTTGTGTAGATAAAATGACATTATCATCATCCTCTAAGGTGGGAAAAATGACACTTAAGCATTCAAATACCAAGAAGCTCCTAAAAAGTCCAAATTCTAGGAAAAACACTTAAAAATATGGGATAGAGAACTCAGCCATATTGAATGGAACACTTTCTTGACATTGCAACAAATCAAAAGAGAGATTAGCAATGGTGTTAGTCCTAATCCAGAGTGGGTTGGTGAATGTCACTTCACACCCTACATCTATTGAATCATCTAAACTAATCATGACACTGGCTCAACATTACATGCTAGATCAAAAGGTTGTAAAGAGTGCCAAAGGATAGATAGTCCTCAACCTTAGACTAAAAAATATAGAGAATGTTTTCCACCTCCCAAGGGTAGACTAATACCTCCAAATATCCTATAAAGGGGCCAATAGATGGTGCAGGGAAAATGAGAAGGAGGCCAAGCAATTGGTGTAATACACATTCTCGATTGACATGACTCCCTTGGGCCAAAGAGTAGGAAAGGTGTACATGACTCCAAGGTACATGAAAGATGATATTGTGTATTCATTTTTTTCTCCTTAGGAGAGCTATGAGCTTTCCTATGGTAGGAAACCTAGAGACATGGATGTTTCACTTCATTGAGACCATCAAGACTATTAAGATGCCTATTGATTAGGCCATCATCCTAGGTGAAAACTTGAACAACCAGTTGATCTTGGTCAAGATTGATCCATGCTTCTACATGCCATCTTATATGGTGTCTCTACTACCAGCTATGACTGTAGACTACTTAGGGCTGTATAGGAAGGGAAGCTTACAAGATGCAAATGCTTGGCCTTATGTGGTATATCCATAGCTTGTGAAGAAGAAGCTCCCACTACAAAGTGTGGAATACAGGTTAGTGAATGATGATTTCATATTTTCCATCATTATATTCATCCAAGGTGATTATTCTGAAAGGATGTTACTAGAGGCCATAGCAAGGATAACTAAAGTAAGAACCTACTACATCTAGTTCATGACATTCACCTATCTCCAGGTAGCTAGTACTCTTTTGTAGCACAAAAATCTCCCAAGGTACCCTTCATACTAACTCATACTATTGGAGATAGATCGTAAACTCACTTCTACATATGACAGAGTGAGGAAACAACACAAGAAGACATGGGTTTAGCCAATCACCATTGGAGCATTTGATGTAAAGTAGAAGCAAGATATTGCTACCTTCAACTAAAAATGAGATCAATATCCCTTGGAAGATTATCAGGATCCACGCCCATATTTTGATAATATTGGGATGGTACAACATCTAGTAGGGAAGAAGTTCATACATGAGAAAACTCTAGAGGACCATTGGATGAATGTGGTAGATGACTATGAATGTGGTAGATGACTATGATGACTATTTATCAATTAATCCTATTCTCTTATCTATTTCCAAATCCCAAATTTATTAAAATCACTTTAATAAATAAAACCCTCAAATCTAATAGCCCCTAAACTATCCTAAAATCCTCCATTTAGCCTAATCCACCCCATCCACCCATACTAACTAAGCTTAGCCACTAACTCACCCACTTTCATGAATGCCATCCACTTGCACATCTCTAAAATCCTTCATCTAATCCTAACCCAAGTCTAATCCCCCCCCCCCCCCTAACCTTTCAAATTCCCTAAGTGAGCTTAAGACTTTCCTAAGCCAAACCAAAGTCTCCTCCCTCAAAATATCCCAACCATAAAACTTTATCCCAACCATAAAGCTTTCAATGCTCTTACATGCCCTTAAAAGCTCTTACAAGCCATTATGAGGGCCATTTAAAGCCTTGAGCCTTCCTTGTTGACTCATCCTTTCCCTTTCCTCCATCCACTCACCCTGTGACATGTGTCACTCCCTGATTGGTGCTAAACAAGCACAATCCATGTGCTCCTCTTTGAGTGCATCCTAGCTCTCCTTAAGCTTTCATCTCTCCTTGCATCTTAGCCTTCCATCCCTCAAGCCCTTGGCCTATAAATTGAACCTCCTCCCTTTACAAAATCAATCCATCCTCCATGCAAAGTTATAATGCTATTTTGAGAGCTCATAAACTACCAAAATACCATTATAATGGCAAAATCACTCCAAGAATCCATTATTGAAACCTTACCTCACTCACTCCATCCATCCATCTAAGCTTGAGGTATACTTGTGAGCATACATACCTTAAATCGGGGACATATCTATTGCATCATTGTGTTATACCATTTGGAGCTTACCATTCTTGGTTTGCCTCCATTTGTGGTGATAAAAAATCAGTCCTATCTTAAGTGCTTACTCATTTTAGTATTGTTAAAGCTTTCATGTAATAGTTAGTTTTCATTTTACACTACTAATCTAGGTGATAGATTTTGGCACGCCCGATAGGACCCCGCATTTGGGTCAATCTAATCAATTTTTAGCTTTTTTGTGTTAACTAACCAAATTAACCTTGTTTGCTTGTGGGTTTTTGTGTTAGGTTTGCTGATCTTATTGCAGGTACATAGGTCACCTTTTGGAAATCATGCTCTTAGCCATCTCATCGATTTGTATTTTTGAACACTTCAAAATCAGCTTATTTTGCAATCCCGCGACCCTAAGAACGCGATCCTGCGACTGCGGGAATGCAAACCCGCAACAGCGAGTTCACAGTCTATCACCAAACAACTCTGCTATGTGTCCTCAAATTTGGTCTGCATCCCCGTCAACAAAGCCTCCAATAGGAACATGTCTCAGAGAGGTAGGATCGTCATTCCCGCTTGCAAGAATGCAAACCAATTTTCTTTAATTACTGTAAAACTTGTAATAATCTATCTTTCTGTGGGAATGTCATTCTCGCGTGCGAGAACATTGTAAGGCCATAAATTTGTGGGATCACTCTATCAAAAAGAGCTCTCAAGTTTTTGGCTCATGTTTTTTATTTTCTTTTTAACAGTCTTTCTACTCATTCTTGCGATCTAGATTCGTGGCAGGATTGTCATTCCCGTGAACTGAAACTCCAGCGGGATCGTGAACCCTCCTGCGGGAATGTGATTACCCTCATGGGAACACTATTCCTTGCCTTTTCCCTGCGAGAATGTTACGTTATCTTGGCGGTCATGTTTAAGTCATTGTCTTGAATGCTTCTAAATTAGGAAGAAATTGACTTGTTTGCATAATCACTAGGTACAAATCAAACACTTCATTTTTGTGCTTTAAAAAGAACAAACAAATCTTTCTTTTGCATGCAACTTAGGCTAATTTGATTTTTGAACACTTGCAAAATTGGTTAAGTTAAAAACAAATCAACAAAAGTCAAATTGAGTAGTTTCTTCATTGGACTCACCCTCGTTAATCACCCATCATTCTAACCATTGGTTGCAATCTCAACACCATATATGGGGATGGGTCCACCTAAGAGAGTGTTAAGTGTTCCATAATTAGATTCTACTTAATTCGCTTTTTGAGGGTTTGTCTTAAACTTATAAGATTTCTTCAATGTCCAAAAATCTAGATTAAATCGATCACACTTCAAGTTTGGATTTTAAAACTGAACAACCAATTGACATGGAGGGCCTCCAGGTGCACGCTTGACAATCGTATTTTACACATCTTTATTTCAAGCTTAAAAAACTCACACTCAATATTGAATGCCTTAAAGAAAATCAATCGATACTTGATGTGGAGGGCCTCCGGGCACACGAGTTTACTTTTGTTGACCCTAACTCTTCTTCTGGCTTTCATTCTTCGATCACATTTTCTTTTGTTGATGCTTCAAAATTGGAATAAATGTTGTATCTTAAACATGAGTGCTTGCAAGGTCTAGATCAGAAAACTTAAGCGTTAGTTGGAAAAGAACTCTATCTTTTAGCCCAAGATCATCCAAGTCTTCTCTCCCCTTGTCATCTTGGGTGCATAAGATTAGCATCCAAAATCTTGTTTAAGTTTTAGGAGGCCTGTCTAGAGATTTCATCACCCCTTGGGACAACCTCAACTCCAGCATTTTGGTGGAGTATAAAGATTGGGAGGTGAATCCAAAGACACCTCTCTTGGGATCAACATTTTGTCACTCAGGCTAAGCCTCAAGGAACTTTATACCCTTGAGAAGTGAAAAAGGAGAAGTGTGTTATCGCTCCTCTTGGCTATGTGACATCTGTTTGGTTTCATCTACAGATTTGGGCCTCATGTAACTTGGGTATATCAAGGACTCCCTAGCTAAACCAAAAATTAGCCTTGTAGACAACCATCTAGGATGTTAATGTGTTTGAAGTGACTGATCGAAACATTTGTAAAAACATACACACTCCTTGGCACAAGTATCACATTTTGGGAATCAAAACTTCTATCTGGTTGTTATTATCTATTGCTTGATCTTTTACTTGTTGAATAAATGTTTGCCAAACTTGGTCAATCCTAGCATAGGGCATACTTAGTGTAGTCACTGCCTCCAAAGAACTCCACGGTTGTGATCTAAATCCTTGGAAATATCTCATGTCAACCCATCCTAAGACTAAGTTTAAGAAGGTTAAGATTCCTCAAATACTAGCCTATAAGGAAATTGAAGTAGAACATAAGAAGCATACCTCCAACCTTAGGATTGCCAAATTAGATCAAATTGAGAAAGACGGAGCTGAAGTAGCATTGCAAACTGAATGGGACTACAAAATCCCAAACCTAACCCTTCGATGTGGTGTTAATATGAGCCTTATCGACAACTCTACTGTTACTCATTCTGATTAGGTCCTTCCTTTTTTCCACACACACTTAAACACACTTACAGGTTTAGTCTCTCATCTAGGAATTGCACTATCCCATCTAAGCATTTGAAGTCAGACCATCTCCTCTCATCTTAGGTTTTTGAAGAAGAATCCTCCCCCTGCATTGTTAAAACCTTAGCATTATTTCCTCACCCACTTAGAAACATTTTTGCATCACATCTCTCATCATCTTGAGTATCCTTGAAACACAACACTTTGCTAGGAATAGGTTGTCTTTGGTGTCCCACATCACCTTAAGCCAAAGGTTAGGGTCGCACCTTTTGCATCACCATCATATTTCCCACATTCACATTTTAGGAAAATACAAGCACCATATCATTTGGATACCCTTAATATCATCCCTTGCTGCATTTGCATCTTTAGGAAAAACATCCTTGCATGCCACCCACCACACATTTTGGTAGGCACACACAGAAAAAAGACATGGATCCTAGTCATAGTGGTAACACATCTTGAGCTCAGCCATACTCTATGGTATCCATGACACCATCAGACCCACCACCAAAAATCCTAGAAGAACCAGGATCATCCATAGATATTGAGGCTTTCATGAACCAACCTGGTCATGCTACCATCATAAATTCCATCATAGATTGCAACAAGGAAACCATCATGGAAAATTTCTTACAAGACAATGTTGGTATCTTCAAGCTTGGACGTCCACCACCGATCAACATAGCAGATCCTACTCACCCTTTGTTTGGATGGCAACCACCTCAGGTAGAACCAACAGACCCAAATATCCCCTCGACCCAGGTGCCAGTTCCCATTCCATAGAACACTCATCCCATTCCCACTCAACCATTGGTGCATACTACATCTCAACCAACCTCAAGTATACCATTTGCATCTATTTCCACCACTCATTTTTCTGCTCCACCAAATCCTCCATTAACATCCAGTAGCACTACCTTTTTGTTTCCACCCCATATTGCATCTATTCCATTTGCTACTCAAATACCACCATTAGGATCCAATACCTCATCCTCCATCCCACCAAACATCACTATCAACCCCTTTGTAACTAGCCAAAGCTCTTCAGTCGTGTTCCCTTTGCGACCTTGGAATTTTGCTGCAACACAAGCACCTATCATTAGTCTTCCCCCTAGCATTGCAGTTATGCTCACACCTTCAGCACTATCATCCACTGCTTCACATAACTATTCACTCCCACCCCTTACCAACTATTTCTCCATGCCACCTCTAGGAAATGGCCCAAATCCATCGCCATTGCAGTTCTCCATAGTAAGCACTTTTTCACAAACTAACTACCTTGCGCCTACTTCAAATCAGTCATACTCTCAAGTAGGTGCACAACCCAAATATATTGGGAATGGTATATATTCCCAAAGCATGGCCCAGGCCTCATCTACATTACCACCATTCTAGCCGTAGTCTTCACACCAGTAGTATGCCCAAATGCCCACACAGAACTACCTCATAGGGTAGCAACCTCATAGTTACCTACCACACCCACCTCAGAAGATGCAATAGTATGCACAACCCACATTCCTACAAATAAAAGTATCCACTCCACCAGTTATGCAAACCATTTCTCCACAGGCACCATATGGTCTTCAGAGTTCTCCATATCACACTTCAAACTCTGACACATATCCTACATCGGGGGCACCTGGATCGGGGGCACCCGCTCGTCCACCTATAAAATCTGAATGGGAAGAGATGAAAAATGCTCTGAAAGCCCTCAAGGATGGGACATACACCAAGACTTTCAAATTTGAAAATGATTGCTCGTACCCTTTTGATAAGACTATCGCGTTGACCCCATTTCCTAAACATTTTGAGGTCCCCAAGTTTGACAAATTTAGGGGGAAGAGTGATCCAGTCACGCATGTTAAGGAATTCTATATGCATTCTCAGGAGGTAGCTTATAGTGATGTGTTCCTCATGCAACTCTTTCCCAAAAGCCTATCAGGACTAGCCTTGGAATGGTTCTGTCGCATCCCTCAAGGTACTATTAAAACTTTTGTAGAACTTTCTAAGGCCTTTGTTGCTCAGTATACCCATCTTGTTGAAATTGAATTATCTGTAGTGGACCTCGTCCACACTAAGCAAAAGGGAGGGGAAAGTCTTACAGAGTACCTGCAACATTGGCAAATCCTCACAACAAGGATCTCTTGCACCATCCTTGAGCACCATCTTGTCAAGATGTTTATAAACAATGCAAACCCTAGCCTTTCTCATCACATGGTTATGAACTGTTTGCAAACATACAAGGACATCAACAAAAAAGGAATCGGCCTCGACCAAGGTCTCATTAAGGATGGTGGCATCAGATTGTACAAAGAAAACACCAGGACCGTGGTTCGAGCAATGAAAAAACCCGATATTGGAACAAAAATAAGAATATAGTGATAGATGGTGACATTAACACTCGACAGGTCCATATTGTTGGAGTGGCTACCAATGTTCCCACCATGTTTTTCCAACAAAAAACTTATCAACAACAACCTCATACGTACCACCAACCACCTATACAAACTCATCAACAAACATAGGTTCCTCATAATGAAACTAATGCTATCACACTAGCGGCAGATAGTAAACCCTGTGTTCAGAGGCAACCATGAACATACACCCCATTGGGGGAACCTCTTGATACAATCTTCAAAAAATTGGCCAAAAATAACCTTGTTCAATATCCACAAATGCAACCCTTGGAACCCAATCAGTCTAGAGCATCCTGGTACAAAGATAACGAATATTGAAAATTCCATCGTGTCAAAGGGCACACTACCCTTAAATGCATGCAACTTAAGGATTATGTACAAGACCTCATTGACCGAAAAGAGATCATAGTGGGGGCACAACCCTTACCCAATGCAGGATTAATGATGTATCAAAATGATTTCCCTCATCATAACACCAACCCAGGAAAGGCACCTGCAAACCCTCCTATCAACAAACCTAACAATGCTCTAGGTAAACAAGGTAACAATCGAGACATTTCTCAGAATTATACCTCAGCATACTTAGACTATGGTAGCTTAATTGGTTGCATATCCCAAGTTGAACCATCTGTCGATGTCATCAATATCAAAGGCCCAGACACTCAGTGTGCAGTTGCTACCCACCGGACATGACTCAATATAGCTGGTCCACCTGTATCCACACAAATCAGACCACCATCAGCATGACCACCTCCATCCTGAGCATCTCCATCAGAATCACCTTCACTAGGGCCACAGTATAACATCTTGGAGCACCTTGGAAACATGCTAGCCCAAATCTCCATCTTGGATCTCTTACGAACAAGCCCACTTTATCAAGAGATCCTTGAAAACACTCTACGTGAGTCACACGTCCCCTCTAACATAAATGCCACTGAGTTTCACAACTTGGTTGGCCATCTTTCAGCCTCATGTGCCTTATCTTTCAAAACAACTGATATCCCAGTAGTTGAACCCGATCACATCCTCCCACTTTGCATTGTTGTTATGGTTTCTAAATTTGCAATTAAATGTGTCATGATAGATAATGGATTGGCTCTAAACCTATGTATTCTAAAGTTCATCAAGCAGGCAGGGTATACTAAAGCAGATATCATCAATGAGGTGATCACCATCAAGGCATACAACAATTTGGAGTGTACAATTGAAGGAACCATTTTTCTCCCTATTAGAGTTGGCCCAGCCACTCGAGAAACACTTTGTCATGTAGTTGATCTTAATCTTCCATATAAAATCCTCCTCGATCACCCCTGGATTCATGCCATGAAGGCCATTCCATCCACATATCATTAGTGCATCAAATTTTTGCATAATGGCACTAAGATAATCATCCACACAGATCCTAAACCCTTTTCTTATTGCAATGCGGTTGATGCTTCATACACCAATCACTGTCCTAGGATCAAAATTGGCACCACCATGGCCAGCTCCTCTGGCACCTACCATGATCTAGACACCATTTTAGCCTCCACTCTCTCCATAGTTAAGATCAACTACCAAGGTTGTGGCGAGTATAGTCTCACAGATGCTTTTCCTATTGGCACTCTACCACTTGACCCACATACTCAAGGATGCCCCATACATCAAGGGCCTATACCAAAAACCACCTCTCAACTTCACCAATTGGGCCCTACCACTTTTGTCACCAAAGGTATCCTTGATGAAGCAGAAAATACACTGGACATTAACACATGGCTATACAAAGAGCCAGCTCTTAAAAGTGAAGCACTTCTTGATCACTTTAAACAAAAATATCCCTGGTCACATTGATTGGCCACAGAGCAATGGGATTATCAAGGAGGTGGTTTAGGTTGCTAGGAATCAGGCATGAGACAGCCTATAGAAGCACATCAAGGGTAGAAAACTAAAGGCTTTGGCTATGGACTCCCCACAACTGGGGGCACTACAACGGAAGGCCACACCTTTATGAACATCCAAAACACTCTCGTTGAGGTTGAAGACATCCCTGAGGAAGTTGAAAAGAAAGATTATGATGATATTTTCCTTGAAAAAATAATCCTTGGAGCCTCTATGCTCTACCAGTTATCCTTGAATCTCATAGATCTCCCCCTCGCTCATCCTGAACTCATAGATTGTGACCAACCAAGTGTCGTCCATGTTGATGAGTTCTCTACCGAGCATGCACTCCTTAAATTCATGGGGGCAGAAATGACACATAAACGATTGCCTCCACCATCGGCATATGTCTACAAGCTGGATCTTGCAGGTTACTTTGGGGAGGAAGAAATCTCTAGTCACAAAAATGAAATCCTGAGAGAAACAAAAAAGCAAAAAGATAAGAGAAAATCATCCCATGGTGAAAACTCCTTTGGAGCGCCATTGGGTGACTCAAAAAAGGAAACAAAAATGAAGGACGTATCCAATGGTGAAAACCTCTCAAAGGCACCAGAGGATGGGGATTTCATCCTCCCCCCACAGGAGCATCGACCTCCTATATCTTCAATTTTGATAGAAGAAACTCGGCCTATAAATATCAGTCTAACAGAGATACCACATATCACATACATCGCAGCCTCTTTACCACTAGAACAAGCAGAGCTTCTTCTTGAAATTCTCCATGAAAATATAGGTGGCTTTGCATGGTCATATCAGGATATGCGGGGGTTGGACCCCAAACTCATTGTACACCATCTGGCAGTAGATCTAGGGGCCAAGCTTGTCAAACAGAAACTTCAAAAAATGCACCCCAAGGTGGCTTTATTAGTCAAAGCAAAGCTAGAGAAGTTGTTGGAGGCCAAAATCATTCGAACAATAGATTATTCTGAATGGATTTCTAACATGGTACCTATTACCAAGCCCTTTGGTGATATCAAAATTTGCACAAATTTTTGGGATCTTAATAAAGCTTGTCTAAAGGATAACTTTCCATTGCCAAATATCAACATGATTGTGGTTCTCACCATAGGTCATGAACTCTTGTCACTAATGGATGGTTTCTCTAGATATAATCAGATTCATATAGCAGAAGAAGATTAGCATAAGATGGCATTTACTACACCTTGGGGCATATTCTGCTACAATATGATGCCCTTTGGGTTAAAGAACGCTGGGGCAACCTACCAGCATGCAATGACAGTCATCTTCCATGACCTAATCCATAAGATACTTGATGATTACGTAGATGATATTCTAGTCAAATCTCTCAATGCTTTGGATCACTTGTCTCACCTCAAGGAAGTGTTTAACTGACTAGCAGAATATTGTCTCATGCTAAATCCAAAGAAGTGTGTCTTCGGTGTTACTTCAAGAAAGCTCCTAGGCTTCATTTTGTCACAATGTGGTATTGAGATTGACCCTAAGAAGGTCAAAGCCATCATGGATATGGCTCCCCCTAAGACACTCAAGCACCTTCGTTCTTTGCAAGGAAAACTCTAATCAGTCCGACAATTCATTTCTCAGCTTGCTGATAAGTATCAACCTTTCACTCACTTGCTTAAAAAAGATCAAAATTTCAAATGGGACCCAGCTTGCTAGCACAATTTTGAGCTCATCAAGCAATACTTTGCTAATCCACCTATTTTGGTTCCTCCAGTTGTAGGGCGCCCACTCATATTGTACATCATAGCTACTCCTATAGCATTAGGTGCTCTGCTAGCACAACTTGATGATGTAGGGAAGGAATGAGCTATTTATTACATTAGTCAAACATTAGTGGGATATGAGCTTAACTACCAATGGAGAAGGCATGCTTAGTAGTAGTGTTTGCCACCCAGAAGCTACGTCACTACATGTTGAGTCATACTATACAACTGATCTCAAAGATTGATCCATTGAAATATATGCTCTCTTATATAGTACTCACCGAATGCTTGACAAAATGGGTTATGCTTCTCAGTGAGTTTGACATCCAGTATGTTGACAGAAAGGCCATCAAAGGCCAGGCTATTGCAGATCACTTGGCTGATGCACCCTTAGTTGTAGATCACCCACTCATCATGGAATTTCCAAACGAATATCTCTGTTTGATAGAAAAACAATCACTCTGGAAACTATATTTTGATGGCTCCTTTACATCTCATGGTTCTGGTGCTGGCATACTTTTAGTTACACCTCAAGGTGATTATATTCCTAAATCTTTCAAGCTACAATTCTAGTGTACCAATAACATTGCAGAATATGAGGCCCTTGTTGCGGGATTAAAAATTTCCATTGAATGGAATATCACAGAGCTTCAGGTCTATGGTGATTCTCAACTTATCATCAAACAAGATTTGGATGAATATCAAACCAAGGATGAAAAATTACTACCTTACAAAGACTTGGTTGACCAACTAAAGGAGCATTTCACTTAGATCCAGTTCATACAGATACCTAGACTCCAGGATAAGGTAGTTGATGCTATGGCTACTATTGGTTCACTCTTAGAAATACCACACGAAGCTACGCAGTATGAGTTCTTGGTTGAGCAGCTGCACGAACCCGCATATGAGAATGATGAATCAACACAGGTCTATATCTTGGTTGGTCCCCAATCTCCATGGTACCATTAAATTCATGCCTATTTACTAAATGGTATCATATCCCCTCACCTCAGATGAACCCAATGCCAAAACCTTATTCACAAAGCTTCTTGTTACACTATCATCGCCCAAACCCTATATCATCGTGGTTATCATGATACTCTCTCTTGATGTTTAGATCAAAATGAGGCTATGATGGCTCTCAAAGAGGTACACGCTAGACTTTGTGGTGCTCACATGAGCGGGATGGTGCTAGCAAAATGGATCCTTCAGGCTGGATATTATTGGCCTACTCTAGAACAAGATGCATGTGAATTTGTGAAATGATGTTTACCTTATCAACAACATGCTAATTTAATCTGGGCTCCTGCACAGGACTTACAACCCATTGCACCACCATGGCCTTTTTCATATTAGGGATTTGTTCTTGTTGGTCTTAGTGCGCCACTTTCTTCAGAAGGTCACAAGTGGATGATCACCGCCACTGATTATTTCCCTAAGTGGGTCGAAGCAGTTCCCCTTGTTACTACCATGGGAGTTCAAGTGTCCAAGTTTATATTTTATCATATCATATGTCACTTTGGCATCCCAGCTACCATTTTCATAGACCACAAAGGTAATTTTGAAAACCTAAATATGGAGGAATTGTGCACTTCCCTCTGCATCCACCACCACTTCTCGAACCCATATTTCCCACAAGGTAATGGTTAGGTTGAGGCAACGAATAAAACTCTCCTTAAAATCCTCAAGAAAGTTGTCAATGACTCTGACTGTGATTGGCATTTGCAAATTAATCCCGTCCTATGGGCATATCACACTTCATTCCGTACTGCCACTGGCACAACTCCATACTCCTTGGTCTATGGTGCTGAAGTAGTCCTGCCTATTGAGGTTGAACTCCCATCACTCCACATTTCTCTCCACAGACAGATATCTGATGAGGAATATAGAGTGGCTCGACTTACTCAACTTGATCTACTTGATGAAAGAAGGCAACAGGCCTATGACCATCTCATGGTCTATCAAAGTTACCTCAAGCATAATTTCAATAGGAAAGTTCATCCGTGTAGTTTTCAGGAAGGTGACATGGTCCTTAAAGAGAATATAAAGGTTCAAGCTAACAGAGAAAAGAAAGGCAAGTTTGAGCCCACCTGGCTTGGTCCTTATGTGGTCATGACATCTTTTGGCTCAGGAGCCTACCAGTTGTCTACCATTGAAGTTGAAGTCCTAAATGATCCCACCAACATTATTCACCTCAAGAAATTCTATGCCTAAAGACAAAATTTGCAAATCAAGGGAAGAAAAAAGGCATTAAATAAAGTGTCCAATGGTGAAAAATTGGCAATTCAAGCGCCTTGGATAGGTCCCTGGTGAAAACCTAGCAAATAGGCACCAGGTGTACTACAACTCTTCCATTATCTATTATCGACACACACCCCTTTATCGCCCCCCCCATATCCTATCACTCATCCCACCCAATTTTCCAAGGTGTTCCTTATCGTTATTCACCATACTTCACAAACATCATCCTCTAACACTTCGCACTATGTAACATCCCATCTCATTTATAGCATCTTGTCTACCATACTTGATGTACCCTGCCATTGTACTCTACTAGATCTATCCTATCATGTACCTTTTTATCCTTACCATATGTAGCATATAAAACCCATATAATGTGTGTCTCATCCCCCCTACACTAACCCTTGTCTCCCATATACCATACCTATGTGAATATAGCAATATTCGGAGCCCTGTACATAAATTGCACTTTACATAAACCCACCTCAGCAAAACCATGTATTATGACAACGCTATCTCCTCATCCTGAGCTTTCCCCCGTCATGCATATACCTACTACTGTGTTTTTCTATCTAGTCACAAGTTCCCCTGTCCTTAATTAGTCTCACTTGTACATCCTATCCAAGTCTTGTTACAACCCATTAGTAGCTCGTTAGTTGATCTCTTTGGCAAAAGGTTTCTTTTTCACTTTGCAGAGTCTTTTGTTGTTTTTTTGATTGGTTGATTATTTCCATGTATCTTTTGTTGTTTCCTCCTCAAGATCACCATGATCATTTCATATCATGGTGTGTTTTGATTGGCGCAACTAAGGAGGTTGGTTTAGATCACAATCTTTTGCTACTTGTGAGTCAGTTTGATATTATCCTTACATATTTCAAACATTTTTTCATCTTTCGATAAAACATGATGCACTTGGGTAATCTCATTTTCTTATGGATAATGCAGCATCGTTCCAACACTGATCTCTCCGAGACTCACGTGTGATGTTGGAGCAATCCTTGCATGCCTATTTGAGTCATCCCTATGGACTTTTGGGGAAGAGGCCTTGATGCTCTTAGTAACCTTGGCAGATCCCTAACAATCCTATGTCAACCAAAGTGTTTACACTACATAGTGGTACTTCCTCATGAAGTACCCCATGCTCAAGCTTTCTCCTCCTTGCCATCACCCCTCTCCCTTGAACTATCACCTTTTCCATCCTCAGAATCATTTGATTCAAAGCCTCGAAAATAAATTCTTATCTTATTCTCATCATGATGTGATCCCTATCATAAGTTACTATCCTAGCTCTAAAATTCTCTACTATCCTCCTGACTGCGAATTTGTTGGTCACTCTTTGACCAACATCATTCTCCTTAGAGTTAGTATCTCCTATGAACACTTTTTCATATCAAAGAATGCTATCATAAGTCAAAACATTGGTTATCTTATTCCACCATCATTGTTTGTCTCACATCTCTTACAATCTCGTATGTTGTATTATCATCGCTTGTATCCTTTATTACTCTCGCATGATTATCATATACTCCTAGGTGTATCTTTTAGTTTGTGTTCTTTTAGCATATGATAAATTCACTATTCTCTCTTAGGGTTCATTTTAGCATAGTCATTCAAAATTAGATTAGGGTTCATTTTAGCATAGTCATTAATCATTAGATTATCAATCATTTAGCATAGTTGTTCATCATTAGATTTTGATTCATTTTAGCATCATCATTCCCCATTAAATTATCAATCATTTAGCGTAGTTTCTCATCATTAGCTTGTGATTCATTTTAGCATTATAGTCCTTTATCATCAGGTTAGTTTCATTTTAGCATTAAGGTTCATCCTTAAGAGTTGTACTTCATTTTATGTATTTTCATCTTTTATTTTGTCAATTTATTTGTTTTAATCTTTGATCCATTTTTAGTTTGTGTTAACATATCCTAAGTGTAATGACATTATATTCATTTTTTCATATCATAAATTTGTTGATTATCCTTTAGTTGGTGATTCATTTTACATTTGTCACTTATTTTATAGTTTGTATTTATCATCATACAACATCATATCAAATACTCTCCAAAGCGATCAATTTCTCGGGATCACATCACATCATCAACATCATATCAAAAACCTATCATACTATAGGAAATCTCATCATCATCACATCTGCAACATCATAAAGAAAATCATGTCATCAAGGATCACATCACATCTGTGATATCATAGATTAAAAACACATCATACACTATCATAGCTAAAATAAAATCACAATCACTTTGTATCTTGTACACAATGTCATCAAAAATCACATCCTACATCACAAACTATCAACACAGTCATAAAATCCTAGCATGTATCACATCCTACATCACCAATTGTCAGCAATATCAGCAAAACATCACTATCTATCTAACGTGTATCAAACCACTATATGTAACATCACTAATCCGTAAACACATATAACACTAGAATCATCATATCTATATATCAATGAAAGAATGAAAGAATAAAAGTCCATCAGTGTACAAATGTCCATATAGTACAAATGGGTCTGAGCCTGCACAAAACCTCCATGTGTCTCACAAAAATTGATATATGCATGATACTCGGTATCCCAAGAAAGATGCCTGGTCATCGATGGTTAGCCCATCATCCCTGCATCCTTAGTCTCCTCCTGTGCCCCTCTCCTAACCCCTGGTGGTGGTGGTGGTGGAGGTGGTGGCCCCATCAGTCCTCCCCCTATCCCAGAGCTCTTTACCTCCTCTCCCATCCCATGCCGCTGGCTCGGCCCTACGCTCTGACTATGCCCTGTGCATCGGGACCTACCTGCACTCTCTCCCCCACTGCTCCATCCACTCTCCCCTCCTCCCTACATCCCTGTGTGGGTACTTGCTATGCTTGACTGAGTCAGCTGCCTGTAATGCTCAATCTGTGATGCCGACACTGCAGCATGGTACCTCCCCCTGTTGAGATAATGGATGTTGCACACATTGCATAATATTGTTATTTTATTATTTTATTTTATTATGTAATGTTGCACCTAGATGGACGTGCAACATGTAAAGATTCTCATGGAATATTCTTGATGAGTTGTATTGTAACACTGTGAAAATATTTTATGTAATTATTTAATATTGGGGAAAAGAATTAAATGCCCAATATTAAATGTGGGGTCAGTGGGTTAGGTAGCACATGGTTTTAGCACATGGTTTATGTAATACCACTTATTGGTTTTGTGGGACTTGCTACTATATAAGCAGCCACAAGGGTAGTTGTTGTAGCGAGAGTGAGAGTGACAAGGAGAAGACAAAAGGCAAGAGTCGAGCGGGACAAGGCTTGACAGGTTAGCCAAGAGAGCATTTGTGAAGGTTGAAAGCATGGCATGGGATGTGTGGATTCATGCTTGTTCACATAGTTTTCTCGGTTGTGGCTATGGTCATGAAGGCTTCCATGGTTGTATGGAAATGGTGTTTTTGCTAAATAATACATGGTGATGGATGCTTTTGGAGGCTGGGTTTTTCCCTCAATGAGATTTCCCAGGGTATATCTTGTGTCACATTTTGTGGGTATGTTGTCTATTCTCTTGCATGTGGATTTTAATTCCATTTTTATTTCAAATTTATTATGGGTTATGTGGAAATGGTTATATTCTTTGTTGCCAAGTTTCCTTACAAGTGGTATCAGAGCTATGGTTTTATTATTGTAACCCTAGATTGAATCCATGGGAATGCATGAGAGGATAAAAGAAAGGGAAAGATATATGAATGATTTATTGTAGGTCTAAGGGTTTTGGATTTTTTGTTATGATGGGATGTTAAAAGATTTGGGCATGTGAAATTGTTGGACAAAAAGATTTTTTCAGATGTTTCATTTAAATGAGGGTTTTAGGGGGGAGCATGCATAAATGATCTCCTAGGTAAAAATAGACCTCACCATTGGATCCAGGTCGACATTTCCATAAAATTTGATATATAATATGCCCTAGTTTGGCCATGTTCAGAGGAAATGAAAGAGTTTTTTGGTTTTAGCCCATGATGGCCGTCAAATTTAATCCCGTCAGAATTTTTGTCACTGAAAAAATAAAAAATGAAAAATCGTACTGAAAATGGTAAAAAGACTATCTTAGTAAAATAGCCATAACTTTCTCTCAGAATATCATATTTTAGAGTTCTTATAAGCGTTGGAAAGCTAATTCAGAGCACTACAAGATAGTGTAGGTTTGGTTCTATGATTTTGAAATTTTGTCAAGTTTTAAGAGCCCTAAAGTCACATGTTATTTAGTTTGAGCATGGATTAGGGCATAACTTGGACATACAAAGTCAAATTTTGGACTTCGAGTAGTCAACGGAAAGCTCTTGGAGAGCTCTACACATTGGTTTAGATTTGGTGTAGGTTTGACATGATTTATTTGGTGATATATTTTGACTATGGTAACATTGTGAGTTTATGGCATTGAAAGATTTAAGTTTTGATGTCATTGTATACTCAGTTCATTATTCAATTTGGTCTGATGATGATATGGTTATCAGTATTTGGTTAGGATATGTATGATGACCATTTGGATCTAAAAGTTGTGCAATGTTGTAAGTAGTCTATACTTACAGGTTGCATTTATAGCTTGGTTATGGGTTGTCTTTGCCCATTGGTCTTTCATTATTGATGCATATTTAGATTGGTGGCTTGGATTTGGGTTGTCTATGCCTTGAGTCACATGATTTGCTAATTTTATTCTTCATGTAGAAGGGATGATATGTTGTTACCAGGTACAGTCATGGTGGAGGATTGTGGTTGACTATTTTATGCTGACAGGTTGGACATATTGAGAGCCTAATGCTCAGTTCATGGATGTGATCATGGTGTCATGGATTTTGGCATGACATGATTGGTTATACAGGTACATCCTTCATGTTCATTAGTTTGGATTTTTTGATTCAGTTATGGTGGTATATCTTCTTGGTTGAGGATCATGGTTATTTGGTTTCTTTTGAAGAGCTCATGATGTGCACTTTGAGTTCTTTGATAGTTTGATGCACTTGTTATCTTCATGGTGTATGGAGATGGTTCTTCCTAGTATGTGGAGATGGTTTTCTTCATGGTGTGTGGAGATGGTTGCATCTTGAGGACTCACAGAGTTCTTGGCAAAGGTATGGTTTATGCTTTTATTTGGCATGTTATCCTTGGTATGAGGATGGTTTCTTTATTATGTCATGGTATACTCTTGATACACGTTTAGAGTTGTGACATATTATAGTATGTTCATGTGGAGCATGTTATCTCTTTGGTTGAGATGGTAAGATCATGTTGTCATGTTTATATTCCTGAGGCCATGGTTGGAACTTTGACATTGATCTTAGTTTAGTTTCTTGGTATTGAGTACACTAAACATAAGCTGGATACTTCATGATATTGCTATGTTGCATTTGGAGTTGGCATGGATTGATTGGTTACAGGTGCTCATGGATACTTAGAGACGGTGGTGACGCTGATTTCTCTTGGATTAGAGAAGTATTTGTTGGGACGGTTGATGTTTTCAGCAGGAAGTCTGAGGGGTAGTCACCTGATATGGACTTGAGAGGAGATTGTTCTTAGATGAGTCTTGGTTTGAGACTTGGGTATCTTGATGAGCATTCTCATTCCCCACTCTTGGTCTACTCGGCGGTTTGCTCCTGAAGAGGTATAGCCCATTGTTTCTCTCAATTGTATTATATTTATGCTTGTCTTTCATGGATATGGATCTTGAGCTATGGTACATGAGTTAGTTCTGGAGGGTTCATTTGAGAGATGGTTTAGCATTGGTTATCTCCATTTACATATGTTGTTATGTTGGTTGAGTTTGGGAGATGGTTTTATATTGGGCATATTCCTTGATTTAGGAATGGTTTATTGAGTTTGATCTTCTTGTGAGAGGCTTACATCCATGATTAGTTATATGGTACGGTTTGGGTGTTGTTGAGGCTTCTTGTTGGGGTTTTATGGAGGAGATCATACTTGCACAGTTTACATCTAGAGGTGTGTGTAGAAGGACATGATACAGGTTATGATTTGCACGGTTTCTCTAGTCTTGGTTATCTTCTTGGATGTTCAGTTTTGCCTACATTGGATTTGAGATTGGTTAGAGATTGTGATCACTAGTTTGTGCTCATGTATGTCATGTGAGAGATGACATGGTTATTTTCTTTCTCTTTCCTCTATTGGTTGTGGAGAATTTGGGAGTCTGTTGGAGACTTGTTATGAGAGTTGTTCTTGCAGGATATTGGTTTATGTATTGTGGATGTCCTTGATACTACATGGATTCACTTCTTTGAGATGTTGTGAGTGGATTGGTTATAGATTTGACATTATCTTTTGCAGTGGGAGCTTCTTGGTATATATGTGGCAGGTATTGCTCTTGAGGCTTGTGATTGCAGGTTGTAGATTGGATATGTCGATGATATGAGATTCACTTGTTATACCTTTGAGGTATGGATAGTTGGATGGGTTTGGCACTTGCTGTGGGTGCTATTTCAGCTATGGATATTTTGACTACTACGGATAGATGTGATTACCTATGGATCAGGTTTTTTGTGCTTGGAATTTTAGTTGGTACAGAATTTTATGATCTTCTAATGCGACAAGTTGGGTGGCTTTCTCTTTGGATGGCTTCTATGTATGTCCAGTGAGAGTGGCATAATAGGAGGTGAGATCATTCATGTTTGAGATCATGTTGGATACTTTGATTTTGTTGCAGGTACCAGGATGGAGCACTTTGTGTTTTTTGATCCATGATGGTGGATGTGCTAGGAGGGATTGTTCCCTTGTTCATTTATGTGGCTACGGATTGACCCTATGAAATGTATATAACAAGTGGGAGATTGTTGAGATAATGGGTGTTGCACACATTGCATAATATTGTTATTTTATTATTTTATTTTATTATGTAATATTGCACCTAGATGGACGTGCAACATGTAAAGATTCTCATGGAATATTCTTGATGAGTTGTATTGTAACATTGTGAAAATATTTTATGTAATTATTTAATATTGGAGAAAAGAATTAAATGCCCAATATTAAATGTGGGGTTAGTGGGTTAGGTAGCACATGGTTTATGTAATACCACTTAGTGGTTTTGTGGGACTTGCTACTATATAAGCAGCCACAAGGGTAGTTGTTGTAGCGAGAGTGAGATTGACAAGGAGAAGACAAAAGGCAAGAGTCGAGCGGGACAAGGCTTGATAGGTTAGCCAAGGGAGCATTTGTGAAGGTTGAAAGCATGGCATGGGATATGTGGATTCATGCTTGTTCACATAGTTTGCTTAGTTGTGGCTATGGCCATGAAGGCTTCCATGGTTGTATGGCAATGGTGTTTTTGCTGAATAATACATGGTGATGGATGCTTTTGGAGGCTGGGTTTTTCCCTCAATGAGGGTTTCCCAGGGTATATCTTGTGTCACATTTTGTGGGTATGTTGTCTATTCTCTTGCATGTGGATTTTAATTTTGTGTTTATTTCAAATTTATTATGGGTTATGTGGAAATGGTTATATTCTTTGTTGCCAAGTTTCCTTACACCCTCTATAGAACCCAACCCTCTCCCTCAACTCCTCCAATCCCCCTCCCACTGCCACCTATGCCCATAAGGTCGCCACCTCCACCACCAACCTGTCTCGCTCTTGCTGGAGGGCATCTAGTCTAGCTTGCACCCCCTGTTGCTCTGCAGTCACAACATCTGACTTCCCGTCCATCTGGCCCACCTCTGTTTGTAGCCTCCCCACCTCCACATCTGCCCTATCTGCCTACCCCTGGGCTATATCTCACTCCTTTCTAAACTAATCTCACTCTACTCAGAGCTGATCTCTCTCCTACTGAGTATCCTAGAGCAGCTGGCTCGTCACTGTGTGTGCCTACTCTAGTGAGGCATACCGACCTACCAACCCATCATCTCCTCCCCCAGCAGATGATCCTCTTGCCTCTCCCCCTGTCACCCTCTATAGCCCCTGTGCCCCCTCTCCTCCTCTCTCTGGCTAGGCTCCCCCCTCCTTCGCTCTTCTCTCCTTTGCTCTCCTCTCCTCCCCCACCGCCCTCCTCCTCTGATGGGTAGGCTCCTCCTGTGCAACTGCTGTTGCATGTTGCCGCAACCCCCTCATCACATATTTCCCTTGTCGAGCTGCTCGGGCTAGCTCCCCTACCACCATCACCGCCCTCGTACCTTGTGCTCCCCCCATTGGTCTCGATCATACGAAAGTATCTCGGTACTCCTATGTGGAGCTTGCATCTGTTGCCCCGCCGAACCAATCCCACTACTGTGGCTCCAGCTCTGGTCATGCCCTCAATAGCCCATCCCTCTGCAAAGATGGCCCGTACATTGACACTGGCTCATGGGTAACTCGCTGATACTAGTACGGATCTCCCACTACCACCTGCTACCACCCAAACTACCGCAGTGCCTTGTCCAGCCTGTACTGCTTTGCAATGTGCTCCCATCTCTCGAACATGAAGCACGAAGAAATGGTGTAGGGGAGCTGCTCTCCCTCCTCTACCCACTATCCTAGGCCCATGTATGGCCTCCACACCATTGCCACTATCTCATCAATGCGAACTCTCCAGTAGTCCACTGAATCTGTGTGGTGGTATGTCAAAGGCTCGGCCCAGCTATATGCCACTGGCTCCTCTGGCTACCTGTCTCTACGTCTGAATGGCTTGAGCACTGCAATATGCTCCAAGGCCCATACCTATAGTAGTATTAGAAACTCAATGCTCCTCCCCTATCGACCACCACCCTGGTACACTATCTGATGTAGGTCACAGTATAACTTGGCCGACATCAGAGAACCCCATGTAGCTAGGCGTCCTGCATCAACTATCTACATCACCACTAGAATCAAAGCCAACATCACACCTGTCCCACCTATATCTGAGGCAATATACCCCAAAACCAGCCCCAAAACATAGAAGTAGATCTGCCTCTTTGCTGTAACGTGATCCAGATGCTCATCCAATGCAAACTGTCCTCGTCAGATCCTGTACTCCACTCCCAGCCCCATCAGTCTCTGCACAGCCGCCTCTGCTATCATCTCTCTAGTCGCCATGATCGACATCCCCTACACTAGTAGTCTAAATATTCTGTGAACATCCTCTAGCGTCATTGTCATCTCTCTTGTCAGAAGGTGAAATGTCACTATCTCACTGTGCCATCTCTCGCACAGTGTTGTAACAATTGTCATATACATTTGAGTATGGGGCGACCTCACCAGGTGGCCTAGCCTGATCGCCTTGACCCATGCCCAGTCAACCAGCGTCAGCATCTCTCCTGTGGACAACACTCCTGCTTGTCCCTCCCATGACACAAGTGCATCCAATGACCACTGCACACAACCAAAACCAATCAAATTGTCAGTTTTCTATCTCCTTGCTTATCCTACCACCCTCCCCTCCCTCAGCCCCACCTTTTTCTCCCTTTCTTTTGCAAAACCAACATTCTTGCAAAAATTGCATTCTTGCACAGCCTATCCTCCCGCATTATAGCGGATGTATATTCCTGCGAGATTACGCTGCTGACTCTACTCTAAATCCCTTGACCTTTCCCCCGATCCTGCTAGCATGTTCCCATGATCTCTCTAGTTGGTGATCTCGCCGACCCTTGATCCCATGGGATTGCATTCTTAGACTATTCGCTTTTAACCCCCTTTCCCGTTGAGCCACACCCTTAACTCACGGGGATGCGTTCCTGCTACCTGAATCCCGTTCCTTGTCGCAGGGACACGATCCCACTGACTCTGTCGTGTTCTCACATGACATCCCATTCTGAGATCTCTTTCTCACAAAATGACTATTTAAACCCCTGCATCCTCCCACCCAACACCATGTTTTGCGGGATCGTGATCCCACTAATCCCGCTCGCGTTCTCGTTGGACCTGTGCTTGCGAGATTGCATTTTTGCTTTCATGGGAATGCAATAATAAATGCACAAGCCAAAAAGATAGAGAGGTTTTAGACCTTATCGATCGATCAGGCGTCCCTCATACTCATACTCGTCGCACTATGTCCGCTCGGTGCTTAGGTCACCCAATACCCACCATCGTAATCTCCACTGCAGAGCTCCTAATCAACAATATCTCCTCCTCAATCTGACTACAAATGAACCCTTCTAGCCCCCTCTTCGCCCTTTATAGCCCACCCTGGGGCCCTGCCTACCCCTCTTGGTCATTCCACCCTTCTAAAAACACATTTTTCTCCTACAAAGCCAACCCCAAATGCCTTTGTACACCTATACAAAATCTTGATTAAACTATCCCGCTGCATCCTTTAGCTCGATCTCCTATCCCCAAAGTGTTATCCCTCAGCTAAGGTACTCTCTGATGGATCCTTTTAGGATATAGCTTTCCTCTTGTCTAATCCTGGTCCGTTAGTACCTCATCCTACCCATCTCATTGGCAAACGATTCTCTTTTAAATTTTTGCTCTATTTTTGGCTTCTTCCCAAGTAGCTGATCTTGATCAAGATTGATCCATGCTTCTACATGCCATCTTATATGGTGCCTCTACTACCAGCTATGACTGTAGACTACTTAGGGCTGTATAGGAAGGGAAGCTTACAAGATGCAAATGCTTGGCCTTATGTGGTATATCCATAGCTTGTGAAGAAGAAGCTCCCACTACAAAGTGTGGAATACAGGTTAGTGAATGATGATTTCATATTTTCCATCATTATATTCATCCAAGGTGATTATTCCAAAAGGATGTTAGTAGAGGCTGTAGCAAGGATAACTAAAGTAAGAACCTACTATATCTAGTTCATGACATTCACCTATCTCCAAGTAGCTAGTACTCTTTTGTATCACAAGAATCTCCCAAGGTACCCTTCATACTAACTCATACTATTGGAGATAGATCGTAAACTCATTTCTACATATGACAGAGTGAGGAAACAACACAAGAAGACATGGGTTTAGCCAATCACCATTGGAGCATTCAATGTAAAGTAGAAGCAAGATATTGCTACCTTCAACTGAAAATGAGATCAATATCCCTTGGAAGATTATATGGATCCACACCCATATTTTGATAATATTGGGATGGTACAACATCTAGTAGGGAAGAAGTTCATACATGAGAAAACCCTAGAGGACCATTGGATGAATGTGATAGATGACTATGATGTTCACATTAGGGACTATTGTAGGTGTAGACACCTAAATTTGATTACACCGCTTTGGTAATCCTATTTAGCTATCTCTAAAGGCATCATTAATTAAATTTCTATTTAATTAATCCTTTGCCATCCCCTAGTTGATTAATTTAATTAATCATCTATAGTCCTAATTGATAAATCAAATAACCCACTATTTATCAATTAATCCTATTGTCCTATCTATTTCCAAATCCCAAATTTATTAAAATCACTTTAATAAATAAAAATCTCAAATCTAATAGCCCCTAAACTATCCTAAAATCCTCCATTTAGCCCAATCCACCCCATCCACTCATACTAACTAAGCTTAGCCAAAAACTCGCCCACCCTCATGAATGCCATCCACTTGCACATCTCTAACATCCTTAATCTAATCCTAACCCAAGCCTAATCTCCCCCCCCCCCAACCTTGTCAAATTCCCTAAGTGAGCTTAAGACTTTCCTAAGCCAAACCAAAGTCTCCTCCCTCAAAATATCCCAACCATAAAACTTTATCCCAACCACAAAGCTTTCAATGCTCTTACATGCCCTTAAAAGCTCTTACAAGCCATTATGAGGGCCATTCAAAGTCTTAAGCCTCCCTTGTTGACTCATCCTTTCCCTTTCCTCCATCCACTCACCCTGTGACGTGTGTCACTCCCTGATTAGTGCTAAACAAGCACAATCCATGTGCTCCCCTTTGAGTGCATCTTAGCTCTCCTTAAGCTTTCATCTCTCCTTGCATCTTAGCCTTCCATCCCTCAAGCCCTTGGCCTATAATTTGAACCTCCTCCCTTCACAAAATCAATCCATCCTCCATGCAAAGTTATAATGCTATTTTGAGAGCTCATAAACTACCAAAATACCATTATAATTGCAAAATCACTCCAAGAATCCATTATTGAAACCTTGCCTCACTCACTCCATCCATCCATCTAAGCTTGAGGTATACTTGTGAGCATACATACCTTAAATCAGGGACATATTTATTGCATCATTGTGTTATACCATTTGGAGCTTACCATTCTTGGTTTGCCTCCATTTGTGGTGATAACAAATCAGTCCTATCTTAAGTGCTTACTCATTTTAGTATTGTTAAAGCTTTCATTTAATAGTTAGTTTTCATTTTACACTACTAATCTAGGTGATATAGTAGGATGAGTCTACATTTGGCTAAAAAAGGTTCTCGATATGGAGATACTTGTGAAGGCTTGGGAAAAGGAAGCCTCTAAGATAATGGATCCATTGTACAAAAGGGATTAAATTTATGATAGGTCCATTATTTCTAAAATAGGGTACAAGGAGAATGATGACATGGATAATCAGGATAGACATGTAGTTGAGCTTACAAGTAAATGGATTAGGAAACCCTTTGGGATGGCTCTAATTCCCTAGGTCATACCTCTCCAGGATAAAGTTGGGCTTGATAAAGGAAAAGGAACCAAGGTCACAATACCAATCTACCTTGCTAAATGACTAGTGAGGCCAAAAATGGTACATCAACATGAGTTGGAGATTGAGTATTGCAAGACTACAAAAGGCAAGGAAAAGAGGAAAAGGGCAACCCCTATGGTAAGAAAACAACTAACAGAAGCCCAACAAGCCAAGCCAAAATAAGAGCCAGAGAAATTTGAGCTAGAGTAACAACATGAGGCTATTTTAGAAGTACCGAAAGAGAAAGGGGTCCCACCACCAAGAACCTTAGAGGAAGAAGCCTCCCCATCAATGCCAAAGAGAGCCCAAAAGAAACAATGATGGTAGGGGTCAAAAGGAGGAAATTGAAGAAGAAGAGTACTCCCTCACTATAGGCTCCAAAAATCATTCTTGAAGAAGAGGATGAGGAAGAAGTGGAACATATTGAATTTTTCCCATTAAATAAAAGAACTTTCTTGGCTAAGGCAATGGACAAGGAGAGAAGAAAAATCTTAACTCAAACACCTCCATCTACCCATAGGGAATCCATCCAAGTTGAAACATTAGAACACAAACAAAAAAAGTCAATGAAGTATCTAAATAAGGGAAAATAGAAGAAGAAACTCAACATGTTCCCCTAGATACAGAGGCCAAATCTGTAGCCCAACATACCATAGAAATTCCCTTTGAAGAACTCCTTCAACTTGAGAAGACTCAATAGAGGAGTAATAAGGGAAATGAGTCTTCTTCAAAACCAACTTCTTCATCCAAATACATGTTTCCAATGGGGACTACACCATCATGGATAAAGAAGGATGCCATGTTTTGACAAAACAAGAAAATAAAAATATCAAAAGAAGAGGGAATGATTGAGTTGATAAAAGTGAGCAGGAAGCCTAAGCCACCTAAGGGTGATGCTAGAACACTTGACTTTCGCATGAAGAATCAAGATTAGTATCTTCTAGCATATATTGCCTTTCCTCCTCCTCATTCCAACACTAAAGAATTAACTCCTAAGGATTATCAAATGAAGAAGGTGATATTAGGAAAGCCCATAGTGGATATGAAGAATGTGTTGATCACTACAGCCTTAAGAAAATGTTCAAAAAATTGGATCAGGATGACTCAAAGCTACTAATACTATGGAAGCATAATGAGATGTTAAGAGGCTACCTAAATGAAGTTGTGGGACCTATAGACCTAGGTAATCTTGGGATCACTCTTGGAGATGCACTTGAAAGGAAGTAGATAGGGTTGCCAATGGATTCATTTTTTGATGCACATCAGCAATGACATCATAGTTTAGAGGAGAAGGGGATGAAAATAATACAAGGCAATTTGAACCTATTGCACAATATCCAATCTAATGATGAAAAGTTGGTTTCCATTATAAAACAAGATTTTGCATTGATGGATGAAGTCAGATTTATAAAGGGGCAAAGGTACCAAATATTGATGGAGATATAATTAGCAAAGGAGTTGGATAAGCTAGATGATTGGATAGAGAAAAATCCTTGGGGAAAAAGGTTATGGAGATATTAGATGAAGGAATCCAATAGATAAAGGATAAAGCTCAAGAGCAATATTTGGAAGTGGAAAAGTACTATTATGATGCTAGCCTTGAGATTTTTTAAGATGAGTTAAAGGCCAAGCTTTCCCTAGTGCAATAAATATTGTAACAATTTAGAGACACATTTGAAAATGCTTTGTTAGAAGATGATGTATGATAAGAATTCAAAATGGAAGAGGCATTGTTGGAACTAGACACCAAGCTTGAGGATTTTGCAGATACAAGGATAGAAGTAAGTAACTACCCAAAAATAGTTAAGACCAAGTATGATTCATTAGATTTACCAAAGGCTAGTGAAGTTGCAGAGATAATAGAGACATTCATGAGAAAACATCCAAATATCATTTTTTTATAAAGGGGAAGAAAAATCTAATGCTAGAAATTCAGTTTTGATACATAGATGATTTTTTGGATTTTTGGAACTTGTCACCAAGGTGTGTAGGTGCACTTTTCTCAAAGGTATGCTAAATATTTTTAAAAAGAAGTAATGTATTGACAGTTAACTATCAATTTCTATTTTAGAGCATTCCATACATTGAAAATATATTTTAATGATAGTTAAACTCCTAGAAATACCTAGAGAAGTTCAGGCTTCCATTTTTAGAGCTCCCAGAAAGCTCCAGATCCTCTCACCGCTTCTATCTTCTTATCTTCTTATTATTTTATTCTTTTAAGTCATGTAGAGGCTCATGCACCCATTAATTGATATAAACAAGGGTGCAAACCTACTTAGCACCATTTAGAGAGTCATTTTGTATATACTTAGCTTTGTTTTATTAGTTTTTAACAGGAGTTTTCATTTGAAGAGACCTCACTCCTAACAAAAAGGGAGGAGATGATTTATTTTAAATACATGGGTATAATATGTACTCTAGGTCATTATTTTGATGCAATAATGTATGCTATTAGTGCTCTTATTCTAAGTTCAGTTATTCTTGTGAGAGTGTTATTTTTGTGAATGCTTGTTCATGAATAATAATGGAGCTAATTATTTTATTGTGTTGTTATGATTGTGCAATCTTTTAGTTCTGGTGTTTTCCTTGTGTTAAAATTTTTTTCTATTGTGACAAATTGGAGAAAGGATCATCTTTGTTCTTGCATAAAATTTTGTCTCGTGTAAGCATACTTTTCGTAGCCTCACAATTTGATGAAATGTGTAACATCTTTCAATTATTATTAATGTTACCATCAATGATTGCATTAGTGAAGTTGAGGAAGCATTGTTCCTAATTTCATTGGTTTCCTACCAAGATCCTTTTGATAATTTAATTCGCAAACGAGTTGTTACTTTGGCTTATGTCCATGAGAAATTATCCTTCTAGTTATTTTCTTAAAATCTCTTGTTACTCTATCTTTGTTATTTTATTGTCAAACACTTAGTTAAAATAGGAATTCATATAATTTCATTGATAAAATTGCATTCATCATAAAACATAAAATACAAAAATATATCTCTTTGTGGTTATATTTCAGCAATAAGTGTGTAGATTGGTTGGAACCAGCAAAGGCCCCGCATGAACATACAAATTTATCTTCAATTGATTTATGAAATAGGTTGAGAAAACACAATCTTGATGTAGTGTAAGGTAGGAGAATCCCAAAAGGATATGTCGTATCCCTCAAAAAATAACCACATAGTGGAATATAAACATTAACACATAAATTTAGATCCAAAATAGTGCCAACTCTCATAATAAAATCATAAGATTTACATCCAACATGCCCAACTGTAAGGACTTTTGGGTTATGGCCATATACAAAGAAACTAATAGTTCTACTAGATCCCTCAAGATCCAACTCAGATCCTAGCTGTAGACACCTAAAAACCTTTAGAAAATAAAGTATTTTTGTTTTCTGAAAAAGTCCTGATGACATCATCATTAATTAATTAACTAATTAATTTTTATGCCATTAAATCCCTTTATCTTAATTAAAAATATTTAATTAAGGAATCCCTCCCAAAAATGTTTAAATCTTATTTAAACATTATTTCCTTATTTATTAATTATTTAATTAATAAATTGACCAAAAATCCTAAAATAAATAAAAAATTTATTTTTTGCCCAAAACTTGGCCAATTTCCTTATGACCAATAACCTCTTCCAAAATCTTCTAATCCTTCTTTAATTTCGATTAAAGGCTAATCTCATCATTTCCTACCCCTAACCCCAACTCAAAATATTTAATTTAAAATTAAATATTAATCCTCATGTTTATTAAAAAAGTTTTAATAAATATCTCCTCAACCCAAACCCTTGAAATAAATAAAACTTTATTTATTTCCTAAAAATCTAATTTATCCTCATCCTAAGAAGTTCTAGACTCTTCTAGAAAGTCTTCATCCTCATCCTAGGAAATTCTAGACTATTCTAGAAAGTCTTTATCCTCATCTAAAATCTAGACTCTTCTAGAAGATGTCTTTAAACCTAATCCTAATCCCCTCCTAACCTTGTCACATTCCCTAAACATGAGTTAAAACTTCCTAACCCAAGCCAAAGTTAACAAATATCTCCTCCTTCACCCACCCTCATTAAATGCCATCCACTTGCCTATCCCTAAGCTAATCCTAAACCATCCTAATCCATCCTCTAATCATTTGCACAAGCCTAAACAAGCTTAAAACTTTCCTAATCAAGTCCAAGTCAAAATTGCTCTCATCACCCTCAAAATATCTCAACCATAAAACTTTATGAAGTCCACTAGGTCATAAATGACTCTTACAAGCCTTTTTATTGCTCTTACAAGTCATTATGAGGGTCTTTATGAAGATTTTATCCCTTGAGCCTCCTTTGTTGACTCATCCTTCCCCTTTCCTCCATCCTCTCACCATGTGACATGTGTCACTCCTTGATTGGCTATAAGGAAGCACAATCCATGTGCTCTCCTCTCATGCAATCTGAGCCCTCCATAAGCTTTTTCCCATCCTTGCATCTTAGCCCTCAAACTCTCAAGCCTCTTGCCTATAAATTGGATCCTTACCCTTTGCAAAATAACACAATCCATGAAGTAAAGTTATAATGCTATTTTGAGATCCAAATCCATACTAAAGCCATCTATCCACACAAAAAATCCACAATCATCCATTGAAGCCTTTGGAAGCATATTGAGCATACATCCTATCCATTTAGATAAAGCTACTCAACAAGAGAGCTTCTTATTGAGAGAGTCCATTAATGGCTCATATTCTCAATTGAGAGCTCATCTTAGTCTATCTTGAAGTTTATGAATTTTGTTTAGTTTGTAGAAGCTTTATTTAAATTTGGTTTCTATTAGCATACTAACATTGCTCATATACATTTTGGCACGTCCGGTGGGACACCGCATGGGTCATCTTCATTAGCTTTTTTAGTCAAGTTTTGTATGTCATTTGCTGATTTTGGCTAATTTTGCTTGTTTTTGTGATTGTTAGGATTGTATAAATTGGTTTTGTAGGTCCACATGAGCATGAAGAAGACAAAGGAACTCATAGTCTATCTCATAGTATTTGCAGATTTTTCAAGCTTATAGGTGGACAAAGCACTTGGAATTCTTCTTCCTCTTCTTGTCTATATTCTTCTTATTCCATCTACTTCTTCTTCTTCTTCTTGTGGGAGATCTTGGCCATTTTTTTTTTTTAAGGAAGCAAAATCATACACACTTCTTTTTAGTGCTTAAAATGAACCCCCAAATCATACTTAAATCCATTAAAAAATTAAAAATTTGCAAAAAAGAAAAAATCTTTTAACAAGTGAAACTAAACCAATCCAATCATTTGCATCCTTGTAACATCAAGGTTTTAGATGCATTCATGCAAAGTTAGGAACACTTCATTTTTGGGAATTTAAAAAGAACTTCAAGTTTCCATTTCAAAAGGTTCAAAATCAACACTAAGTGCACACTAAAATCTAAATCAAACTCAAAGCATCAATCAAGGATAAAATGAACCTCATTTGCAAATATTTTAAAGTTCTTTTAAAAATCTCATGAAAACTAAGAGTCCTAAATGGTTGCCAAAAATTGTCCTAAAAGCTTTGTTATTTGTTCCAAACAAATGTCTTGTTGCAAAATCTTGAATGTTTCTTAGGTTTTTCATGCATCAAAACAATCTAGGAATATCATTTTTGGGCTTAAAACATGCAAATTAGAACACAAAATCTCGAATAAAAAGCAAAGTCCAAAGAGTCATTTTCATTTTTGAGTCCAAAAACAATCTTGAATGATCTAAGGTTAAAACAAAGCACTTCAAAGTTCTTAAAACAAACACACAAAATCTCAATCTTGAATGCTCAAAGGAAAAAAACTTGAATGTTTAATCACTTGTCTTTGAATGCATGTTGCTAAACACACTCTTGAATGCTATGGATTAAAATCAAATTTTCCTTTAATGCATGATTAAAATAACAAATCCAATCTTGAATTCCAAGGATCAATTAACCATTGCAATATCAAACACTTCATTTGGGCACTAAAATTGAACAACTATTGACGTGGAGGGCCTCCGGGCGCGCGCTTGGCAATCGAGTTTCACACATCTTTGTTTTGGGCTTAAAATAAACTCACACTCAATCTTGAATGCCTAAAAATCAATGAACATCACATGGTTTTGACACATTTTCAATGGCACTCGCATTTCTTATGTTGACGATCTCTCGACTTTCATTATGCTAATGACGCTGTCAAATTGGAATGAACATTGTATGCCATAATCACAAGTGTCTTCAATCATAGGTTACAAAATTTAAATCATCAATTGGAATGAACGCGTGTCTTTTAAAGCCCAAGATCACGTATGTGGTCTTGTTTTACACTTTTTAGGAGGCTTGCTTGGGGATTTCATCACCCCTTGGGACGACCTCAACTCTAGCGTTCCGGCGGAGTATAAAGATCGGGAGGTGAATCCAAAGACACCTCTCTTGGGATCAAAATTTTGTCACTCGGGCTAAGCCTCAAGGAACTTTATACCCTTGAGAAGTGAAAGAGGAGAAGTGGGTTACCACTCCTCTCGGCTGTGTGACATCTTTTTGGTTTCATCTACCGATTTGGGCCTCACGTACCTTGCGTATATCGAGGACTCCCTAGCTATAAAAAATTTCATCCTTGTAGAAAGCTTCTTAGGATGTTGGTGTTTTTGACATGCTTGCTCCAAAATTTTGTCTGCTTGTTCGTTCATAGCTTTTGAATGAATGTTTTCCAACTTTGGTCAAAATCCCAAAAAAGCAGAAATCTCCCAGCTCAAGGCATACTTAGCATAGTCACTGCCTCATCAGAAAATCATCCAAGCTCCCCCGCTGCAACCAAATCTATCTAGTTCCCTGCTTTAGAACAATCCCAAATCCAAAGTCTCTCCAAATCATCCCCCCCTAGCCAGCTAGGAACCCAATCCAAAATCACACCAAAGCCTTTAGAGAGTTGTTGTCATTCTGCTAGAATTTGCTATCCAATCAATCCGACCAATCCACCAGCCTCACCAAGGTTATCCCTTTGACAGAGCTTTGTCTAGGGTAATCTAGCTTTGTCACTTGTTATCCCTCATCACCTTGAGCTAAAGGTTGGGATCCACAAGTGTTCAATCTTGTGTCATGCCCATAGGATCATTAGTCTATCCTTAAGTTGACACAATCTCCACCAATCCAGCGCATAGGAAAGCAAAACTCTCACTTTTTGATAGCATTCCCTTGAAGTCTTCCATCCACAGGAAAGCCAAATATCTCCAACCAATCCTCCTTAGGTCTGTCATGAAACTTTGACTCTCCCTAGGAAATCTTTCATCAGCCAATCCAAAATTTGTGCTTAACCCAAATCCAACCATGAGCTTCCGTGTTCATCCATACGCAAGACCCCATCCCCATCAAACTCATCATCAAAGCATGAAGTACCAATCCTATCATGATGTGTTTGGTCACATTGTCCTTGCTCCCACCACCTCCTATTCCAATGATGATGAAAATCTTGTTGACTATGACGGGTATATTGAAAGCCTTAGAAACATTCCCCCAAGCATCCCCCAAAATCCAAGAGTTATTCCAAACTATCTAGTCATGCCATCTGATATTCCAACTTCCCCTCCATCACCCCATCAACCAAGCTTCCAATCTTCCACCCCCATCACACTAGCTATTCCTATCAATCCACCTCCACCTTTGACACACGAGTCTCCAAGGAATCTCCTAGAAGAAATACAAGAAAAGTCACCTCCAATAGTCGATAAGCCATGTCATCTAATCCAACCATGTGAAGTATTCAGTGATGAAGCTTCCCCATCTATAATATCACCTCCATCTCCCATAGCTATCATCCCCATACCATCCATCAAATTGCTTAAAATCCTTCCACTTCCCACAAGCATCAAAATCCCACCACCTATCAAATCCCTCCAAATCCTATCCACATCACCTCCAAGCATTTCCCAAATCTCTTGTAATGACCCTTATGCATCCATCTTCTACTCACCCATCTCCACTACTGAATCCCCCATCTATCCATCTGCTGCCTTTGAAGAATCCATCCCTTCACCTCCTATCGCACCATCCACTCCAAACCAATCCTATCAAGATCCTGCGCAAAAGCATGTTGACATCCCCCAAAGCATAAATGAAGATATCATCGTACCATGTCTTCCATCCATAGTGCAGTCACCATCTCCTCCATCTCCAAAACCTCAAGCCATATCTCCTCCACTACAAGATATCTTGTCATCCCACAAGCTACATCAAGATCTAATCCTTCCATCTCCCCCACTCCATGCTTCCATCTTACCACCTATCAAAGCTATTCCACCATCTATAATCTACCCTCTTGGTTCACTTACATTCATCCACGGTGGCCCTCTCTCAGCACAAGAATTAAGAACAATATCTCCCCATTGCAATACACCTAATAAATCACTTCTACCATTTTCTGCAAGCAAAAAGTTTCCTCAGCTTGTTCAAATGCTCAATCGATGGCATTATCAAGGTCAAGGTTTAGGACCACAAGAGAAAGGAATCAGAGAGCCTATTATTGCACAAAAAAATCTAGGATTTCATGGTCTTGGATATGTATCCAAAGGCTCACCATCTAAAGGTGTTGGTACACCACACCCCCAAACCAAGCCTATCTCCAAGCCCACCATGCCAGCCTCCCATCACTCCTTCAAGAAATCTTATGTCATCCCCCCTCCACCATCTTTGCAACCCAAAACAACCTACCATATCCCCCCTTCATCCGCTAAATCCATTTTGGGTCCCTATGTCCCAAAATCTACCATCCTCCATCCTCCTATCAGCCATCATAAAAATCCTATTCCATCCATTCATATGCAAGATCAACAAAGGAACATATCAGGGCACATGATCCATCATCATCCCCCTACATGCTCTTTCATATCCTCTCCATCTCACAAAGCTTCTCCTAACCATCTTCCCAAAGCTTACCACAGCAATGTGAATGCCAACTTCAAAATGCATAAAGCTAAAAATCCACATCCTAGGCAATCATATGTCTATTCTAATAGACATACTCCAAAAAGGAAAAATCCAATCAAAGAATGCAAAACAATGCAAAAGCCTATGAAAAGAAAATCCAAAACCATGTGGATCCCCAAGAAAAAAGTTGAAACCCAATGCATAATGGCATCCACCATTTCTAATCCCCCATCTAGTGACTCATGTCCCCCATCTCCTAACTCCATCTTGGGTGCCTATATCCCCAAGCACGCTTCCACAAATCCTCCATCACGCCCGCATCTACCATCTATCCCCCATATGCTCTTTTCACACCCGTTCCAACATGTGCCAATGTTGCTCTTGCAAGCATCCCCATCTCATGCTCCTTTCCAACATTTTCATCCTTCCATATCCTACCATCAATCCCATCTAATCCGATCTATTGCATAAATCACACATCCGGTGTACCAACAGCTAGCAACAAAATTGAACATTCCAACAGCCAGTGAAAAATCCCAAAAAAGCCAAAATAGCTGAAGAAAGCCAAAATCATTCCAGCTAAGTCCAAAGTCAAAAAGTCAAAAAAGAAAAGAAAAATAAAGTGTCCACTGGTGAAAACTTGGCAATTCAAGCGCCTTGGACAAGTACCATGATGAAAACTTGGCAAACAAGTGTCATGTGTAATCCCGCCATCCCTAGCTTAGCCTATCACCCTCATGCTTTTGGTCATCTCTTGACATCCAACTCCATCTTCCAATCTATCCACCTATCCTCCATCCTCCAGCTTCCATCTCACACCATCCACTAATCTTATGCAGCTTCAGCCAATCATCTCAGCTATCATCCTTCTCCCTAGCCCCTTCAATTTTTTCCATCCTAGCTTCAATCCTATCACATCCATCATAAGACCTCCTTCCACATGTTATCTTCTGATTGGGGGCACTATATTCCTTGGAGATCTTGTCTTTTCCATCATCCCTTTTCATTGGTATCTAGCTCTAGGCTATCCTCATGCAAACCCAATGTCATCTCTTTATATCCATCATAATCCTAGCTATCTACCATCCTATCCAGCCATCTCATCCTGCTCCTCTAGCTATCCTTGGTCACAAAATCTCTCATCATTATTGGATGCATCCTACCAAATCCATATCTTTTTCTATCACCCCACCCTTAGCTTTCGCATCTTGCACAACATCGAACCATCCCGCTACCCTATCATCCTGAGCTTTTGCCTGCTTGTAACTATCCTAGTCTGTTAGCTTGTACCATATCTTGATTAGCTCACTTGTAAATATCTTGTTTTGTCAGCTTGTACATCCTCTTTAGCTTAGTACCATTGCATCTATCCAGCGTTCATGTCAGTTCATCCTTGATCAGCATATTGCACCCATTGCACATCTTGGTTAGCTATTCCAATGCATCCTTTAGCTAGATTTCCTATCACCAAAGTGTTATCTTTCTTAGTTCAGCTTGCCAGACGCATCACTCATCCAAATCCACTAGCTTAGGTGCTCTCTGATAGGTCCTTGCAGGATATAGCTTTCCTCATGTCTGATCTTGGTCCGTTAGTACCTCATCCTACCCATCTCGTTGGCAAACAGTTCTCTTTTGGATTTTCACTTTCTTTTGATTTGGGATCTTCCCTTTTGGGTCTTGAAGTATCTTTTCCAAGCAATCTCCTTGTTCCCTCCTTAAGGTTGCCACGATCTTCCATATCATGGTATGCTGCGAATGGGGCAATTAGAGCATAAGGTCTTGATCAGGTCTTTCGTTTGTTTTTCTTTTTTGCTTGTGGGTTCTCCAATGTCGTTTCCATGCTGCTTCCTCTAGGATTCATGTGTGATGTTGGGGCAATCCTTGCATGTTTTTTTTGAGTTAGTTTGTCAATCCTTTGGACGGTTGGTGAAAAGGCCTTGATGTTCTTGGTAACCTTGGCAATTAACCAATAGTCCTATAGCAAATCTAGTGCTCAACTACATGGTGGTACTTCTCTTTGAAGTATCCCCCCCGCTCAAAAAGCTTCAATGGTTTTCCTTCATCTCCATTATCCCCCATCCATATCCAACATCTATCTCTCCTACCCCAGCTTATGCATCAGTATCTCTTTGAATCACTCCTCACCTTTAGCTTTAGGGATCCACAATCCTAGTCTTAGGGATCCACCAATCCAAATCAATCCACCAAGCCTCATCTTTCGAGATCCACAATCCTAGTCCTAGGGATCTCCAAAACCCATCTTTCGCCAATCTGACTCTTTGAAATCCTGTTGCATCAGCTTTTTAGTCCCCTCATCAATCTCCCCATCCTGGATTCCTTCTATAGTGCTCTACTCCTTCATCCTCTGCAATCCCTAAAGTCTTAAGCTTGCTTTCTCTTGTGCATCTGATTCTCCTTTATCATTCTCCCATAGTGAGAATTTGAGCTAATTCAACCCCTTCTCTTTGCCAATCTGAGTCTTCTTGCTCATCTCGAATTCTTGTACTTTTCAAGAAGTCATCGAGCCTCGCTTTCTCTCCCCACCGCCTTCTTGAGGGGGCATCTTGTAGTCCATTCTTTCCTCTTCTGCTCTAGCCTTGGGCATCTTATTTTCTTATCTTTGATGCCATGCCACTTGCGGCATCACATCAAAGAGGGGCAAAATGTAGACACCTAAAAACCTTTAGAAAATAAAGTATTTTTATTTTCTAAAAAAGTCCTGATGACATCATCATTAATTAATTAATTAATTAATTTTTATGCCATTAAATCCCTTTATCTTAATTAAAAATATTTAATTAAGGAATCCCTCCCAAAAATGTTTAAATCTTATTTAAACATTATTTCCTTATTTATTAATTATTTAATTAATAAATTGACCAAAAATCCTAAAATAAATTAAAAATTTATTTTTTGCCCAAAACTTGGCCAATTTCCTTATGACCAATAACCTCTTCCAAAATCTTCTAATCCTTCTTTAATTTCGATTAAAGGCTAATCTCATCATTTCCTACCCCTAACCCCAACTCAAAATATTTAATTTAAAATTAAATATTAATCCTCATGTTTATTAAAAAAGTTTTAATAAATATCTCCTCAACCCAAACCCTTGAAATAAATAAAACTTTATTTATTTCCTAAAAATCTAATTTATCCTCATCCTAAGAAGTTCTAGACTCTTCTAGAAAGTCTTCATCCTCATCCTAGGAAATTCTAGACTATTCTAGAAAGTCTTTATCCTCATCTAAAATCTAGAATCTTCTAGAAGATGTCTTTAAACCTAATCCTAATCCCCTCCTAACCTTGTCACATTCCCTAAACATGAGTTAAAACTTCCTAACCCAAGCCAAAGTTAACAAATATCTCCTCCTTCACCCACCCTCATTAAATGCCATCCACTTGCCTATCCCTAAGCTAATCCTAAACCATCCTAATCCATCCTCTAATCATTTGCACAAGCCTAAAAAAGCTTAAAACTTTCCTAATCAAGTCCAAGTCGAAATTGCTCTCATCACCCTCAAAATATCTCAACCATAAAACTTTATGAAGTCCACTAGGTCATAAATGACTCTTACAAGCCCTTTTATTGCTCTTACAAGTCATTATGAGGGTCTTTATGAAGATTTTATCCCTTGAGCCTCCTTTGTTGACTCATCCTTCCCCTTTCCTCCATCCTCTCACCATGTGACATGTGTCACTCCTTGATTGGCTATAAGGAAGCACAATCCATGTGCTCTCCTCTCATGCAATCTGAGCCCTCCATAAGCTTTTTCCCATCCTTGCATCTTAGCCCTCAAACTCTCAAGCCTCTTGCCTATAAATTGGATCCTTACCCTTTGCAAAATAACACAATCCATGAAGTAAAGTTATAATGCTATTTTGAGATCCAAATCCATACTAAAGCCATCTATCCATAACAAAAATCCACAATCATCCATTGAAGCCTTTGGAAGCATATTGAGCATACATCCTATCCATTTAGATAAAGCTACTCAACAAGAGAGCTTCTTATTGAGAGAGTCCATTAATGGCTCATATTCTCAATTGAGAGCTCATCTTAGTCTATCTTGAAGTTTATGAATTTTTTTTAGTTTGTAGAAGCTTTATTTAAATTTGGTTTCTATTAGCATACTAACATTGCTCATATACACTAGCTAGGCTAGATCTATAGCATAACAACAATCTGGTAGAAACCTCTAGTGAGATCTAATCTTGTGCTTGCAAGCCACCAAGCAACCTCCTTGTTTATAAATTGAAACCACTAGATATTCTAAAAATTATCTATCTCATATATTCCTCCACTAATGATTTGGAATCCTCCAATAATGATTTTCTACATCAACCCAAGCTCCTCATATAGCCAACTAAGCCACAATTTGGCTTGCCAAGCAATTAATTATATTAAAGGTCCAACCTTGGAAGGTTAAACCAAAACTATAGAAGATATGAGCCAAAATTGATCCTAAGTTATAAACATGACTCAAGAATATGTATCTAACTTCAAAAGATCTCATTTCATCATACAGAACTACACAAGATGAAAAACTCCATGTTTTATGCAAAATTGGCTAAAAATTGATACTAGAGGAAAATAGTGATATCTCCCAACTCTGGATGAATTAAGGCTTGTGCTCTTAGATGTAGGTATTATTTTATGTTGTATTTAAGAAATTAAGACCAAAAATGCTAATTGATTAAGGGCCAAAAGATACACAGTTTACAAATAACATGTAGAAAATAGAAAATACAACTCCAGTAGCAAGGTAAAATAATGCTAACTTCAACACGATCCATCCAATCCTTAAGAATTCATAGGAAAAGGTTCAAAAACATGTCTCAAACACATAACTAACCTCTCAAACTATAACTCCACAAACTTAATCATGAATCCTTTGCATACAAGATTGCTGACTTCCCAAGGATGCTTCCGCATTAGACACCCCCAAGTGAGAAGAAAAGATGTTCTTAATAGCCGAAAGAACATCTTTGAGGGTTCAAAACATAAACCCAAAATTTTTTCTTCACATACATGTCCTCTACTTCCAAAGAATTTTTTTCATGTAACCAACCAATCCTATAAGGACAAGGATGTCTCACCCTCTTCAAACCAAGTTTCTGAACCATCCCTTTAGCAACTAGGTTATCACTACTACCACCATCTACAATCACATTACAAATTTTATCACTAGAGTTACAATGAGTCCTAAAAAAATCCCTCCTTTGACAAGGTTCCATTGTCCTCTTTCCAAGAACCACTCTTCAAATAAATAAGTTATCCCCATCCAACTTAGGTTCATTCACCAAGTCTTTGACCTCTTGTACCGCAACACTTGTTCTATCACTAGCCTTAGGGAATTCATAAGCTCTATGTCCTTCTCCATGAAATCTATAGCAAGTACCCTTAAACCCATCTTTGTCTCTCTGCTTCCTCTTTTCAAAAGGTTTTGGTTCATCTACAATAATTTTCTTGTTCTTCATCAAGTGATCCTACTTCTCCTTCCCTCAAGGATTACCTTGATGTCTCCTCTTAAGATTCTCTTCTACTCTTAAACCATATTGATAAGCATCCTCAACAAAACCAATATTCGGCATACCAACCTCATCCTAAATATTAAATCTCAAACCATTAATATATCTATCCACCTTCTCCTTAGACAATTCTCTATGTCTAGACCGAGTGGTGAACTTGTAAAACTCCTTCGTATAATATTTCATAATCATATCCTTCTGCTTTAGATTCTACAACTTCTTAAACAACTCAATTTCATAATTAAAAATAATGAACTTAGCCTTCAACTTAGTCACCATCAACTTCCATCTAGTGATTTTCAATTCACCTTCTAATTCTCAATCTCACTACAATTCTTTCCACCAAAGAGAAACATTTCCTTTCAACTTATTCTATGACAACCTCACTCTAAGTGGATCTTCAATATCCTCAAACTCAAAGTAGTCTTCCAATTCACCAATCCAATCAATCAGTTCTTCAGGATTCAAAGTATCTAAAAAATTAGAAACCTCCATCTTATGCTTCAGCTTCAATTGAGCTCCAAATCTATCAAGATGACCAACCCTATTTCCCATAGGTCACTCCACATGATTTGTTTTGTCCTCACCACTTGGCCCAACAACCTCAAAGTCTTTAGCAACTTCCCCATAACCATCTTCAATACGTGCATGCCAAGCTACACCACCTATAACACTTACAATCTCAATGATCATATCACTCTTCATTAGATCCATCTTAGATAAAAAATTTGCTTTAATCTTTTTTGAGATCCTGGCTTCCACAACATCACAAAGATCTTCAATCATCTTAGGGTCCAATCCTCTTAGAGACATCTTCCAAGATCTTTTTAAACCCTCTACAATAATAAACTAGATGCAACCTTGGCTTTGATACCACCTAATGTATGAAAGGTAGGATAATCCCTAAAGGAGATGTCCTAGTCCCTGATAAATAACCACACAATAGAATATAAATAGTAACTCACAAATTTAGATCCAAAATAGTACCAACTCTCATTATAGAATCATAAGATTTACATCCAACATGTTTGGGTCTAGGGCCTTCTAGGTTGTAGCCATATATAAAGAAATTAATAGTTTTGCAAGATCCCTTAAGATCCAACTCAAATTATAGCAGCCTAGATTTATAACATAACAACAATCTGGTAGAAACCTCCAGCAAGATCTAAACTTGTGCTCACAAGCCACCAAGCAACCTCCTTATTTCTAAACTATAGCCACTAGCTCTTTTCCAAATTCACTATCTTAGATATTCCTCCATTAATGATGTGGAATCCTCTAATAATTATTTTCTACATCAGCATAAGCTCCTTATATATCCAACTAAGCCACAAGTTTGCTAGTCAAGTAATTAATTACATTAAAGGTCTAACCTTGGAAGAGTAAACCAAAACTATAGAAAAAAAAAAAAAAAAATTGATGATAAGTTATATTTAGGTCCACACATGACCCAATAATATGTCCCTAACTTAGAAAGATCTCATTTCATCATACAAAATTGTGCAAGATGAAAAACTACACATTTTACACAAAACTAGTTGAAAATTGATACCCAAGTAAAATGACAATATCTCCTAACTCTAGATGAATTACAACTTGCACTCTCAGATGTAGGTATTATTTTAGGTCTTATTTAAGCCCCTAATATCAAAATGGCTAATTTCTTAAGGATCAATGGCTATATGACACACAAATAACACACTAAAAATAGAAAATACAACTCCAACAACAAGGTAAAACAACTCTAACTTCAACATGATCCATCCCATCCTTAAGTGCTGATAGGAAAAGGTTCAAAAACATGTCTCAAAAACATACCTAACCTTGTAAACCATAACTCCATAAACTTAGTCATGAAGCCCCTACATATAGGATTGTTGACTTCCCTAGGATGCTTCTACATCACATTTTGAACCTTGAAGTTGGTCATTAATCAACTTTTCAAGAGAGATTTGAAAATATTTATTCTATTCAACATCATGAAAAATTAAAAATCAATAGAAGTGGTGCTAGAAGGAGGGCCTATAACCATTCTACCCAAAAACCCATGTTTTTGTTTAAAAATTCTGCAGTTTTCTGATGTTCAATTTTTTTACAAGTTTTCCATTGTCAAAAGGTACAAATCTACACTTTTTGAAGAGGTACACTTTTTAAAGGTCCACTTTGTTTAGATTAAATGCAAATTGTAAGATCCTAATCCACCATCTCAATTTCAACAAGCTTTAAGGGGTTCACCTGGTGGATACAATTTCTTAGAACTTGGTCATTTTCACAAGCCTCATAGTGATAAGGGGATACTGAGAATTCTACTACTTCCATTTCAAATTTCTTCATCTTCCTCAGTTCCACCTCCAAATTTATCTCCACCTATCATTCCACTTAATCCTCCACCAATGGGCTTCTTTTCTAACATAGTAGATTCAACAATCAATTTGAAAGGTCCACTTAATAACCTTCCCAAGAACCATGAGAAATTTTGCCCAAGGTTCATCCATGGAGAAACACGAACAACTGAAAATCACATAAATGTTTTTAAGGAGATATGCAATAAAAAAAATTCAATAAGAGAATTTGGTCCTTCATCTACTCTCATATACATTAGGAGAGGTTTCATTCAACTGGTACATGAATATGTCATTAGGATCTATCTAAAACTATGTAGCTTTTGAAGAGTTGTTCTTAGATTAATTCAAAACATTCATCAATTTGGTTGTGATACACCACTAGTTCATACCTATCAAGAGAGGTCCAACAGACACCATGTAACATTTCAATCACCACTTTCACATGGCATACCACAAGTTGGAAACACCCTACACTGTACTAGTTGAGGCTGTAATTCAGATTTATCTAAATGCTATGGACAAACTCATTGTTATCTTCCTATGGAGACTGCCTGCTATAGATATGATACATTGGTGAAAGTTTTTGAAGAAGCTGTCACTTTTACTAAATAAGCCAAACCTAACAGAGGAGGAATGATGGTTCCAACTCATGCTAGTACAATAGTACCAACATATCTGATTGGAGCACAAGTAATGCCTAGTCAATTCATTCCACTGACTCCAATTCTACTACAATAGGCACCACTTTTGCTAGCTCTAGCTATAACCTACTTAGGATATGAACCTCTAAAAGTTTCTTTCTTTGAGAAAAAAGAAGCAACATCCGCTAAGGCAAAAAATAACATCACAACCAAGTTAGATCAAATGAAGAAGACTGTGTCTCAGATAACTAATGAGTTGACCTGTCTAAGATTTTCGCAAGGGCAAAACAACAACTGCCAAAGAATGGATGCATGTCCTTACAACAATAATTTTAGTATAAATTAAAATGCAGGGAATAATTTCAATCCTCCATATCATAAAAATGGTTTCCAAAGACAAAATCAACAATAGAATACTTTTCCAAACAATGGAAGTATCCCCACAGATAATAATAGTAATGCTCAATTTGTGGACATCAATCAACTTGATAGTAGTCAAAACATACCCAATGATGGTGTCTCATATTTCAATGTAAATCAAGAAATAAACCAAAATTCACAATGCACTAATAATGAGTCGTATATGTAGTTCATGCTATGTTGTTAGAATCTTATGACTCTCTTTAGAATACTGAAACAATGGAACAAGTCAAAAAAAAATTGTCTTTCCCTTCAATTAGGAATCAATACCTTAACTAAAAAAAATGTTCACTTTTCAAAAATACAATTAAAATAATTACAACTTACAAAATCGAAGGGAAACCATGGCTAAAGGAATTCCTCTCGTATTACAACCCACACCTCCAAATCCAAGAGCAAATAACTTTTTAATGCGTACTAGTGCACCCTATGTTGGACAAAAAAATAAGAACCAAGGAAATATACCTACAATACCAAAGAATCCTACTTGGTCAACTAAAAAGTATAGTGTAGTTGAAGAGTTAAAAAGGACAAAGGCAAATATATCTATGTTTGATATGCTATAAAGCTACCCTCACCAAAGAGATGCACTGTTGAAAAATCTTAATCATACAAAAGAAAAACCTAATGCAGACCCTTAGAATACACCATCAAAATAGGTTAACACCTCTGAGGCTATGCCTACCATGTACAAAGACAAAGCCAAAGTGCCTCCTTTTTTACTCTATCTTAGATTTTTTGGAAGAAACCTTCATAATTATCTCATAGATTCAATAGCCTCTTGCAATGTCATGACACTTTCGATAGCTCAAAATTTGGGAGTCACCCTGTAGCCCACAAATTCAATAGTGTTTCAACATGAAAAAACACAAGTAAAGGTTATAGGGGTATTAAAATATTTTTGTATATAGTTAACTAAAGATCCCTCAAATTCAAGATATCATAAACATACATGTGGTGGAAATTCCATAAACATATGACTTATTATTGAGTAGAGAATGGACCCAGTGCCTAAGAGGATGGTTCTCAACTAATTTTACTCAACTATGTATACCTTGGAAGGGATTGAATAACTAGATCAAGATAGACATTGAACCAAAGCTAAAGATAATGATCACATAGTATAATGCTTTGAATGAAGTAGCATTCATTCAATTATACTTATGCTCTTGTAGGGTAATGGCTCTTGACATGACTTTAGTTAAAAAATTAGACAAATTGAATGCAAAATCACTTAACTGCACTGCATAGGAAGAGATCATGACTCAACTCATACATAGCCTTATTGGGAATTCATAATTCTTATGCAAAGAAGTAGACCCAAACATTTTTCTTCTTCCAAGATTTTGTAGCTTACACAAAGTAATTCATTCAAAATTTGAGTACTCACATTGTCAAGAAGTGATTTCTTAGGTATTAATCAGACAATGAATTTAAAAAATGGTCAACTCCTAAGTGAAATATCAAAAGAAAATTCAAGTCATACATGTGTATCTGAAAGCATGAATAATGAAGAAGACAAAAGGGAAGATCTAAATGCATCATACATTGACACCTCTTTAGATAGTGGAGCTTTGTCTTCCCCTCTACCAGGGATGATTAAAGGTTTAAGGAGAAGACTCCTCATGAAAGGTTAAGGCTAGACCTCGATAGTCATTCAATCTAAACCAAAAATCGATAAAATCATAGAGTTGGTTGGGAAAATTCAAGATGAATAAAAGAAATAGGTGATCCCCATATCAAAGGTAAACAATAGTAACTCACCAATTTAGGTGTACTAACAATGTTGCATAATATGAATCCTTTATCCATGGAATTCCCTTTACGTTAGAGAAGGGCTTCAAAGCTCTCATAGTTTAAGGAGACTCTCATTTGGTGATTAAATGAGTTAAATCAACTACTCTCGCAATGATAGAAGACTACTTTCTTACCGGAAAAGAGTTTGGGACTTGATGGGAGATTTTGAAGCCCTAAACATAAGGTCTATTCCAAGAAGGAAGAATATGGTATCTGATGCCCTTGCAATTTCAGCTAGTGCATTATAGCCTATTGAAAGAACAAAAATCAAAACATTTTTAGTTAAACTAGTGGTTGCTTTGTTTGTTTTGGATAATATTACTAACTTCCAAGTCTTCCAAGATGATCAACATATTATTGAGTTCATTATGTTCAATGTTTTGTTTAAAGGAAAAGAAATTGATGATACTCCTAATGATAAACTAGAGGATTATGAACTTGAAGGTGAAGACATGATCATATATTTTAAAACCAATACTACCCCCAGGGGGATGGTAGAGTTGGAGCATATTTTTGACTGGGACAAATCAACAAGTAGTAAGAGGACTATTTAAGAAAAGGGGATCGAAGAATATGATTCATATAATCTAGGCATGGAAGATAACATAAAGTTGGTGAGGATTAGAAAGAAATGTAATCCCCAAGAATGAGAAAATATGCTTCAATTACTCATAGAATACAAATATTTCATCACATAGAGTTAAAAATAACTCAAGACATATGATCCCAACATCATCACTCATGATATTCTGTTGAAGGCTAATGATAAGCCTTTTCATCAAAGGTAGAGACCAATGAAACCCATTATCGAGCCATTAATAATGAAAGAGGTACAAAAGTTTCTTGATGCTAAGATTATCTTTCTAACCCAAAATTCTACATGGGTTGCTAACTTGGTGCTAGTTAGGAAAAAGATTGGAGAGATTCACCTTTGTGTGGACTTTTACAATTTAAACCAAGCATCCGAGAAAGATAACTACCCTTTGCCCTCACTAGATGAAGTATTACAAATTATAAATGGGTCTAAGATGATGTCTTTTCTAGATGGATATTCAAGATATAACTAGGTGATGGTAGATGAGGAAGATAAATTAAAGACTCCATTCACAAAAAAATGGGGAGCATTTGCATATGGAAGGATGGCCTTTGGATTAATCAATGCAGGGGCTATGTTTCAAAGAGAAATGGATGAAGCATTTAAGGGGATGAAAAATAAATGCGTAGTTATCAATATGGGTGACCTAACTATATTTTCAAAATATTTAAGTACTCATATTGTTTATCTAAAATAATTTTTCAACTAATTTTAACCATAAGAAATGTTCATTCAGGGTTACCAAAGGAAAGCTTTTTGGTCACATTAGTTCTCAAGTTGGGATATCTATTGATCCTGAGAGGATAGAAGAAATTCTAAAGTTGTTACCTCCCCATAGTCATAAAGAGCTTAAATATTTCTTTAGGAAGATTAATTATGTATAAAAGTTCATTATTGGGTTTGTTGAGATAGTTCAGCCCCTCAATGACTTACTAAAGAAGGGAGTGAAAATTGAACGGGTTCTTGAAATCAAGAAATCTTTCAAAGATATTAAAGTATCTATCTCAATAGCTCTAGTACTTGTAAGTCTAGATTAAATTTTTCCTTTTAAAATCTATTCTTTTTCCTTAGAACATTCATGTGTAGGGATTGTTACAAAAAAGAAAGATAAAGAAGATGAGAGACCTATACCATTCATGAGTTTTCCACTAAAGAATTTTGAATTGAACTGTTCTAATCTTGAAAGGCAATTATTTTCCCTAATAAAGGTAGTCAATAAATTTTTTCATTACATGCTTAGAAGTAAGCTATATGCTATTGTGCTAGACCTTGTTGTCAAATCATTATTGATGCAGAATGAAATAGGTGAAAGAAGAGGTAAATGGATGGCTATATTACAAGAGTTTGATTTGGAAAATAAACTAATGAAACTAGTGAGAGGATAGGGGCAGACCAAAATGATAGCTCACAATGAGGTGAGAGATGAAAATGAAGAACAAATCATAGTGTCTCAAGTAGATATTGATGAAGGAATAATCAGAGATGGTTGGTATCAAGATATTCTATATTACCTCTTGTAGAATCGATACCCTCACTAGATTAATAGTTCCCAATATAGAGGAATCAAGATAAAATGTGAATCCTATTTGCTTCAAGATAGAAAACTCTATAAAAGGAACTATGAGGGAATGCATTCAAAATATTTGGGATGTGAAGAAGTAAGGGAAATAGTGAAACAATATCATGAAAAGTATGGTACTAGACATAGATTAGTAAAGTCTAAAACCCATTAGATTTTGAGATCTTTACTTCTAGCCTACAATTTTCAAAGACACATTTGAACACATACATTCTTGCCACACCTATCAAACAAACTCCAATAGAGAAAGGAAACCAACTATGCCATTATAACAAGTATTTGAGGTATGCCCTTTTGCCAAGTGAGGGTTGGATTTTATTGGACTAGTAAACCCACTATCATCAGTGAGACATATGTTCATTCTCATAGCTACTAATAATTTCACATGTTGAATTGAAGTTGAAACTTTCCAAAATTATACAACAAAAGTGGATACTTATTTCTTGGAAGAGCACATTGTGACTAGGTGTGGAATGACATTCATCCTAGTGTTTGATAATGAATCATCTTTTGCGTCTATTTTACTTACTCAATGGTTGTTAGATAATAAAGTTATAATCAAGTTTTAATCTAATTAATATCCCTAAGGGAATGGTGTGGCCAAGTCCACCAAAAAGAACTTTATTACGATGATAAATGCTTGCTCATGGAGAATCCAAAAGATTGACACACTTAATTGAAATACACATTATAAATATATAGAGTCAAGATAAAGAACACTTTGGTAACATCCCCATATCTACTCATCTATGGATAGGAACCAGTATTCCCAGTCAATCTCAAGATTCTAGTGTTAAAATTTATGAGAGGGTATGTTGAGGATGTTGACATGGTCTAGATCAGATTGATGAATCTCTTGGAATTGGATGAGAAGAGGAAAACAACTTTAGAACATGTAGCAAAATATCAAGCTATCATAAAATGCTGGTTAGATAAGTGAGCCACCATTAAATCTTTCAAAGTTTCAAACTATGTTCTTCTATGGGACAAGACAAAAGAAAAACTAGGAAGTCATACCAAGTTTCAATGCTTATGGATTGACCTTATCGAATTGTAGAGATTTTGGGAGAAAATGCTTTTAGGCCCAGTTCTTTACAAGGGGAATTGGTCCTATTTCAATTCAATGACCAATTTACTGAACATTATTTTGAAGCCTAGAATGGGGAAAAATAAAAATATGTGTTCACTTTTAGTCATGTGTTTGCTTTTAAAAGTAGAGAAACCTAGAGCCGAGGTGCAACCAAGATTCTTTTTTATGCATAATCAAGATCACTCCATTGGTTTCAACTTTAGGGAAGAGGTATTCCTTTGTCAAAGACTTCAAATGATTTTATTTCTTGTACCAACTGAAAAACAAGTGTTTCTTGTAGTTGTGCATGACTTCTAGTCTTAAAATTAGAATTGTAGATTGATAGCTCTCAAAACTTTACAAATTTAAAAGTTGTTTGTCTAGGTGATCTTTGAATCTAGGTTAATAGTAGCAAGGGATAATTGAAAACTTGCTGGTTCAGATAAAGGATCTCTTCAAAGAACTACTAAGATCACTATTTGGTGTGAGAGTTTCCTCAAAATTTCATTAAAAGAGGAATGCAAGAGTTATCAAAATTAACAATAGATATGCAAAGGAACACCAATGCCTTGGCCACACAATCTAAATGGTTAGGCTAGAAAAAGTTTTTAAAAAAAGCTCTTACATTTAAAGATTCCAGACGATTGCAAAAGGTAATAAAATATAGTGATATGTACTCCAAAATGGCTATCCTACTCTTTATAGCAAATGATGAAAATAATTCAAGGAAGAATCAAGTAAAAATCTACAAGCTCTATGAAGCAAGTTAAAGAAGATTACCAGAAACTCAGAAGGAAAGAAATGATAACTTTCCAAGGGCCCTCAGATCAAATTCTCTCATTTGGCTAGATAGTGATGGATAAAAAAGTTTACTAGGATGTCCAATGTTTGGATCAGTGAGCAAAACATTTTCTCCAAGTTGCTAGATAGTCATGATAAGATGAAAACTTGAGATTTCAACAAGAAATTGAAACACTAAGCACACACTAAGCCTGGAGATTCAACATTCTAAAGTTTTAGCTTCTAAAGGACTTGAAAGCTTCTTAAAAGATTTGAAATTCAGTTGTCACTTGACACATGTTAGAACAATGCTTATTGATTAAGAAATGCCTTTGTCATTTCTTCACTTTTGATTGGGCCTATTTGTTGTGTTCCCAAAACACACCCCATTTTAAGTCACAAAAGGGGACCCCCTAGTTTTAAAATCCTCTAAAAAGCACCTATTTTTATGCCTTAGTCATTCAAGACCCTCATTTGGGTCTAGGTCAAACCTTGGTTTCTGATCAGGCAGTAAGAAAAATCAAGTTTTTAACTCTTTAGTGCATAAAGTGCACATATGTGCACTTGCACACAAGTGCATGTTTGCTAAGTGCACACATAAACACTTCTCCTCTCCTTGAGGATGTACACCTATGCATGTATGCACCCTCAAAGGTGTGAACTTGAAGAAGTGCACACAAGGGCACACCCTCAGGCCTATATAATCCCCCTATCTCTCCTTCTCTTCATTATCTTCTAGCTCCCATTCCATGACCACACCTCCATACTCTTGAGTGCTTTGCAAGTCCACACCTCTACAAATGTAGACTCCATTATCTATAAGGTTCAAACCTTCAATAGGTGTGCATGTGCGTACCTAAAATACACCCACTTGCCTATATAAGCCTCTCATCTCCCCTTCTCTTCATTTTATTCCATCTCCCATTCCAAAATTGCACCTCCACACCCTTGAGAGCTCTATACGTCCACACATTTGCCACTCCACACTCTTTCCTTTTGAAGGTAGAAACCTTCAATAAGTGCACATTTTCACATCTAAAAGGAAAACACCCTCTTAACAAGAATAAAGTTTGACTTAAGAACATTCACAATTGCATACATTTCCTTATAGAGAAAAAATACAAGCACACTAGTGCACTTGCATAAGTGCACTAGGTGCACTAGTGTGTAAAACAAACATGTTAGGGGTATTGGTTAGTTTTTTTCTAGTTTAGTTAGTTTTTTCTTAATGTTTTGTCAGTCTGGGCACTAGATGAGTCTCATTTTAGTCTTCTGACATTGCTATATTAATGTTTTTCTCTTTTTGTGCAGATAAAATGACATCATCATCATCCTCTATGGTGGAAAAAAAATGGCACCTAAACCTATAGCATTGAAATACCAAGGAGCTCCTAAAAAGTCCAAATTCTAGGACAAACACATAGAAATATGGGATATACAACACAACCATATTGACTAGAACAATTTCTTAACACTCTGCAACAAACTGAAGGAGAGATCAGCAATGGTGTTAGCCTTGATCTAGAATGGGTTGGTGAATGCCACTTCACATCCTACATCTATCCAATCCTTTAAAATAATCATGACACTGGATCAACACTATGTGTTAGATGAGAAGGTTGTAAAGAGTGTCATGGGAGAGAGAGTCCTCAACCTCAAACTATGGAACATAGAGAAGTTCTTCCATCTGCCAAGGGTAGAGGAATACCTCCAAATATCCTATGAAAGGGCTGATAGATGGTATAGGGAAAATGATAAGGATGCCAAGGAATTGGTTCAATCCACATTCTTGATTGACAAGACACCCCTGGGCCAGAGAGTAGGAAAGTTGGACATGACCTGAGGGTACATGAAAGATGATACTAGGTATTCAGTTGTTCTCCTTAGTAGATCTATGGGCCTTCCCATGGTAGGACACTTAGAGACATGGATGGTGCACTTCATTGAGACCATTAGGACTGCTAAGATGCATATTGATTAGGTCACCACACTAAGTGAAAACTTGGAGAAGTAGTTGATCTCAGTCAAGAATGATCCATGCTTCTACATGACATCTTCTATGATGTATCTAATAGTATCTTGAACCAAATATTACCGAGGGTTGTACATGAAGGGAAGTGTGCAAGATGAAAATGCTTGGTCCTATGTGGTATATCCACAAATTTTGAAGAAGAAGCTCCAACTGCAAATTGTGGAATATAGGGTAGTGAATGATGGTTTCATATTCACCATCATCAGATTCATCAAAGGTGATTATGCCAAAAGGATGTCAATCAAGGTAGACATAAGGATAAATGAAGTAGGAGCCTACTACATATAATTCAAGACATTCACCTATCTTTGGATAGCTGGTACTCTTTTGTGTCCCAAGAAGCTCCTAAGGTACCCTTCAGATTGACTCATACTATTAGAAATAGCTCACCAATTTACATCAGCATATGACAGAGTAAGAAAACAACATAGGAAGACATGGGTTTGGTTAATCACCATTGGAGCATTGGAGCTAAAGAAAACGCAAGATATTTCTACCTTTGACTTGAAATGGGATCAATATCCCTTGGAATATTATCAAACTCCATGTCTATATTTTGATAATAATGGGATGGTGCAATATCTATTGCAGAAGAAGTTTGTACATGAGGAAACCTTAGAAGGCTACTAGAAACATTAGGGACTATTGTAGGATGACTCTGCATCTAGCATAAAATGTGCTCAATATGGAGATACCCTTGAAGGTCTAGGATAAGGATGCCCCTGAGATAATAGATCCCTTGTACAATAGGGATAATTTTTTGATAGGCCCATTATGAATGCTGAAATAGGGCATAAGGAGAATAATGACATGGATCATTGGGGTAGACATGTTGTGTAGCTTACAAAGGAATGGATTAGGAAACGATTTCAGATGGGTCCATTTCCTTAGGCCATATGTCTCTAGGCTATAGCTACACCTAAGAAAGGAAAAAGAACCAAGGTCACAACACTGACCTACCCCACAAAATCACCTATGAGGCTAGAAATGGTACATCAGCATGAGTGGGAGGTTGATTATTTCAAGATTGAAAAAGGCAAGGGCAAGAGGAAAAGGGAAGCCCCTAGGGAAAGAAAAAAGTGGCATAATCCTAGCAAGTTGATCCAAAACAAGAGCCAAAGAAAGTTGAGCTAGAGAAACAACTGGAGCAACAATAGGAGCCTATTTCCAAAGCATCAAAAGAGAAAAGGGTCCCACCACCAAGAACCTTAGAGGAAGAAGCCTCCTTGTCAGTGTTAAAGAGAGCCCAAACATAAACAACAATGGTAGGGGTCAAAAGGAGGGAATTGAAGAATAAGAGTACTCCCTCACCACATGTTCCAAAAACCACTCTTGAAGAAGATGATGAGGAAGAAGGGGAAAAAATTGAATCACCATAGGACATGAAAGTAATGGATAAAGGGTCATTGGTTCCACCTCTTTTGACAACCTAGGTAAAAGAAAAAAGTCAAGATACTAAGGGAGGAGAGTATGTATAGTTACACACTGATGAAGTATTCTGAAGAAGGAAAGATAGAAGAAGAAGCTCAAAAAGTTCCCTCAAATACAGAGGCCACATCCTTATCCCAACATGGCACATAAAATCCCTTTGAAGAACTCCCTCAATATGAGAAGACTTTGGAGAGGAGTAATACATGAAAGGAGCTTGCTTTGTAACCAAATTCTTTAGCCAAATACATGTATCCAATGAGGACTACACTATCATGGTTGAAGAAGGAGGTCATGTTTTGGAAAAAGAAGTAAATGGAACTATCAAAATAAGAGGGAATGATAGATTTGATAAAAGTGATAAAGAAGCTTGAGCCACTTAAGGGTGATTCTAGAACACCTATCTTCATCATGGAGAATCAAGATCAAGGTCTTCTAGCACATATCACCATTGCTTCTCGTCACTCCAACACCAAAGATTTGATTCCTAAGGATCACCAAATGAAGGAGGTGATAATGGGAAAGCCCACAGTGGATACGACAAAAGTGTTGATCACTATAGGCCTCATGGAAGTGTTCAAACACTTTTATCAAGATGATTTAGAGATGTTAATATTATGAAAGTAGAGTGAGTTGTTAAGAGGCTACCTGAATGAAGTGTTGGGACCTATAGACATGGATAATCTTGAGAAGCTCTTGGAGTTGAACTTAAAATGAAGAAGATAGGATCACAGATGGATTCATTTTTGGATGCATGTCAGCAATGGTGTCACAATTTTAAGGAGAAGGGAGCGCAAAAAATACAAGATAGTTTAAAACCTATTGAATAACATCCAATCTAATGCTGAAAAGTTGATTTCTATTATAAACAAATATTTTGGATGGATGGATGAAATCAATACTTGGGCTAATGATATGCAAGCACTTAGATCTATAAAGGGGTAAATTTATTGAATTCTTATGGATATATACTCAATAGAGGAACTAGGTAAGCTAGATGATTGGATTAAGAAAATATCCTTGATGAATAAGGTTATGGAGGGATTAGATGATGGAATCCAATAGATAAATGATAAAGCTTAAGAGAAATTAGAACTGGAAAAGTATTATAATGCAACTAGCCATGAAAATTTTGAAGATGAGTTGAAGGCCAATATTTCCCTAGTGCAATAAATAGTTCAAAAATTTAGAGACAAATTTGAAAATGCTTCATCAAAAGGTGATGTATGACAAGCATTCAAAACTGAAGAGGCATTGTTGGAACTAGACACCAAGCTTGAGGATTGTGCAAATATGAGGATAGAAGTAAGTAACTACCGATAAATAGTTAAGAACAAATATGATTTATTAGATTTACTAGAGGCTAGTGAAGTTGTAGAGATAATAGAGAAGTTCAAGAGAAAATATCTAGATTTTATTTTAGTATAAGGGGGAAGAAAACTCAGATGCTGGAAATTTAGTTTTGACTTTGATTTTTTTTGACTTTTAGAGCCTATCACCAAGGTGCGCAGGTGTGTAAGTGCACTTTTCTCATAGGTATGCCAATAATTTTGAAGAAGAAGTAGTGCATCGACAGTTAACTGTCAGTTGCTAATTTAGAGCATTCCATGCATAAAAATGCATCTTGATGGTAGTTCAACTCATAGAAACACCTAGAGAAGGTTGAGCTTTAATTTTTAGAGCTCCCTTAGAGTTCCATATCATCTCACCACTTCTATCTTCTTATCTTCTCATTCTTTTATTATTTTAAGTCATGTAAAGGATTATGCACCTATTAATTGATATAAACAAGGGTGGAGACCTACTTAGCACCATTTAGAAAGTTAGTTTGTATATAATTAGCTTTTTTAAATTAGTTTTTAGCATGATTTTTCAATTAAAGAGATCTCACTCCTAACACAAAGGGAGGAGATGGTTTCTTTTAAATACATGGATATAATATGTACTCCATGTCATTATTTTGATGCAATAATATATGTTATTGATGCTCTCATTCTGAGAATAGTTATTCTTGTCAGAGTGTGTTATTTTTGTGAATGCTTGTTCATGAATAATAATGGAGCCAATGGTTTTATTATGTTATTATGATTATTTGATCTTTTAGTTCTAGTGTTTTCCTTGTGCTAATGAGTCTGTTGTTGTGATGAATTAGAGAAAGGATCATCTTTGTTCTTGCACAATATTTTGTCTCATGTGAGCACACTTTCTATCACCTTGTGATTTGATGAAACACGAAATATCTTTTGGTTGTTATTGAAGTTCTCATTGATGATTGTATAAGTGGAGTTATTTGCTTAAAATATCTTGTTACCCTATCTTTGTTATTTTCTTTTCAAATACTTGGTTAAAATAGGAATTCATATAGTTGCATTGATAAAATTGCATTCATTATAAAACAAAATATACAAAAATATATCTCTTTGTGGTTATATTTTAGAAATAGGTGTGTAGATTGGCTGGACCCAGTAAAGGCCTCCTTGTGAACATACACATTTATCTTCAATTGAGCAACCCAACAGGTTGCAAAAAAACCATCCACAACCTTGGATTTGGTCATTGATCATCATTTCAAGAGAGAGATCTAAAAGGATTTGTGTCATTCAACATTGTGCAAAATGACAACTCAATAGTCCCTCATTGGAGATGAAGCCTAGAAAATCCTTCTCGAGCATTACATTTCCATTGGATTCCCTATTAATAGACCCACTTGGATGGGGATTTAATTTCAAACTCTTCTCATCATGGTAGAGTCATTGCAAATCCAACTCTCTTTTTTTGTCAAAACCATCTACAAATCTTGGGAAGTCATTAAGTCATGACTTTTTTTAGTTGGTGATGGATTTTGAGATGGAATCTCTATGAATCAACATAATCATTTTTTCACCCTTGTTTTCTATTCAAGGTGTGTCCCTTACCAAGATTTAGGGTGCCAGTGTACTATGTTATTTCAAATGTGGCATCAAGATTCCCAAAGATCTTTTTCTAGAGTTATCATAAGCCTCAAACCATGGGAGGATATGCAGGTCTAGTTTCATATTTCTTGTCAAGAGCAAAATTTTTTTGACCTACTAGTCTCTACATTGCCACCCCATATACTTCACAAGCTAGGTGTCTACCCTGTCAAACTATGGTGAAAAGACTAGAAATGGTATCCATACACTCCTCTTATTAATTACAAGCCCACGATGGTATACCTTTAGTTGGTGCCTCAATTTCCTATGGTTGATTCTTTGAACCAACGTTGGCACGTCCAGTCTTCATAGTGGAATTGGAGATACATGTTTAACACTATATGGAATGCCATCACTAAGCCAAATATTGCACACTTTTCTTAGTGTTTCATTTTCTAGGGAATGCCTTAAGGTCCTTAGCTTAAGCATTCAGATGTTCTTGATCCATGTTTTCCTTTTTGTGGGAAAGAAAAATCTTTCTAGTGCATCTTTTGGTTATGTAATAGATCTCAATAGTATTGACTCTAGATACATGACTTTTTCAAGCCTTTTAGGCTAGATCCCATTCCTTGCCATGGTTATGTTGGGTGAATCCCCCAAACTCCCTTTTATGTATACCCAGATTTGGCATGCTTTCAGGATGGAGATTTTTTTCACTCTTTGGAAGGATATGAATGTAGTTCTCTCCACTCACAACTTTCTTGATATAAATGTATAATGTACATTAAAGATTTTATATCTAATAATGTGATGATGAAGATTCAATTGCAAGCCAACAAGGTGGCTCTTGAGGTGATCCACCTGCAGGAGCTCCTTAATTACTTGGGAAATGTGCCTTGTAGGGTCACCTGAGTGTTATTAGATTCTAGATCAATAGATCAAACTCCATCCCATGGTTACCACATTCTCATACGCCTTGTCCCTCTCCTAGCAGTGGTTGGGGCATTCACCACTACTACTTTGTCTCTCTACAATGAAGCTCTGGTTGGTCCTTGGTTGCTCTTCCTCCTATTGTTGATGATGGGTGGGATCCTCCTAGCCACCCTCCAACCCCACTAATGTATGGATTTTTAATTATCAACATGAACCACCACCCTTAGCTGGCAGTACTTTAGCCGCCTGAGGGAAATTTATATGTTTTTATTTTGATGAATATTTGTTTGATTTCCAACTTTCTTATGTGAATTTTTGTAGGGTGATCTTTTATTCCCTAGCCCTTTTTTGTGAACATATAACTTTAATATTTAATTAATAGATAAGGGACTACGCATAAAAAAATTTAACTTAATATAATTAGTATCTATATCAACCCTAGTACTCACAATAATCAAGAATCCAAAATTACATATTGTAATCATTTTGTATACTAATTCTTTATATTTTTTTTAATCATATCCTTTGCATCAATAATATCAAGTCATAATAATTAATATACTTGGATATTCAAGGTATGTCTTGAGAATTTTCCATTACAATATCTAGCTTTACTTTCATTTTTTTATACAACTAATTCTTTAAATTTCCAACAAGAGCATCATTAAAATCCTTTTATTAGGTACTAAAACCTTGGTCTATCAAAGCTCAATGAAACACACAAGTTTTATGTTGTGCTCAAAAAAAAATTAAAACTATGAATAAAAATTAAACATTATACAAATACGAAAGCACTTCAAACATATCAACCATAAAAATTAGTTATGTCCTCTTACTCTTTTTAATTTTCCAAGTGTCTTTCCTACTAGATATTATTTGTCATAATAATGAAATATGTTATTAATATTGCCTTGATTAATATATTCATTATCACTGATCTTTCCAGAGGAAGCAACATTTTCTTTATAATTTTTTTTATTAATGTGACATAAACTAATCATGCAACCTTAAGGTTTAGTGAAAAAGTAGAAGAGAAAATTATATGCCTACATAAAATATCTAGGTCATCTAAATTAATTTAAAGTACTAAATAGTTTGTGATATCCCAATATTTTTAAAAATGTAAATAAATAGGTAAGAATAAAGGAACATACATTTTCTTTGCACATAATCTACATTTTCATATAGGTTAGAATTATTCTAGTGATAAATGGAGCTTGAAACTCACCAAGACATCCACTCACCATGTAGACCCTTTATCTCTGACAATATCTAAAGGTGGCCTTGAATAGTCAGTCATGCATACCACCACAACTAGTAAGCTATATGATGGCTTGTTGATTTCTTTTGGCAATCATTTTCATGTGATCACCATCATGTTGTGCACTACATTGAGATTCATATACAATATCTTAAACATGATTAGTTACTTCCTACTTAGAAGCATTTAGTTTTTAGAGCATATGACATTAAGATGAATTAGTTGATTAATATTCACATCCAAGCTTTGTTAGATAACCAAGGAAGGGGGGCAGGGGGTGTATAAGTTATAAATAGTTATCGTACAAGCCTTTAAACACTTTTACAACCACCAACACTTCAATTTTTTAGATCTTAAGCTCAGTAACCATATCTTAGAAAAAAATATAAACTAATATGTAATTTGCATCAAATTTTCAATTTAATATACAAGGTACGAGAATTAACTTCCAGCTTATACCAAGTAACAACAATTAAAAGTAAAAATAAAATAAAATTGTAACATAATAAGCATAAAATAAATAAATTGATAGAAGTATTTAACATGAAAAACCTTTGAAGGGTAAAATCACCTGGGAACTAGCAACCCAAAAATTGTGTTCTTCTAAAGTGAGCTACATTAGGAGCCAACCTTGTTAAAGGTTATATACACATTGTTAATGTGACCTTGTTAGATGATTTACACCATAGATCATCTAGACCTTGTTAACTCCTTGACAATTTCTAAAAATTGGCTTGCTCTAAAAGACATACAAAACATTCAAAAAAACGTCACCATAAAGGATATCAAAAGATAGTTAGGTTCACTTGGTTAAGATATTTTTTAGTACAATGACTACAAAGTAACAATGAAACAATCTATTAGGTTTTAGCACTACCTTGCTTGTTCAAATATTTTTTTCACTTGATCTATATCATTTATCCTTTCTGAGCTAATTCACTCACTCTACACATCAACTGAGAACTCTATTTGCTTGATCTTCACAATGTATTTATGTGTGGTTCTCCTTCTAGCTATCAATTTCTTCTTTAACTTGATCAAGAACAATGAACATCCAATTCATTTCTTAAATAAATAACTTTTGTTGCTCCTCTGGAATCTTCTAGGTTCTTCTTATTAAACATAATCATCAGATCTTCATCAAGTTTAGATTCATTGAATATAGACACTTAAGTAATACACTTCCACCTTAAAATTTGTGCTCCATTTGCAAATTGTTAAATCTCTATCATCAAATTTTATTTGAATTTCTCAAGCCATTGATCTCATAACGAACTTCATCCTTATCTTCAAAACTTCTCAAACAAGCTTTATTTTCATCAAAATTTGACCTCAAATTAAGTCTTTCCTAAACATGTTTTTCTTGTTCATGCTTAGTCAATATTGCATCTTTCTTGGTCAACACTAGACTTAGATAGCATTGAAATTTTTTAGTTGACACTACACTTTCTTTACTTCTTCATTAGGTGCTCGGTGATAACTATAGTAGCTCAGTTAATATTGTGGTTCTATTCTTAATTTATCATACCTCCTAAATTGTTATATTAAAAATTACTTCTATAATATGCTATGTGTTTTAAGTTTTTGATCATACATATTGCAAACTGGTTTGGATGCAAAACGTGAAGTACATAAATTAATAAACAAGATAAATTGAGCATTTTTATTCAAATTACATACAAGTACCAAAATAGTACACTTTTATTGAAATATATTTCATAACTATTTTATAAGGTACAAAATGTTCAAATTTTAGATAGTATTTGGTATAATGCATTTAGATACCACACAATTCATGACAGATCCTAATAGACTCTCTGAATAAATACATTGCATAAATAGAAAAGTACTAGAAAAATAAGGGGAGAAGCCTCCATTGCCTAATGGAAGGGTTGTTGATCTAAAATTTGAAGAATATTTGAGCTTGCATATCCATCTTTGAATACACCTGCAAAATGTAAAGAGGGGGTTCAATTCATATGAATTGAGCAATGAAAACCATTCCAAATACCTCTACACTACTTATTGTTCTTACAACATGATTATTTAGATAAATGTATTTAAAGATGCAAAGGCAAGAGAAATATTTGAAAACAAAGTAGGTTTTATGCTAATAATTTTGTTTCATGTGCAGATAAAGGCATGAAGTTTGAGGTTGTTCAAGGATCATGCATAATATACATGCATGAATCCTTTCAACTGATTCATGTAGGGGCAAAGACCTTGGGGAGACTGTTGAGGGGGCATACATATGTTACAAGTATGTGACCTTTTGGTAGAACCAAAGCTGTTGACTAAAGATTTGAGGAGATTGTTAAAGGGATGTACATCAATTACAAGTACAAAAATTTTCAATCAAATCATGAAGTAGTTGAGAACAAAAGTAAACAGAAGTATTAAAGGGATGTTTTCATTTATGAAACCTTTTTCTTCTATAATATATATGCTTCAACAATCATGTACATCAGAAAATAAAGACATTAAAGGGACAGGTTATTATAACTTGAAACCTTTTGTTCTAGAATTTACCAAAAAAGGAAGTGAATGTTCTAGCTAAAAATGTTCAACATAGTGCAACTGTGTTTCAAATGGAGTTGAGAATAAACAATGAATGCTACATCAAAGTCCATATCAATAAAAAGTACAATAACAAGTAGATTTCAACATTCTAGAAGGGAAATGACTATTTGTGCAAGGGATAGAATGATCTCAATACAAAGAATCAAAATTATGATAATAGTTTTATGTAAAATGCATCAGATATTCCCATTTCCCAAAGCATTCATTAATGGGTACATGACTAGTTTCTATACATTTATAAGACTTATTGAAGTGATAGCATATGGGAAAAGTGCAAAGTATATACATAATAATGACATGGTTACCTCACTATAAATTTCAGCATACATGTGAATGAGATAGAATGCTGAAAATGGAAAGCAATTTCAATTTGTTGCAACATAATGCATGTAGGCATCATGAGATCAGCTCATTATAAAAGCACAAGGAATTTGCATGATCAAGTTTACACCCACAGTGTCAATAAGTTCAACATGCAAACAAATTTCATGATGTAGGAAATACATCCATAGGTGTGATGCAAATAACAATATAATGATGCCAACTACCTTATAGAAAGAACAACAAATGCACTTTAAAGCTAAAAAGTTTTTTCATATTTTCAGCATGTCAATCAAAGTATGCACGAGAAATATGGATGTTTTTCACATAAGCAAAAGAGAGAAGTGCAACAATTCTATAAGTAAATACAAAGTGATCACAACTAGAGCATATGAAAAGTTAAGCAAAAGGAGTGAAATGAGTTACTAACATATGACTACATAGATAAATAGAGTATGAGTTGCAATCAACAAGAAAAGTAAGTCAAATTACATGGATTTTTTGGGAAAATGAGAAAGAATCTTGAAAAAGAATTCTAGGTTATGTGCAGAACATGGTTTTTTAGGTTTATAAGAGAGCGGAATGCTGAAAATGTCAATGAGGGAAGAGATACTTATTATTTTCTAAAGGTTACATTTTCAGAATTATTAGTATAGCCTAGATATTATGTACATAATATAGATCAAGCATTCATCTACATATATAATTGAACATTTTCTATGCACTGATAACCAAGGAAGTCACAAGGAATATTGAGCCATCTATTTATTTAGAAAAATAAGGATAATTATTAGACACTTATATAGCAATGATCAAACACTTTTTCAATAGAGTTGTAATATGTTTCAAAGGAAAAGTAATGCAATTTTTACAAGCCCAAATATGATAGTAGAACCATGAAAAAATCAAAATCTAAACATGAAGTGGAGGCCATGAACAACAACAAGTAGTAAATATTCATGGCATGAAATATATTAACAACTGCAATAGCAACAAAGACCTAGTCACAAATAGTAGCAAGTGTCTCATGACATGGAAAGGAAATTCATACCATAACAATAAAGCAAAGAAAGAACAAAATAAGGACAAAAAAAGAAGTGTCATATCATCAATGTTAACCTATAGAAGAAATAATGAGCAATGTGTATGCTTATTTCAACATGAGTAACCTTACACCAATGAACAACATTTTTCCATAGTCAAGAACCAATACTTGATTTGAAATTACTATGTGATCTACAAGTAAACACAGTCTACATGATATGCATGACCACAATAGAGATTTTGAATCTCATTAGTTATTTTATGCTCTTTCAGAAAAACATTACATCTTCAATCAATATTTTTTTGTTAGACACAAATAATATTAAGAAAGCTGAATTATTATAGTAGGATCCCATTCTAATTTCTAGCAAACACTGAAGAAAAACATAACTTGCAGCAAAGCTAGGAAATGGAATAACCCAAAAAAATACAAAATATTCATAGCAAGGAGAATATAATATGAGCACTCATGGCTACAAGGAGCCAAAAATAGAAACATAAAATCATGATATAATGGATAGCACTTATGACATCGTGCAAAGACTAGACCCAACGCTCTTGTCAAATAACAATAAAGAAATGAACCATGAAATGAAACAACAACATGAAGAAACCTAAATTATAACAATAATCCAAGCACTAATGACAAAGAATCTCCAACCAAACATACAGTCCAAGCACTCATAGCTTTAATCAAAACCAGTAGCTAATCATGAAATCACATACCTAGCACAACCTAGCAAGTATTGATACATCAAAGAAGGAGCTCATGTCATGGAGAATTTCATAAGACTCATTGTTACAATGAAATCTATAACCTAGAGTCATGAAATAGTAAGAGTAATGACATCCATGAGAATATAATAGCCAATATGGCTCCAAAAGGAATAACTTGTTGAACCATGAAGGAGAATGACATCTGAGCAAGAGAAAAATCCAAAATACCTTCCGTTTCAGCTTAGGGTTTCTTCAAACTCTATTTCTTCTCTTTCCATGAATGGAAAAGTTCAAACGAAAGAAATATTTAACTTTTCTTTGGTATATATTCCTATTTGAAATTGAGTAAAATGTTAGGTCTACCCATATGAATTTAGAGGAGAAAATAATGTTTATTAACATAAAACATAACTTTACTTTTTGAGAGTTATATTATGTTAATAAATAGTTTTTATTTTATTTTGTTCTAAATTTAGAATGTGAAATTGTTATTATATTAATTGGTTTATTTTACCAATTAATTAAATATTAATTTTAATTTGAAAAAAATAATTTATTTATTATTATTTGCATTAGAAATATGTAATTAATATTAATAAGTTGATAATAATAAATCAATTTGTTAATGTTAAGTTAAATACAATAATAATAAAATGGAGCTTAAGACATTGAGGGAGATGTTTAGTGGCTATTTCTAGACTCATAGTTTAGACTCATGATTATGGAACTATTTTTGGCTTTTTTAGAGTCTTCTTGGACTTTTCTACATACTTTTATGATCAAGGTACAGTTTGGAGTGCATGTGGCATATTTTTTAGTAGTAATGACCAGTTTCATTTGTAGTTTATTTTGGGAGCCTTTTTTATGCATTTTTGCATGGATATTGATGAGATTGACATGCTATAGTTTAGGTTGACATTGAATTTTGGCATAAGGTTTTGTGCATGATTTTGAGGAGATAGAGGCAATTTTTTATTTGGATATCAATTGGACAAGTGGTTGAGAACAATTTTCAAGGGTTTCTTCACAATTTGGATCAGTTTTGACTCATTTTTTCCATGCATATTTCTCATTTCCAAGTTAGGGTTTTGGGCTCTATTTATTTTACATTCACCTCATTATGATGGATCTTCTTTCTAGCTTAGATCTTTTGCACATTATAAATTTTTGAGTTGATAGAAGGAACACTTTGTAGCCAATATTTTTTAGCATTGGTTATACATATTCAATAGTTCATTCTCAATTATTCTTGTGCAATATTGTGGGTTCTTTGCTTTTATGTTATGTGTGTCCTTCATTAAAGCTATATTCCTTATTGCACGTTAGAATATCAATACTTGTAATTTCAAGTCTTTGTTTGTGCCCTTATCCTTTTGCAAAAAATTGGTAAAGTTTAGGTTTTCCTTTCAGAGCAAAAGATTTTGCGTCCTTGGAAAGAATCGCTCCTATAGTTGCATGCTTTTTTGGGTATTGTGAATCATTTGTATCTTGGGTAATTGGTGTTAATAAAATTTAAGTTTCATACAAATCATTATTGTATCACCTCATTTAGGTCTAGTATTTATTATTTTCATTCACTTATCCCTTTTCTCGCATACAGTTTAGGTTTTAGGTGATCACTATATAGGAACCAGCTTAGGTTTCAGATAATCATCTCTCATTTTAGGACAACCTACCACCCAAGAGAGTTTCCATGTTTCAACAAGATAGCTAGATATTTCATCTTGCTAAAGGCACAATCCTAATTGACAATAGTTTTTAGCACACTCGGTGGGAGTCCAAACTACTTCACAGTTCTCTGAATTACAAGTATTTACTATTATTTTGGTGTGAATAGCAGTATTCCAACCTATTTGAAGGTATTTTATTAGCACCCAGTGACTCTATTTTGAAGGCTTATCATAGATACAATTGCAGTTTTAGTGATTCTTTTAGTGTGAAGGACTCCCACAAATCAAACATAGAAGGATTTAGATATCAAGAATTACAGCTAGGTAGAAAGGGAAATCGATCAACAAGATGAGGAAGAACACCATGAGTTAAAAGAGGAAGGTTTCCTTCATTATTTGAATTAGATTTATCTACATTTTAAAATCCCATATTGGAGGATCTGTCCACAAATTCTAAGGAATCTATGGTAATTATTGAAGATATTAGTTTTCTTGAAGATTTGAGCGTTCTTGATAATTTCAAATATGAATCAAGCTCATTTTTGAGGAACTACCAAGGTATCAGTTTGCTTTTGTAAATACAAGTGGTACCCTATTTATTGTTCAAAGTCTAAAAATATATTCATGAAAGGTAAATCAGCCTAACCAACCTTTATTGCTACTTTTAGTATAGTAGCAAGTACCACTAGTTCATCAAATGGCCTAAAACTTGCCATTTTTAGCTTTCAATGCTAGTAGCCCTTTACAAATTGTTGCTCATCATGATATTCCACTAGTAGCAGTATCAAGTGTGTCATATTTTACTGGTGAGAATCATATTTTAGTAGTTGAACATATCAGAGATATAGCTACTCTTTGTAGATTGTATCAAGTTCAACATGAGGATGTAGCCTTAAAGTTATTAGCAATCTCTCTTAGGGGAAAAGCATTAATTTGGTTTTGAAATCAAGAAATAAATTCAATTTTTATGTGGGACACATTGGAAAGCTTATTAATTAGCAAGTTTGAGGATAAGTCTAATTTTCTCTCATTGGTTGAACAATTGACTACCATCAAAAGGCATCCTAATGTGCATATTTTTTATTTTTGTTTTTGTTTTCAGCGAACTTGGGATAGAATTTTAGCATCTATTAAACCTTCTTATGACTATACATTCTTATTCTATTTGAAGGCTTTTACCAGTGATATTTCAGTTATGATACAATCTACGGGAGGGTGTACTTTGCCTGATGCATTTGATATAGCTGTTAGAGATGAAAACAACTTGATACAAGCTAGTAAGTTACCTCTTAGGCCTCCAATGCCCTATTTTACAAAAATACAACCAATTTTACTAGTTTTTATACCACCATTAGCTGGCATTCCACCTATGCCAGCATTATCAACATTTAACATTCAAGTTATAATAGAAAAACATGCTACTACAGCTCCTATTAAAGAGTTAAAAGAGAAAAATTTGGACTTAATGGAGAAAAGTGACAATATGATGCAAACTTTGCAAAGCTATGGAAATGAAATAATAAAATTGAAGAGGCAACAAGGTCTATAAAATAGACCTCCTCAAGTTTCCTACCAGGAAAATAAGCAATAAATTCAAGCTTCAAAATTGAACCAGCCAAGGCAAACTCAAGGAAAAGAAAGAAACTATGGTCAAGGAGCTAGTCAGCCCTACATATATGCAACTCCTAGTACTTCTAAAGAGTTGATAGTTGTTCCTCAAAATAACTATGCACATAATGAGTGGTGCAATAATTTTAATGTTGGTCATTTCTAGCTTGATTATGCACATGCAATTGAGGCTAGGAGGCAAGATGTTCTTAAAAACCAACAAGTCACTATTCAAGGAGAAGTTCATTATGATCAAATACAGCAAAAAGGTACCCCTAATGCTACTCTAATGAATTTTAATGAAGATGAAGCAATTATGGCAGTGATTTTGATCCAAACCAAGCTTGGAGACCTATAGCAGTAGGTACATGGTCAAAGGCCTAGGCTATAAATGATTAGCAACAATAGGTTAAATTGTTAATACTCAACTAGGACCTTCAAATGTGCAAAAGACATAATATGTGCCAAAATAATAGCAAGTGTAAGCTCAAAATAATTTTTTACAACCATCACAACAACAAAAGGAGCTTGTTGTACCAAAACATCAATCCAAGGTTAGTACGCAAAATTTCAATATCATTGAGCATTTGTAGAAGACTCATGTTCCTATTTTTATGTGGCATGTTTTAGCACTCCCTAGCTGAAAGGATATGCTATAGGAAAGCATTGTAGTCACTTATCTTGTCTGATGATACTTTAGCACACCAAAATCCTAAAATCCTAATAGTTGCAAATGCTAACACAATCCAATAGCCATCCAAACTAGTCAAACTACCACCTTTTTATGTTACTGTTAACATAGGAAAGTACCTTGTTCATAATTGCATGATAGATTTGGGTGCTACTAGTGTTGGAAACATGAATACTAATAATATTACTATGGGGGAGTATTGTAGATATGTTACTATGATGATATGTTACATTCATGACTGTGTTTGTCATTGATATCAACATAGCAGTTTTCTGTGCTATCTAACAGAAGAATAACAAAAAGATCAAGTTGGTATGGATGGCTAGTTGAGTTTTCTCACTATCTAATGTTATGGGAGATACTTCTAAGTATATAGGATATGTAGTTAACATCGGGTGAAGAAATGTTGAATCTAGAAGAAGTTATGTAAGTTTTGGTGATGTCTATTCTGAGATAGAGTTTACGAAGGCATGTTTGGGTAAACTTGTTATATCTCTTTGTAGACTTGTTATTCCAAAAATTGAGGTTGAGGATGTGTAGAAGACATGTTAATGATGACGTGGTCAAGCTCACTCATCATAACATTGCATGTATGGAAAGTTATTCAAGTTGCAAGGCAGAAGATTAATGTTATCACTAAGTATAATGTGTTCTTAATGTGGTCCTATAATAATTAATTGAGAAGGTGTAACAACTAACTAAGGGAATTGTTTTATGGATTTGGTATAAAGGAAGATCATTTTCCTTTATCAATTATGACATGAAGAAGTAGTTTTAAAGTAGCACAAGAGCAAAATACAAAGTTGAGCAGAGCAGAGCAGAATGTGAAGTTGAGCAGAGTAGAGTGAAAGTAAAGGAAACTTCATTGTCAAGGTTTTATTGCGTGATCTAAGGTTTGATATTTGGATCTATGGTTTGTGACTTGGTCTACAAGGTTTGACAGAGATTAGTTTGATTGATATAATAGAGGAAAGAGGAACTTAATAGTAAATTACTTGTTTGGGCAGTGAGCTCTTCTTGTAATTGAAAATTGCATGCTTGGGCAGTGGGCTCTTCTTGCATACTTTGTACTAAAACTCCTAATAGAGTTGGAATCTCCTAATAGGGATTCAGAGTCTCCTAACAAGGACTCTATGTGCTAAATGTTGTAATTGTTAGAATTCTTTAGAATAACTGAGAGGGGGGGTGAATCAGTTATCCAAGGTCCAATGATGTCCAATTCAAACTTTCTAATTAAATAGGAATGAAACAAAAGTGTTGTCCTTCTTCTTTCTTATCATGCATGTAATTAAACATTAAACAACCATGAAAAGTAAACATGCATCACACCATAACACTAAGTATTTTGATGACCTAGAAACCCTCCAAGAATAAGAAGGTAAAATTGGGTTGGGGATGATGCCCACTGAATGACTACGCAATTAATTTCAACCACTTCTGATGGTTTTCCCTGTTAAAGGCCTACCTTGTTAAAGGCTACAAAATGTTGTTAAATGTGACCTCGTTAAAGGATTTAAGAAAATTCAACTTGGAATGTCACCCTGTTAAAGGATTTACATAGAGCTATTAGGCTCACCCAAGTCCATGGGATTTACAGTCACCTTCTCAAAAGAATCTTTCATCCCTCTCTAAGGATCTCCTATCCTCTTCCTAAGGATCTATTTATCCTTCTCCTAAGGATCTCTTTGTCCTTCTCCTGGGGATCTCTTTATTCTTTTCCCGAGGCTTATCCACCTAGCTGTTAAGCTAACCTAACAATGTAGGATTTCAATATCTAATACAATGGTAAGAAAGTATTAGAAGGGTTTTGACTTGATACAGATTGCAACCCTAAATGTGTGGATTTCAGATCAATCTTCAATTCTCTTCTTTGCTTGGCATTTCCTCCTTTGCAGTGCTGACAGCTTGTTCACCCTTCAAGATCTGTCTCCTTGAGTTCTTTCACTATTTATGCCAATGCATTCTATGGTCACTTGATCAACTCAGAGTCTTGATACTCTATCCTTACTCCTCTTGGCTTCTTCACATGATCAAACTTATGATCAACTCCCTCTCATGCATGCACATTTGATCTCTAACCTGTAACTCCTTATAAAGAAGTTCTGTTCTTGATTTCCTGCTTAAATCTTTTAAGAAAATAGTATTGTTTTCCCTCCAATTTGCTTCTTCTAGAAACTTCATGGTAAATCTATTAGCATTCACCTTGAATTTATTTGCATGGTTTAAATAAAATTCTGTAAAATCTACTCATCATCCTTATCATCCAATTAATTCACAAAATTTGATGTAACAAACTTATCGCTACTGATTTGGAAAATCTTTGACTTTAACAAATAATGCAACAACTTGGCATCATTGATTTACTGATGCTCGGCTCCTTTTATATTACTCAACTTCTATTGTTATTTTACTAGTGCTCAGCACCTATAGTATTTCTGCTTTCCTTGGCACTTGAATATTACTCGGCTCTTGTATCTTGCTCGACACTTGAAGTCACTCGGCACTTGATCTTCACTCGGCACCTAAAGGTTGCTTAGCACCTGAAGATCACTCAACACACACTAAAGTTGAACTTACTTGACTTCAACTAAGAATTTTCTCGGCTCTAACTAGCTAGCTCGGCTCTCTCCAATGAACTTAGTTAATCCTTACATCTTTGATGTGTCTCAGTGTGTCCATCCTCTGTATCTTAGAGTATGTCATCACTACACTATTTCATCAATGGCTTAGCTGATCCTTATACTTCATTACAACATCATAACTTCAACCTTTCTCTAGGTACTCTAGTTACATCTTATTGATTGCCATCTCCAAGTCAATCAACTCAACTGATAGTATTTGGATCACTTAAGCAATTGTCATTCCTACAAGTAGCAATTTTAACATCAATGACAAAATAATGATTGAAACATTCTTTACCAGTTCCATTTCTCTTCATTCATGATCTTTTCAATCATATCCAACAATCTCCCTCTTTGGCATTGATGGCAAACCAAACTGATCAAATGATAAAGCTAATCAACTTAGTTACCACCAAAATTACATACATTTTTTTCTTGGTATATAACTCCTTCTTTTGCTGATACAAACTGAATCTTTTGTTTTGCTTCTCCCTATGGACTGTTGCATCCTTACTCTTCTAAATCTCTCACTTTCACATACATCTCTCTCATATATATATATATATATATATATATATATATATATATATATATATATATATATATATATATATATATATATATATATATATATATATATATATATATATATATATATATCCCTCTTACTTTATATTGATCAGTTTCTCATATATCTCCCTCTTTGACATAAATACCAAAGATGTAGCATCTTCAACATGCTAAATATAAGATTTGCATCTTCATGTTTTCTCCCTCTGTCACCATGCTTGTGACTGATCTGGAGTTTCTGCTCCTGTTGTCATTCTTTACATCATTCTTCTGATATTTCAATGATCTACTCCTATTGATGCAGGGAAACTTCTTTGTTGCTTTAGACTGCTTGAGTTAGGGGAATTACCCCCAACTTTCCTCTAAGATATTCATAAGCATCCTTGGGAAATGGTTTGGTGAAGATATCTACAGTTTGTTCCTTTGTGTGAATGTACTCCATCTTCACTTGTTTGTCTTCCACCAATTCTTTGACATAGTGATACTTGATTGCAATATGCTTGGTTTTTGCATGCATTACTGGATTCTTGGATATGTTTATAGCACTTGTATTATCACACTACAATATCACAAGTTTGATTACCTCTTCTTTCATTCCTTTCAATAGATGTTTGAGCCACACAATGTTTGTGCAATTGACTATTGCTGCTACATATTCTGCTTCTGTAGTGGATTGAGATGTGCATGTTTTTTTCTTGCTAGTCCAAGTAACTAACCTCTTAACTAAGAATAATGCTCCTCCACTTGTGCTTTTCTTTTCATCAATGTTTCCTCCCCAATCTGCATCTGTGTATGCATTGAGCTCAAACTTCTCATTCTTTTTGTAATATAGGCCAAAATCATTAGCTCCTTTGAGATACCTCATTATCCTTTTTACTGCGATGAGATGATTTTCTCTAGGATTAGCAGAGAATCTAGTTACTATTCCAACTGCTAATACTATGTCTGGTTTTCTATGTACAACATATTGTAGTTTTCAAATCATGGATCTGTACAATGTTTGATTGACTTCAGTTGATTCATCATCTTTGGATAGCTTATGTCTTGTTGCCATTGGTGTGCTGACAGGTTTGGAATCTTCCAATCCAAACTTCTTGATTATCTCCTTGATGTATTTTGATTGTGTCACAAATATGCCATGTTTTAGTTGATGTACTTGCAATCCTACAAAGAACTTGATTTCTCCAAACATAGACATCTCAAACTCATGTTTCATTTTGTCAGCAAAAATTTTGAAAAGTACTTCCTTTCCTCCAAAAACTATGTCATCCACAAATATTTTAGATACAAGAATATCTTTACCTTCTTCTAATTTGATGTACATGTTGACGTTGTCATCAGTTCTTTCGAATCCTATTTGCACTAGATACTTGTGAAGTCTCTCATACCAAGCTCTAGGGGCTTGCTTTAATCCATATAGAGCCTTATGTAATTTGCATACCTTATTTTTGTTCTTTTCATCAACAAAACCTTCTGGTTTCTCTATGTAGACTTCCTCTTCAAGTATACCATTCAGAAATGTAGACTTAACATCGATTTGATAGACTTTAAATCCTTTGAAGGCTGCATATGTCAGTAAAGTCCTTACTCCTTCCATTCTAGCAATTGGAGCAAAAGTTTCTCCATAGTCTAGTCCTTCTTCTTGTGCATATCCTTTACAAACTAATCTTGCCTTGTTCCTTGTGATTTCACCATTCTCATCTAACTTGTTTCGAAACACCCACTTGGTTCTAGTTACATTCTTGTCAGCTGGTCTTGAGACTAAGGTCCATGTCTTATTCTTCTCAATTTGTTCTGTTTCTTCTTTCATAGCATTGTACCAATCATCATCTGTTATGGCTTCACTTACTATTCTTGGTTTCATTTTGTTGAGCAGGCATGTCTTACTTCTAAGTCTATTCCTTGTCATTGGTCCTACCTCTTTGTTTCCAATAATTTGATCTACAAGATGATTTATTCTTACATACTTTTCCAATACTAGTTCTTTCCTTGTTTGCATATTGTGTCTTTCAGAATCTGAATCTTCATGTATACTTTCATCAAGCATTTGTTCAATTTCTTCTTGTTGGCTATTCTCAAAATTTGAATGAACATTTTCTATATTCTGCAGCTCGGCTTCAAAATGTGTCTGTTGTTTGGCATTCACTATCTGTGATTCGACATATACTAGATTTTTTTGTTGAATGTCATTCTGAGTTGCAACTTCACCATTATTAGGTATGTCTTCATAAAAGTATACAAAGGTCTTGTATTCTTCTGATTTCTTGGTGTTTTCACACTTTAAACTTCTGCAAGCTCATCAAATTTCACATTTGTGCTTTCTACTACTTTTTTAGTGTTAACATTCAAGCACTTATAAGCTTTGCTTCTAGTAGAATAACCAAGAAATGTGCCTTCCTCACTCTTTGCATCAAACTTTCCATTTCTAGACTCTTTATATATATAGCATTTGCATCCAAATATTTTGAAATGTTTTACATTAGGAGAATGCCCATACCATAATTCAAAAGGTTTTGCATTTGTACCCTTCTTGACTTGAACTTTGTTGAGTGTGTAGACTGCAGTACTTATAGCTTCTCTCCAGTACTTGAGTGCAACATTTTTCTCCATCACTAAGGTCTTGGCACAATCAATAACTGATCTATTTCTTCTCTCTACTATACCATTCTGAGGTGGAGTCCTAGGTGCTGGTGTCTACCTTTTGATTCCTCTTTCATTATAGAACTCTTCAAACTCTCTTGATGTGAATTCACCTCCTCTATTAGATCTGAGACATTTTAGACTCTTTCCAGCCTCTTTCTCTATTCTAGCCAAGTACCATTTGAACATTTGAAATGCATCTAATTTTAGTTTCAGGAACATGACTGTCATCATCCTTGAATAGTCATCTACAAATAGCATTATGTATATGTCACCTTTGTAGCTTTGTACTTCAATAGGACCACAAACGTCAGTATGAACTAACTCTAATACTTCATTAGAAGTATAAACCTTGCTTTTGAAAGTTGACTTGGTCATCTTCCCTAGTTGACATTGTTTGCACATAGTGTTATCAGGTTTCTTCAACTTTGGTAGACCTCTGACTTTCTTCATCTTGTTGATGTTTATTAGATTGTCAAAATTTACATGACATAGCCTCTTGTGCCATATCCATACATCATTAGTTTTAACAATGAGACAAGAAGCATCTTCCATGTCTAGGTAAAACAAATTACTCCTAGTCTGATAAGCTTTTCCTATTAGACTTCCTTGAGAATCATAGATTTTGGCAATTCCATTTCCAAATTCAACCTTGTATCCTATGTTTCTTAACTGTGAGACACTTAACAAGTTATAATTTAGGCCTTCAACATAGTATGCATTATCACATGATATCCTTTTAGTAAGCTTGATACTACCTTTCCCTTTGATCTGACATGGTGCATTGTTACCAAATCTAACACTATTTCTTGCATATTGAGTAAAGGTAATGAGCTTACTTTTGTCTCAAGTCATGTGATGAGAGCATCCACTATCTATGATCCATCTATCATTCTTGTTCATGCAGGTTACCAAGGCAGTTGCTTCATCTTCATCTGATTCATCTTTCATAGCCACATAGACTACTTCATCATCATTCTTGTCAGAGTCTTCTTCAATAATGTAGCATCTTTTGCCCTTACCTCTATAGTCCTTGTCTTCCTTTTTCTTGTTCTTGAAGTTTCCTCCATCCTTGTAATTTTTCTTTTGTGTGCATCTAGCTGCAATATGACCAACTTCATTACAATTGAAACAATTGATTGGTAGCTTACCTTTGAATTTGCCTCTTCCTTTGTGAAATCTTCTTGCTAGTAATGCCTCCAATTGGTCCACATCATCTTCATCGGTGCTGTTGTCACTAGATACATACTTTCCTTTTCCATTCTTTTTCTTTGTTTGCACCTCATCATTGTCTTTTATTGTCATCTTGGCTTTGAATGTAGATTCAAAGTTTTTTGGCTTGTAGTTGTCAAAGTTGGATTCCAATTATTCCTTCAAACAACAATGCATTTCTTGGTACACATCTTAGATCTTGGATGGCTAATACTCTTATAGCATAGATAGGAAGCAAAGTTCTCAAGTATTTGCTACATATTGTTTCTTCTACTAACTATCCTCCTAGACTTCTTATGGCACTGACTACTTCCTTCATTCTTGCACCGTATTGAGCAGCATTCTCTCCTTCTTCCATTTTCATATCATCAAATTTTCCTCTTAGGGTCTCTCTTTTTGCTATCTTGACATTATCATCTCCTCCATAGATTCTTGATAATGTTTGCCACATCTAATGTGAAGTATCACATCCTTTGATATCATCATACTCGACATAGCTTAGTGCTGAAGCAATATCTAACATCGCTTGATTGTGCTCCTTCTTCTTGCTCATATCATCTGTAGTGAGGGGTCCTACAGGGTCTACATGATCAACTATGATTGAGGTCTATGCATAGTCTCCTATTGATCTAAGGTGTAGCTTCATCAGACTTTTCCATGCAACAAAATTGTCTTTGTTTAGCTTGGGAACTTCTCTCTTGGACATCTTGATCTTCTTGCTGCTAGTACCTTGAAACAAATCAGCAATGAGCTCTAATACCAATTGTTAGAATTCTTTAGAATAATTGAGAGGGGGGGTGAATCAGTTATCCAAGATCCAATGATGTCCAATTCAAACTTTCTAATTAAATAGGAATGAAACAAAAGTGTTGTCCTTCTTCTTTCTTATCATGCATGTAATTAAACATTAAACAACCATAAAAAGTAAACATGCATCACACCATAACACTAAGGATTTTGATGACCTAGAAACCCTCCAAGAATAAGAAGGTAAAACTAGGGTGGGGATGATTCCCATTGAATAACTGCACAATTGATTTCAACCACTTTTGATGGTCTACCCTATTAAAGGCCTGCCTTGTTAAAGGCTACAACACATTGTTAAATGTGACTGTGTTAAAGGATTTAAGAACATTCAACTTGGAATGTCACCTTGTTAAAGGATTTACATAGAGCTTTTAGGTTCACCCAAGTCCATGGGATTTATAGTCACCTTCTCAAAAGAATCTTTCATCCCTCTCTACAAATCTCCTATCCTCCTCCTAAGGATCTCTTTATCCTTCTCTTGAGGATCTCTTTGTCCTTCTCCTGGGGATCTCTTTATCCTTTTCCTGAGGCTTATCCACCTAGCTATTAAGCTAACCTAACAATGTAGGATTTCAATATCTAATACAATGGTAAGAAATTATTAGAAGGGTTTTGACTTGATATAGGTTGCAACAATAATTGTATAGATTTTAGATCACTCTTCAGTTCTCTTCTTTGCTTGGCTTTTCCTCCTTTGCAGTGCTGACATCTTGTTCACCCTTCAAGATCTATCTCCTTGAGTTCTTTCACTCGTTATGCCAATGCATTCTATGGTCACTTGATCAACTCAGAGTCTTGATAATCTGTCCTTAATCCTCTTGGCTTCTTCACATGATCAAACTTATGATCAACTCCCTCTCATGCATGTGCATTTGATCTCTGACCTGTAATTCCTTATAATAAATTTTGTTCTCAATTTCTTGCTTAAATCTTTTGAGAAAATAGTATTGTTTTCCCTCCAATTTGCTTCTTCTAGAAACTTCATGATAAATCTATTAGCATTTGTCTTGAATTGGTTTGCATGGTTTACATAAAATTTGGTGACATCTACTCATCATCCTTATCATCCAACTAATTTAGAAAATTCAAAGTAACAAACTTATCATTGCCGATCTGGTGAATCTTTGACTTTAACAAATAATGCAGCAACTCAACATCATTGATTTATTGATGCTTGGCTCCTTCTGTGTTACTCGGCTTCTATTTTTATTTTACTAGTGCTCAACGCCCATAGTATTTTTGCTTTCCTCGGCACTTGAATATTACTCAGCACTTGAAATCACTAGGCACCTGAAGGTTGCTCGACACCTAAAGATCACTCAATACACACTAAAGTTGAACTTGCTCAGCTTCAACTAAGAATTTTCTCAACTCTAACTAGCTAGCTCGGCTCTCTCTAATGAACTTAGTTAATCGTTACATCTTTGATGTGTCTCAGTATGTCCATTCTCTATATCTTAGAGTATGTCATCAATACACTATTTCATCAATGGCTTAGCTGATCCTTATACTTCATTACAACATCATAACTTCAACCTTTCTCTAGGTACTCTAGTTACATCTTATTGATTGCCACCTCCAAGTCAATCAACTAAACTGATTGTATTTGGATCACTTAAGCAATTGTCATTCCTGCAAGTACCAAGTTTGACATCAATGAAAACAAATGATTGAAACATTCTTTACCAATTCCATTTCCTTTCATTCATGATCTTTTCAATCATATCCAACAGTAATATACTCCTAACAAGATCCATCCTCTAACAAGGAGTATTTATATTAGTACATCATCTTGTGGGCATCATTCCCACTTGGGTTTTCCATCTAATCAAGGGTTTCCTTAGTTAGCATATCTCGTGTAATTGTCTATGTGCATCTTGTTATGGTTGTTGTTTAATTTGGTTGAATGTATAAGATTGTTTAAGGATTAGAAATGCTTTAGTTGTTGGATAATTGATTCCTTGGTGGACTATTATTTCTAACAATTGGTATCAGAGCATCAAATCCTTGAAGATAAAGTTTAACAACTTTGGGAGATCCATGGCAAGCATATTCAGGAAAGGTAGTCCTAAGTCTAGCAAAGGAATTTTTCACACCTAAATGGTGGAAATTCTTGGTGAGTTATTAGATTTTTGTAAAGAATAGAGCATTGAGTTTTGAGATCTAGAATCCTTCTATTGTATACAAAAGAATAGAAGTACAAGCAAAGATAAGTCTAGATTCAAAGAAGACATAAAGATAAAGGAATTTATTGATCTACTTATAGAAAGAGAGCTATAAGGTATGATTTTATTTTTTTTGGGCATGTAAAGATTTTGGTAATTTTTCATCTAGATGTCCTAAGAGAGTAAGAAAGATTAGAAAGAGTTTTCTTTCTGATAAAGATGAAGAATTTAAAGCTAGTATGGAAAGATTCTTGAATGATTGTGATGGTAAGGATAATGAACCTAAATTAGTTAAGAAAGAGAAAGTATTAGAAGAAATATATTTGGAAAATATAGTTGATCCAAAGGCTAACCATGAAAATGTAAAAGTTATCATTAGCAATAATTTGCAGAATGAGAATTAGATTAATGAGAAAAGATTCAATCCTAGATCAGAAGAAAGAGTTGAGTTGAAGACACCTAAATAGAATGGCATTATAGAGAGAAGAAATAGATCATTAATAGAATTTTCAAGACCTATATTAGTTGAGAATGAAATATCCAAGATATTTTGGAGAGAAGCTATGAATACAACAATCTACACTTGGAATAGAGTATAGGTGAGGAAAGACACAAACAAGACCCCTCATGAAGTATGATTTGGTCACTCACCTACAATTATGTATTTCAAAATTTTTTGCAGAAAGTGTTATATCAAAAGAGATGATGATATTGGTAAGTTTGATGCTAGAAATGATGAAGGTATGTTTCTTGGTTATTCATTGAAAAGAAAGGCTTATAGATGTTATAATCAAAGAACTAAGACTATTATGGAAAGTGCAAATGTGAGAGTTGATGAGAAATTTAGAATATAACAAAGAATAGTTGATTACAATTCATATAACGATTTTGTTACTAAACCAAGGAAATATGAAGTATTTCTTGAGAATAACAATGATTTGCAAAATGAAGGAGAGCCAAGGAAGGAACAAAGATTAGAACCTTAAGTGGAGCCAAGAGTTGAGATAACAAATCCTACTTCAAGAAAGAATATGATGAAGAATCATCCATCTAAGAAGATCATTGGACGAAAAGATAAAGGTGTGATGAAAAAAAGTAGAGTTAATGAAGAACTATGTTTGATATCTCAAGTTGAACCTAAGAATGTAGATGAAGTATGTAAAGATGATCATTGGAAACAAGCTATGAAAGAAGACTTGGATCAGATAGTAAAGAATGAGATATGAGAATTGGTCCCGAGACCAGTAGACAGGAATGTGATAGGAACTAAATGGGTATTCAGGAATAAGATGCGTGAACAAGGAGAACTTGTAAGGAACAAAGAAAGATTGGTATGTAAAGGTTACTCATAGCAAGAAAGAATAGACTATGATGAGACATATGCTCCTGTGGCAAGAATTGAAGTTGTAAGATTATTCTTAGCATATGTAGCAGACAAGAAATTCAAAGTATATTAGATGGATGTCAAGTTAGCATTTTTGAATGGATAACTTGAAGAAGAGGTATACATTAAACAACCTAAAGGTTGTCCTTTGACAGATGACAAAGACATAGTATGCAGATTAAAGAAAGCATTGTATGGCTTGAAGCAAGCACCTAGAACCTGGTATGCAAGGTGAGATAATGATTTGACAAAACTTGGATATAGCAAAGGTATGATAGATACTAATATTTATAGGAAAGAAATTGATGATGGACTAATGATTTTGATAATATTTTTTGATGATATCATATTTGTAAGAAATGAAGAGGAAAGTGAAAAGTTTGCAGAAGAAATGAAGAGGAAAGTGAAAAGTTTGCAGAAGAAATGAAGAAAGAATTTGAAATGAGTATGATAGGAGAAATGAAATATTTCATAAGATTATATATTGTACAAAATAAAGAAGGAATATTTATTTCTTAGACTAATTACTTGAAGGATTTACTAAAAAGGTTTGGTTTTGAAACATGTAAACCTCTTGGAACACCTATAGTAACTAGACAAAAGTTATGTACAAAGGATGAGACATCTATTGTTGAGCAGAACAAGTATAGATCTATGATCATAGGTTTGCAATATCTAACTCACACAAGGTTGAATATAGAAAATTTAGTTTGAATTGTTCCAAGATTTCAAGATAATCCTAAAGAAGCACATTATGTAGTAGTAAAAAGGATATTTAGATATTTGAAAGGAACACCTACATTTGGATTGTGGTATGCCAAGTCTAATGGTTTTACTCTAAGTGCTTATACTGATGTTGATTGAGTAGGTAGTATGGATGATAGAAAGAGAACCAATGGTGAAGCCTTCTTTCTTAGAGGAAGATTGGTTTCTTGGCTATGCAAGAAGAATGATTGTATCTCACAAAGTATAGCAAAAGTAGAATATGTTGTAGCGACAAATAATTTTAATCAAGTTATTTGGATGAAGCAGATGCTGAAGGATATAAGGATAGAAATCAATGAACTTGTTGTCATACATTGTGAAAATACAAGCATAGTAAATATGTCTAAGAATCCAATGTTGCATTCTAAGACCAAGAAAATTTCTATCAATTATCACATGTTGAGAGAGAAAGTTATAGAAAATGAAACTAGATTGGAGTATGTGAGCACTAAAGAGAAAATTGTAGATATATTCACCAAGCCTCTTCCCAAAGAGACTTTTGAGTATTTGTGAGATATGTTAGGGGTTATGCCCCTTCCTATATTAGAGTAGAAGATTTAAGGATGCATTAGTCTAGTATAAACAGAGTACAAATTTTTTTTCTAGATTGAATGTTGATGCTTCCTATATGGGTGAGTATCTATGATGGACAGAGTTATTAAGGACTCTTATTAGATGTTCTTTTTTAAACAATGTCTTTGGAGACTTAAGCTAGTAAGAAATAGTTGTTTTAGAGTTAGATGGATGCTAAAACTTTTGACATTGATGTCAATGGGGGAGAATTTTAGCATGAATTTTTTTTTGGGAAGAATGTTAGCATGGAAAATAGTTGGGGAGAATGATTGATGAAGAGGATTTGAAAAGAAAGGTTAACAGTCTTTAAGTGTTGGTATTGTTCGAACTAGATGTTTTCCATCTATGTTGACATCAATGCCAAAGGGGGAGATTGTTGGAAACATGAATTCTGATGATATTCCTATGGGGGAGTATTGTATATATGTTACTATGATGATATGTTACATTCATGACTATGTTTGTCATTGATGTCAACATAACATTTTTTGTGGTATCTGACAAAAGAATGGTGGAAAGATCAAGTTGGTATGGATGGCTAGTTGAGTTTTCGCACTATTTGAGGTTATGGGAGATACTTCTAAGTATCTAGTATATGTAGTTCATGTCAGGTAAAGAAATGTTAAGCCTAGACGAAGTTATGTAAGTTTTGGTGATGTCTATTTTGAGATAGAGTTTATAGAGGCATGTTCTGGTAAACTTGTTATATCTGTTAGCATAATTGTTATTCTAAGAGTCAAGGTTAAAGATGTGTAGACGATATGTTGAGGATGATGTGGTCAAGCTCACTCATCATAATATTGCATGTACAAAAATTTATTTAAGTTGTAAGGAAAAAGATTAGTGTTATCACTAAGTATAATGTGTTCTTAATGTGGTCCTATAATAATTTATCGAGAAGATGTAACAACTGACTCAGGAAATAGTTTTATGGATTTAGTATAAAGGAAGAACATTTTCCTTTATCAAGTATGACATGAAGAAGTAATTTGTAAGTAGAATAATAGTGGAATGCAAAGTTGAGAAGAGCAAAGTAGAAGTGAAGGAAACTTCATTGTCAAGGTTTTATTGTGTGACCTGAGGTTTGATATTTGGATCTGAGGTTCATGATTGGTCTATAAGGTCTAAAAAAGATTGGTTTGGTTGACCAAATAGAGGAAAGAGGAACTTAATAGTAAATTACTTTTTTCAACAATGAACTCTTCTTGTAATTGAAATTTCGTGTTTGGGTAGTGGGCTCTTCTTGTATACTTTGTACTACAACTCCTAACAGAGTTGGAATCTCCTAACAAGGACTTTATGTACTAAATGTTGTAATAGACTCCTAATAGGCCCCATACTCTAATAAGAAATATTTATATTATTACATCATCTTGTGGGTATCATTCCCACTAGGGTTTTCCCTTTGATCAGGGGTTTCCCTAGTTAACTTATCTAGTGCAATAGTATATGTGCATCTTGTTATGTTGTTGTTTACTTTGGTTGAATGGATAACATTATTTAAGGATAATAAATGTTTTAAATATTGGATAACTAATTCACTAATTGCGCCCCCCCCCCCCAAGTTATCTTGGTGGACTATTGTTTCTAACAACTAGCTCAATTATGCCAAAGAAAATTGTAAACCAAGTAGGCCTCAAATATGAACCACTTGAGAATAGGGTAGTTCAAATAGACGGGACATCTATTAAGATAGTTGGAGTTATAAGGAACTTGGATTTGACCTTACATTCTTATCCTAGCTTTTCAGTCCCTATGGATATTTACATCATTGACTTGCCTCCCTATTTTCCCATATGTTTATCATGAGATTTCACTGCCAAAATAAGAGGTTATTTATTTGAAGATTGGTCTCATATGCTTTTCCACATTAGGTATGGCACTAAGGTCAAAATTCCATCTAAACCTATTGCAAAGGATTGCATTGAACATCATATTGTCAGTACTGAAAATGACACATTAGCTATTTTATTTGATCAAGAGGAAATTACTATTTTTCATGAGCTAAAACAAAGATAGAAAATATTCCTGATATATTATTAGATGTATGGGATATTAAAAATGCTGAAATTATAGAAGAAAAAGTTGAAGAACCAAGTCTAGGCAATTATGTTATTTATTGGACTACTAATTTTCTACCAAATGTCATGAAAAGTGTAGATTTAAGTTTAGGACAACAAGACAATGTTGTTTGGAAGTTGTTTTTTGATGGTTCACGTAGCAAAATAGGTGTAGGAGGAGGTTGTATGCTGATTTCACAAGCAAATGAAAAGTATTATGCATCTTTTAGATTTACTCTTAGCTGTACCAATAATGTTTTTGAATATGAAGTGCTTGTGAATGGATTAAAATGGGCCATAAAGTGAGGTATCAATTGTTTACAAGTTTTTGGTGATTCTGAATTGATTGTTGACCAAGTTAGAGGCATCTATTCAATCAAAAATGATCTATTGAAAAGTTATAAGCATGTTGTGTAGGATTTAGTTGAAGGATTTGAAGCTTTTAAATTGCAATTTGTTCATAGACATCAAAACAAGCATGTTGATAGGCTTGCGACAATAGGTCCACAGTATGTTGTACCATCTAAAATCAGTAAAAATAAAGGAAATAATCATGTAAAAGTTGTTGTTAGACCTATTGTACCAAATAATGCTGAAAGTTGACAAGTTTTTGAATCTAACCAACATATTATTAATTTTTTAAGAGAAGAAGTTGAATTTTCTTAGCCTAACTAGTAGAAATTATAGGATCAATATGATGATTACATCATTCAATTAAGGAAAAATAAGCTACCTAAAGGTTTAGTCACTTTAGAATATATTTTTAATATTAATGGCCAGTTTAAAAAGAATAAATTTAGTTTGTAGATCAAAGAAGATCACTATGAGGAAATTGAAGTTGCAAAGGATAAAATGTTGAAACTTGGAAAGGTATGTACTCCAAAAGAGTGTCAAACTTTTGTTAATTTATGCCATGGATTCCATGATATTAGTTCTTGGAATTATTCAGATCTAAAGGGATTTGATCCTAATATTGGTGAACATACCATTGAACTAGAACCTAGTGCAAAACTAATTAGACAAAAACAAAAGCTGGAATAAATCCAAAGTTAGAGCCTCTTATGATCAAAGAATTGAATAAATTAATTGAGAGAAATATTATATTTCGTATTAAGCATACTTCTTAGATATCAAATTTGGTTTTTGTTAGAAAAAATAATGGAGAAATCAAATTGTGTTGATCTTAGATTGGTTTTAACAATTAAGTGTCAACACACTTAAGACATTTACTTAGTTTATGTTGAACTAGTAATGCATGTCGAGTATAATATGTAAATACAAGATTGTGCTGAGCTGCAATGAGTGTCGAGTCACTCATGTGCCAAGTAACTTCAAGTGCTGAATGAATAATAGAGGTTAAGTAACTTCAAGTGCCAAGTGAATAGTAGATGCCAAGTAGTTCAAGTGTTGAGTGAACAGTAGATGCTGAGTAGTTCAGGTGTTGAGTTAGAAATAGAATTATAGTATATGTTGAGCATTAGTAACTTCAAGTGTCAAATAACATAGGTTGGACATATTTGTTTGTAGTTTCACAAACAACTATGTAAACCATTTTCAAGTCAACATAAGGTTAGATTTTGATTCTTTAAAGATAAAGACAAATCTATTTGTAGAATCCCTATGCGTTTACATGTAGCCAATAAAAAAATAGGAAGGATTAAGTGACAAAAAAAAAGAAATGAATCTCATTTTTAGATTCATACCTAACCCTAAGCCCCAAAGTCTTTATAAGGAGGACAAAGCCCCAACAATTATATGTAATCAAAGGAATCAAGAGAGTGAAGGAGATAATGTTATAGGAGGTAACAAGGGGTGAATGATTGAATTTGTTCATAGAGAATTCAGTGTGACTTAACAATGAAAGTGAATTGCAGAATTAGTTGAAGGAGAACAAAGAATAGAAGGATACAAAAATCGTTATATCAGATCAAGGAGGATCAAGAAGGACACTGTATGGATTTGATCTTTAATCAGGCAACCAGAGCCAATCATAAGATCTATGTTGAAACATCCTAACATGTGATTTTAGTTAAATCCCCTAGGTGGAGTAGTCCTAATAGGCTGTTGTGAATCCTTTAATAAGGTGACATTCCAAGTGGATTTTCTAAAGTCCTTTAGCAAGGTCCACTTCTAATAGGGTGTTGAAATCCCCTAACAAGGTGAGACTTAATAGTCTTTGTAAGCTTTTAACAGAGTAGGTCTTTCATAGGGAAAATCATGTTTCATGGTCAAATCATTGTAACCTTAATTGGCTACACTTTATTTCTATAGTAGTGAAGATTTGTGGGTGTCATCCCCACCTTAGTTTTACCTTCTCTTTGGAGGGTTTCTGGGTAATCATATCTGGTGTTAAGTGTTTGTGTTCAATTGCTTACATATTTTAGATGCATTTGCTTTACATGTTATTTTCAATTCTATATTACATGCATCTAATGAATTGTGAACATTTTAATGGTTGAAGGTTGAACTGATGGTTCCCCCCCCCCAAAACTCTCAAAAATATATGTTTCCCATTTGTAATTCCAACAATTTGTATCAGAGATGAGTTCTCAGAAGAAGAAGCTTTGAAACTTAGAGGAAAGGTATTGAAATGGAAGTCTACAAATTAGGAAAGACCATTAACAACCAGGAGAATGAAATACATCTCATACTACATCAATTGAGTGTGGCCATAGATGCTTTGAAGAGTTCCCTAAAAAGAAGGAAAGAGATTTCCATAACAAAAAATGACACAATACAAAGAGATTGACACCACAAACCTATTTGTAGATGATAACTCTAGTGAATTTGAAACAATAATCATTGATCTAATGAAGAAGAATAGAGCACAAGCTAAAGAAATTAGAAATCTCAAGTTGGAGCAAGAATCACAAGCTATACTGCTATGTGAGGTGAATTAACAAAAGAAGAAAGCTATAGAAGACAAGGCCATGATTGAAGGAGATAAAAGAATTTTGGTAAATAGATTGGAAGAAAAGTCAACAGAGCTATCTAGGATCTCAAACATGCAATTGGATACCTTAAGCCAAATGATGAATGCTCATCCTGAGTTAAATGTTAAGGACATTGAGATAACTACATTGAAATTTTAGAATGAACAACTACAGAATGACATGAAACGAGAAAAGGAATTTGCTAAAAGTTTCAATAAGCTAAATAAAGCCATCAAGTACTTTGAGAAATTACTAAAATCCCCTACATCCAATAGAGATACATCAGGACTAGGCTACACAAGCACTGAAGAAGGAGAGTCATCCAAAGCTATGGAGGAAAGGAACAACAAAGGTAAGAACTCCAACCCTACTTGTCATAATTGTGGAAAGAAAGGACATACCGCTAATGTGTACAGGAGCATGAATATAAATCATAATTCCAAGCCTAAGAACATGGTCCATTGTCATAAGTGCAATAAACAAGGTCATTGGGCACATGAATGAAGAACTAGAACCATGCATGAACCAAAATTTGAAGATTTGCTATGAGTGTCAAAAATATGGACATAAAGCTTTTGAATGTAGATCCAAGACCACATGGACATCAAGAAAGCCAAAAAAATTAAGAAGCTATGGAAATTATTATAACTGGGATTACAATACAAGATATAGCTATCACTATTGTCGAAAAATATAGACATGTACTTGAGAATTGCATTAGGACTCACTTCAGTGGTAATTACAAGAGATGGTTGAGTTAGACTACATGTTTTAGCTATTTGAAGATTGGTCACATTAGTAAACATTGTCCAACTAGGTCCAAGGCACCAAGTTTTGAATTTGATAAAGGTAAAGGCAAGGCAGATGTTGAACACATCAAGAATGAGATGAATAATACATGGAAGAAGAAATATGGTTGCAATACATCAAATGGAGAAGGGATCACTTCACCCAATGGGTCAAGTGGTCACACCTCATCAAACTAAGAAAACAAGAGGCATGTGGGACTGATACTTTAAAGTGTTGCATTATACATCAGTTCCAAAAGAAGTAAGTACTAAAAGGATTACATTAGCATGATGTGAGGCCTCACCTTGACCCATCATAGCATAGATACTATATTACCATATTGTTGCTTAGGACTGGATATCTCAACATATATTTTGATACTTGATGGACATCAATTTTGCTACTTATCTGATGATTTTTACCTTGTGATTTTCCATTAGGATATGCATTAGGACTTAATTGGCATAGTCAATGAATTAATAGATATTTATTCAGTACTTCATTATTATGATAGAAAATGGAATTTATGATGTGATTCAAATACTTAATTTGATCTTGTTAGGGAAGTTAGCAATGTACAATTTTTTATAGAGGTTTAATGATCAAATGTTTTATATGTAAATGATGGAGAATAGGAAGTTAATTATGAAATGTGTTATATGTGAATTGTAGAATAATGGAATTTTCATATATCTTTACTTCCATATGTATTTTATATGTGACTTTTCATTGGACTACTAATGCTCAAGTTTAGTGTCTAGGAAAGGAACCATGGAAAAATAATAGGAAAACAAGGTATAAACACATGTTAATATGACACTGCCAAGATGAATCTTTAGAAAATTCGTAAACCTTATTGTGTTGTGTTTATTTTGTAAATGTGAGATGTATGTGTGTAGTATGTATTTCATGAGTATATTCAGAACATGTCATGTGTGATATATAGTCAATTTTGTGTGTGTCACTTGACACTTGTACTTGTTATGTGAAAATGGCATTTTCTCTAAAGAAAGATCATGTGGCCACCTTATCTCAAGTTAAATTCCTTAATTAAGAATTAGACTTATTTCATTGACTTAGTAAGGGAAACAAAGGTTATCACCATGGGAAATTCAAAATTGGACTTTACCTAGCATTATGAGGGCCAAAAAGTAGCTCTAAGGTGAATTTGTGATAAAAATAAACCCTACCCATGAAAACACTTTAAGTTAGGGTGCTAATAGTGACCTTTAGGGTGCCTAGAAGACCTAGGAGACCCCAAAAAGAATGCATTTTCTATTGAATCCAAAAATGAGAGTCTTATATAAGGGAATGGCCAAATTAGAAATCCACTTACCTACTCTCTAACTTAAGATACGTTTAGCGTTTGGAGGAAGAGGATAAGGAGCTCTACAAAAACTTTCATTTTCCATTGCTTGGAGTGAGGTTGGTATCCATGATCTATGGTGCTTCTTCATTGCATTGTAGATTTGATATGGTGTTACTTCATTGCATTATAGATTTGATATGATGTAGATGCAGTTTTGTGAAGAATCTTGTTGTATGTGTGTTGAATGTGAGAAGTTTTGTGTGATTTCTTCCTTGAATCTTGTTTTGTTCATGTTGTTTGTTTGTGTAAATGGGTGTGAATCATTACTCACCCTTGGGAGGGAAGATATGCTTAGGTGAAGGGGTTAGTTGTGCTCATCCATGTAGTTGAGAAACTCTCCCATGTGTGTAGATGATTTTGATGTGTTTTCAATGGAGTATGGACTTCATGATTACTTGCATTCTTGGGAGCTATAAGTAGGTGTATGAAGAGGGAAGACATTGTTAAGCTTTGAAAGGGCATGTTACTCATGAGAATATGTCGATATATGTGATTCATGGATTTATAATTCTCCTTATGGAGAGAGCCCACCTTCACCCTATATCTTGATTCTATTGTAGAATCTATGTGTAAGCCTTGGGATGGGTTGTATTGTGTAGTGTTGAGTTGTGTTGTTATTGTTTGCATGATAAGTGAATGTAAAAGTGTGTAACCATTTGTGTCTTGTTTTCCCTATCTTAGTGGGTGGCTTTCTTGAGGCCTAGGATGGGAGGTGAGTCTCCATCGTTCTACATTTTTATCTCTCTTTTGTAGGTTTTTACTTGATGATCATGAAAACATGGAGCTCATGTAATGTTTATATTTCATAGGAGAAGAAGATACTATTATATTTGTATTGAAATAGAGGGAAAAATCCATCTTGTTATGTGATTATATTTTTTTGTGAGAATGTTGTCTTTGTTCTAATTCATTTGACAATAGAGAGGTTGTATTGTCATTGTGTATATTTCAAAATATTGATTTCACCATCCTATGTTCATGTTTGACAAGTGTGTAGTATGGAATAAATGAAAGGACTTTGGAAGAGAATTCTATTGAAATGTATTTGTAGTTTCATTTTATTGGATATAAAGGTAAAGAAGAGAAGAGTTAAGCATCATTGTGACATTAGTAAGCTGAACGTAAAACTACCTCTTGTTATTCTATTGTACTCCATTCTCATAGAAATAACTAGATGCATTATGTGATCAAACTTGATTCATACATAGTCATAGAATATGTACTCAATAGATAATATATTCATATTTAGTTATAGTCAAGAAATGGATGTCAATAATGTAAATTGAATACTTGATGTTCATGGAATTACAAGCAAAAGATTCTATTTATGTTTCATATTAGAGTATCTTGCAATTGGATTTTGATAATAATATGATATGTAATACATTAGATTTTCTTTATGGAATAGATTTTATAATGCATGATACAATGTTTAATTTCATTAGCTTAATTATAAACAATCATAAAAAATAAATGAATAAAACTGGGCAAATAAGCTTAACTCAAACAATGAAACTTGTAGATGCATATTAACTTGCTGGAATGTATGGCAATCTAAAAAAGCCTCTCTCTAAAAAAACAAATTTAATAAAATAGTAATATCTGAATAAAATAATATTAATCTTGAATGCAACTAGGATAATATTGATAAGTCTATAACATGCATTAAATAGATGTCAGACCTTGAGAATTCATTCCATAAGTGCCTAATTTTACCCCATCAAGACATAGCAGCTCCTATATAAAAGTAAAATAATAATAATAATATGTTCATTTTAAAAAAATTACAATCCAACTTTTAGTCATGTCAAAGTTTTAAAAAAAAATTATATTTAATGTAAGTTGAAGGGGGAAAAGGTCAACCCTTCCCACCTTTTCAACATGGTGGCCTTACCTCTCTAAGGGGGGGCATTTAAGGATGAGGAGGAACCTTAAGAACTATTCCACCCTCTCCCCTTCTTCCCACATGGGAAGAGAGAGGGAAAAAGGGGTGGCTAGGAGATAGGGGGTAGGGGTAGGTAGGAGTAGACTTAGGAAATTGGGTTAGTTAGGGTATTTAAAATTTAATCTTTTTTTTAATGTGTTAATTAAAGTTAATTGATTTTATTAGGGGTGGTCTTGTAGTATAGACTTAGGGAAAGTTTTAAATAAGTATATTATATATATAGTTTGGGTAAAGAACTAAATAAGGGCATAGTCTAGGAAAAAGTGAGGTAAGTATATAGGACATTAAATTAGTATTTAAGGGATAAATTAGTAAATTAAAAGAATCATAATAATAATATTAATAATAAATAAATAAACAAAAAAATAAATAAAAAGAATCAATTCAAATAAATAATGATGGAGACCTAGTTAGTAGTGCATAATCAAATGATCAAAGTAAAGAAAAAGAGAGAGAGAGATAGGAAGTAAGAAGTTCATCAAAGGGGAATATATTTATGCAACTAAATGAAAATGGAAGATATATGGGAAGATGCATATGTATGTTGTGGTATGGCAACTTATGTTTGAAAACATTTAGCATATTCATAAAATATTTTCATGTCGCTATACTCTAGAACCATTGACTCGAAAATTGAATTTCACATGCATTGTGTAGTGTCTTAATCAGGAGTATAGGAGGTGAAGGGTTTATAACCAAAATATCATTTGAATTTAGTATTGTAAAAATTGATAGAAAAATAGGCAACCCATCATAGAAAACTTGAATTTAAATTTAGGATATTCATAAACTATCTTCGTGTCGCTATACCCTAGAACCATTGACTCAAAAATTAAATTTCACATGCATTGTGAAGTGTCTTAATCAGGAGTATAGAAGGTGAAGGGTTTATAACCAAAATATCATTTTAATTTAGTATTGCAAACATTGATAGAAAACTAGGCAACCCATCATAGAAAACTTGAATTCAAATTTTGAGTGGAATGGTCATCATCCCATCAACTAACTTTAACATCTCCAAGTTTAAGTATAGATTATGTATCTTATCTTTAGATTTATCTCTTTTTAAAAAATAAAATTGTTAGTTGTGTTTTTTATTGCCTTGTAAAATTTTGGGCATGAAATATGAATAAAGATGCAAGAAGTTGTTGAAAATTCAAGTTAAATCTTCAAGTTTTTATGTTGTTTATGAGCATGGAAAGTTCTCTATGTATGTCAAGTGAAATACTAGTTAGTGATGAGCTACCAAGTTAGCTAGTTGATGCTGAGCTTGTAGTACTTAATGAGTGATGGTTATGTCAGTAGATGCTGAGTAAAATAGAAATTGTGTTGATGCTGAGTTTACAGTTGTACAAGTATTAAGCATTAAATGTAGAGTTTTAAAGGGTATAAGGTTCATTTTCACTCATTTTTTGTCATTTAAAATTCAAGAAAATACAAGGAAAGTAGAAGGTGACTCAAAAACCAAGTTCATAGTATTTACATAGATTCCAATGATGATCCAACACAATTATATCAAATTTACAAAGTATTCTTCATAAGCTGAGTCATGTAGTTTGAAATTTGTATAAACCCTAGCTTGTCAAATGATGTCTAGTTCAAGGAATGTAGAGGGTCAAGAAGTTTTGAATGTTCAATTAGTTAGCAATGAAGTAAAGCAACTAGACTTTAGAGAAATTTTAGATGTTGCATACAAACAAGACCTGTTAGGTACACTTTCCATGATACACCCGAAAGCCATAATGGTCCAAGACATCAGAAAATGCTATAATTGCAAGATAGGTGGAATAGGAGACATAAAAATTAGACAAGCGTATAAAAAATTGTGTGAAAATGACATTTTGAAAGAAGAATTTAAGATTGTTGAAAGGAAGGGTTTGACTTGTGCCCTAGATTTCCCTACAATGTTCAAAATAGAATGGATCAAGATAGTGTTGAGCAGAATACATCATGGATGTTTATGGCTAGAAGATGGTCCCATCAAGATTTAAAAGAGAATAGTTCATAAGGTAACTAGCTTTCCAACCCTAGATCAGTTGAAGACTTTGTGAAGTGATTCAAAGAAGGTCATTGAGAAAAAACATAGGAGCCAAATGGAACAAACTTAGAATGACTATTGATGCTATCATAGACCCACTACTTAACTTTTCCATAAGGGTAATTTCACATAAGTTTTATCAATCAAGTAGATTAAACAACATACCCTACATTGCAGTAGATGTGGGCTACAAAATTGTGAAGAGGGATCATACCTATGATCTAGCTAAACTACAATTGCAACAAATAATGGAGAACCTAGGTGTCATTAGAAAAATCAAGAGTGCATAGTGTAAATTTGGAGCAATTTTAATTTGCATATTTTTCTATGTTCACAACACATTCCCATCTTTTTCCATGGTAAGTTGGAAGACAAATAGATTAGTTGTAGTTCAAGTTAATGAGTATATTGACCAAATGGGAGATAACTTTGAGACTATCATGACCAACTATTTTGAAGACTTTAAGAAGTCTATGAAATAGAGAATGAGAATACTAGTTTCCTTGGTTGAGTAGTAGTTCAATGACATATGCTTTTTTGTTAATATTAGCTATACATATGTATAGGTTGCATTGCCTAGGGTAAGATGGCTAAGACCCTTAGGCTATGAGATTAATGTTGATGAAGCCTCAGCTACCATCATTGCACTTCTTGCTAAAGAAGTTGATAAGTTAGCCAAAATCTTTGGTAATTATATGTCATGAAATCCAAAGTTGAGATGGAGTTGAAGACAACCTCCACATTGAAGAAGAAAGACAAATTGGTGAAGAAAATAAAGGCCCAATTTGGTGAAGGTACAGGTGAAGAAGAAGATGATGAAGAGGATGAAGAGGGAGAACATGAACAAGCTCAATAACCTCTTACATTAACCCAAGGATTGGGAGAAGACAAGGATGAAGAAAAGAAAGAAGGTGTCAAGGAAGTAGAGGAAGCACCAGTACAAGTAGGACCTAAGAAGAGAAAGGCCAAGGCATAGCCTATGGGAAAAAAAAAGGCAAAGAAAGTTGCCAATCCAAGCCCAACAAAGCCAACAACACCAACAACTAGGGCAAGCACATAGGCCACCACACAAAAGGCCAAAGAAAAAGCCAAAGAAAAGGCTAAGGCTACAAAACAAGAAGGGCCAAAGTAGAAGAAACAAAGAAGGAAATACATTACACAACTAGAAATTGATGATGAGAGAAAAAAATTAGAGGAGACAAGCCAATTTAGAGTGGTAATTCATCCACCAAAATTTGATGTTGAGAATATCTATGAAAATGTTAAAAATAATGTAGATTTGTTTGGTTTGAAAAGTATTAATTTTGAAAAACTTAGTAGAGAAGAGAAGAATTTGATTGAAGAATCAATATATGAAATTATCTCTAAATTCAAGAACACCCAACTTGAATTATATAACACTATGCCAAAGGAATTATATACTATTGTTGAAAATAAGTGGCATTATTGTTTAAACCTAGAGAAACAAATTAGAGAATCCACACTAGCCCAAGTAATGCTAGAATTGACTAAAGGGAAAATCATCAAGGCCAACACGAAATATGGTGGAAGGTTTGCACCAAATTATAGGGCATTCAACATTATTCAAAAAAATATTGAAGATGTTGTGAAAAAATCCACACAAATGTGGAAATTGATTTATGGATTGAAAACTATCAAACAAGGAGAAGAAGATCCCTTTGAGGGAAGAAATAATGATGATGACAATAATGATAAGTAGGATGACAAGGAGGAAGATAAAGAAAAGGATAATACAGAGGAGGAGACACAAAAGAAATATGAAGACATGGCTACAACAGAAGAGAAACAGGAAGAACAAAGTGTGCAATACACACAAATGCCAAGTATGAGCCCTCATTACTAGTATACCTGTAGAAACCATAATTGTTAAGGATGTTCTTGATAGTTTAGCTCATGAAATCAATCCTTTAATTGTAGATCTAAAGAAGATTCTTGACCAATCCACACTACAAGCAAGATTATGTGAAAATCTAGTATTGGGTAGTGTATATGAACTTCAGAAGGTAGTAGCTAACATCACAAGGGATAAGGTGAATACATAAGAACCACCTTTTGCCATCCCTTCAGCTACTAGTTTTCAACCCTTGATTCAAACAACTAAAGATACATCTATCAAGGTTGACACAAGTGTCAAAGATGACACAATTGATTAGGGGAAAAATTCCAAAGAAGAGGAAAAGAAGCCAAAAATAGAGCAAACAAGATAGATAAACACATATGTACCTACAACATAACCACAAGGTGCAAGTCCAATCATTGTGATTGACTAGAGAAAATCTGAAGAGAGAAAGGAAACACCAAAGGAAAAGGAGAAAGAAGCTATTTAGGCATTGGTAACACTACCAACATCAAGCACTCCTACAAAAATCCTTTAGAAGTTGAGCATAGAGGCCATACCACTACAGATTTTAGCACTAGGCTCATGCTCTACAAAAGTTGATAAGGAAACTCGCTATGGTGATGTAACTTTAGATGAAGAAATAGTGATACCTGAATTTGATTATGAAACAATGATACTAAAACAAATAAAAATTTTGCAACAAGCTTTAGAAAATAAGAAACACCATGAAATACTTAGAAAGGAATTTAGGCAAAGGCAATCATTGCAAGATATCAAGGAAACATTCTTCAATGCATTCAGCCTGCCTACACCTGAAGAAAAAAAGCCTCTACTGGAACAATTATCAAAAATTGTTGAGAAGGCTAATAACAAAGATATTGACACAAGTTCAAAACTTCTTGAGTGGTCAAAGAAGAAATTCCAGAGTAAAGTAAATGAGAAAATATCTGGTGAGATTGTACTTACTCAAGTTGCACTAGCCACAAAGGATCAAGATGTATAGAAGGTACTGGAGAATATTTTCTCATTGTACACTAAACTATGTGACCCAACCCTCTTCATTCAAGAAACAAGACATAAAATTTTGATTTTAGAGAGAAGTCTCAATGTATCAGTTATGAACCTACCTCAAAACCCAACTTAGAGTGAGAAGCATTTCCATGCATTGCTTCAATCACAAAGTCAACTAGTTGTGTTAATAGTAGAAGAGGCTAATATGAGAGCCAAGTTGACACAAATGCAAGCCTCCCTCACCCCACATATGGAAATACTCCATAAAGAGATGGGATATGCAGAATATTTGTTAATGAAAGACTCTCATCTTTCTATGTCAGATGGACTAGTTCACCTAGCAGCCAAGCTAGCAATCCAACTCAAGTCACTAGATGTTGCATATGATAAATAGGATTCCACTCTAAAGATAATTATGGAAGTCAAAAAATTATTTTTGGAAAAATACACCCTAAGTGTAAGAGATAAAAGAATAAAAAAGAGGGGAGATAAACAGGTAAGGGGAAGATAGATTCCAGAGAGAGAAAAGAGTAAGGGGGAGATAAACCAAAGGGGGAGAGTAACAGAGTAGGAAAAGTAAATAATAAAAGAAGCATATAAAGCAAGAAGAAAGCAATGAAAGGGGGAGCAAATAAAATAAACAAAGGAGACAGAAAGATCAAAATAGAATAGAAGCAGAGCATATTAGATGATAGAGCATCAGTGGCAAATACATTGAAGACAAAGAGTATAAGTCAGCAGAGACAAAACCACTCAAAATGGAGAATATATTTTTGATACAAAATAGGAATGTTAACTCAGGGGTAGTTATAAATTTTGAGGTATATAGTTTATTGCAAAATTTTGAAAATTTTGAAGTTTTGTATATAAGCCGAGTTATGCATATGTTATACTCAAGAAGATTAGATTGATTATGTATAGTTAAGTGTTTTTTAAACTCATGTAAAAGGGGGAGATTGTTGATCTCAGATTGGTTTTGACAATTGAGTATCAACACACTTAAGACATTTACTTAGTTTATGTCAAACTAGTAATGCATGTCGAGTATAATATGTAAATACAAGACTATATCAAGTAACTTCAAGTGCTAAGTGAATAGTAGATGTTGAGTAACTTCAAGTGTCAAGTGAATAGTATATGCCAAGTAGTTGAAGTGTTGAGTGAATAGTAGATGTTGAGTAGTTCAGGTGTCGAGTTAGAAACAAAATTATAGTATGTGTTGAGCATTAGTAACTTCAAGTGCTGAGTAATACAGATTGGACATATTTGTTTGTGGTTGCACAAACAACTATGTAAACCATTTTCAAGCTGACATAATGTTAGATTTTGATTCTTTAAAGATAAGGATGAATCTATTTGTAGAATCCCTATGTGTTTGCATGCAACCAATTAGAAAATAGGAAGGATTAAGTAGGAAAAAAAAGAAATGAATCTCAACCATAGATTCATACCTAACCCTAAGCCATGAAATTCTTTATAAGGAAGATGAAGCTCCAACAATTATATGTAATCAAAGGAATTGAGAAAATGAAGGAGATAATGTTATAGGAGGTAACAAGGGGTGAATGATTGAATTTTTTCATAGAGCATTCAAGTTGACTTAGCAATGAAAGTGAATTGCAGAATCAGTTGAAGGAGAACAAAGAAAAAAAGGATACAACAATTGTTATATCAAATCAAGGAGGATCAAGAAGGACACTGTATGGATTTGATATTTAATTAGGCAACTAGATCCAATCATAAGATCTATGCTAAAAAACACTAACAAGTGATTTTAGTTAAATCTCCTAGGTAGAGTAGTCCTAACAAGTTGTTGTAAATCCTTTAATAGGGTGACATTCCAAGTGGATATTTTGAAGTCCTTTAGCTAGGTGCACTTCTAACAAAGTTTTGAAATCCTCTAACAAGGTGGGATTTAATAGTCTTTGTAAGCCTTTAAAAAGGAAAAATTATGCTTCATGGTCAAACCATTGTAACCTTAATTAGCTACACTGTATTGATGTAGTAGTAAATATTTGTGGCTGTCATCTCCACCCTAGTTTTACCTTCTCTTTGGAGGGTTTCTAGGTAATCATATTTGGTGTTAAGTATGTGTGTTTAATTTCTTATATGTTTTAGATGCATTTACTTTTCATGTTATTTCCAATTTTGGGTAAAAGCACAAACCTCTGTCACCCTTTGTGATATCCTTTGGTGTTTCGGCCGGAAGGCTTTCGACCAGAATGGTTATGGCTGAAACCCCAAGCTGCAATAAAACTGTTGTAAACCTCTTGCGGCTATCATTTTCACTATTTCGGTTCCTAGATTTCTGGAGAGCGGGTCAAGTGTTTCGGCCGTAACTAGTTAGTGGCTTTTTCCTCCCCACTTTTGATAGTTTTTTAACATATTTTTTGATTAATAGATGTTAATCGTACTTAAAGTAGTTGTTTTTTACCTATTTTGTGAGTGAAATACTTAATATTGTTTATTTTTTAATATATTTAAATTATTTAAATTATTTTAGATTGTTTTAGAATGGTATTTAAATTAATTTGTTAGAAAAAATGTAGTTAAACGTGAGATAAAAATGTAGAAAAAAATTAGTTAAAAGTGTAGAAAAACATTAGGTTAAAATATAGAAAAACATTAGGAAAAAAATTAGGTTAAAATATAGAAAAAAATCAGGTTAAAATGTCAAAAAATTAGTAAAAAAATATAGAAAAACATGAGATAAACAACTAGAAAAACATTAGTAAAAAATGTAGCAAACCTTTAGGGGACATTGTTCAGTTTCTAACATAACCTAATGGATCTAGAGGTGAAACAATAATATCTTATGGTGAAATTAATTTTGACATTAAATACACCTTCTAACATAACCCTATATCAACTACAATCATAACCCATACCACATTCTAACCATAACATAGGCCCTCTACTAACTGAATGAACCACACTTAGATATTGATGATGTTCATTTTAACAACTAGTTATTGTTAGGTAATAATGAGTCTTACATTACCAAAAAACCCATTAAGATCAATTAAATGATATGTTTTAAAGTACGTTATCCATGCATCTATGTCTTAAGGGGACAAAGGAGTCGTAATAGGTCATACTATTTTTTATAGGTTCTAATAAGTCTTAATATGTATTATTAGGATATAATAGGTCTTATTAGGTAATTATGATTTTTACATTACTAAATGACACATAATGACCTCATGATACATTTCTAGGTATTTTTATCCATATATATGTTAAGGGGACCTAGGGACTCCTACTAGGTCATTACATTTGTTATAGATTCTAATAGGTATTCATATGTTTACTAGAACATAATAGGTATTGTTAGGTAATAATGAGTCTTACATTACTAAACAACACATTAAGATCACTTATGTTGCATTTTTCAGTATGTTATCCATACATGTGTGTCTTAAGGGGATATAGGAGTCATAATAGGTCATACTATTTTTTATAGGTTCTAATAAGTCTTAATATGTATTATTAGGATATAATAGGTCTTATTAGTTAACAATGATTCTTACATTACCAAATGACACATAACGACCTCTTATTATGCATTTCTAGGTATTTTTATCCATATATATGTTAAGGGGACCTAGGGACTCCTGCTAGGTCATTACATCTATTATAGGTTCTAATAGGTATTCATATGTTTACTAGCACATAATAGGTATTGTCAAGTAATAATGAGTCTTACATTACCAAACAACACATTAAGATTACTTATGTCAACTGCATTTTTTAGTGCGTTATCCATACATGTGTGTCTTAAGGGGACATAGGAGTCGTAATAGATCATACTATTTTTTATAGGTTCTAATAAGTCTTAATATGTATTATTAGGATATAATAGGTCTTATTAGGTAATGATGATTCTTACATTACCAAATGACACATAGTGACCTCTTATGATACATTTCTAGGTATTTTTATCCATATATATGTTAAGGGGACCTAGGGACTCCTACTAGGTCATTACGTCTGTTATAGGTTGTGATAGGTATTCATATGTTTACTAGCACATAATAGACTAACCTTACTATCAACCTTAATAAAACTATATCCCATTTACTATATTAACATTCTTAACTCTAATTCAAACTACTAAATTAAGTCATGAGTTCTAAATTGTAAACTAACATTTGTTAACTAAACTCATTTACTTATCTAGTAACAAATTTTTCTATCCCTATGTCCTAACTCTCATCTACACTCCCCATAATCATCAAAGCATTTACATCAAAATATAGAATTTAGTCAAGAATTATATTTTTTTATTGCATGTATACATGTGTACACTTAGTTATCATTTAATCAAGAAATTTTATTTTATTTTTATTGCATATACACATACATGTACGAATATTTATTTTTCACATTTGCATGAGCACGTTACAATGTGCATTAGATATGGTCTCTAAGATAATTTGTTTTAAAATACATATGTATGTTACATGATTGAATTTAGCACCATACATTTAATGTTGTGTATTTATATGTACATGTGTTTCAAATTAAATTTAACTTTTAATTATTTTAATTTAAAAATACTTGTATGTTTATATTTGTATATATATGCATGTGCAGATCTCTAGATATTTATCACTCTTGTAGCTTCACATTCATATCCTCATATTTATTTTCATATATACATTATGGCATCCGGTTCTGGGGATCATGCTCCTACATCCTCAGGGGATGCCAATGTTCATGGTGGGGGTAAGAGTGCTGAGTCTGGTACAACACGTAGATCGACCTCCTCCACTCATGATAGACAACAATTATTTAGAGATATAGTTGCAAGATTATCTTGTGCTATGCAGGTTTTGGATACCTCACTTTCCTCTTCTACCACCCTCCTTAATAGGGAGAAGGTCACAACGATGTGAGAGGAGTTATTTTGTATGATTCAGATAGTTGAATCATACAACCCTTTTGATGATATGAGCATTGAGACATTTTATTCTTCTTTATCTCACAGTGTCACTAGCACTGTGAAATACACACAGATTGACATTGAGGTTTCCACCGGCATGGTGAAATCCATGTTTCCATCTTATATAGATCATCACAGAGTTAGAGGCTACTCTGTGATGAAGTGTACTGATCCACTCGTCACACCATTGATGTATCCTCGTTGGTTGGCTACTCATCATAGATGGCCATAGAAGGATGAGTTCCCTCTATATTTCTGCAAACAATTGTTTGCTAAATTTCATTTACACTATGATGTTGACTATACAGATTATCCAGGGCATGTTGGGCAGGGTCAAGGGAGAATTTATGATATATTTAGACCCGTGTACACTCATGTGCCCATTAACAAATAGGCAATGGTGGGTCCAAACCTTTTGGTTATGCCAAGAGGTCCACAGATGGCTACTGTAGGTGAGAGTGTTCCTGATGACACAATTAGGACACAAATTTTTTTGAGCATCGCCACCATCGCCACACAGTTACATGAGATTTCTTCTGATCGATGTGGTAGACATATGCTACGATCTCAAGGTACTGCTCCCACAACTGCATCATCTAGCACACCTATTGATGATGATTATGGAGTTGCAGACATACCTTCTCTTGTAGACATTTCTACAGTCTTAGAGGTGGATGCATTGCATCGTTTGGCATCATATTTAGCATCTGATCTTTTAGATGCATATCAAGCATTATCTACACTCTCAGGGATTCCACTTCATGACATGAGCTCTCAGATTAGACATAATTTTTCATGTACAACAATCCTAGAGGATTCATAGAGGTAGGAGGACATTCCTGCACCTTCTACTGCTCCTACTGCTACACAGGCCCAGGCTATAGCACCAGCCCCAGATACTCAGGACCCTATAGCACCCCCCCCTACTCAAGATCTCAGTGCCAGACAACCTGGTCTATTTACTTCCATGCTTTCAGATCAGGGCCGCACTATTGACTTGGATGCTGATACTATTTTTTCATTAGATGATTTAGATATTAGTTAGATTGGTAGAGCATTACTTAATGCTATGGTAAATATCTCTATATGTTTAGATTTATTTTTATTATAGTAAATAATATGTCTATATGTTTAAATTAATGTATATGTGTGTGTGTTTATGTATGTTTTATAAGGTTTGAGTGATAGTATGTTACATTTTGGTGATCTGCAGACACTGACATATCCTACACGTCGTGAGTCCCAGGTATGTTACAATATATATATATATATATATATATATATATATATATATATATATATATATATTTGATTTATATACATGTAGATCTTGATATGATTTGTTTGTACACATAATTAAATGGTTCAAGTTATCATTTGACACAGGGTTCAGATGTAGTTGATAGACCCTTTTGGGGACAAGGCCCAGGATCAGGAGGGGGGATGTAGCTAATTAGATCATATGTGGCCTTTTATTTTATTACACACATGTTATGTCTAGATACATATTTATATGGATAGTTTGATGTTTTATATGTTATTTCCATATGCATACATTTTATATCCAGACACTTTGATGTCTTATATGTTATTTTGAGATACATGGTTTATATGGACACTTTGATGTTTTATATGTTATTTCTAGATACATGTTTATATCATGGACACTAAATGATTTTTTATATGTTATTTCCATATACATGTTTATATGGAGATTTTGATTTTTATATATGTTATTTCTAGACATTTGATACATGATCTATTTTTATACATTTGATATGGGTACATTATATTCTCCAGATATATACACATTTATGTTATTGATCTTTTAATCTACACATCTATTTTATTGATCTTTTGATGTCTTCATCTTTTATGTAACTTATGTATGTGTTATGCACATGTTTCTATATGTTATTCATGTTTTCAATATTCAAGTTTAGATGTATATGTATAGTTATTCATCTTAATGCATTAATCTAAGTGTAATTAACTATATAATTTTAATGGTCGATGTACATAAGAATATAACATATTCATGTACATAAGAACATATAAAGACTATGATCACCTAGAAAGAATGCATGAACTATAGCATTTAATTAATAAAAGTTAATATACATATGTATATGTTTTCAATATTCATGTTACTGTTTTTAATGCCTTAATTTAAGTTTAATTAACCATACTTAATGACATGTCTTAATATAAGTATAATTAAGTTCTATATATTTAATCTAAGTATAATTAACTATATTTAATGACATGTCTTAATTAACTATATTTAATGACATGCCTTAATTAACTATAATTAACAACATTTAATTAATAAAATATAATGTATGTAATATGTAACATAGTTCATATAACATATACATGTAAGAACATATAAAGAGTATGACCTAAAGAATGCATGTTACAACATTTAATTAGTAAAAGTTAATACATGCAAGAACATAACAATTATTTACAAACATAAAGAATGTATCATATAAGAACATATAAAGATTATATGTACATAAATACATAACAACATTAACAATCATATGTAAGAAAACATAAACAATGTACATATAAATACATACAAGTACTAAAGGGGTTGTCTTAAGGGGAGGTCCTAAGAGACCTGGTCTTTAATGAGATATCCATGTCGAATTTAAATAAAAATAACAATACATGTCTAATTTTGCATATCCAAGATAAATGATACAATGTACAAAAATTTATAAAACAAATATCCTGTCAATATTAAATATGAAAGTATAAGAGCTATACAGGCATAACTCAACTAGAGCTCTACAATAAGTACATAGGTAAACTAGAGCTCCACAAACAATGTATTGTTAGGATCCTCTCTACTTTTTATTATCTCTAGAAGTTTTTCATGTTCTTCAATAGGCAATTTCCACTTTTGATTTCCACAACGTGCTTTTCTTTGTACTGATTCAAATTTTAATTTGGTTTCTATAACATGGTTAATGTAGTGTAAAACCTTTTCTCCAGGCTTGTATTCAATAAATTCAATACCACTATCAATTACCCTTGTTTGTTGATAATATGTTCTTTCAATAACAACTGATCCAACTAGATATGACTATTCATCAGCATCTATAGTTCCTTCTAGCAACTTGTGTTTTGCTTTTGTGCATCTTAAAAGATAATAGTCCACATTTTCTGCATTATCTGGTAAGGCTTGAACTGCAAAAATATCTCCTGCATGTATATAAAAATATAGATAAATATAAATTGATTTTTAAAAAAAATACATGTATATTAATTTGATATATATGTATATACTCACACAAACTTGCCATAACTAAATCAGAAATGTGCTCATAATCAGTTGAATATACAGGATCATGAATGTCAATGTCAATGTCAACATCTTCAAAAGGAGGCTTTCTAACTATCTCCTTCAAATCCCAATGTGAAACATATCCATTCCCAATATTTTTACATGCACTCACTAGATTGTCCTTAATGCAGTCATCACAAAAACATGTTTTCTCTCTTACTTTAATTACTAGAGGTTTATGGTTTCCTATAGTCATCACTTGATGTAAACTTCTAATTCCAAGAATCGTTTGACAATTGTAAGGATTAGATTGATCTATATCTATTACAAATACAAAAAATAATTCTCATATTTCAAAATAAATATTTAATTAAAAACTCAACTTGATTTGAAAGATACATTAAAAATAAATATAACTTAGTTCACCTTTCACCTCCCAAAAGTAACACTTATTGTATTAAGTATCTCAAGTAGCAAAAATTAGCTTTGCACCATTCAACAATTTGATTTGCGCTCTCTATCCTATTCCCTATATGTACATACAATATGCATGTATATATAAAATTTAAAATATATGCTACTAAAGTATTAAACATGCACATTTTAAAAATGCATATATTTACCTACAAGTTCATGTTGTTGAAGCGCACATTTTATACATGCTCTTGCTCCATCATGCTCCCCTTTTCTGTGTCCACTTTCAAAGAAATTGCATGAAAACCTAACATTGGTTCTAGCATGTTGCATTGCTAACCAATTAAATGCTTTTGCAGATTTGAATTGTCCTGTGAACATGAAACATGATAAGTATCTACAATTATCCGTGTACATATATCAAATAGAAATAGACATGTCCAAATAAATATAAGTTAAAATAAAGTTAAATAAATGTGTAACTATTTTGTGTATACTAACCTGCACATCCATCAGACCAAATCCAATGCTCTGAAACATTTATTCCACAATTTCTAAGATCTTCAGAGAACATTGCAAAATAATGAGCCACATAACTCTTGTCATGAACTCTATCATCACTAATATAGAAATGAACCTCTTTGATGATGATGCATTCATTTTCATGCAATCTTTCTATCTGATCCACCTCAAATTGGTCATGTCTATAGGTCACTTGCACAAATATTGTAACTTGTTCAAAATGATAATATTGGCTTTGGAGCTCTGTATGAGGTGCAAATGTATAATTCTTAGAAAAATCTACAACTAAAAGTATATAACTAGGTGGAAAAGAATTTTTGGAATCATGAAACTGTTTAGCTTGCCATCGTGCACCATGACAATATTGGATACGTGGATATATCAATGGATGAAACTTGGCCATGAACTCATCATAATGAAATTCACTCTCCTTCAATACAATTTTTCTGGATTCATCTCCTCTATTATTTTGGTATGTCTCATATTCATATCTCATCCATGAAACTAGTGTGGATTCATTAATGTTCTCAATTTGCATAATTTCAGAAAATTTGTGTAAATCTACACAATCTTCACATTGATTTTTGATGCATTGCACTTTGAATTCATCTAAATCTTCTAATTTGTCACATAATATGGACCTTACAAATTTTTTTGTACTACTAGGGATGACCAAATTAGGATCAAGTACGACCATAACTTTTTTAAATAATTGTAAGTGTAGACCAAATTCAACATGATTTCTACAACAACAAGTTTCACACATCTTATTTATGCATACAAAGGAAGGACGTAAACTCTCAAACATTCTCTGACATATTTTGACATTTGAAAATTCTTGTTTGAATGCTTCAAATAATTCACTTTGAGTTATATCTATGAAATGTTTTGGATGTTCAATTTTGGCCCTTGTTTCTTGATCTTTAATTTGTATAGTATCACACCTGTTGGAAGAAACACAAGACTGTGTGGTCCAAAATTCAATAACTTGTCTTTTTACTTCTTCAAAAATCTTGTCTTTTCAAGGAAATCTACAAATATTCACCCAATTATTCTCAATTTTATCATCTATCATATTTCTCCTCTTCATGTATCTCTAGACCGTTCTTCTAGATATATGTAGTACATCAGAAATTGCACGTACCTATTTTCTATGTTTCAATTTTCTACTAGATATAGTAGTCATCAATGCTCTGCATGCATTACTCAAATCACCTCCTCGAGTTGTTTTGTCAATTTTGTTATAAGCATTTTGCAAGTTTTCAACTATTGTTTTATTAATATTATGGGCATGGCTTTTCCTGTTATCAACACCCAGCAACTCTAAAACAGGTCTCATATCTTTTCTCCTAAATAACTTGACAAATAATTGTGTCTGTCCAAATATACTTTTATCCTTGAAATATTCATCTCACATGTTCTGACAATGCTTTCTGATAGTGTTATCATTTATCATATCTTTAGATGGAATTTGGTTTAAAAGTAGTTCTTCATCCAAATCCATCAAATTTTTTATGCTTTCTAATTTGTCTCTATGAATAGAACTGCCAATTTCTTTCATTACTTTCATTTTCTTCATGAATCTCATCATGTTCAAGAATTTCAATAGGTTGGTTTTGATTATGTTTTGTATGGCCTTTCGTTTTGTCATCTCTTTTTCTATCATATTTCCTTGATCTTTTCCTTTTACTACCCATTGAATATTTCAATCTATAGAAACAAAAATAAATAAATTTAGATTTCACTAAATATTAGCTAATGGTTCAATATATAATACATAAAAATAAAAATAATTAGATGAGACAAAAAGCACCTTCAAAATATTCGATCCTTTGCAATATTGATTAAATCCGTAGAACAGTTGTTGAAAATTGCTTCAAAATTAATTGTCTTTTGAAAACCCTCTTCCAATTTTCGCTGTCCCCGTATACTTAATTTTTTTTAAAAGAAAAAAAAAATTAATATCAAATAGTGACATTAACTGCTGGCGATTTATTCTGTCGACAGGTGTTTCAGCCAGAACTGTTCTGGCCGAAACAGTCTATGTGGCATCCTATGTGGCAGCCAAACAAGCAAAAATTAGAACTTCTATAAACATCTCAATTTGAAGGCCAATTTGACCTACTAAATTGAAGTTTTTTTAAAAACTAAAAATATAATTTTGTAGTTCTCAGAGTCACGATTACGATCATATAAATTTTTTTATATTTTGATTATGAATAATATGTTATAATTTGAAAATATTACAAGTAGGTATCTTAAGATTCAAGAAGATGTCTATTCAAAAATAAGAAAACAATAGTAAATCATGTTAAAAAATTAATTTTTTTTAATGCTGCACTAGAGGAGAGAGTCTTCTTCAAGAATATGTAATTTGTTTTAAAAAATATGTAGATTTGATGGAAAAAGTTTGACAGGAGAAAAAAACTGTCAATTTCTGATAACTTTGACATTGACCAGTTATAATTTCAAAAATATTAGCCGAATTTCAATTTTTCTTTTTTGGTGCACTAGGTATACCTGTTAACTCTAACATATTCCAAAATCAAACCAAAATATGAACGTTTGCATATATTTGTTTGACGGGAAAAAAACTCTTTATTTTTAATATTTTAAAAAAATAAAAAAATACACTTAAAAATTTTAAAAATAAATAAAATTTTCACTCAATTTAAAAAAAAAAAATTATAGACATAAACTTCATCCAATTTTACACATTTCATTAGTTTACATCATCTCAAATTCTAAGCACAAATGCCACTTTTATTTCATTAAAGTTGAAGACTTTAAATTCTGATATCATTTCTCCTTTATAAAAGGTGACACAAGTTTGTGCTTTTACCCTTCTATATTACATGCATCTAATGAATGGTGAAAGTTTTAATGGCTGAAGGTTGAACTTCTAATTCACCCCCCCTCTCAGGAGTATATGTTTCCCATTTGTAATTCCAAAAAATTCTATGTTGATTTTTGTGATTTAAATAGAGAATTATTGAAGGATAGACATACTTTTCCTTCAATGGAACAAATTTTACAAGTTGTTCCATGTTCAGAATGGTTTTCATTGCTAGATGGTTTCTCTGGTTACAACTAGATTTTTGTCAAGGAAGAGGATAGATATAAAACAAAGTTTACTACCAGATGGGGGACTATGGCTTATTAGAAGATGCCATTCAGTTTATCAAGTGCAAGTACAACCTTTCAAAAGTCAATGGATAAGGCCTTCTTAAAATTAATGTATAGGTTTGTACTTATCTATCTTTGATGATATTACTATTTTTTCAAAGAGTGTTGTAGATCTTTTTCAGCACTTAAGGGTGATACTTGAGAGATGCAGGGAATATGGCATCTCCTTGAATCCAAAGAAGAGTTGTTTCTATCCATGAGGGGAAGTTTCTTGGATTTATTAATTCTTAAGAAGGTATTACCATTGAACCTGAAAGAGTAAGTGCAATTCTCGCTCTACCACTTCTAGCTCATTAAAAAAGACTTCAAAGTTTCCTACGTAGAATTAACTTTGTGTGGAGATTCATTCCAAATATTGATGAATTATTATTGTCATTAATAGCTATGTTAAGAAGTGTATGGTTTTCAACTAGACAAAAGAAGGTAAATGTAGTTTTGAGCTAATAAAAGAAGCATTAGTTGTTTCTCCTACATTGTTAAATCCAAAGTTTTCAAAAGATTTCATATTTTATGCCTATGTAAACATTGATAACATTGTTGCCATGTTATTATATTAGAATGATGAAGTTTTCAAACAACCATTAGCATTTTTCAGTCAGGGACTAAAAGATTATGAATTGCATTATATGTTTGTTGAGAAATGTGTTCTTGTTGTTAAAAGAAGTTTGAAAATGTTTAGGCATATGCTTTTGAATAATAAGATTATGCTGATGGTTGCTCACCCTTTTGTTAAAGATTTCATATTAAACAAAGATCTAAACACTAAAAGAGTAGGTTTGATCACAAAAGCAATGAAATATGAAATTGAGATTAAAGTAACTAAGCTAGTAAGAGACAAGGGTTTATGAAAATAGCTTGCTAAAAATGGAGACAACAATTTAATTGGTTATGTTGATACTATTTTGGCCTTAATAGATAATGAACAACCTACTATCCATAATATTTAGAATGATTGGGTGGACGATATGATTAATTTCTTACAAATCAGACATTGTCCTAAAGGTTTGGAAATGACAAAATGAAGGTATTATAGATTGCAAGCTATTCCTTACTGTTTTATGAATGGTATTCTATTTAAGAAGGATTTGCAAGGCATTTTACTGAGGTGTATTAAACCAGATCAAATTGAGCATATTTTACATCATTTTCATGAAGGGATAGCTAGAGGTCACTTCTCACCAAGAGGTACAACTCTTAAAGTGATGAAGGCATGCTATTATTGGCCAAGTGTATTTAAACATGCACATTTTTGGACAAGAAAGTATAGACAATGTTCAATTTTTTCTGATAAAGAGAAATTAGTAGTGTTCCCTTGTAGCCTATTTAGGTGGACCATCTATTTATGATATGGGGTCTAGACTTGATTGGTGTCATTAACCCACCTTAAAGTATAGGTCATAAGTGGGTATTGATAGCCATTGGTTATTTTACAAAGTGGACAGAAGTAGTGGCTCTTAGAGATGCAAATGAGACTGCTATTTTAAATTTCTATGATGATTTAGTTTGTAGATTTGGCGTACTGTAATGACCACCCAAGCATAAAGAAGAAAATAATGAAACAAAACTGGAAAGAAAAACACAATAATTTTTTTTTATATTACTCAATGTAATATATGTGTCCATACATTGATCTATCCACACTTAATGCGAAAACTTCATAATAATAAAGAATTCCATCTACACACATCTCCATAGAAACACAAATACATATGGAGTTCAAAATAAGAATGAGAACATATTCATCCTTTTTAAAAATATATTATCAAGTTCCCTCCAAGTATTCTTCAACAAATAGTTTTTTGAATAAAGTAATCTTCAACAGTAATCCTCAGATACCTATTAGCCATTACAAAGCACCTGAAAGTGATCACATAAAAGAATGCAACACAAAACAAGAGGGCTTAGTACACACTGAATCAAATGAAAAATCCACCTGCATACATGTTAGAATAAACATATATAAACCATAATGCAGACATCTGAACCATTTAATCATAGTGCAGTTTTCAAATTAATATGCAAGAAGTAAATATTTACTTAATAACACAAAATTAAACTCGCACTAAGAATAACCCATAAATGACTCATATATATACTGAGGTGTCATCGTTATGGCACTAAGATTTGGCATCCATGTTTGGTATGCCCATAGTCAACTCATAATGGAAATTTCTATTATACTTATTATTGATAGAATAGAAATATGCCTTTTTCTCCATACTCAACCATATAGGTTTAAGTCATAGGTAAGGCCAAATATATTTTATATAAATTTAACCCATCCCAAACTATTTAAGGTTATAATTGATTTAATCAACTGAATTAGAATAATTTGATATTCAGCCACCTCGATATACATTCATTACAGTTATACTTAAAATACACATCAAGAAAATATTCTAAGAATGCACAATTATGAATAGCAAATCAGTTATTACATTCTTCATCTTTTGATAAACAAACTAATCTTTTACTATCACATTCAAAAGAAAATTTAGATTACTTTAACAACAGAAATAAGTACTACAGTATTACGCCCTTGTAATTATAACTAAACTATTACACCGGTTTACTAATAATTACCAGTCGTAACACTATACTACTTACTCCTACCGTCGAAGTAAACTAAATTTATCCTTTGAAAAGACCAAGACAAATAAATAATGCTCGTATGATATTCTAGTTTAATTTGGTTAACTTATATCATAAAGCTGCCTTTCACCAAACAACTTTCCATTTCATTTTTGAACAGAAATACATCAGGATAAATTAAAAAGAAGTTTGTTTCATCATAACATTCCAAACAATCCATAATAACTATGAAAATACTTCACAAAAAAATTCAAATATAATTAAATCCAAATACAAAATTACATACCATTCAGGTATTAATGAAACAACAACCAAAACAAATCAATTTCTTCAACCATAAAAAGAAGTTTATGCTATCGCAACAGAACTTATACTTTAAATACAATTTTCCATATAACTGTTTCACGAATTACCATGTCAGATTTCAACCGACAATGAAACCTAAATTTCCAATTATCAAATGAATACTTTGTAACAATATTACGATTTCAAATCACATTGCATTTCCTTGATAAAAATAGTCGATAGTTTTACTATACTATTAAGCATTAAACGACTCTAAAAATCATTTCAATTTTATAGTACTCATTCTAAAATCCTGAAGGTCAAACTCGAGTTTTATTCCTCTAAACCCATACAGTTGAATAAACAAAAACAGTGCCTTAAACAACATACAGGTGACTCTATGTTACAGCTTAAACCTTAGATCCTTGCAATAGTATGAAATTGTAAACACATAATGCCTACAGATTTTGTTCAATGATATCACATAAAAACTAATCAATTCACACAAACATATCTTATAAAAACTCTTTTACATACAACCGAGCTCAAACAAACACCATAATTTTGAAAATAATCCCCTAAGTTGTTAATCCTAATGCCATTACCATCAAGAGTCTCATACAGTTCAATACATTTTTCCTCATCTTTCCAAACAATAGTTCCAGTCAGCTAATTCATGAAACAAAGTAACTGTGTCCTTAAACCAATGTGATAATGCAATTTAATATGTGCACATGACTATGGCAGAACCACACATACCAATATCTCGAGGTATGGGTTCTATCCAAGCTCAGCCCCAACGTAGCCATAATACCAAACCCACATATAGCCAACTATCACAAAACTGAGGCCTCGACAGGGTTTAACATGAACTGAACTGTACAGCTAGGGCACAGCCCGATTATGAAATTCATCAATATACCCAAATATGGTATTCCATACTCCACACCCAAAGGTGGGTATCTACAGGGCATTGCTCATAGTGCCTTACTTTGTACATATCCATCTTTGAATGCAGATTCACATAATAAAAGTCAAATACCCATTTGCAAAATGCTAAATAACAACATACAAAATTACAAACAAAAGAGAGTAGGGTAAGGAATTGCCCCTACATGGGTAATGAAGATGGAAAACACTCCAATAATGAAGCTCGAAGCCAAAGCCCAAAACCCAAGTCCAAACTGCACTTCCACAAGACAAAGATTGAAGAACTTGCCCGCAACAGAGGAAACAATTTCCAATAACAAAACCCGAACCATGAAACAAATGAACCGACTTTCAGCAACTTCTCAAATCTCTATCTCTTAAACATAAAATCTCTTTCCTCAAGACCTTCCATAATGCCGATTTCCTAGCATCAAGGGCTACAGATGCTTAAAAATCAAAGCAATGCAGCCATATTTCCAATCCTAACTCAAAGATAACCCATTAAAACCATGATATCTCATTAATACGCAACTGCCAGATTCATCGCACAGGAGTTCACCACAATGCCGTGGATATGGCGGTTCCATTTCCACCGCCATGAGTGGTATGCTTTCAAAAGCAAAGCCAAAACCCCCTTGGGTTTTTTTTTTATAAGACCATTCCAATCAATACAACACATAACAAATTGAAACTATAAGTATTTTAAAAATAAAACCCTAATTACATAATTAGGAAAATATATATAACAAGAGAACCTCTTAATTCTTATCATCATTTATCTCAACTGTAACCTAACTAATTATAATTCTTTTAATCTACTGAATCAGATCAAACTGTTTTATAACAATATGCCTAAGCAAGAAAACTCTTTTCTGCATATCATAAATTTGAAATTGGCAAATTGAATACTCATAGCAATGTTTAAAAATTAATCACACCATAACATTCTGAAGTAAAATTTCTAACATAATTCCTAACAAACTTATTAAAAATGTTTACACAACAACATTGTAAAACAATGAAATCAAACATAGAAATTTGAGATAGCAATATGTTCTGAAATAACACATGTCTCTAGACATTAACACCAAGTCCAACAGGTAAAAGAATGTATCATCAGAAAGATACTATAACCACATAATCTTGATAAGCAATAAAGTCCAGAAAAAAGATAAAGTCAGGCATGACATCCTCCCACACTAGGTTTCTACTTTCTCCTAGAAGTCAGCAAACAAATGCGGATGAGTTGTTCTCATCATCTTAGTGTCTCCTAGGTAGCAAATGTTTCATCATTGGAGTCCCATAGGACCTTTACCTACCTTATTTCTCTTCCTCTTAAACTCATATTTCTGCTTTGCATGATCTGCACTGGTTCTAGCATGATTTGACAATCCAAAATCTGCAATTTTTTCCAATCCAGCACGTGAGCAATATCAGGAATATACTTACGCAAAACAAAAACATGAAATACATTATGAATACGTGAAAGACTCGGTGGCAAGTTAAGTTTGTAGGCAACAGGCCCAATCCGTTCCAAAATTTCAGATGGACCTACAAATCGTGGTGCCAACTTGGACCCCTTTCCATAACGAATTGGACTTTTACGCGGCCTTATCCGAAGAAACACTTTATCGCCAACCAAGAATTGATGGTCAACCCTATGCTTATCAGCATATTTATTTTGTCGGTCATGAGCAGTAATAAGGTGTTCTCAGATCCTCTTCACTTGTTGTTCCAAATCTTGCAACATATCAGGTCCTAAAAGAATCCTTTCATCCAAATTATTCCAACTAAGAGGTGTTCTACAAGGTCTATCGTAAAATGCTTGCAATGGTGCCATACCGATGGAACTGCGATATCCGTTATTATAAGAAAATTCTACCAAATGTAGATACTCCTCCCACTTATTCTATTTGTCCATAACATACATCCTAAGCATGTCTTCCAGAATCTGGTTGACACGTTCAGTTTGTCTATCTATTTCTGGATGATAAGCTGAACTGAAATTCAGCTGAGTACCTAACTCTCGCTGCATGGATTTCCAAAGAGATGAAGTAAACACTAAATCCCTATCAAAAATAATCTTTTTAGGAATTCTGTGTAACTTAACTATCTGTTCCATATATACTTTGGCAACCGATGTTGCATTATAGGATGATTTAACCAGAACAAAATGAGCAACCTTTGAAAATTGGTCCACTACCACCATAATAGCATCATGCCTATGGGCTGTAATAGGAAATCTAGTAATAAAATCTATCAAAATGGTGTCCCATTTCCATTCTGGTATACTATGTGGTTGCAAAAGTCCCGCAGGGTGCTGATGTTTAGCCTTAACCCGCTGACACTCCAAGCATCGAGCCACAAAATTTGCTATGTCCCTCTTCATTCCTGGCCAATAATAATGTCACTTAAGGTTAGCATGCATTTTCTTGACTCCAGGATGAGTTGAATATAGTGCTCTGTGAGCCTCGAACATAACCAGATTTCTCAAATCACCCGAATCAGGAATGTACATGCTCCCTCTAAAAAGTAGTAAACCTTCAAAATTTATTGAATACCCCTCAAAATGCCCTTCCAAGATGTTTTTACTATCTATAACAGCCTTAACATCCTGAAACCAAAGATTTGCAGAAAGATTTTGAAGAATCTTATTCCTAAGGTCCATAGTTAAGATCAAAGAAGATAATTCATGTTGCCTTCTACTAAGTGCATCAGCAAAAATGTTCTCCTTCCCTTCCACATACTTAATCCCAAAGTCATATTCACACAAGAACTCCATCCATCTTTGCTGCCTAGCATTGAGGTCTGGTTGTGTGAAAAGATACTGAAGGCTTCGATGATCAGTATGCAATTCAAATCGTTGTCCCAAAAGAAAATGCTGCCACTTGGTCAAAGCATGCATTATCGCTGCAAGTTTGAGATCATGAGTAGGGTAATTCACCTCATGACTCTTGAATTTTTTGGATTCAAAAGCTATAACATGTCCTTCCTGCATCAACACTGCCCCTAAGCCATTCAAAGATGCATCAGTGCAAACCATGAACTCTTTAGCTAAATCAGGAACTGCCAAAATGGGTGCACTTGTCAAACAATCCTTAAGTTTCTGAAATGCTATCTCACACTCCTCTGTCCAGACAAATTTCTTCCCTTTTCTCTGAAGAGACATGATAGGATGCGCTATTTTGGAAAAGTTTGACACAAATTTGCGGTAATAGCTTGCTAAACCCATGAAACTTCAAACCTCAAACACATTAGAAGGTACTGGCCAATCAACAATAGCTTGAATTTTGGATGGATCAATAGAAATTCCATCCCCAAAAATGATATGACCTAAGTAACAAATCTTAGACTTAAAGAATTCACACTTCAAAGGATTGGCAAACAGTTTATTCCTATGAAGGCACTCCAAAATTTTCTCTAAATGCCGATCATGCTCCTCGACAGAGCTAGAATAAACCAAAATATCATCTAGAAAAACCATTACGAACTTATCAAGGAAAGTTCTAAGCACCCTATGCATAAGGCTCATAAAAATAGAAGGTGCATTAGTTAACCCAAATGGTACTACCATGAATTCATAGTGCCCAAACCTGGTGTGAAAAGCTGTCTTATGAATATCCACTTCCTAGATTCTAAGTTGATGATATCCAAATTTCAAATCAATCTTTGAAAAGACTCAGGCACCCTTGACTTGATCAAACAAGTCATCAATTCTAGGCAAAGGATACCTGTTATTAACTATGACCTTGTTTAATTGTCTATAGTCTATACAAACTCTTAATGAACCATCTTTCTTCTTGACAAAGATTACCGGGGCACCCCAAGGTGAAATGCTAGGTTGAATCAAACCTTTCTCCAAAAGCTCTTCCAACTAAATTTTAAGTTCAATCAGCTCTTGGGCTATCATTCTGTAAGGAGTCTTGGAAATTGGTTCCATTCCTGGCACTAAATCGATCCGAAAATCAACTTCTCTTCTCGGGGGTATTCCCAGAATCTCTTCAACAAAAAACATCCAAATTTTTTTGCAACACTGGATGATCAAGAGAAGAATCCTTATCCATGATATCATTTAAGTCATTTACTGATATGGAAAAATAACTATAGCCTTTTCGAGCACACCTTGCCAATTGCTTGGCAGAAATTGTCCGCAAAGAGATGGGTCTCTTGATTCCAGCAATAACTCTAGCTGATCCAACATCATCTAAACAAGTGATTAACTTATCCTTGCAATCCAAAACAACTTGATGTTGTTCTAACCAATCCATTCCCAAAAATATGTCATATGATCCCAAAGGTATAACCCTAAGGTCCGCTGAAGTAGTAAATGGTTTCATTTGAATCTTACAATCAGGAGCCACTATATCAGCATTCACCCTAGAACCTGACGCTAACTCTACATGCCATCTATTCCTTGCCTTAACCACAAGAATTCCATTATATGCAACTAAAGTAGAAGAAATAAAGGAATCTGTAGCTCCAGAGTCAAATAAAATAGATATTTTCATACCTTGGATATTACCCTGAGCTTCAATAATTGTGTTTTGATGTTCTGCTTGCTTCTGATCTAGGGTAGCAAAAACATGGTGGTTTTTGGCAGAATCACCAACTGTAGCTTCAGACCTAGCTAGCTTAGGTCCAACCTTCGGCTTGTCCCAATTAGGGCACTGAGACTGGTAATGACCTATCTGACCACAATGATAACACTCAACAGATTTTTGAAATCCCATATTCTGACGAGAAAGGTTAGGAGATGGGTTATTACTCTGCACACTAAGAGGTGGTTGAGATGATTTAGGCTATTCTGAACCCTTGGAATTCTTACCAAATTTTCTCTTCTTGAATTTTCCACCTGAAAATCCTGATTTTGAACTGCCTTATGGAGGCTTTTGATTCCTACTGACATCCAAAGTAGGTGGATTCATGTTGGTTTTGTATGAAGCCCCATGATACCCAGACTTCATCTCAATCAGCTTTGCTCGTTCTGAAGCTTCCTACATAGACACAAGTCTGAAAGTTCTCACTTCCTCCTCGATCTTGGGTATAAGCCCCCTGATGAAATGTTGAATCATGGCTTTATCATTTTTGGCCCAACCAGAAAACTTCTTAAGCTCATAGAATCTATGTTCATAAGCTTCCACTGTAGAGACAGACTACATAATATGAAAGAACTCCTTTGCAAGAGCCTATCGCCAATATTCTAACATAAGCCTCTCCTTGAATCGCTCTACAAAGAGCTCCCAAGTAACTAAAGAGATATCAATGCCTAGCTTCTCCAACTCCTGCTCCCACCACAAGGAACCAAATCCTCTCAAATTCATAACCATCCATATTACCTTCATGTTACTCAAGTAACGATGTAAGACAAAGCATCACTCAATGTTCAGCAGCCAAGCTTCTGCCGCTGTACCCTATTTCGTACCGTAGAATAACAGCCCTTTCATCTTGGAAAGATCCTTGAGCTGAGCTCTTGCCATTGGATTTTCCTCGACATGAAGGTTAATACCTTGCACCAGAGGTACTCACACATTTGCACCCCCACCAAGAATCTGGTTATTAGTCTCAATATTATCGAGACGTTCCAGTATCCGTTGAAGTACCATAGCTTGATCTACCTGATTCTCTAGATTGTTTGCAATCCCAGCATTCTGATCAAACTAATCATCCCCAACATTTCCTTGGTGCCTAGGACCTCTACCATGGCCCCTGCCTCTACCTCTTCCTCTGCCAGCAAGGTTATGTTCAGGAACACCGTGACCTCAAGTTCCTCTAGTGACGGGAGGCATGGTAACAACCTAAAACAATTAACTGTTAATAATGCAACGAAGATGAGAAAAACCCTAAAACCCAAGAGTCCTAATTAATCTAAAACCCCGGCTCTGATACCAAAATGTAATGACCACCCAAGCATAAAGAAGAAAATAATGAAACAAAACTAGAAAGAAAAGCACAACAAATTTTTTTTTATTACTCAACGTAATATATGTGTCCATACATTGATCTATCCACACTTAAAGTGAAAACTTCATAATAATAAAGAATTCCATCTACACACATCTCCATAGAAACACAAATACAGATGGAGTTCAAAATAAGAATGAGATACATATTCATCCTTTTTTAAAATATATTATCAAATTCCCTCCAAGTATTCTTCAATGAATAGTTTTCTGAATAAAGTAATCTTCAACAGTAATCCTTAGATACCTATTAGCCATTACAAAGCACCTGAAAGTGATCACATAAAAGAATGCAACACAAAACAAGAGGGCTTAGTACACACTGAATCAAATGAATAATCCACCTGCATACATGTTAGAATAAACATATATAAACCATAATGTAGACATCTGAACCATTTAATCATAGTGCAGTTTTCAAATTAATATGCAAGAAGTAAATATTTACTTAACAATGCAAAATTAAACTCACACTAAGAATAACCCGTAAATGAATCATATATATACTAAGGTGTCATCGTTATGGCACTAAGATTTTGCATCCATGTTTGGTATCATAGTCAACTCATAACGGAAATTTCTATTATACTTATCATTGATAGAATAGAAATATGCCTTTTTCTCCGTACTCAACCATACAGGTTTAAGTCATAGGTAAGGCCAAATATATTTTATATAAATTTAACCCATCCCAAACTATTTAAGGTTATCACTGATTTAATCAACTGAATTAGAATAATTCGATATTCAGCCACCTCGATATACATTCATTACAGTTATCCTTAAAATACACATCAAGCAGATATTCGAAGAATGCATAATTATGAATAGAAAATCAGTTATTACATTCTTCATCTTTTGATAAACAAACTCATCTTTTACTGTCACATTCATAAGTAAACTTAGATTACTTTAACAATAGAAATAAGTACTATAATATTACGCCCTTGTAATTATAACTAAACTATTACACCGGTTTACTAATAATTACCAGTCATAACACTATACTACTTACTCCTACCGTCGAAGTAAACTAAATTTATCCTTTGAAAAGACCAAGACAAATAAATAATGCTCGTATGATATTCTAGTTTAATTTGGTTAACTTATATCATAAATTTGCCTTTCACCAAACAACTTTCCATTTCATTTTTGAACAGAAATACATTAGGATAAATTAAAAAGAAGTCTGTTTCATCATAACATTCCAAACAATCCATAATAACTATGAAAATACTTCACAACAAAATTCAAATATAATTAAATCCAAATACAAAATTACATACCATTCAGGTATTAATGAAACAGCAACCAAAACAAATAAATTTCTTCAACCATAAAAAGAAGTTTATGCTGTCGCAATAGAACTTGTACTTTAAATACAATTTTCCATATAACTGTTTGACGAATTGCCATGTCAGATTTCAACCGACAGTGAAACCTAAATTTCCAATTATCAAATGAATACTTTGTAACAATATTACGATTTCGAATCACATTGCATTTCCTTGATAAAAATAGTCGATAGTTTTACTATACTATTAAGCATTAAACGACTCTAAAAATCATTTCAATTTTATAGTACTCGTTCTAAAATCCTGAAGGTCAAACTCGAGTTTTATTCCTCTAAACCCATATAGTTGAATAAACAAAAACAGTGCCTTAAACAACATACAGGTGACTCTATGTTACAGCTTAAACCTTAGATCCTTGCAATAGTATGAAATTGTAAACACATAATGCCTACAAATTTTGTTCAATGATATCACATAAAAACTCAATCAATTCACACAAACATATCTTATAAAAACTCTTTTACATACAACCGAGCTCAAAAAAATACCATAATTTTGAAAATAATCCCCTAAGCTATTAATCCTAATGTCATTACCATCAAGAGTCTCATACAGTTCACTACATTATTCCTCATCTTTCCAAACAACAGTTCCAGTCAGCTAATTCATGAAACAGAGTAACTGTGTCCTTAAACTGACGTGATACTGCAATTTAATATGTACACATGACTGTAGTAGAACCACACATACCAGTATCTCGAGGTATGGGTTCTATCCAAGCTCAGCCCCAACGTAGCCATAATACCAAACCCACATACAACTAACTATCACAAAATTGAGGCCTCGACAGGGTTTAACATGAACTTAACCATACAGCTAGGGCACAACCCGATTATGAAATTCATCAATATACCCAAATATGGTATTCCATACTCTACACCCAAAGGTGGGTATCTACAGGGCATTTCTCATAGTGCCTTGCTCTGTACATATCCATCTTTGAATGCAGATTCACATAATAAAAGTCAAATACCCATTTGCAAAACGCTAAATAACAACATACAAAATTACAAACAAAAGAGAGTAGGGTAAGGAATTTCCCCTACGTGGGTAATGAAGATGGAAAACACTCCAGTAATGAAGCTCGATGCCAAAGCCCAAAACCCAAGTCCAAACCGCACTTCCACAAGATAGAGATTGAAGAACTTGCCCGCAACAGAGGAAACAATTTCCAACAACAAAACCTGAACCATGAAACAAATGAACCGACTGTCAGCAACTTCTCAAATCTCTATCTCTTAAAAATAAAATCTCTTTCCTCAAGACCTTCCATAATGCCAATTTCCCAACATCAAGGGCTACAGATGCTTCAAAATCAAAGCAATGCGGCCATATTTCCGGTCCTAACTCAAAGATAACCCATTAAAACCATGATATCTCATTAATACGCAACTGCTAGATTCATCGCACAGGAGTTCACCATAATGTCGTGGATATGGTGGTTCCATTTCACCGCTATGAGTGGTATGCTTTAAAAAACAAAGCCAAAACCCCCTTGGGTTTTTTTTTATAAGACCATTCCAATCAATACAACACATAACAAATTGAAACTATAGGTATTTTTAAAATAAAACCCTAATTACATAATCAGGAAAATATATATAACAAGAGAACCTCTTAATTCTTATCATCATTTATCTCAACTGTAACCTAACCAATTATAATTCTTTTAATTTATTGAATCGGATCAAACTGTTTTATAACAATATGCCTAAGCAAGAAAACTCTTTTCTACATATCATAAATTTGACATTGGCAAATTGAATACTCATAGCAATGTTTGCAAATTAATTACACCATAAAATTCTGAAGTAAAATTTCTAACATAATTCCTAACAGACTTATTAAAAATGTTTACACAACAACATTGTAAAAATAGTGAAATCAAACATAGAAATCTGAGATAGCAATATGTTCTGAAATAACACATGTCTCTAGACATTAACACCGAGTCCAACAGATAAAAGAACGTATCATCAGAAAGATACTATAACCACATAATCTTGATAAGCAGTAAAGTCCAGAAAAAAGATAAAGTCAGGCATGGCAAGTACCAAATTTGATTATTTTAGATAATGCACTTGCATTTACAAGAAATAAAATTATAGAATGGGTTGTTAAAAAGGGTGTGTATATGTATACTTCATCAAATTACTACCCATAGGGTAATGGGCAAGTTGAATCCACTAACAATAACCTAATTTGTATTATAAAAAAGACATTGGAAGGGAATCAACATTCTTGGCATGAAAATTTGAAATTAGCATTATGGGTTGATAGGATAACTCCTAAAAGATCAACTAGTATGTCTCCTTACACACTAGTTTATGGTAAATAAGCTAGATTACCTATCTTGTTTGAGTTTCTAGCATTATATTTTATGCATCAATTTGACATGATTGATGAAGAGCCTATGATTGTAAGGCTGGCTCGACTCACTAAATTAGAGGAGAAAACAAGGGGTTCTTTGCAAAAGATTGAGCATCATCAAGCTTAGATGAAAAGAACATTTGATAAGGAAGCATCTCCCAAGAATCTCTAGCTAGGAGATATAGTATTGAAATGGGGTAAATTGAAAAGTAGGCTTCGGAAGCATACAAAGTTTGATGCCATGTGGGTTGATCTATTTATCATAATGGGTAATACACCACACAATGCTTTCCATTTGTCTATACTTGAAGGAGAGGAGTTGAGAATCCTGGTTAATGGGATTCACCTCAAACAATGCTTTTGAGGTATTTTTTGGATTTCAATAAGTGCCTTGGCATAATAGAATAGAGGTGCAATTTAGCTTCTTCTTTTTCAAATTTCAGTAAGTGTTGTTTTAGCACATTCAAATTCAAATTTTAGTGTGTTAGTTGTTAGTTGTTAGTAATAAAACTGAAAACTACAACATGTCATTGTCAATCTACCATTAATGCATGAGCTACATATCACACCAAGCATGGAATAGATTCTGATGCCTTGAATCATACATACTCCATGAGTTTATAATAGGTTCACAGTGGCATGGTATAATTTTCAGCCATTCAACTGTAAAGAAATTAGAAAACATTCATGCATATTGTTGGTACATATTCTTTTTGAATCAATCATTGAAAAACAAAAAGTACTAATTTTAATTTTGAGTTATAGTTGACTTGAATAGTATCTTGAGACAAAATAGCAATATTATGTATTATTCATCATCATATTTGATTGATATACTACTGTAAAAACATAAAGATACTCAAAAATAGGAGGTGTGGTCACTCCAAGACAACTAGTATGTCACCCCAATTGAACCATAAACAAAACTCCAAGTTGCTGTTATGATGCAAGGTACAGTTTCAAGTTGTACAATTGAGTTTTATAGTTGTTTTTAGTATGTTCTCAACCAATTTTTCAAGCTATCATAATAGCCAACAATTGTTAGCCTTCACAACTAGGATACATTTTCTATGCCATAAAAAAGAGATCATAAAATGGAACTATATTTATCTCGTTACTATGATACAACTACATCATGATTATCAAAATGAACATCTATGGAATCATATGGCACCTTATAGATCTATTTCAATTTTTCAATTTTTAGTTTCAATTTCAGTTTGGTGCGATGTGGTGTTTTTTAGTTTTTCAATTTGATAGTTTTGTAAAACTTTGGGAAGGTTTGATTTTTCCAATGTTGGAGAGAACTTTGTGAATGGATATGCATCAGGCAGTTGGTCTATTATTGTTTAGCAAGAAAACACCCCTGAGAGGTCACCAAAAATGTTATCAATTTAGTATATCTCCTAAATTTCTATGTTAAAATTGTTGGAAATATTCTAGACTATGCTAAGTTATTGAGAGGGGAGGGGTGAACCAGTAACTTCTAAAACTTCTACAATTTCAACTCTTAATCCAAGAATCCCATTAACATTTAATCCTTCTCCTATAATCTAATATAATTGCATGCATAAGAAACTGAAAACATTCATAACACTGTGACACAAAGATTTGGTGACCCAAAAACCTTCCAAATAGAAAGTAAAATTGGAGTGGGGATGATATCCACAAGCTTTAGTACTGCAATATAAAGTTGGCCTGTTAAGGCTTACATTGATCACTTCTAATGGTCTGCCCTATTAGGAGCAATAAGGACTATTAGGTCCACCTTGTAAAAGGATTTACAAACATACAATGAATTATGCATTGGGTGAAGAGATTTATAAAAGACTATTAGGTCTACCTTGTTAAAGGATTTGATTGATCCACCTATTAGGATGAAATAGTAGTTGATCTTTGATCTGCAACTTGGTTTGTTGAATGAGATTCCTTTATGTACTAATCACCTTGATGTGATAGATATGTCTTTGATGCTCCTTATGTTGAAAATATTTAGGACTAACTAGGTTACTAAGAGGGGAGGAGTGAATAAGTAACCTCAAAACCTTTTAACAAATTCAAAACTTAATTGCATTAAAATAAATCTGATCTATTACATGCATGAGAAAATTAAGAAACATAAGACACCATGAACACAATATTTGGTGACCTAGAAACCTTCCAAATAGAAAGTAAAACTAGGGTGGGGACGATACCCACAGAACTTCAATACTGCAGCATAAAGTTGGCTGGTTAAGGCTTGCATTGATCACTTCTAATGATCTTCCCTGTTAGGAGCAATTAGGACTACTAGTTTCACCTTGTTAGAGGTTTTACAAACATACAGTGAAGTATGCACTCAGTAAAGAGATTTAAGAAAAGACTATTAAGTCTACTTTATGAAAGGATTTGAAGTTGATTCACCTATTAGGATGAAACAATAGATCTCTGACTTACAACTAATTGTTGATTGAGACCCTTAAAGTATTGATCACCTCAATGTGATAGATATAACTTTGTTACTCCTGATATGGCCTTACAATACACTTTGCTCTGCTACGGATTCACACTTGTGTGCTTACATTCTATTCACCTTATCTCAGATATGTCATCTAAGGAAATGATATATATTATATATATATATATCAATCCAATTAGAAAGTTAGCCATTACGCAAGTTAGAACCAATATTACAAAATTGGCCCAAATATAGATGCTTAGGTTCTGAAAACTGACTTGGTGAAGTTCTGATACACGACGTCCATGATTATTACTCGACATCATCATGCACTTAGTAGAAGTAGAAGCTCAGTCCATAATAATCACTTCAACATAGTTTCAAAATTAGTATCCATTGGTGACTTGGTAGCTACTATGTAACTCAATATAAACTACATTCCCTATTTACCATGATTGTACTTGGTAGACACTACTTTCTATTCAACTCAGTTAACACTAGCTTCACTTGACTTAAGCTATTAACTCAGTAGAAACTATAAAGCTTGGAAAACACTAAATTGCTCGATCTAAATTGTAGTACTTGGAAAACACTATATACAGAATATGAATAAGTTTTGTCACTAATAACAAACTTGAATGAATGTCAACAATCTCCCCCTTTGGCATTAGTGACAAAAACACTTATCAGCCAAAACTTATGTACAACATAGTGTGATACTTAGCTTGGTATGGCATGCTGATTTTCTAAGATTTTTCAACATTTGTCTTTGTAATTTTGTTATATATACTTTTTCTTTGCATGATTCTCCCCCATACAATGTACATATCATGTCATATTGACATACTAAGTGTATCTCCCAGTATGGTATCTTTCTCTCTTGATATTTACACATATCTCTCCTCCTTAATCATATATAATTCTCTCCCCCTTTTTGACAATAATGCCAAAGATTTATACACAATCTATTTATATGGAGACACCAAAATGTGAGAGAAATTCAGAATTTACCTTAAGAATGAGAGTTAAGGTCTTATCTTAGTTGTCTTGCAAAACTTTGCATGTTTGTAGAGAAACTTGCATTTCTACAAAGGGTTTGATCATATGATCTACAATTGAGAAATTATTGTCATGGATCAATGTTTTTGGAATAGGCAATGTGCTTCTACATTGTATCCATGATGGGAAGTATCATATTCTGAATGTCTATGAATGTAGACTAGATCCTTGCTTCCTCTCTCAATAATTATGCCTTCATATCTAATAAGAATTTGATCTTCATATGATGTGCAGAGCTTGAACTGGGGTCAAGTTGCAATTGCTTTGTACTAGCCATTAGATCTTCATCAATTTTATTCAATTTTCTCTTTATTTCCTTAGTATGTTTGGTAATATCACATAATTTTGCAAAAAGTGATGTTACATTTGTGCAAGAGGTTTCAAGACTTGTCAAAATTGAAGAAAGTTCTACCTGTTGGATAGCTATTTGCTGAGCAATATGCTCAAGCACTTTGTTATCAAATTTCTTTTCTGCTTTCCCAATTAACTTATCTTGACCACTAGAATCTTCATTAAATTTACAAACTACCTATTCTAATTATAACAAAATGTGTTGAGAAGTATCAACTTCAACACCTATAGCTTTAGTCAAAATGTTCTTTGCATCTTCAATAATCTTATATTCTCTGTCTCTCTCTTCTCTAAGTTTTTTTTGATTTGCCTTCATTTGGAGAAGATGACCAACTATATGCATTTGATTCACATAGATATTATCAAAATCCCATTTGGTAATGTCAATTTCCTCATCTAGATCTATATCTTCATCTATTTCCTTTCCACTAATCAAAAGTCTTGGTTGAATCTTTAGTTCAATTGACTTTGAAGTTGATGCTTTAGAATTTAGAATAGAAACAATAGTGGAAATAGTAGGACTAGTAGTAAAAATTTGTACAGTGTCTACTAGTGGAATACTAACTAGAATACTTGCAAAATCTAAAATTGATGTTTTTACCAAACTTCCCAAAACTAAAATATTTTCAAGTGAAGTATTCATAGAAGTATTTACAACTGAAGCACTTACAAGGGTATGCACAACTGAGGTACTTATGAGAGTATGCACAATTGAGGTAGCCAAAATTGTAGAATCCAAAACTGTACTTATTTCTAAGGAGCTTAAAATCATAGAAAATTTTGTACTTGGTAACTAATGGATGTTTTAGCTCAGTGGATGAAGTGCTAGACACTTCTATCAGTGATGTGTTGAGCTGAGAGGTAACATGGAGTGATTGGACATTTGATATATCAATGGTTGTCACAATCAAATCTACTGAAGCTATCTCTGAGCTTGATGGTGTTGAGAGTGAGGAAGTGAGGCCATGACAGCCACAACTATCTTGACTAGGTCAATCTCTTTTTCTTCTTGCTTGGCTTCTTCTATAGCTTCTTCCTCTTTTTCCTCTTCATCATCCTTCATTAGTTCATGATATTCATTTGCATCAATTATGATCAGGCTTCATCATTGTCTTCATCCTTGTCATTTTCATCACCATCATCTTTGATTTCAATAGGATATTCACTCAGTTTGTGAAGATGGAATACATTGTTCCATAGGGTTGTAGTATTCTTCACAACATACTCTATATCTTTCATCAAAACTAGACAAGTGTTGAACTTTAAGGTCATTTTGTTCTCATTGTCTTTTAATCCCTTATTTACCTCAGCATCAGTCAAGTTAGGTACCAACTATTTTAATGTTTGTGCAAAGATTTCTTTGATAGTCTACTTGGTGTTCTCCCATCTAACCTTGACCTTATCTAACAAAACTGCAGGGACCTGTGATGCTAGCTGGTCTAGAGAGAATTTCCATCTGCCCAACTTGTCCATGACCAGATCTTCAACTTCTTTCTACTTTGTTGGAGTCCTTGTCTCATACTTGAGTTCTTTAAATTTTTTTATTCTAGCACCTTCTCTTAGTATCTTTAGCCTTTCTTGAAATGTAAGAGGAGGACGATTGAAGATTACATCACTACTTTCTTTTTCTACTAAATACTATAGTGGATGGCTTTGGTGGTTTGGTGATAATCACCTTGCCTTTCTTCCTACTAGCTCTTCTTCCTTTTCTAATTCCTCTTCATTCTCTAATTCATACACATCTTCTCCTTTACCTTTGGTTAACATATGAGGGGTACTTGATGTTCTCAATTTTGTTAGCCTCCTCTTTCCTTTGTTTACTGCCTATGGAAGCTTGATTTCAAGTTCAATTCTTGCTTTTGCCTCATCATAAGTTCCAGTGTGAGGTACCTTTGGATCTACAAGCTCATTTACCAAGGCTTCAATGATTTCCTTAGCCTCATCAATGTTAGCCTCATATGGAAGAGGTTTTACCCACACAACTCTGGGCATTGCTACCTAGATGTATACTCTATCACTATCTACCATATAGTAAGCATCATCCTTATAGTCTTCAACTAAATTCTTTGGTATGTTGAATCTATTATTCATCTTTTCTTTAAAGGCTTCTAAATAGTTATCCATGATACTGACAAAATTTTCACCCATTTCAACAATATATTCATTAATCTGATATAAAACTGGCATGCCTTTTCTCCATACAATCATGCCTTTAGAAGGGAAAAACTTTTGAACATAGAAAAAAAAACATGTCAACAATGAATCAAATTTGCATGGGTTATTCTTTGAAGTTCTAATGCTTTCCATGTTTTTGTTCAACTGCTTCAACAACAAATCTACAAAGTCATATGACAGATTCTTCTTCACGACCTTAAAAGCTAACTCAACTGCTTCACATGACACACTATTGAGTTGACTCAAACTATAAATCTTGTGTTCTATCACATGGATGCCAAATTTTAGTTCTATATCAATTACATTACTGATTTTCATTCCTCTATTGTCCCATTTGGCTAGGGTTTTCTTTTGTAACTCATCTTGACCTAGGGTTTTAGTGGCTTTAGCTTTGGTGAGCATGGGGAAACTAGTAATGCAATGTATCATTTTCTTGGTGATCAAAACTGGTTGCTCTAACCAAAATTGACCATTATGAACTTCACTTAGGATACACCTAATCCACTTGATTTGAAAGTTCTGAGGCAGGTGAGGAATATGAGTTAAATGATAAACCTTTCTCTTCCAAATGTTTGTGCTCAGGTTTGAGAATTTCATTCACACAAAGTTCACTTAGGGCATTATCCATTTCAAGGGTTCCTATTTCCTAAATTGCACATTTAAAATGAGTTTTAATATCATTTATGAGAAGTACCTTAGGTGGGATCTACGACTCAGCTCCATTTGAGTCAAGGGTTTCAGTGATCACTGGCACAAGTTTGAAGTTAGGGCCTTTACATTCAACACCTCACACCAACATTTCAAAACCTTTCTTCGCCTTGCTACTGCTACTGGATGCCATGATAACTCGGTAAGTTGTGAATTTTTTTTGAAAGAACTTTGCTGCAAATTCTACTCAAAGTCACTTGGATGAGCTACAAATTGCTCTGTTCACAATATTTTGAATTCTTGGTGAAAATGAAGTCGATTTCCTATCTTTTTTATAAAACTTCCCATTAATTCTTAGCATGGTAGGAGCCATGATGACATTGTGTGTGACAAATTTCATCCATTATTTATATAGATTACTCAATGAAAACTTGTAACTTGATAACCAAACATAACTATGTTACTCCCAACTTTGCTTGGTAGAGTCCATGACCCAACCTTGCTCGGTAGAGAAGTCAATTTGATGATAACTATTACTGATCTTGTTGATGATCCTTCTATATCTTGAATACCAATATGAATCTTTACTTCCTTTCAAGTGGAATTGTTTAAGATGTGACCTTGAAAACATAGTTCCAATTCTTTCTTAAGAACTTAATTGGAAATGGTGGGGTCACCCACTTCTTGAGTGACATGACTATCACCGCTTGAACTAGCTTCCTTAGTAGATTTAGGAATCCATTATTGTCTCATCTATTTCCTGATGCTATCTACTTTTGCTTTCTTTTCATCTTCAACACTACCTGTATTCATGTAATTCTTAGCTATATGACCAAGTTCGGTACATGTGTAACATCTTATGGTGGAATTCTTTCTTCTCATGTAATGTTTAACTCAATTCATGCCAATGTGTCTATATTCTCCACAATAATGACATCTACACCAAGTGTTGTAGTCCCAACTGAATATTGCTTTATAAATTTTTAGCTAGATTAAATGACTTAGATCTACATTCAAATGCCTTGTGACATTGTTTCTTGCATTTGTGACACTTGCTCTTTATATTCATTAGCTTTATGACCATGCTAAGTACAATTGTAGTATTTTCCATTGAATTTTTCTTTTCCATTACTCCAACATTTTTTTGATGTATGACCTATCTTACCATAGTGATTACAGGTAGGCTTTTGTTTCTTTTGTGCACCTTGTCTAGAGGATTCACCTTCTTCTTTGTATCCAATTCCTACCTTACCCCTTTTCCTATAGAGATTATGCTCATTTTGTTGATTCAGTTGATCCATGTTTGCTTGGGATTTCATTATTCTTTCATTGAGTTTCTTTTCATAATTTAGGTCAATTTTCATTCTTTCATTGATTTTCCTTTTAGAGTTTAAGTCATTCCTTAACCTTTCATTGATTTGTCTTTCAAAGTTTAGATCATTCTTTATTCTTTCATTTTCAGATCTCAGACTCATGATTTCTTCATTTTCATTGGAGAGTTGATCAATAAGATTTTCTTGCTGAAGGGATTGATTTTGAATTTCATTGTTCCTTACATCCAGGTCTTCTTTTTCCTTATTTGTCTATTCTAAGATTTCACACAATCTTATTGACTGAATTTCTTGTTCTCTTTTCAATTTTCTTACTTCTTCTTGCAGGGAACCATTCTTTTCTAGGAGTTCTTTGATTGCATCATTTGCTTCATCTGAACTACTTGAAGGGAGAAAATCTTCAATCTTTTCTTTAACATATTGGTGGTCATTCATCCAATTTGCAAGTTCCTTCCTTCTTTTTAGAGATTGGGAAAGATGCTCTTTTTCCTTTTTGAGTTGATCTATGGCCATCTCTAGATCTAACTTTTCATTGTTAATAGCTTTGTCAAGTCTGAATATCTCCATTGTCCTTGATCTTTGCTCAAGCTGTCAAACTTTATCCTGAGAACCACAATGCTCTAATACCAATTTTTGGAAATATTTAGGACTAACTAGGTTACTAAGAGGGGAGGGGTGAATTAGTAACCTCAAAACCTTTTAACAAATTCAAAACTTAATTGCATTAAAATAAATCTAATCTACTACATACATGAGAAAATTAAGAAAACTAAGACACCATGAACACAATATTTGGTGACCCATAAACCTTTCAAATATAAAGTAAAACTAGGGTGGGGATGATACCCACAAAAATTCAATACTACGACATAAAGTTGGTCGGTTAAGGCTTACATTGATCACTTCTAATGATTTTCCTTGTTAGGAGCAATTAGGGCTGCTAGGTCCACCTTGTTAGAGGTTTTATAAACATACAATGAAGTATGCACTCGGTAAATAGATTTAAGAAAAGACTATTAAGTCTACCTTATGAAAGGATTTGAAGTTGATTCACTTGTTAGGATGCAATAGTAGATCTCTCACTTACAACTAAATTGTTGATTGAGATCCTTGAAGTACTAATCACCTCAATGTGATAGATATAACTTTGCTACTCTTGATATGGCCTTACACTACACTTTACTCTACTATTGATTCACATTTGTGTGCTTACATTATATTCACATTATCTCATATATGTCATCTAAGGAAATGATATTTTATATATATATATATATATATATATCCAATTACAAAGTTGGCCATTACACAAGTTAACACCAATATTACAAAGTTGGCCCAAATGTTGATACTCAGGTTTTGAAAACTGACTTGATGAAGTTTTGATACACGTCATCCACTATCATTACTCAACATCATCATGCATATGGTAGAAGTAGAAACTCGGTCCATACTAGTCATTTCAATGTAGTTACGAACTCGGTATCCACTAGTGACTTGGTAGATACTGTGTAACTTGGTATAAACTACATTCCCTATTTACCATGACTGTACTTAGTAGACATTACTTTCTATTTAGCTTGGTTAACACTTTCTTCGATCGACATAAGTTGTTAACTCAATAGAAACTTTAAAGCTTGACAAATATTGAACTACTTGGCAAACACTGAACTACTCAATCTAAATTGTAGTACTTGGCAAACACTGTATACATAATCTGAATAAGTGTTGTCACTAATAAAAAAATTGACTGAATGTCAACACCTTACATTGTTATAGCCTTTGTAATTCACTCTTTCTACTCTTCTCTAATTATATTCACTTACATTTCATTCTCCTTCACATTCACATATTTCCCCACTTGGATATGATACAATACATTACATATATACCAATCTAATTATACACATTACAAAGTTGGCCATAATGCAAGTTTACATAAATTTTATAAAGTCGGCCCAAATGAAAACATTTGGGTTCTGAAGACTGACTCGATGAGGTTTTGATACTTAGCATCCATTGTCAATGTTTGGCATCATCATGAACATCGTAGATGTAGAAGCTCGATCCATACTAATCACTTCCAAGTAGTCTTGAACTCAGTTTGCATTGGTGACTCGATAGATATTGTGAAACTCATCATATAAACTAAATCACTTGTTTATCTTGGCATAGCTTGGTAAACACTATCACCTTGAGCTCGGTTAACACTAGACTCACATCACATAAACTAAAAACTTAGTGAAAATTGCATAGCTTAGTTTGCACTAGTAAACTCAGTATACACTAAGATGCTCAGTGTACACTATCAATCTTCACTATAACTATAACTACTCGGTAACCATTGGGATTTGTCCAAAGGACTTGGTAGCATGTGTAGAACTTAGCAACAACTAAAATGCTTGGCAAACACTGTTAATTGTACAATAAGTTTGGTAGCTATTCACAATCTAAATAAGTGTATGTCACGAATAATAAACTTGACTGATATGTCAACAATCTCCCCCTTTGGCATTAGTGATCAAAATACTTATCATCCAAAATAGAATTCAAAAAGTTTCCTAAATACCTTTCATCCATCACTTTGTGATACTAGCTCGGTAGAGTATACTATTTTTGAGATTTTTCAAAATTTATTTTGTAAGATATATATTTATACATGGTAATGTTTTTTCATACAATATACTATACATCTTCTTTCTATACACAACATATCTTTCTATATATATCTTTTCCCCCTTTTTGACATTAATGCCAAATATTTATTTTATTTATTTACATAGTAATGCCAAAATTAGATAAAAAATCTAAATTTACCTTGAGAATGATTTGCCAAAGTTTTATCCCAATTGTCTTGCAGGACCTTACATGTGTGAAGTGCAATTTGCACTTCTGCTGACAACTATATCATGTGGTCTGCTATGGAGAAGTTGTTGTCATGGATGAGAGTTTTTGAAAGTACAATATGTTTCTATAGTGCATCCATGTTGGGAAGAATCATATTCTATATATCTATCAATGTATATCTAATCCTTGCTTCTTCTCTAAGCAATTCTACTTGTATATCTGTCAAAAATCTTATCTTCTTGAAGTCTACAAAGCTTGTACTAGGGTCAAGTTACAATTATTGATTTCTTGACTTAAGATCTTCATCTATTTTGGACAAATTTTCCTTTATTTCCTTGGTAAAATTAGAAACATTACATAGCTTATCAAAAAGTGATGATACATTTGTACAAGATGTTTCCAAAGAACCCAAAATTGTAGAAAGTTCTACTTGATAAATAGCTACTTGTTGAGCAATGTGCTCCAACACTTTATTATCAAACTTCTTTTTTGCCTTATGTACTAGCTTATCCTGCCCATTAGTATCTTCATTAAACTTTTGAATTGCCTATACTAGCTAAAACAAAAATAGTTGTGAAGAATCAACCTCAATGTCTATGGCTACTTGTTGAGCAATGTGCTCCAACACTTTATTATCAAAGTTCTTTTTTGCCTTTTGTACTAGCTTATCCTGCCCATCAGTATCTTCATTAAACTTTTGAATTTCCTCTGTATATGAGCAATGTTAGTATGCTAATAGAAACCAAATTTAAATAAAGCTTCTACAAACTGAACAAAATTCATAAACTTCAAGATAGACTAAGATGAGCTCTCAATTAAGAATATGAGCCATTAATGGGCTCTCTCAATAAGAAGCTCTCTTGTTGAGTGGCTTTGTCTAAATAGATAGGATGTATGCTCAAGCTTATGCTTCAAAAAGGGCTTCAAATGGAGTTGGAATTTGGGTGTGAGTGTATGGTTTTGATGTAAAATGGCTTCTTAAAATGGCATTATGACTTTATTTCATGGATTGTGTTGTTTTGCAAAGGGGAAGGATCCAATTTATAGGCAAGAGGCTTGAGGGATTGAGGGCTAAGATGCAAGGATGGGAAAAAGCTCATGGAGGGCTCAGATTGCATGAGAGGAGAGCACATGGATTGTGCTTCCTTACAGCCAATCAGGGAGTGACACATGTCATAGGGTGAGAGGATGGAGGAAAGGGGAAGGATGAGTCAACAAAGGAGGCTCAATGGGATAAAATCTTCATAAAGACCCTCATAATGGCTTGTAAGAGCAATAAAAGGGCTTGGAAGAGTCATTTATGGCCTAGTGAGCTTCATAAAGTTTTATGGTTGAGATATTTTGAGGGAGATGAGAGCAATTTTGACTTGGGTTTGATTAGGAGGGTTTTAAGCTTGCTTAGGATTGTGCAAATGATTAGAGGATGGATTAGGATGGTTTGGGATTAGCTTAGGGATAGGCAAGTGGATGGCATTTAATGAGGGTGGGTGAAGGAGGAGATATTTGTTAACTTTGGCTTGGGTTAGTAAGTTTTAACCCATGTTTAGGGAATGTGACAAGGTTATGAGGGGATTAAGATTAGGTTTAAAGACATCTTCTAGAAGAGTCTAGACTTTGGATGAGGATAAAGACTTTCTAGAATAGTCTAGAATTTCCTAGGATGAGGATGAAGACTTTCTAGAAGAGTCTAGAACTTCTTAGGATGAGGATAAATTAGATTTTTAGGAAATAAATAAAGTTTTATTTATTTCAAGGGTTTGGGTTGAGGAGATATTTATTAAAACTTTTTTAATAAAAATGAGGATTAATATTTAATCTTAATTAAATATTTTGAGTTGGGATTAGGGGTAGGAAATGATGGGATTAGCCTTTAATCAAAATTAAAGAAGGATTAGAAGATTTTGGAAGAGGTTAGTGGTCTTAAGGAAATTGGCCAAGTTTTGGGCAAAAAATAAATTTTTTATTTATTTTGGGTTTTTTTGTCAATTTATTAATTAAATAATTAATAAATAAGGAAATAATGTTTAAATAAGATTTAAACATTTTTGGGAGGGATACCTTAATTAAATATTTTTAATTAAGATAAAGGGATTTAATGACATAAAAATAAATAAATTAATTAATTAATAAATGATGATGTCATTAGGAATTTTTCAGAAAATAAAAATACTTTATTTTCTAAAGGTTTTTAGGTGTCTACATTTTGCCCCTCTTTGATGTGATGCCGCAAGTGGCATGGCATCAAAGATAAGAAAATAAGATGCCCAAGGCTAGAGTAGAAGAGGAGAGAATGGACTATGAGATGCCCCCTCAAGAAGGTGGCAGGGAGAGAAAGCGAGGCTCAATGGCTTCTTGAAAAGTACAAGAATCTCGGATGAGCAAGGAAACTTAGATTGGCAAAGAAAAGGGGCTGAATTAGCTCAAACTCTCACTATGGGAGAATGATAAAGGAGAATCAGATGCACAAGAGGAAGCAAGCTTAAGACTTTAGGGAAGGTGCAGGATGAAGGAGCGGAGCGCTATAAAAAGGAATCTAGGATAGGGAGATGGATGAGGGGATTATAAAGCTGATGCAATAGGATTTCAAAGAGTTAGATTGGCAGAAGATGGGTTTCGGAGATCCCTAGGACTAGGATTGTGGATCTCGAAAGATGAGGCTTGGTGGATTGATTTGGATTGGTGGATCCCTAAGACTAGGATTGTGGATCCCTAAAGCTAAAGGTGAGGAGTGATTCAAAGAGATACTAATGCATAAGCTGAGGTAGGAGAGATGGATGTTGGATATGGATGGGAGATAATGGAGATGAAGGAAAATCATTGAAGCTTTTTGAGCGGGGGGATACTTCAACACTAGATTTGCTATAGGACTATTGGTTAATTGCCAAGGTTACCAAGAACATCAAGGCTTTTTCACCAACTATCTAGAGGACTGACGAATTGACTCAAAACAAACACGCAAGGATTGCCCCAGTATCACACATGAATCCCAGAGGAAGCAGTGTGGAAATGACACTGGGTAACCCACAAGCAGAAAAGAAAACAAGCAAAAGACATGATCAAGACCTTACGCTCTGATTGCCCCATTTGCAGTATACCATGATATGGAAGATCATGGAAACCTTGAGGAGGGAACAAGGAGATTGCTTGGAAAAGATATTTCAAGACACAAAAGGGAAGATTCCAAATCAAAAGAAAGTGAAAATCCAAAAGAGAACTGTTTGCCAACGAGATGGGTAGGACAAGGTACTAACGGACCAAGATTAGACATGAGGAAAGCTATATCCTGCAAGGATCTATTAGAGAGCACCTAAGCTAATGGATCTAGATGAGTGATGCATCTGGCAAGCTTAACTAAGAAGGATAACACTTTGGTGACAAGAGATCTAGTTAAAGGATGCATTGGAATAGCTAACCAAGGGTTGTGCGATGTGTGCAAGATGCTGATCAAGGAGGAACTAACACGAAAGCTAGATAGATACAATGGTACTAAGCTAAAGAGGATGTACAAGCTGACGGACCAAGATATTTACAAGCGGGCTAATCAAGATATGGTACAAGCTAACAGACCAATGATAGGTATGATACAGATGGATAAAAAGCTCAGGATGAGAGGATAGTGGGATGGCTCAATTTGGTGCAAGAGGCAGAAGCTAAGGATGAGGTGATAACGAAAGATATGGATTTGACAAGATGCATCCAATGATGATGATGGAGACATTGCTAAGGTTGGTGGTAGCTGAACGGATAGATGGCGCTAGAGTGAATGGCTAATGAGAGGATGACATTGGATTTGCATGAGGATATCCTAGAGCGGGATACTAATGATAAGGAAGGATGGACAAGACAAGATCTCCAAGGAATATAGCGCCCCCAGTCAGAAGATGACATGTGGAAGGAGGTCTTACGATGGATGTGATAGGATTCAAGCTAGGATGGAAAAGTGAAAGGCACTAGGGAGATGGATGATAGCTGGGATGATTGGCCGAAGCTGCAGAAGATCAGTGGATGGTGTGAGATGGAAGCTGGAGGATGGAGGATAGGTGTATAGATTTGAAGATGGAGTTAGATGTCAAGAGATGACCAAAAGCATGAGGGTGATAGGCTAAGGTGGGGATGGCAGGATTACGCATGATGCTTGTTTGCCAAGTTTTCATCATGGTACTTGTCCAAGGTGCTTGAATTGCCAAGTTTTCACCAGTGGACGCTTTATTTTTATTATTATTTTTTGACTTTTTGACTTTTGATTTAGCTGGAATGATTTTGGCTTTCTTCAGCTATTTTTGGCTCATAGATGTTGGTAGGATGGATGAAAAAGGATTGGATTGAACAAGTGGAATGGTGGGTGGGAGTTTGACAGATAATGGATGCAAAGACATAAGGCTTGTGGGTAAATGGATGAGGAAAATGGAAAGATCATCATTGGCACACACCTTGAGAGGTGATAAAGTAGTGGAAAATATGGTTTTGAGCGAGGTTGAGGAGAAAATGGAGGAAGAGAAAGATAAGGACTAAAAGTAGATTTGGAAGATGGAGGATGGGAAATTTAGGATAAGAAGCATATGGACTAAAAGTGGATTGGGGGGATGAAGGATGCTTATATGGGGATTTGGATGAAGGATGGATGGATGAGGCTTTTTGAGTAGCATGAATGGATGCCAATTGAGATTTTTCTTTGAGATGCATTTCTTTTATGAGCATCTTGGGTATCCATGTGATTTTTGACTTTTTTAGCTTGGGCTTTTGTGGTCTCTTGACTTTTTCTTTGATTGGGATTAAATGTTTCTTGTTTTGAACATGTATTTTAGAAGGGACATGTTGAGACTTGGATTTTTGTGGATTTTTGGATTTATTCTTTTGTATTTTGGCATCCAATATGCTTCTATTATTCATGGGATGGGAACAAGAGCATGGAGGAGATGGAGGGATAATTGATGGAGTGATAGGGTTTAAAGGTTGGAAGGGATTCAAGGGTGAGTGCCTTTGATGATCTAGCTGGTGGATTTGAGGGGATGGAAGGATAGATTGGAACATAGGATATGGATGGATATAATTGCCCAAAATGGATGGAGGGAAGGAAGGATATGGGCCCAAAATAGATGGAAACGTGGAAGGTGGAGGTCCCAAAATAGATGGAGGGGATAAAGGATTCATATTAGGTATGTAAGGACCCAAAATGGATGGAAAGGGTGTGGGATTTAGATAAGGGATATATGGACCCAAAATGGAGGGTTGGAGATAAGGAGTAGGATGAGGGCCCAAAATAGATGCGGAATAAGATGGATGGGAACTTTAGGGTGGAGATGGAAGGACTTGGGACCATGCAGGAATAGCGGGGATACCAACATCTAGAAATACATTTTCATTTCTTTTTTCAATATGATGTTCATTATTTGGAACAAAAGATGTGAGTCCATTACTAGCTGAAGGAGTTGGAGCTTCGAATATGATAATTAGTTCTTTTTTGATGGATCTATCATCATGGATTATGGGAGATGTATGATCATGAAGCAGAGGAGATGGGAGGATAGGATCTTGAGTTGGGTGGGCTGAGGGAAAGGGATCTTGAGATGGAGTAAGTAAGATGGTAGGATTTAGATATGGAGGGGATGGTAAAAGTGGATCATGTAGGGGAATAAGTGGGATGGTGGGATTTGCTGTTCTGTCGGAGGATATTTCAACATGCTTTTGGACAAGATCTTGACAGGAATGGATGGGAGTGGATGCATGAGGTTCATTATATGGGATTTGGATAATGCTTGGAGGAGGAGATGTGGATGGGATTTGGAGTGATTCGATGGGTGGTGGGATTTTGATGCTTGTGGGAAGTGGAAGGACTTTAAGAAATTTGATGGATGGTATGGGGATGGTAGCTATGGGAGATGGAGGTGATATTATAGATGGGGAAGCTTCATCACTGACTACTTCACATGGTTGGATTAGATGACATGGCTTATCAACTATTGGAGGTGGCTTTTCTTGTATTTCCTCTAGGAGATTCCTTGGAGACTCGTGTGTCAGAGGTGGAGGTGGATTGACAGGAATAGCTAGTGTGATGGGGGTGGAAGATTGGAAGCTTGGTTGATTGGGTGATGGAGGAGAAGTTGGGATATCAGATGGCATGACTAGATAGTTTGGAAGAATGCATGGATTTTTTGGGATTCTTGGGGGAATGTTTCTAAGGCTTTCAATATACCCATCATAGTCAACAAGATTTTCATCATCATTGGAATAGGAGGTGGCATGAGCAAGGACAATACAATCAAACACATCATGATAGGTTTGGGATTTCATGTTTTGATGATGAGTCGGATGGGGATGGGGTCTTGCATATGGATGAACACAGAAGCTCATGGTTGGATTTGGATTAAGCGCAGATTTTGGATTGGCTGATGAAGGATTTCCTAGGGAGAGTCAGACCTAAGGAGGATTGGCTGGAGATTTTTGGCTTTCCTATGGATGGAAGACTTCAAGGGCATGCTGTCAAAAAGTGAGAGTTTTTCTTTCCTATGCACTAGATTGGTGGAGATTGTGTCAACTTCAGGATAGACTAATGATCCTATGGGCATGCCACGAGATTGACCACTTGTGGATCCCAACCTTTAGCTCAAGGTGATGAGGGATAACAAGTGACAAAGCTAGATTACCCTAGACAAAGCTCTATCAAAGGGATAACCTTGGTGAGCCTGGTGGATTGGTCAGATTGATTAGATAGCAAATTCTAGCAGAATGACAACAACTCTCTAAAGGTTTGGGTGTGATTTTGGATTGGGCTGCTAGCTGGCTGGGGGGGATGATTTGGAGAGATTTTGGATTTGGGATTGTTCTAAAGCAAGGAACTAGATAGATTCGGTTGCAGCGGGGGAGCTTGGATGATTTTCTGATGAGGCAGTGACTACGCTAAGTATGCCTTGAGTTGGGAGATTTTTTCTTTTTTGGGATTTTGACCAAAGTTGGAAAACATTCATTCAAAAGCTATGAACAAACAAGCAGACAAAATTTTGGAGCAAGCACGTCAAACACACCAACATCCTAGGAAGCTTTCTACAAGGATGAAATTTGTTATAGCTAGGGAGTCCTCGATATATGCAAGGTACGTGAGGCCCAAATCCATAGATGAAACCAAAAAGATGTCACACAGCTGAGAGGAGCGGTAACCCACCTCTCCTCTTTCACTTCTCAAGGGTATAAAGTTCCTTGAGGCTTATCCCGAGTGACAAAATCTTGATTCCAAGAGAGGCATCTTTGGATTCACCTCCTGATTTTTACAATTCACCGAAACACTGGAGTTGAGGTTGTCCCAAGGGGTGATGAAATCCCCAAGAAGGCCTCCTAAAAAGTGTAAAACAAGACCACAGACATGATCTTGGGCTTTAAAAGACACACATTTATTTCAATTGATGATTTAGATTTTGTAAGCTATGATTGAAGATACTTGTGATTATGGCATACAATGTTCATTCCAATTTGACAGCATCGTCAGCATAATGAAAGTCGAGAGATCATCAACATAAGAAATGTGAGCGTCATTGAAAATGCATCCAAACCATGCAATGTTCATTTATTGTTAGGCATTCAAGATTGAGTGTGAATTTTTTTTAAGCCCAAAAGAAAGATGTGTGACACTCGATTTCCTAGCACGCACCCGGAGGCCTTCCACGTCGAGATTTGTCCAATTTTTATGCCCAAATGAAGTGTGAGCGAGATTAATGCACATTCAAGGAATTTTCTAACTTAGAAAAACCACTAAAGACCCAAGTGAGTGGAGTTTGATCTTTGTGGAGCACTTAACACCCTCTTAGGTAGACCCATCCCCATAGATGGCACTAAGATTGCAACCAATGGTTAAATTGATGGGTGATTAAAGAGGGTGAGTCCAACTACAAACTTACTCAAAGCATCTTTATTAGTTTTTATAACTTAGAAGATTTCAAAAATGTGGGTTCTTTTTATGCCCCAATAGATGATTATTTGATCTATGGCATTCAAGATTGGATTTGTTGTTTTAATCATGCATTCATAAAAAAAACAAACTTGATTTTAATCCACGGCACTCAAGAGTGATTTTAGCAACATGCATTCAAAGACAAGTGATTAAACATTCAATTTTTTTCCTTTGAGCATTCAAGATTGAGATTTTGTGTGTTGTTTTAAGAAATTTGAAGTGCCTTGTTTTAACCTTAGATCATTCAAGATTGTTTTGGACTCAAAAGTGAAAATGAATCTTTGGACTTTGGTTTTCATTCAAGATTTTGTGTTCTAGTTTGCATATTTTAAGCCCAAAAATGATATTCCTAGATTGTTTTGATGCATGAAAAACCTAAGAAACATTCAAGATTTTGCAACAAGACATTTGTTTGGAACAAATAACAAAGCTTTTAGGAAAATTTTTGGCAACCATTTAGGACTCTTAGTTTTCATGATATTTTTAAAAGAACTTTAAAATATTTGCAAATGAGGTTCATTTTATCCTTGATTGATGCTTTGAATTTGATTTAGATTTTAGTGTGCACTTAGTGTTGATTTTGAACCTTTTGAAATGGAAACTTGAAGTTCTTTTTAAATTCTAAAAAATGAAGTGTTTCTAACTTTGCATGAATGCATCTAAAACCTTGATGTTGCAAGGATGCAAATGATTGGATTGGTTTAGTTTCACTAGTTAAAATATTTTTCTTTTTTGCAAATTTTTAATTTTTTAATGGATTTAAGTATGATTTGGGGGTTCATTTTAAGCACTAAAAAGAAGTGTGTATGATTTTGCTTCCTTAAAAAAAAATGGCCAAGATCTCCCACAAGAAGAAGAAGAAGTAGATGGAATAAGAAGAATATAGACAAGAAGAGGAAGAAGAATTCCAAGTGCTTTGTCCACCTATAAGCTTGAAAAATGTGCAAACACTATGAGATAGATTATGAGTTCCTTTGTCTTTTTCATGCTCATGTGGACCTACAAAACCAAATTATACAATCCTACCAATCACAAAAACAAACAAAATTAGCCAAAATTAGCAAATGACATACAAAACTTGACTAAAAAAGCTAATGAAGATGACCCATGCGGGGTCCCACCGGGTGTGCCAAAATGTATATGAGCAATGTTAGTATGCTAATAGAAACCAAATTTAAATAAAGCTTCTACAAACTAAACAAAATTCATAAACTTCAAGATAGACTAAGATGAGCTCTCAATTAAGAATATGAGCCATTAATGGGCTCTCTCAATAAGAAGCTCTCTTGTTGAGTGGCTTTGTCTAAATAGATAGGATGTATGCTCAAGCTTGTGCTTCAAAAAGGGCTTCAAATGGAGTTGGAATTTGGGTGTGAGTGTATGGTTTTGATGTAAAATGGCTTCTTAAAATGGCATTATGACTTTACTTCATGGATTGTGTTGTTTTGCAAAGGGGAAGGATCCAATTTATAGGCAAGAGGCTTGAGGGATTGAGGGCTAAGATGCAAGGATGGGAAAAATCTCATGGAGGGCTCAGATTGCATGAGAGGAGAGCACATGGATTGTGCTTCCTTATAGCCAATCAGGGAGTGACACATGTCATAGGGTGAGAGGATGGAGGAAAGGGGAAGGATGAGTCAACAAAGGAGGCTCAATGGGATAAAATTTTCATAAAGACCCTCATAATGGCTTGTAAGAGCAATAAAAGGGCTTGGAAGAGTCATTTATGGCCTAGTGAGCTTCATAAAGTTTTATGGTTGAGATATTTTGAGGGAGATGAGAGCAATTTCGACTTGAGCTTGATTAGGAGGGTTTTAAGCTTGCTTAGGATTGTGCAAATGATTAGAGGATGGTTTTGGATTAGCTTAGGGATAGGCAAGTGGATGGCATTTAATGAGGGTGGGTGAAGGAAGAGATATTTGTTAACTTTGGCTTGGGTTAGTAAGTTTTAACCCATGTTTAGGGAATGTGACAAGGTTATGAGGGGATAAGGATTAGGTTTAAAGACATCTTCTAGAAGAGTCTAGACTTTGGATGAGGATAAAGACTTTCTAGAATAGTCTAGAATTTCCTAGGATGAGGATGAAGACTTTCTAGAAGAGTCTAGAACTTCTTAGGATGAGGATAAATTAGATTTTTAGGAAATAAATAAAGTTTTATTTATTTCAAGGGTTTGGGTTGAGGAGATATTTATTAAAACTTTTTTAATAAACATGAGGATTAATATTTAATCTTAATTAAATATTTTGAGTTGGGATTAGGGGTAGGAAATGATGGGATTAGCCTTTAATCAAAATTAAAGAAGGATTAGAAGATTTTGGAAGAGGTTAGTGGTCTTAAGGAAATTGGCCAAGTTTTGGGCAAAAAATAAATTTTTTATTTATTTTGGGTTTTTTGGTCAATTTATTAATTAAATAATTAATAAATAAGGAAATAATGTTTAAATAAGATTTAAACATTTTTGGGAGGGATTCCTTAATTAAATATTGTTAATTAAGATAAAGGGATTTAATGGCATAAAAATAAATAAATTAATTAAATAATTAATTAATTAATAAATGATGATGTCATCAGGAATTTTTCAGAAAATAAAAATACTTTATTTTCTAAAGGTTTTTAGGTGTCTACAACCTCTACTAGCTAAAAAAAAAATGGTTGCACAGAATCAACCTCAATGCCTATGGCCTTTGCCAAAATTTTGTTTGCATCCTCAATAATTTTGAATTCCTTATCTCTTTCCTCTCTTAATCTTTGTTGTTTAACTTTCTTCTAGAGGAGTTCATCAAATGACTACATTTCTTCTAGAGTAAGCTTGGAAATGTTCCAATTTGGGATTACAATTTCCTCATCAAGGTCTATTTCTTCCTCTATCTCTTTTCCTTTACCCAAAATTTTTGTGCTCAGTCGAGCCTTGGTCTCAACTATCCTTGCACTTATTTCTTGTATGCCTGGAATAGAAATAATTGTAGACATACTAGGAATAGCTATAAAAATTGATGTTGGACTTATTGCAAGAATATTAACAGAAATACCTAAAGAATCCAAAATTATTGTGTTCAAAATTGCTGTGCTCAAAACTGAAGTAGCCAACTTGGTTGCAGAAGGAAGAGTCTATAGCTTGATAGATGAAGTGGAGGTCACTTCAGTCAATGATGTGCTAAGCTGAATAGGAGCAAAGAGTGATTGGATGTTTGGGTAGTCACTAGTGGTCACAATCAATCTTGTTGGGGTTGTCTCTATGCTTGATGTTGTCACTAGTTTTCTTGGAGAGTGAGGAAGTGTGGCAATGACTATTGCAGCTATCTTAATTGGACCAGTTTCCTCATCATCTTTTTTTTCTGCCTTAGTAACCTCTTGCTCAGTAACCTCTTGCCCTTGCTCCTCTTCATTGCCAATGTTGTCAAAATGAGTTTCTTCTTCAAAATTTTCCTTTTCATCTTTCTCCTTATCCTCTTCATCATCATCATCTTTTACATCAATTGGAAAATCACTTGGTTTATGTTAAAGATAGATATTTTTCCAAGTGTTAGTTACATTCCTTGCAACATGTTCAATATCTTTCATTAGAATTAGGCAAGTGTTAATTTCAAAGTCAAATTTTCTTCATTTTTTTGTAGTGACTCTTTTACCTTTGCATCTATTATGCTTAGTATAAGCTACCTCAGAGTTTTCCCATATATGTCTTTGATAGTTTGCATGGGAAATTCCCATCTTGGCTTTATTTTTTCCAACAAATCATTAGGAATCTGAGAAGCAAGCTAGTCTAGTGAGTATTTCCATTTACTCATCGTGTCCATCACTAGATCTTCTATCCACTTCTACTCTTTAGCTATCCTAAATTCATACTTTAATGATTTAAAGTTTGTTATACCAGCTCTAGCTTCCAGATCTTTCAATTCATCTTGGAAGGTGGGTGGAGGTTTTCTAAATATAATTTCTCCTCCATCCTTGTCAGGTTTCTTCTTGGAGGGTCTTCTTGTAAATACTATAGTGGATGGCTTTGGTGGCTTGGTGATAATTACCATTCCCTTCTTCCTTAATGGTTCTTCTTCCTTAGATTCTTCCACATCCTCTACTTCCTCATCTCTACTTCCTCATCCTCACCTTTCCCTCAGTCAACAAAAGGGTAGAACTTTTTTTCAGTTTTGCAATTATTTTCTTTCTTTTGTTAACCACCTAAGGGAGCTTTATTTCTAGTTCTGTCCTAGCTTTTGCTTCATCATATGTACCAAAATATGTATCCTTAGGATCAACTAGTTCATTGACAAGTGCCTCAATGATATCTTTAGTTTCATCAATATTGACCTTATATCCTTGAGGTTTCACCCATGCTATTCTAGGCTTAACTGCTTGAATGTATACTTTGTCACTATCCACCATGAAACATACATCATCCATAATACTATTATAGTTTTCACCCATCTTAGCAATAAACTCATTTATCTGATAAAGTATAGGCACATCTTTTCTCCAAACAATAGTGCCTTTTGAAGGGAAAATTTTCTTAACATAAAAGAATAGACATGTTAACAAGGAACCAAACTTAGATGGATTATTCTTTGATATTCTGATACTTTCCATATTCTTGTTGAATTGTATCAATAGTAGCTCAACAAGGTCAAAAGATAGATTTTTCTTTACTACCTTGTATGCAAGGTTAACTACTTTTCATGACACATTGTTTAACCTACTAGAGCCGTATATCTTGTGTGTAATAATGTGAATGCCAAATTTCAACTCCATGTTTGAGACACTTCTAATCTAAATTCCTCTATCATCCCATTCTGCTAAGGTTTTCTTTTCAAGTTTAGTCCGACCTAGGGTTTTGGTCATTTTAGCTTTGGCTAACATTGGGAGACCAGTGATTTGATGAGTCATCTTCTTTGTGATTAATACTGGTTGTTCCAACCACAACAATCCATTATGCACCCAACTAAGGATAAAACTAATTCATTTTCATTGAAATTCATGGGGCATGTGAGGGATGTGAGTTTACCCTTTAGTTTCTAGGTGTTGGTGCTCGAGTTTCAAAAGTCCATTTACACATAGCTTATCTAGGGAATCATCCATTTCCAAAGTTCCAATCTCTTAAATAACACATTTAAAATGAGTGCATTGATCAATAGTACCTCTAGAGGGATTTGTGAGTACGCTCCATTTGGATCTAGGGTTTTAGCGATTGTAGGAGTGAGCTTGAAGTCCGGTGCCTTCCATTCCACTCCATGAACCAACATATCTAAACCTTACTTAGCCTTGCTACTACTAGATGCCATCTTCACTCGGTAGGGTTTGAGAGAATTCAAAATCTTTTGCTAAAAATTAGCTCAAATCACTTGGATGCTCTGAAGATTGCACTTTGTAATAGCTCTCAAAAATTTCATAGTACTTGAATGACTTTGATTCCATTCCTTTTATCAAATTTTTTCCATAAATGCTTCAATACAAAATGTGGATTGATTGACATCATATTGATAGGCTATCATCCACTACGCTTGCATTGAACACTCAGAAAAGTCTTTGTGACTTGGTAACCATATGTATCTTCATTACTCCCAACCTTGCTTAGTAGAGTTTGTGACCCAACCTCACTTGATAGAGAAGGTAACTTGGTAGACACTAGTACCCTTTTACTCGATGATCCCTTTGTATCCTAAGTACAAATTTGGATCATTTTGTTCTTTCAATTTGGAACTATTTTGAATTTTTTCTTTGGTAGCCTAGTTCTAGTTTCTCCTTTGAGAACTTAAGTAGAAATGGTAGAGTCACCCAATTCTTGAGTGACTTGATCACCATTTCTTGGATTTATATTCTTGATAGACTTTGGAACCCACTGCTATCTCATTTTATTTTGGATGTAATCATCTTTTTCCTTCTTCTCATCTTCAATTCTACCAGTATTCATGCAGTTCTTGGTAGATGACCAAGTTCTATACAAATGAAACATATTTTAGTAGTATCTCTTTTCCTCAAATGATGCTTTACATAATTCATTCCAATGTGTCCAAATTCTCCACAATAATGACATCTGCACCAGGTGTTTTAGTCCCAACCAAATGTTGCTTTTACAATTTGCTCTATTGGATTCAATATCTTGGTTTTGCATTGTGATGGCTTGTGTCCATGTTTCTTACATTTGTGACATTTGCCTTCAAATATCGATTTTTCTTTGTATTCATTAGCCTTATGACCATGTTGATTGCAATTGTAGCACTTCCCATTGAATTTTTCTTTTCCATTACTCCAACATGTGTTTTATGTATGACCTATCTTACCACAATGATTGCAAGTAGGTCTTTGATCCTTCTAATCTTCTTTCTTGGATGATTCTCCTTCTTCTGTATATCTAATTCCTGCTTTTCCTTTTGTCTATAGAGATTTTGCTCATTCAATTGATTCACATCTGCTTGGGATTTCATCATTCTTTTATTAATTTTCCTTTCAGAGTTTAGATCATTTCATAATCTTTCATTGATTTTCCTTTTAGAGTTTAGATAATTTTGTAATCTTTAATTTTCAAATATTAGACTCATGATTTTCTCATTTGCATTGGAGAGCTAATCAATAAGGCCTACTTGTTGAAGAAATTGGTTCTATATTTTATTGTTCCTTCCTTATATCTCTTCTTTTTTCTTGTTCTTCTACCCCATAACTTCACATAGGCTTACTGACTAGATTTCTTGTTCTCTTCTTAGTTTTCTTACTTCTTCTTGTAGGAAACCATTCTTTTCTAGGAGTTCATTGATTACTTCATTGGCTTCATCTAAATTGCTTGAATGAAGGTCTTCAATTCTTTCTTCAATGTAGAGATGGTCATTCATTTGAATTGCAAGTACTTTTCTTCTTTTTAGGGATTGAGAGAGTTGCTCCTTTGCTTTCTTGAGTTGGGCTATAGCCATTTCTAAATCTAGCTTCTCATTGTCAATAGCTTTGTCAAGTCTAAATATCTCCATGGCCTTGATCTTTGCTCAAGCTATTAAACTTTCTCTTGAGAACCACAATGCTCTGATACCAATTTTTGGAAATATTCTAGACTATGCTAAGTTACTAAGAGGGGAGGGATGAATTAGTAACTTCTAAAACTTCTACAATTTCAACTCTTAATCCAACAATCCAATTAGAATTTAATCCTTCTCATATAATCTGATCTAATTGCATGCATAAGAAACTAAAAACATGAAATTATTCATGACACTACAACACAAAGATTTGGTGACCCAGAAACCTTCCAAATAGAAAGTAAAACTACAGTGGGGATGATACCCACAAGCTTTAGTACTACAATATAAAGCTGGCCCATTAAGGCTTACATTGATCACTTCTAATGATCTTCCTTGTTAGGAGCAATAAGGACTACTAGCTCCACCTTGTGAAAGGATTTACAAAAATACAATGAAGTATGCACTCAATAAAGAGATTTATAAAAAAATGTTAGGTCTACCTTGTTAAAATATTTGATTGATCCACTTGTTAGGATGAAGCATTAACTGATCTCTGATTTGTAACTAGGTTTATTGAATGAGATTCCTTTATGTACTAATCACCTTGATGTAATAGATATGTCTTTGTTGTTCCTTATACTATTGTAGCCTTTGTAATTCGCTCTTTATGCTCTTCTTTGATTATATTCACTTACATTGCATTCTCCTTCACATTCACATATTTCTCTACTTGGATATGATACAATACATTACATATATACCAATCCAATTATACAAACTAAAAATTCAGTCACAATGCAAGTTTACACAAATATTACAAAGTCGGCCCAAATGAAGACACTCGAGTTTAGAAGACTGACACAGTGAGGTTCTGATACTCAGCATCCACTGTCAATGTTTGGCATCATCATGCACTTAGTAGATGTAGAGTCTTAGTCCGTATTGATCACTTCCAAGTAGTCTTGAACTCAGTCTGTACTAGTGACTTGGTAGATATTTTGAAACTCATCATATAAACTGAATCACTTGTTTACCTTGGCATAGCTCAGTAAAAACTCTCAACTCAAGCTCAGTATAAACTGAGTCACTTGGTTAACAATGAGTAGCTTGGTTAACATTGGAGTTGCATCACATAAACTATGAGCTCGGTGAACATTGCATAGCTCAGTTTGCACTAGTAAACTCGACATAAACTGAGATGCTCGGTTTACACTAGTAATCTTCACTTTAATTCTAATTTCTTGGTAACCACTAGGATTTGTCCAAAGGACTCAGTGGCAACTATAGAACTCGACAACAATTGAAATGCTTGAAAAACACTATTAACTATACAATAAGCTCGGTAGCTATTTACAATTTGAATAAGTGTATGCCACTAATAACAAACTTGATTGATATGTCAACAAAAATTTCTTATATACTATGCTATGTGTATTAAGTTATTGATCATACATATTACAGAATGGTTTGGATGAAGAATGTTAAGTACAAAAATCAATAAACAAGAGAAATTGATCATTTTATTCAAATTACATACAAGTACCAAAATAGTACACTTTTATTGACATATATTTGAGAACTATTTTATAAGGTACAAAATATTCAAATTTTAGATAGTACTTGATACAATGCATTTAGATACCACACAAGTCATGGTAGCTCCTGATACACTACCTAAATAAACACATTGCATAAATAGTTAAGTATTGGAAAAATAAGGGAAAAAGCCTCCATTTTCTGAATGGAAGGGTTGTTGATCTAAATTTTGAAGAAGATTTGAGCTCACATCTCCATAGTTGAATACACCCACAAAATGTAAAGAGGGGGGTCAGTTCATACGAACTAAGAAATGGAAGCCATTCCAAAATTCTCTACACTACTTAGTGTTCTTCCAACATGATTATTTAGATAAATATATTAAAAGATGCAAAGGCAAGAGAAATATCTGAAAGCAAAGTAGGTTTTATGCTAATAAGTTTTCTTTATGTGTAGATACAAGTATGAAGTTTGAGGTTGTTGAAGGATCATGCATAAGATATATGCATGAAGCCTTCCAACTGAGTCATGTAGGGGCAAAGACATTGGGGAGACCATTTAGGGGGCATATATATGTTACAAGTATAGGGTAACCCCAGTAAATATAGAACTTCATATCAAGGAGAATGCAATACCAACACTCATGGCTACAAGGAGCTAGAAATAGAAATATAAAATCATGATAAAATGGATAGAACTTACGGCATCAAGAAAAGAACATACCCAACACTCTCAGAAAAATAGCAACAAAGAAATGAACCATGAATGAAACAACAACATGAAGGAACCAAGATTATAACAATAGTCCAAATACTTACAATAAAGAATCTCCAACCAAACATATAGTCCAAGCACTCACGACTATAATCAAAACTAGTAGCTAATCATGAAATTGCATACCTAGCATAGCCCTATGAGTATTGATACAATAAAGGAGCTTGTGCCATGGAGAATGTCATAACACTCATGGTTTTATGAAATCTATAACCCAAAGCCATGAAATAGCAAGATTAATAGCATCCATGAGAATATAACAGCAAATATGGCTCTAAAAGGAATAACTAGTCAAACCATGAAGGAGAATGGTGCCCGAGCAAGAGACAAATAATAGAGAAAAATCCATAATACCTTACATTTCAATTTAGGGTTTCTTCAAACCCTATTTCTTCTCTTTCCATGAATCAACATGTGCAAATGAAAGAAATATCTAACTTTTCTTTGTTATATATTCCTATTTGAAATTGAGTAAAATTTTGGGTCTGCCCATATGAATTTAGAGGAGAAAATAATGTTTATTAACATAAAATATAACTTTACTTTTTGAGAGTTATATTATGTTAATAAATAGTTTTTTTTTTCCTAAATTTAGAATATGAAATTGGTATTATATTAATTGGTTTATTTTACCTATTAATTAATAATAATTTTTATTTGAATAAAATAATTTATTTATTATTATTTGTATCAGAAATATGTAATTAATATTAATAAGTTGATAATAATAATTCAATTTTTTAATGTTAAGTTAAATGCAATAATAATAAAAAGGAGCTAAAGTCATTGAGGGAGACTTTTAGTGGCTATTTTTGGAATCGTACTTCAGACTCATGATTTTGGAGTCAATTATGGAGTTATTTTTGGCATTTTTAGAGTCTTCTTGGACTTTTCTACATACATATACTATCAAGGTATAGTTTGGAGTGCATGTGGCATATTTTTTAGTAGTGATGACCAGTTTCAATCGTAATTTATTTTGGGAGCTTTTTTATGCATTTTTACATGGATATTCATGAGATTGGCATGCTATATTTTAGCTTGACATTGAAATCTGACCCAGAGTTCTGTGCATGATTTTGAGGAGATAGAGACAATTTTTTAGTTGGCTATCAGTTGAAGAAGTGGTTGAGAAAATTTTTTAGAGGTTTCTTCACAGTTTGGATAAGTTTTGACTCATTTTTTCCATGTATTTTCCTCATATCCAAGTTAGGGTTTTGGGCTCTATTTATTGTACATTCACCTCATTATGAGGGATCTTCTTTCTAGCTCATTTTTTTGTACATTGCAAATTTTTGAGTTGATTGTAGGAACTCTTTGTAGCATATATTTTTCAGCATTGGTTATATAGATTCAGTGATTCCTTCTCATTGATTCTTGTGCAATATTGTGGGTTCCTTGCTTTTATGTAATGTTCATCCTTCCTTAAAGCTATATTCCTTATTGCATGTTAGAATCTCAATACTTGTAATTGTAGGTCTTTGTTTGTGTCCTTATCCTTTTGCAAAAAATTGGTAAATCTTAGGTTTTCCTTTCAAAGCAAAAGATTTCAGTTCCTTCCATAGAATCACTTTTGTAGTTGCATGATTGTCTAGGTATTGTGAATCATTTGTATCTTGGGTAATTAGTGTTAATAAAATTTAAGTTGCATACAAATCATTAGTGTATCACCTCATTTAGGTTTAGTATCTATTATTTTCATTCACTTCTTATCCCCTTTCACACATACAATTTAGATTTTAGGTGATCACTATATAGGAACCGACCTAGCTTCTGGAGATTCATCTCTCATTTTTGGACAACCCACCACCTGAGAGATTTTCCATGTTTCAATAGGATAGCTCGATATTTCATCTTGCTAAAGGTACAATCCTAATTGACAACAAGTTCTTTACTCACTGACCAAACTGCCTTGATTATACATTATCTCAACAGTTAATCAAATCAACATTATATAGTCAAAGTCTAACTCATTTAAGTTCCCATTGAATACCATACACTTATCAACACTTACATCATCATCATACTTTTTTCAAATGCTCTTCATCAATCAAATTATATGTGTTGGATACAATTGATTAATTGTGTATAGTCTTTGATGTTACACAAATGTCATATCATTATCAGTTAGTACATGTCAATATCACTTGGGTAGAGAAGACAGTTTTATGTGTCTACCGAGCATTCCTGTGTTTACATGGTTCAGAATGCAATGTCTATTGAGTTCACTTGGGTGCAAAAGGAAAGTTTATAGAATATGAGTGTTAACCAAGATCACTCAGCTAATGAAGGGAATGTTGGATGGAACTAGTGTTAACCGAGCTCACTCGGTTACCAAAGGATCTTTGCAAATATGTAGTGTTAATCAAGTTTACTTGGTTAACATAGGAAAATCATTTCTATGTTAGTTTCTACTGAGTAGGGTCAACTAGCAAATGATTTTCTTGTTTTGGCATATTGAGTTTAATTGATTTATCTAATGGTTCTAGATGATTGAGATGATGAATATTAATTATTTTAAGTTGTATATGAGCCAACTTGAAAAATTGAAAGATACAAGTATAAGGTCAAGTTGATATTTTGATAGTGTGTGTAAGAGTATGAATACATGGAAGATTTTGAAGATCTAATGATGCATTAAGGAAGCAAACCAGAAGGATAAGTAGAATATCCTTCTGGAGTTGAAAAGATATATCCGATTAGGAAGGATCAATTACAAGCTAGAATTGAGATCTATAATTAGAAATTTAGTTGCATTAGAAATTAGGTCATCTCATTGTTACTTTCTAACCATTGTTGTAGTGATCTAAATCTCTTAATAGAGTTGGCTTAATAGCTATTTGTAAATCCTCTAACAAGGTGGTAGTTCTATTTAATTGCCTAAAGACCTCTAACAAGGCCACTCCTAATAGGGTGATTAAATCCTTTAACAAGGTCAAACCTAATAGTGTGTTTTGTAACCTTTAATAGGGTTGTCTCCTAACAAGGCTCACTTTAGAAGAGTGAAAATAGTGACTAGTTGCAATTGGTGGTTTTTCCCAAATTGGGTTTCCACATTAAGTCCTGGTGTCAAATGTATTCAAGATATATTATTTTATGTGTTTGCAACTAAGTTAAAGTAATGGTAATCACAAATAACATCTAAATATTTGCATGTTAAGTACTTATCAAGCATATTCAATATTTACTGAGTTACAACATTTTATGTGTGTTTGTTGAGCATCAACAATATTTAGTTTTAAGAGTTTATTTTGTACTCCTACCCTCTCAATTACTCCTCTTATATTTCTAACATTATACCATAAAATTCTAACTCATTTAAGTTCCCATCGAATACCATACACTTATCAACACATACATCATCATCATACTTTTTTCAAATGCTCTTCATTAATCAAATGATATGGCACTCTACTAAATTAGCACAATGTCTAATCAAGTAAGGCTTGACATTAATAACAACATAACAATTAATATGACTCTTTCACATACATTAAAAACATTATCAGTTAGGGCTACCAACCTTAACAAAGAATATGACAAGTGGCATTAGAGTTATCATATTGTTATCATGTTTATGCACCAAAGTCAAAGAGAACAAAGGACCTTAGAAAGAGGAAAAAAGAAACAAAAAACAAATGATACAATAAGTGAACCATTAAGAAATGAACTAAGAACATTCATGGAGATAACAAGTATGACATTAATGGAGTAAAATAAAAGAGTCATGAAACTCATGAAACAATTGAAAAATGTGAACAATTCAATAAGTGACCTTAAAAACCCTAGTGTGAAGGATTTTGGTACATACTAAATTAACATGTCCAATATTATTATTTGAATAGTGAATAAAAAATTATTTGTGTTATTTAAGTTGCCTAGATACTAGCTAAGGACTCCCTCAAATTTTACAGTTCCAAGTGCATTTCACAAAAGAATATAGATTGTTGACCCCTACCATCTATTGGATAAACCCCTTAGCTTGGATTTATACAAGCCCCTCCTTGGTACTATCATACTCTTCTTCGCACAAGTCAAATACTGGTAACATCAAGAATTAAAGAGTGATTCTAGTCATAATAACACATGGAGAATATGCTTATTTATGACATTATAAATATTAGCTAAATAGGTGGTACTGCCTTAGTATTAATATAGGTGGGTATGATTTGACCGAGCATCTATAGTCACCATAGATTTTGGTGGTGCCAAAGTACCATATACTTTTATTTTAAACACTTTTTCCTTTTCATTTTCCTTGGTATTAGGGATGACATTGCCAGGTGTTATGTCACCTTTTATAATATAGGTTTCAAACTACTCTTAATTTTATATAATGATGGATCGAACCAAAGGTGTCACCTTGTGAATATAATTTTTCTTTTCTCCTTTTTTTGGGCTTCACATGTCCTCTCTCAATGACTTATATACCACTCATCATGTCATTTGGGTCCTACACCAGTACAACCTAGTAAAGGTCATGACCCATGGGTCCACTTTGCTTTTGCCTATTTGTATTATGTGTCAACATGTATGACAATTAGGGGTTAGGTGTTTATTTATTGATTTAATAAATAGTACTTAATATTATTATTATCATTATTATTCATTTAAGTAATTAACAGTTAATCAATATATACATGTTTATTTATTAATTAACTAATAATCAATTAGTCATTATATTTAATCATTTCCTTAGCTCATTTATTTGTTGTATGCTTTATTGCAAATCATGATATCAAATAATATTATTTTTTCATACTTGAGGGGGTGTTACACTATTTGTGGCAACTTTCCTCCCTAATAAATTATGCTTAGCATAAAATTGTTAGCTCTCTTAGAGATACTTTTTCTTTTATGACTATGAAAAACATTTTATTTTTTCCTCCCTTTTTGTTTGGTTTTTCTTTTTCGAGTTATAGAAAACTCTAGCAAATAAATCTAAAATCACAAATAGAAGTTACCTATTTTTGTCTCGTTTATTATCCCTATTTTTTTGGGACCTCATAAAAATATATATGGCTAGATTTGCAACACTCAAAATTGCAAACACTTTGGAAAATAAAAGATTGAAATTATGTGGGATGATTCTATAGGATTTTTCAAATTATATAGAATTTAGAAGATTTTGTGATGGTTGTATGATGTGTTATTTGATGATCATTTGTTCTTTCTAACATGTTTGAGTTAATACTAGGGTTTCATGATTTATAGATTGGATGATGAATTACAAGAATTAACTAAGAATGTCATTTACAAAGTGAAGTTTTTGTTCTCATATGTAATTCTCAATATCTATTTGAGTTTCAAAATCATGATATTTCATATTTCATGTGATTTTTTTAGAATACCTTTCTTCTTGGTTTCCTTTATGTTATGTACAAAAGTTAGATTTTAGGGAAGAAATAAAGTGGACATAGAGTTCACCAGCAACTTATAAGATATTATTAATTGTTTATATTTCTAGCGACCTATAATTGGATCCCAAATTGTATGCCAATGCTTTTTTTGTGTTTTATCTTTTTTGTTTGCATTCACTTTTTTGTCATTATTTTAACTTGTGGTCAAACATGTTGGCAACAACATATTTCATATAATATATTTTGTATATGATCCTAAAGTTTATTTTAATAAATAGATTTAATTAAATCTAGTGGTGACATCCATTGGACCATTCTATTTAAATAATAATCATTTTATACAAATATTGCATAAAATAAATTTAGAGACACACTTTATGCAAATCTTTAGATTGGAAAAGTTTAGTTTATTATTTATTTTCCAACCAAAATTTATGCTTTCATCCATTTTAATTTAGTTTAAGGATAAAATCATTATTCTATATTGTTGGGCATTTGCAGACACATAGGCAAACAATATTTAAAGAGCAATACATGAAAATAAATGTGTTTCTTAAATATATTTATAAAATAGAAAGATTATATTAAAAAATATTTGTTTAATCATAGATTTTGAAATGATCTCTCTAGAATAGAAATATTATTAAATATTTATAGAAAATAAAAATGATCTATTAATACATAGCTTTTAGTTTTAAATTTATCATAAAATTGTTAAAGAATTATTTTAAAATTTTAAAAATAGGATTTAATTTATTTTCAAACTTTCAAGCAATTTGTATGTAAAAGAAAAAATCAAAATAGGGAATTTTTAGTATCTTGAGGAAAAAATAGAAAAGTTTTATTTATATTAATTTTTTGTTTTGAATTTATTGAAATTAATGGTTGATTCATAAAAAAGTAACTTCAATTTACAACTTGAATCAATTTACATAAAAAGGGGAATAATAGGAATATAATTTTACTTAGTTATTTTAATTTATTTATTATTTTTAATTTAAAAGATATAATTTTAGGTTCAATTAAAATTTATTAATAATATATATTATATGAAAGTATATTAAAATATAGAAATTTTAAATTACTATTACTAAAATTAAGATTGAAATTATTGTTAGGATTTATTTTAGATTTAATTTAGATCAAGTTAATATATCATTTAGAATAAGAATTAACATAAAGATATTATTTTTATTATTTTTAGAGTTTAATTATATATAGGAACTATTTAATTAACTTATATTTAGATTTTAATTAAAATTATGGTTATTATAAGGATTAATTAGGGTTAGGGCTTAATTGGAATTAGGCTTAGAGAAAGGATTATGGTAAGTGTTGGCTGACTTGAAACAATAGTATGAGTCTAATTTAGAAAAAAGTTGGTTGATAAAACCAATGCAAATTGCAATCCAATCTTTTAACCTTAGTTTTCTAACTCATTTTTTCTTTCAAATCATAACCCTATCCTTGTTTCAATCTTAATTTTTAATCCTAAACATATGATTAATCTTTTATGTGCTTCCAAAATATACCCCAATAAGACTTTTTTTTTAATTCAATGGAAGTAAGAGGGTGCAATCAAAATTTCTTTGAATTTTTTTGTTGAAAAAAGTTATCTTATGTTGTTAAACTATTATGAATCTTTAATAGATTACTAATGTTATATTCATTTAACTTATGTGATTATTTAAAATAATTTTTTGAATGTTTTTTTTACTATGTTTGTATTCTCTTTGACATAATGGATATTCAAGTAAAGGGTTCTCTTAGATTTGTTTTGCTTGAGGCTTTGTTTTTGCTGTTAAATTTGTTTTATTTTATTACACATTTTGTTATTGTTGGATTAGTTTTTGTTCATGGCCTAAGTATTTTTATATATCATTTATAAGATTCTTTCTATATTCTTGAAAATAAAAAATCCTATTGGCTCATTGTTGCATGTACAAAAGCATACGACAAGTAGTTTAGTTTTGGTTAAGAGCTTAATTTGGTAGTCTTACTATCAGGGTATAATTTATAAATTTACATTATTTTTCAATTTAGTTTAATTCTCTAGCTATAGTTGTAGTTGGTTTTGTTGGAATTACAATAGGAAAGGTAAACTTTTGGCGGGGGGTGGGGAGGTGAATTAGTAGTTTAAACTTTGACCCATAAAAACATTCACCACACATCCATCTCATACATTCACTAAGTAAACTAAAATACCATGTAAAGCATGTACATCTAAATCTTGTGTTTGGCATTGACATGCTCTATCATATAAATGTTGTGTTTGGCATGTATTACTTGTTCAACATGAACTAAGTAAATGAAATAAGTGTGTAGACACTCACTAGCCAAAACCAATCTAAGATCAACAATCTTCCCCTTTGACATGAGTGTCAAAAACACTTGGTTATGCATAAATATCCTTATCCTTATGAGCATAACATATCTCTTATTTGGCTTATGTACAAAACTTCAAATTTTAAAATTTTTGTAACAACTTATACCTCAAAATTTGATAACTCCCCTGAGTTGATAGGTCTATTCAGTATTCAAAATTTTATACTCCTACTAAGTAAATGTATCTCAACTGATACTCTTTCATTTGATACTCTTTCACTTCATCTCCCCCTTTTCTCTTATTCTCCCCATTTGCTCTCTATCCCCTCTCTATCTCCTCCAAATTCTATATCTCCTTTATTTCTCTATCTCCCTCTTTTTGACACTGATTTCAATGGGCTTTACATTGATAGTCTATTTTAGTAGAAAATATTTATGGACCTCTAGAATAATTTTGAGAGTTGCATCCCAATTTTCACATGCTACATCCAAAGACTTGATTTGGATAGCTAGCTTGGTAGCAAGGTGGACTAGGCCATCTAATGTTGAAAGATTGGGGTTTTTCTTCATAAGTGTTTCAGCATAGCCAAATTCCTTGTGTAAAATCTCTATGTGTGGGGTCAATGTTATTTGAATACTAATAAGTTTTTCCCTTATATTGGTTTCATCTACAGTTAATGTTGCTAACTGACTCTGGGTTTATAGTAAAGTTCTGAAGTGCTTCTCACTTTGAGCTGGTGACATAGGCATTTTTGTACCTAATGCGGTTATTTGACTTTCCAAACTCAAAATGTGACTTCTTTTTTCTTGTATGAAGAGTGTTGGATTGCACAATTTATTGTACAATGAGAAAATATTCTCAAGTACCTTCTTCACACATTCTACCTAAGTTTGTTTCAGTGTTATGTCACCTAATATTTTCTCATTTACTTTGCTCTGAAATTTATTTTCTGACCATTCTAATAATTTTGCATTTTTATCATGGTTTGCATCACTACACTTTTCTACTATAGTTGTTAGTTGTTTAATGAGTGGCTTGATCTCACCTAGAGTAGGCAGACTAAATGCATCTAAAAAGATGTCTTTAATGTCTAGCAATGCTTGCTTCTACCTAAGCTCCCTTCTGAGCAGTTCCTGATGCTTCTTTCTAGCTAGGGCTTCTTACAAAATACCTATCTACTTTATTTTCATGGTGTCACAATCATACTTTGGTAACACAATCTCTTCATCAAGACTTACATCTCCATATTGTATCACTTCTTTAGACTTTAATGAGCTTGGACTTAGCATTAAGATCTACAATGGTGTTGCATCTATGCTTGGCTTCTGAAGAAAATGACTTGAAGGAGTGCCAAATTCTAGTAAAGTTACCAGGGCTTGAATTTATACTTGCTCCTTCACCTTTGGTGTCAACTTACTCTCTTCAAGACTGCCATGTTCTACCACAATGCCTTGTGATGCACCTTGTACTTGTGCAAGAGGTGTAGATAAGTCTCTTTGACCTATTTCACCTTGTGTATTAGTAGTGGCTTGGATTTCCACTGTATTCTTCTCAATTGTATCAACCTTTTCAATTATATCAACCTTTTATGATGTATTTTTAGGTACTTTATCCAAATGTTGTACATGAGTGACTTGAGGGGTGATGGTAGGTGGTTGTTGTGTATTCACCTCTTCCCTTGTTGTGTCAGTCATTATTTTCTATAGTTCATCTACTCTCACCAGTACAAGATTATCACATAATTTTCCCTGAACTGTAGACTAATCAAGTATCTTTTTCACATCTTCCTTTGTAAGGGGATTGATGTTCTAAGTAGTTAGATCAGAAACATCCTTAATTATTACTATTTTAGTATTCTCACTTGTTATATTTTGAAGGGTGACATTAGGCAATTGTATATCTTGTACACTCTATTCTTTTTGCTACTTTGCCTCAACTATTGATGGTCATCTTTTTTGTTTTGTTTTTTTGTCCCTCCCTAAATAGTGTTTTCATTGTTATCATCTTCTTCATCATCCTTGGCCTCTATGGGCTCTTGTTTACCTACCTTTACTATTGCTAGTCCATATGTGACTTTTCACATTTGTGTTGACTCCTTCACAACATATTCAATATTGTTTTGTATATCCTAAAGGCTCTATATTTAGTTACAAACCTAACTTCATATTTCTTCATAACCTTAGCAATTTGTGCCTTACTGAGTTCAGGCATCACTTGTGCTAGTGAAGTCTCTCTTATTTTTCTTTCCAAGTTCAAACAATAGTGTCATTTCTACTCAACTCTCTCATATAAACTTTTAGGCATTGAGTTGGCAATTTCTAGTGGTGCTTTTAAAAAAATTTCCATCATGGAATATATAGCCTCCTCCACTTGATTCTTTTCTACTTTTCCAAGGTTATCAAATTCAACATGAGTAAATCCTAAAAAATCTACACTATTCTTGATAATTTCACATAGATTTTCTAAATCTAAAGCTAGATTATGACTCGCCACTTTGAATTGGCTATTGTCATCTAATTTTGTTCTCTCCTCATCAGATTTAGCTTGTGTAATGTATTTCCTCCTTGGTCTTTTCTACACACCTCCTTCCTTCTTGGATGGTTTGGCTTTCTCCTTAGCCTTTAGTATAGTGACACGTGCACTAGCTCTTGTAGTAGGTGTAGCTGGTTTGAGCTGGCTTGGTTTTGTATTCTTCTTAACCCTTGTCACTAGTTGTGCCTTGGCCTTCCTCTTCTTTTGATTAGTAGGTGTGGGTGCTTCCTCAACTTCTTCTTCCTTAGCACCTTCAACAACTTCTATTTCCTCCTTTGACTGATCTTCACCTTGACCTTGTGTAAGTATAAGTGGTGCTTGTATTTGGATGTCTTCTTCCTCTTCATCCTCTTCTTGATCGGCACCTTCACCAAATTTTGCTTTCAACTTCTACACCAACTTTTCTTTCTTCTTTATAACAAAGGTAGTTTTCAGTTCCATAGTAATCTTGGATTTTTCCATCTCATAATTTCCAAATGCCTTAGCATCTTTGTCAATATCTTCTGCAAGTAATGCAGTAATAGTTGCAAAGGCTTTTTCTATATTTATTTCATATTTTAAGAGTCTCAACCATCTTACCCTTGGAGTTGCTGCTTGAACAAAAGTATAATTATCATCTACCAAAAAAAAAACATCATTGTAATGTTTTTCCACTAAAGATACTAGAATTATCAATCTTTTCTTCATTGACTTCTTAAAGTCCTCAAAGTAGCTAGTCATAACTGACTCAAAGTTCTCACCCAATTATTTAATGAACTCACCAATCTGTACTGCCTCTGACCTATTTGTTTTTCATGCATCTATGCCAAATGTAGGAAATGTGTTTTTAACATATAACCAAATTCACATTGAGCATTCTTTGTCTTTCTTATTACTCCTAGGTTCTCAATCAACTATTGTAGTTGTAGCTCTACAAGATCATATGTGTGATCTTTCTTGACAATTTTATAACTAACATCTATTGCACTATAGGGCACATTGTTCAATCTACTAGATTGGTAAAACTTATGTGAAATAACCCTTACTACAAAGTCTATTAATGGATCAGTAATGGTTTCAATTGGCATTCCCCTCTTGTTCCACATGGCTCCCGTATTGTTTTCAATAACCTCTTTTGAATTGCTCCCTAGAGTCTTAGGCCGATCTAGGGTTGGATACCCTATTACCCTATGGATTATCCTTTTGGTTATCTTGATAGGTCCATTGTCTAACCAAAGTGAACTATCATGAATTCTACTTAATACAATCCCAATCCATTCAATTTTGAACACATTCAAGAAATCTAGGGCATGAGTTAACCCTTTCTTCTCTACAATTTTGTATTCTTCCTTCAACACACCATTCTCATAGAATCTATCATATGCTTACCTAATCTCCATATCACTTATACTTCCAATTTTGTAGTTCTAACATTTTCAAACATCTTGAACTATTAAAACATTTAGTGGTATAATGGATAATGCACAAGAGGGGTCTTTTTTGTAAGCAATGTCTAGAATAGCTTTGAATATTAGTTGCTTAACTTCATTACTAACTAGTTGAACATTCAAAACTGCCTTACCCTCAACATTCTTTGAACTAGATGACATTATGCAAAACTAGGTTTTATGGAAATATAAATAGCATAACTCTGCACTTGGTAAATACCTTGCAAGACCTGACAAAATGGTTTTGAATCGCTACTCAAATCTTTTGCAATCACTTTAGATGGATTTCTAAATTGCCTTTTGCTCTCCTTGCTCTTTCTCAATTTCAAAATGATGAAAAGTGAGTTAAAATTGATCAAATACCCTTTTGAAAACCTGCAATTAATGTTGAGTGCTTACACAACTATAAGCTCGACATCAACCAATTTTAGACTCACTTAGAATCCATTAGCATTTCACTTTTTTAGAAACCATTACAAGCTAGACATCAACTAGCCAGCCTATTATCTTGGCATCCTGTAGCATTTCACTTGGCACTTATAGGAAAAAAATTTCATGCTCAATAGTAACTTAGAATTTTTCTTGGATTCCTAAAAACATCTAGCATCTTTGTTCATGCATATGTAAACATTTTAGTACTAAATGCTTTTTGGAATTGATGTATGATATAAACTTATGAATATCAGTCCCACATACCTGTCATGCCCAAAATATAGGGGCAAAAACACACACATTTTTTCTTTTTTTTTTTAAAGCAATAATAATTAAACTCTCTAAGTTTGATATGATTGTTTTAGTTAAGGCATAGGTACATTGTAAGAGAACAACAGGTTTTCCTATACACACCTTGACATTTCATTTAGGTTTAAAATCAATGTGTAGGAGTAGATTGTTAAATTAAAATTTCATTGTCAAATCGATTTCAACATTAGTTTCATTTAAGTTTAAAACCAACTATGAGGTCTACTCATAAAAATTTAAAACATTTATTATAAAATTGACCTTGACATTTGCCTCATATTACATTAATTTTAAAATAGTAAAATCACTAACATAATAAATCTAATTATATTTGAAAACGGGTTAAATACAATAACTAACTTATCTTAGACAACCTTTTAAACCAATAATGATACTAACTTTTCCAAATATAATCTATCATAAGACAACTGACATATACTAAATAACTAATATTTAAAAGCATAATAATTAAAACTACTTAAAAAAAAAACCTAAAACTTTAACATATACTATTAATTAAAACATACTACTTCTATTAATTAATCTTACTAATATTTAAAGCATTTAAATTAAATCAAATAGTGTAACAATCTAATATTTTAAAAACTTTATTTAAAATATAAACTAACCTTAATATTAGCTTACTAACCAATACTTATTTAAGCTAACATTTTATTGCATACTAATAAAAACAAACTTTATTACTAAAATACCAACTACACTTAATTTAAAACTAAAACCGAAATCAAACATTACTAACTACATATAATTTACAACTAAAATCTAAAGTAAACATTATTAACTACAATAACTAATACTAACTTAATTCAACAAATAATTTACTAACATATTATAACTAACTAATATTTGAACACTAAAAACTAAATTAATAAAGACACACTAATTACATTTTAACACTTTACTTAAAATACTAACTTTTATCTAACACTTTCTAAAACACTAAAACTGACTTAATAAAATATTTTTAAAAATAATGATAAAACTAAAATTTGAATAAAGCTAAATAATAATAAAATATATATACATTAACACCCCTAACTACCTACCACACTAACTACTCCACACTTCACATGAAAACCCATGTAAACCAAGGGCTGAAAAAAAAGTAAGAGAAACAACTTTAAAAAAAAAAAAAAAAAAACCTGCACTCCAATAAATTGTCCTCTAAACAAGTACCCACGGGAGAAAGCAAGTTTGAAGTTTTAAACATATATTTTGTTTAGTGATTTGTAAAGCAAAATCATTAATGAGAGGGATGTTATGTTAGATGAGGTGGCTCAAAGTTTTAAATTTTACATTGAATACATTGAACTTTTTTTTTCTTAAAACTCCATTCTTCCCCACTTTTCAAATGACACTTAAGTTAGAGCAAAAAGTAAGTGGGGGTAATAAATGTTTAATGTTTATTTGGTAGAGATTGAGATAGACTTAGGATATTAGCATATTTATTTTTATATATTTTTGTTTCCTTTTCTTTTTATTTAAAGTAGATAATATTTAAAAGTTCAAAAAAAGGAATATTTGAGGAATCTTTAGATTCTTTGTTGCAAAAAGGGGATGAATTAATTTTCCCCATACAAACTCGATAGGGCTTTTTTACTTTAGGAGGTATTTTTTTTTTCCTCAAGCTTATTGTTTTTTCTAAGTGAAGATTTTCCAAGCAATTTATTTTTATAACAAGGAGGTTTATATATATTTTTTCTTTTCTAATTGGAATTACCAAATGCTTAGTTAGACAAAGGGGTTAAATGATTTGTTTTAACAACAATGTAAGATTTATATTATCTCCTAATAATCATGAAATTAAACTGAAATTCCAACCATAACATAAATTTTTCCTTAACATATTTGAACTTAAAATTGCATAATTGTATATCACCATTTTATCTATTTTTCAATACACATGCATAAACTAAAAAAACTATAAGACTCATATGCAAGAATATTGCTTAATTTTATTTTTACTATCAAACCACCTGATTCAAAGGCTCTGCCAGGAAAGAATCAGGAAGAAAACTCGACATCATTGCCATTTTCACAATAAGTTAAAATAACATTTTTTCACACGATTTCAATTCCAAGGAGAAATCTCCCAACATAACTGAAATCCATTAACCATTTTGAATTTCCTTCTTGGCCCTTAACAAGGGATCCATTTCGAATTCTGCAATACATCACGATGATCATGGAGAGAACAAAAATTGACCAGGAGACAACCAATCATAACATGAAGACAAAATTAGACATTCAATCTCATTTCATGTTTACACAACAGGTTCGACATTGAACTGGACTAGAGAGAAGGTGGATTTTTTTAATAGAAGACATTAGACACAACACCATAACAGGTGTCCTTTCGGGGCTAAAACTCAAGAACTTCCATTCTTACATACCAAAACTCAAAACGTGGTTTGTACTAACAGGTAGGGGCTCATAACACCCTACCCTCTCTCCCTATTCTCATCCTAAGAAAAGACTCTACACTATTAGAGTCCAACTAAAGACCTTCCCCCGTACATGGCCACTTCTACCCTATTCGAGGGTGAATCATGCCAATACAACCCATACAATCCCTTTGAAATTCAATACAAAACAAAAAGGAAAGACATTTAAGAAAACATGTTTCAATCCCTTTCAAACATAGTCAATACACATATGAACATACAAATGCAAACACAATAACTTAAGCATGAATAAAACACAAACAACATGAGCTGAGGGATTCCTACCTTAGAAATTAGGTTATGGAAAATAAAAAAACCTGAGACGAGCATTCCCTTCCTTCTCCTTCTCCTTCAATCCTGAATTCCACTCTAAAACTAGAGGTAATAAGATCCTAACTCAACCATTCCCAAAATGCAATAACTCCCCCACTTGCCTAAATGTTCTAGAGTCTTCTAACTCAATTAGTCATAAGGCTAACCTCAAGGTGGAGTTAAAGTTATCCAACTCATGATGGAAACAATCAATTTTCGCAATAAAGCAAAAATGTGATTTTTGAGTGACCATAAAAGTCAACAAAAGGGGCTTGGGGGGTGGAAAATGCCCCCAACCCATACCCATACCCTTTAGGTACTTAGATTTCATAATTTTAGGCCTTTAGGATTAATTAGGGACCTATCAAAAGTTTAAAAAATTTAGGACTTTCTAACAACCTTCAAAATGTAGATTACTCAGTAATCCTAATTAGGGTAGTTAATCTCAATTACTAACTGATTAGAAAAAAGGTAACTAAACTAATCAAACTTAGATCTTCAAGTTACTCAGTTAACCTAACTATCATGTTGGAATGCATATACAATTCGCGAGTGTCAAATGACACTATAAAGTCACTGTTACAAAACATTAACATTTAAAGATTACAAAATGATACATTCATTCAATCCATGATACAAATAAAATATGAACAACGGGGTTTGCACCTTTTGTTAGACTCAACCCTCGTTTCTACAATGGTACATAGGGTTCAGATTCGTTTCTTCATTAGATTTTCTCGGTTAAAATATCCTACATACTCATTGCACATATTAGTAGCTCAAAAAATCACATACATATATTAAAAACTTAACTAGATAGTTACATAAATCAAAACATGAATCTTTCATATAATTAACTATTTAATTCATTTCTTCTCACATTTAATTATTCACATAATCAATATAACATAACTTATTCATTAATTTAGATTAAAGTACTAAAATAGTCATTGTTAGGCATGTATATACTTAGACATCATAACATCACCCATAGGGCATACTAAACCATCTAAATTGCATATAACCCAATCATTGAGGTATCATAATCAATGTCATCATCATTGGGTGAAAATACCTCATATCATCATTAGTGAAATTTTAAAGTTTAAACAATCAAGGTAATGTAGTAGCTTTTGAATCATTGGGTATTAAATCATGGATGTGTCAATTGATCTCAATTTTTATTAGGGCATTCACAACATAAAAAATTACTTCATATCCATATCAATCTCCTATAATAGACTTAACATAGAAATTCATATTTAATAAGTTCATGTGAGGAGGGGCCTTACATCCTCCCCCACTAGCCTTTGACTTCCTCCTAGAAGTCACAAAACTAAAATGTTCATTCTATGCTAGCCCTTGTCTAGACTTATTCCAAGATTTACTCTTATTAAAAGAATGATTAATAATTCACATACATACACATGGAGATAACATATTTTTCTAATTACCATTCTTAAAAGATAATTACAATCCAAAATTCTGACATGGTTACATTTTCTAGGTTCGAATACCCCTTAAAGCATATAGGTCACATATAAACAACGTTCAAATCTAGTATAAAACACTTATAGAGTCTATAATAATAATAATATAATAAGATATTCCAAATTCCACATACCCACTCATTAGGTAATAATTGTATGAGACTCCCCCTAATGAGATTTCTTATAATGCAACTTGGCTCTTTATGTAGGGTTAATCTCTTTTCCTTTACAGTTTCCACGACATATTGATTCTTTAACAAGCCATAAAACAAGTGCATCACTACACATGCACCTTTTGCATCCAAAAATCCATTAGGTTAACTCATAACCTTTATCTAGTTGTATGCTTGGGCGCAATTTCATTGCTCATAATAGTCCATGGATATCACTAGTCCTATTCTCGAAGTCTTGGGAAAGGGTGGGGTACAAATACTCTCACTAGTACAGGGATTATTTTAGCAGCAAATCTTTGCCTTTTGGCGATCCTGTTTGACAGGTCAATCATCATTTGGTGAATATTTATCATATTTGGGTCCAACGCCTGAGGTGGTCACCCATTAGTTATCACATGATTGGTCAATAATATTGGTGCAATCACCAATGTAATATACAGTTTGGATACATTTATTTTAAACATATCGCCAGCTTTTGCATGTTGTTTCTTATTGGCCAATGTTATTTCGCCATTACTACAACCATATAAATTTTCCCTTGGGTTGGGTGTCACCAACCATTTTACTGACATGTGTTGATCACCCGCCCCATTTAGCCAACTATTTCCTACTATGGGCTTGCATAGGAAGGTGCATTTCGCTTGCATTTGACATTCCTACTTGTTAATCCTGCCTAATTCACCAACCTAAATTAGACTATAAGAAATTATTATTCTACACAATTCACTATTTTTTAGCCTGGAGATTGGCATTTCTTATTATTGTCGAACTTTCAAAGTTGTAATGCCCCGCCAAGGGATCCAAAAGAATTAACCTAAAGTTTCACTAAGTTTGCTAAACATTTTTTTTTTTTTGAAGTAAGAAAGTATAACATACACATCAAACACATAGTAGCGGAAGCAATAACATGTAATCATCGACAAACATACATTGTAAGTTACATTTCTTAAAGATCCCAAGACATTGAGTCACATTTAAATTTAATTAATTCTAAGTCCAACAACTATCACATACATATGAAAGAATAATCAGAAAGTCCCATGTCCATAATATACATTTGTTCCGAATGCCTCTCGGCAAATTAATTCGGAATGCTCAATCATCCACTATACAAGTCACAGGGTATGAAAGGCTTAAAATAATATACATATGTAAAGATAAAGATACAACATCCTCAAATCCATGATACAAAGTACAGTAAAAAAATATGAAACTATTCACCATACTTGATACATCCATACATCCATAATGATAAAACATCTATCATAAAATCTAACCATCCATCATAATAATCCAAGAACATAGTGAAGGTAAATGCCAATCACGAAAACTCCAGCCACGATGACCACAGAACGGATCTCAATGGTAAGAGTAAAAGCACTACCACCCGACCGCGTGGAACTTAAATGGTCCACTCCCACCGCACTGAGGAGATAGTCTCAAGTCCCAAATAGGATAACAAAACCTATAATCATAAATACTCTCTAAGTCCAGGAAATCCTATAAGTATGCTAACTCAAGGGTTCCTAAAATGATCGACATCTAAATCCCAGAGGTACCACAAGACACGTAGGAAACCTAATATGCAAGTGGGAAAGTGTCATCGCAAAAGTCACGTAGAAGTTACCTGAGCAATCCCTTAGGAATCCCGGGTCCCTACTGATCCCTGCGGCCATTAGTATCCTCTCGTACTGATGAGGCATACTATGGAATGCAAGGTCGTAACCAAGCATTCTCTCTACCCCATCCTAGTCTGTACTAGCACTCAAGGCATAGGAGAGAACATACAATTATCTTATTAGGTTCATTTTCCCTTATTTAGTGTAAATGTTTTCACTTATTAAAACAACTTATAATGGGTTACTCCAGGAAGCCTCTTAGGGCCCCGATCCCCATTGCAAGCCACTTCCCGACTCTACACATAGATAACCTACCCTAGGCTCATGAAATCATAAATCAAAGAATCATAATAAAACCACCTCAGTCCTATATAAGCAACTGAAAAGACATCATAAAAGATAAGCCACAAAACTACATCAGTTCTTCATGAGCAACAGATAAGCACCAAATAATAATCATATGACCACGACAGTTCTCTATCAGCAACTGAAGGCATCAATGATAAATCACAAAATCCAATGGTTCTCCAATGAGCAACTAGAAAGTATCCCAATAGTAAATTACAATACTGATCGAAGACTCCAAAATGGTCAAGTCAAAACATGACATCATCAAGAACATAACAAACACTTCAGTCCTCTCAAGTGACTGAAAAGAAATCCAAGTATAACTGATCGAGACTCAAAAATGGTTATCAATATAACTGATCGAGACTCGGAAACGGTTAAGTCAGGTATCTCAAATACATACATCATAGCTTCACACAAGGAAACTGGAAAGCAATAACAAACAGTAATCACAAACATGTCATAGAGCATATCAACACATCAACAGGGTTGGGTTTAAAAGATCGAGATCAAAACAACATAACATCACATTCACATAATCCCCGAGCCTCTGGTAACAACCTAGGACTGGTCGATGCTAGGACAAAACCTAAACACCCCATAATACAGATAACACATAGAAATATAGAATAGTCTCACAATTTGATTTAATCCTAATAATATAACGTTAATTCAAATGTACGGGTTTCTATTCTCGTTTCCAGTGTATAATTTAGGTACTTATGAATTACAATATATCACTTAACCTATCCTTATATTACCAACTCCTAGAATTATCAATTATTAATAATTAATATAATTACTAATAATTTTATTAATTAAAATAACCTTATTTTAAATACATTATTATTAAATAAACAATAATAAAACTTTGTTAATACTTTCATTTAAATACTAATTAAGAATTATTAATAATCTTATTAATAATTTTATTTAATAATAATTAATAATATCATTAAAACTTTTTTTTTTAATAAATATTATTAATTAAAATAATAATTAAATACGATTAATATTATTAAAATTAATAATTAAAATCAAAACAAAACATAAATAAAACTTTACCTTACTTGATATAGGCCATCGGCCTTTAATTGGCCAGCGCGGCAGGCCTGCTGACGCAGGGCCTGCGGCAGCCTGGCTGACGCAGTACCTGCGCCAGCAGACTGCCGACGGCAGTCTTAAAAGGTAGGTACGGGGGGGGGGGGGTGGGTATTCCTGCCCCCTCCCATAAACATTTAAAATTTTATTTATTTTTTTATTATTATTATTATTATTTTTTTTTTTTATTTGTTTAAAATTTTATATAATACTTTTCAAATATATTTAATTTTAAAAACATTGTTTGAAACAATTTTCTTTTTCAATATATATAAAATAAATGATTGAAATTTTAATCTGATAGAACTAACCACTTAGATCTCTAAATTAAAATATTCGTTAAAAGAATATCGTCTCTTTTCAGTATAAAAATTTATATAACAAATTTCTTCTCTTTCATTTTAATAAAAAATTTCAATCAAGATTTTCTTTTCTTACAAAAGCTCTCCCTAGTTTAATTTGTAAAATTCTATCATCTAGAACGAGGGTTTCAAATTGATTTATTCTTCTAATTCTATTATATAGATGAAAATACAATATAGTATCATAAGGTTCATAAGAGGGCGAAAGGATCAAACAGTGAAATCCAGACAATTCGGATTGATAATCCACAAGCATGAAGAAGACAAGATTATCAAATTGCATAATTCAACCCGTGATCAAACACAAGACCCTACCTCAACCTGATGCTATTATGCAATCTCCAAAAACTGTAAGAGAATTCGCTCCTCTTCAATAACCTTCTTCTGAAAATCTTCTTTAGAATTTGCCTTCTGAAATTTGCTTCCAAAAGTTGTCTCCCAACATTTCTGTCTTCCCCAAATTCCTTGTCCAAATTCGTGTCCCAATTCGTGTCCCTCAAAAATGAACCCCCAAAGTTGTGATAAGCAAATTCTCCTCAAATCGGGGCACTAATTGTGCGTTCACCCGAGAAGACTCATTGCATAACTCAGTTAACTCCAAATTAACCTTTATTATCTTTTCTTTTATTTTGCATTCATCTTTCATGCACATTAAGTTGATTTATTAAATAACTTTATTTAATATTCCACTTGACTTCTATTTTAAATTAATTTATTACTTTAATCTCATGTGCACTTTATGAAATTAAAATAACATTATTATTTTCTATTATTTAATCTTTTAATTTAATTCTCATATTTAAACTCATGCTTAGATCATGCGATCTAGAATTCTTAATAATTTAATATCTTTCAACTTTTAATTTATTTTAGAACTTAATTGATAACATATTTAATTAATTTAATTAACAATAATATTTAGCATTTATTTAAAAAAGAACTCTAAATATATTATTATTAAATTAAATAAATATTATCCTGTTCTAAATTTATCTTTGAACTTTAATCTCCAAATTTAGTTCTTTTATTTAATTAATTTCTCAATTAATTAAATATTAAAGATATCAAAATAATTCTCTATTAAATTAAATCATTAATTAATCTTTTTAATTAATTTCTTTTATTTTAAACTTATGCACGCATCATGCAATGTAGAATCTTTTTAATAATTTAATATCTTTTCCACTTCTTAATTCATTTTAGAAACTTAATTAATAAAATATTTATTAATTCAATTAATAATAATATTTAGCATTTATTTAAAAATGAACTCTAAATATTTTATTATTAAATTAAATAAATATTATCACGTTCTAAATTTAAACTTTTAACTTTTATCACCAAATTTAATTCTTTTTATTTAATTAATTTCTCAATTAATTAAATATTAAAATGTCATAATAATTTTTCCATTAAATTAAATCATTAATTAATCTTTTAATTAGACTTAATTAATAGAAAACACATCAAGGACTCATATAACAACATACGAAAACCCATCATAGAAAAACACATACTAAATCAAACAAAAAGGGTTATAATCCCAAAATTACATCATTTGATGCATTCAGAGGGTACTTAACTCAGATACTTGTCCTAATTATCAATTAGGACAATTGGCTAAAGGGTTTAGGATTTGGACTTAAGAGTTTATCTCCCCTCTCTTACCATTGAGACAATGCGATAGGGTACGCTCATCCTGGCAATTCAGGGAAGTCGATACCTGGTACCTGCAACCTGCATAAAATCCACGCATGTACAAACACAATATTCTAAGCTAAACAGACAATGGCAAGAAGTGGTGCATCGTGTAGATCCCGACTAGCAGGTGACTACGACTCCCTTCCTTAACCACATCAGAAACACCATACATAAATAAAACAAACACGCACACCATACACATGCAGTATGGGGTAAGTATCCATAAGAAAGCACATGTGATAGTAAACCATCTAACTAATCATCATCGATAACTGAAAACATTGAATAATCATCATACATGCACAAAATATAGAGTACCAAGTAATCTCATCATATAATAAACTGAGTGTAAAACAACATCTAATGATCTCTAAAATAATAATACTAATCATTAAACATAAATTGGCCTAAAAGAGTTTGGCAAGGATGACAGAAATGTGACTTAGGGGCAGACACTACAAAAATGTTGAGTGCATTGGCCATTGACTCATGGACCCTAGTTTTTGTAAAAGGCAAGTGATTTTTAAATTATTTTGTAAGTGGTAGTAGTTATTTTTTTAGTTTCACTGTCCAGTGTTTGTTGGTGACTGGACATCTCACATGCTAAGATAGCCTATAGGTATTAGGTTTACGAATTATATTGGGTAGTACTGTAGACTGTAGTACTATAGCAGTAGTACCCTTTTTTTGAGAATGAATCATATTATTGTTATTATATGTAGTCTAAGTAGTTAAGTCTTTTGTTCAACAACTAAGTTGATTTTTTTTGCAGCCTTTATCGGTTTGACATGTCAAACAAGAGGGGTAGGATCTCTAAAATCTAAGAGAGGCCACCATTACCAAAATGCAAAACCATAGCGACATATTTTGGTGGTGGAAATGTTGGCAACCTACAAGATTCACAAGTTAAATCTCCAGTGGTTACTGAAAAAGGAGATTCATCACAAGTTGGACCCTTAGATAGTATTGAAGTTCAAGTTGGTGAATCTAATATCTTAGTCAAAGAAAAACTTGAACAAGATCTGGAGGAACTTCCCCTAAGTAGGGAGTCATAAAATGAGATTATAGAGTTGGAGTCAGTCCTAAACCAGTCGGTTGAAAAAACCAAAATTGATTCCATAAATCAGGTTCATGCACAAAAGGGGAAAAGAAAACTAGAATCGAAGAAAGATCAATCTCGTTGGGATTTTTCCAAAAGGAATTTTCAGTTAGAATGGGTGGAAAAGTACTCCACATGATGGTCAACCTCCTACAGAATGTAGCTATAAGATTTGCATAGAGATAATAAAGAAGGAGAAGAGGCTACAGCTTAAAATTGATGCCATAGAAAAGCATGTTGATAAAGTTTACAAGAAGGAAATTATAGATGAAGTCAAAAAATTTGTACTAACTTGGAAAACAAAGGAGAACTATCTGCATATTAGGAATGCTAAAATATACAAGTTACATCAACAAATATAGGAGAAGCATTCTGCAGTAAAAGGTTCCATTGAAGATTTCATTGGGAAAGCAATGAAAGTGCAAAATATGGGGAAAGTAGTACAATCAAGTGTGGTCTTTTATATATTGAGTAGAGGATGCCCTATGATAGACTGCCCTTTAATAACTACATTATTGTATTTTTTGAAAACTCAAAACTATCCTAACAGTCATTGGTCAGTAAACAGCAGGTCGGAATGGGCTAAATGTCTTGCACAGGTTGAAATAGAAGATATGAAGGAATCTATAAAAAACTCAAATTTCATTGCATTGTCTCTAGATGAAATTACAACAATTGATAATACTTCCTGGGTGTGCATGCATGTTTATACTGTAAACAATCTTTGTCGTCAACCATTTCTACTATCTGTTGCTAAATTGAATCGTAGTGCGATAGCTAAAAACTTATATGAATTATTAAAGACTACTCTAATTGAATATAGAGGTTTGGATAGCATGGAGATTGCCAAAAAGTTGGTGTGTGTTGGAGCAGATGGTGCTTCAGTTATGCAAGGTCATAAAGGCAGTCTTTGCAAAAAGATCAAGAATGATTTGGCACCCTATGCTATTCCCATTCATTACATGGCCCATCAAATAAATCTAGCTTTTGGAATTATTAGTGATTTTGGTTGTGTAAGTAAAGTGGAATCTCCAATCAAAGAGATTTACCAATACTTCTGTCAAAATCTAAAATGAGTTCAGGAATTTCAACACTTTGCTGCAGGACTTATTAATGAGAGGAAGCTTCTTAAAGAAAATGATACCAAATGGATCTCTTTGGATGGACCAGTGCATCAAGTAATATCTGAATACCTATCATTGCTTGGACTAATCCATGTTATAATTCTTTAGAATAACTGAGAGGGGGGGGGGGGGGGGGGGGTGTGAATCAGTTATCCAAGGTCCAATGATGTCCAATACAACCTTTGCTACAAATCCTTAATGGCACATAACTAAAATTATCATGCATGTAATTGAACATTAAACAATCATGAAAAGTAAACATGCATCACACCATAACACTAAAGATTTGATAACCCAGAAACCCTCCAGGAATAAGAAGGTAAAACTAGAGTGGGGATGATAGCCACAAAATAACTGCGCAATTGATTTCAACCACTTCTGATGGTCTGCCTTGTTAAAGGCCTGCCTTATTAAAGGCTACAACACATTGTTAAATGTGACCTTGTTAAAGGATTTAAGAACATTCAACTTGGAATGTCACCCTATTAAAGGATTTACATAGAGCTGTTAGGCTCACCCAAGTCCATGGGATTTATAGTCACCTTCTCAAAAGAATCTTTCATCCCTCACTAAGGATCTCATATCCTCCTCCTAAGGATCTCTTTATCCTTCTCTTGAGGATCTCTTTATCCTTCTCCTGGGGATCTCTTTATCCTTTTCCTGAGGCTTATCCACCTAGATATTAAGCTAACCTAGCAATGTAGGGTTTCAATATCTAATACAATGATAAGAATGTATTAGAACAGTTTTGACCTGATACAGATTGCAACTTCAACCCTGCAGATTTCATATCACTATTCAGTCCTTTTCTTTGCTTGGCTTTCCTCCCTTGCAATGCTGACAGCTTGTTCACCCTTCAAGATCTATCTCCTTGAGTTCTTCCACTCATTATGCCAATGCTCTCTCTGGTCACTCGAGCAATTCAAAGTCTTGATGCTCTGTTCTTACTCCTCTTGGCTTCTTCGCATGATTACACTTATGACCAACTCCCTCTCATGCATGCGCACTTGATCTCTAACCTGTAACTCCTTATAAAAAAGTTTTGTTCTCGATTTCCTGCTCATATCTCCCTCTCCAACTTTAGGGTTTCAATGGATTAGGTAGGATACAATGTATTTGTCCCATATCTTGTTTTTATCTAGAAACTTCATGATAAATCCATTAGCATTTACCAAAAAATGTTTTACATAGTGTTCTGTGCCACCAGCTCATCATTCTTATCTTCTATTTGGTTCACAAAATTTTAGATAACTACCATGTCGGCTCAGATTTGGCGAATCTTTGACTTTTCAAAATAATGCAACAACTCTGTATCATTGGTTTACTGATGCTTAGCTCCTTTTGTGTTACTCAACTTCTATTATTATTTACTAGCACTCGACACTTATAGCATTTTTTCTTTGCTCGGCACTTGAAGACTTACTCGACATCCATTATCTTTTTCTGCTACTTGACACCTGAAGGATTCTATGTTACTTGGCACTTGATCTTCACTCGGCACCTAAAGACTACTCGGCACCTGAAGATCACTCAGCACACACTAAGTTGAACTTGCTTGGCTTCAACTGAGAATCTATTCGACACTAACTAGAACTTAGTTAATCCTTACATCATGTGTCTCAGTATGTCCATCCTCTATGTCTTAGAGTATGTCATCAATGCACTATTTCATCAATGGCGTAGCTGATCCTTATACTTCATTACAACATCATAACTTCAACCTTTCTCTAGGTACTCTAGTTACATCTTATTGATTGCCACCTCCTTGTCAATCAACCAATTGATAGTATTTTGATCACTTAAGCAATTGTCATTCTTGCAAGTAGCAAATCTGACATCAATGAAAAAACAATGATTGAAAACATTCTTTACCAGTTTCATTATTCTTCATTCATGATCTTTTCAATCATTTCCAACAATCCACTCTGTACGAGACAAATTCCCTCAGCTATATTCAAGCCTAACTAATGCTAAGGTACTCTTAACTTTAGCAACTATTCTCCCCATGCTATAGGACATGAGAAATATTATAAAAAAGGTTCAACAAAGAGCTATGTACATTGCATAATATAATAAGCTACATAAAATAACATGTAGTAGCTTGGATACTCTATACCAATTATTACCATTAGATGAAACAAAGTTTGCAAAGTGGTTAGAAATCTTAGATTTGAACAATCCTAGGAACTTTTTACATATTGGTGTAAATGATGAGGTATATGCTAGGGTACATGAAGTTGACATACCAATGCAGTACTATGCCCATGTCAACCCCAACTCCAACCCCAACGAAGTAGGAAGTGAAATTGAATCAGAACTAGAAAAGGTACTTTCACGTGTTACAAGTGAAGCCTTCAAGAAGATCAAAGACTCTGTGCTTGACTCTGTCAAGCAAGTTTGCTACAATCTATCGCCAAAAATCAGATTCATATTCCCTCTAGAGGAACTACAGGAAGCAATGTCAATTGTTTTTCCACAATATTGGTCTCTAAATAGTCCAACTAATTTTTGAAGAAGGATGACAACTCTGATTCAGCATTTTTGCACACCTAAAGTAATCAATGGAGTCACCATAAATGAAATTTTAGATGAAACTCGACTGAGAGATCAATCATATTCTTTTGCAAACATAATGAGGGAACAATATTGTGTTATGGAGAACCCAAATGAAGAGGGAGCGGTAACAAAGCTTTGGGAAAACCTTGGTGAGAGAAATCAATTGAGAGAGGAAATACCACAAGATTTCAAGCTTACCAATTTATGTTTTACAATGATATTGGGTTCAGTGGAGGATGAGAGAGTTTTCAGTACTTTGAGCTTCCTTAAGTCAAAGGTTACAAACAAATTAGACAAAAATTGGATAATTGTCTTAGGCTCTATAATTCTTGGTATGAGGTAGAAATCTTCCCGCATGACAAGGCTATCAACATTTGGAGAAAGCGATGTCAAAAAAGAGGGATTGCCAACATTTCAAACACAAGTGGCAGTGGTAATGGTGGTGGTAGTGGCAATGACAGTTGTTCATATCCTGATATTGAAAGTCAAAGTAATGAAGATGACGTTGAATTTGGCATGCATAGTGAGTCTGACACTGACAATGAATATGAAGAAAACACAACAAACAATGAAATGTTATATGCAATAAATGAGGAGGATTCTGATGATAGTGATGCTGAGCTGGTCCAGGCAGAATGGCAACTATAGCAACTTCTCAACCTTCTGTGTGAGTCAAGCAGTAAGCTAGTAGCTCTGATCTAAGACTCTACCTACTAATTAATTATGTAACATGTTTGTAGAAGTTAATTTATAGCCTTCATTAACTGTCCCTTTATAGATGCTTAATTTTTTTTAAAAAAAATTGAACATGTTGATGTTACAAACTTAGTACTTACATGTGGAGATTTTCATTGATTGTATTTTTTTAACATGTTGAGATCTTCATTGATTCTAGTTTCTTTAAGAAATTTTAACATAATGCATTTAACAGAATAAACTCCATTTAAAAAAAATTGTATTATAATTTATAATTACAAATCAACCTGTAACATAATACATTTAACAATTGTTAATTACAAACAATTACAACTTTTTGCAAATGACTCGATGTCAAATTGCAATGACCATGAATTTCCTTTTGCATATACAAGGGAGCAACAATAGCTGTAGGTCATTTTTTAATTGTATATATGATCAGATATGCTGGCTCTTGATTCTTGATATGCCATAGTATGCCAGTGCCTGGCTGCCCAACTATCCTGATGTGCTGGCTCTTGATTCTTGTAACAATTAACATTAAACAAAGTTGAAATTAAATTCAAAATTTGAAATTAAAGAGCAACAAGTAACAAAATGATTATAGTTCTATCACTTACTAAGTTTTTATAGTGTTACTACTTAGTGCTATCAGCTATGACTATCACTGATAGCAACAGTAATAGTTTGAGAAGATGACCTAGCTTCACTGAATTTCTTTGGGGCACTCCATTCTACATCATTTGGAAGCCCCTTTTTTTGAGGTTGTAGCTAATTAGTTGTAGTCTCATAAAAAAAAAATACTTTTGAGAGATAGAATCATATGATAGGAGGAATCTATCTATAACATCACTCATTATTGATAGTGGTTTGATGCAACTTGCAATTCCCTCAGGAGTGAATTCCTCTGGCAATTTTCCTAAATCAGAATTTTTTCATGTAATTTTTATTTCCAATGAATGTTCCTTCTAAGTTAGCTGAATTTGGTAATCCAACATTTAGCAAGTTCACTATGGTGTTATTCGTCTTCATCAACTCTTTGGAAGCAAAATTGAGCAATTCACCAATTCGCATTACTTCTTCACAATGTTGAGAGACATTAATGGCCATTACATAGGCATCCAAGCGGTTGTTTTTTCCATAGTTTGCCAAATCCTTGTCACTAGATCTCTTTAGTTTATTGAGAACTTGTTCAGAAAGATCTTTTAAGGAATTGGTGAAGATTTGTCTTCTAGCTTAAAAATCAATTTTTACATTTTCAAAGACAACTCTGAGATTGCTATTTAAATCAAGCCATTCAACCAAACCATCACTGATCATCATTATTTTGTCCCAAATTTCTTGTTTGATAAGCTTAACTATGTTTATTATAGTATCCTTCACATGATGGTCTTCAGAAGCAGTTGTTCGATTTTCTGCCATTACATTCTCCACCTTTTTCTTCATTTTAGACATCTCTTTTTCACTCTTTTTTTGTATTTCCTCTAGTTACCTTTGCGAATTAGTTTCTCTCTTCCTCTCATCCTCCGATTTCTTCTTCAAATCTTGGATTTTATTTGCAGTAGTTACCTCTTTTTTCTTCTTTTCCTCGAGTTCCCATTTCAAATCATGGATTATATTTGAAGTGGACTCCTCCTTTTTCTTCGCACTATCCAATTCCTTCTTCAAATCATGGAGACTTTGAGTAGACTCCTCTTTTTTTGCGTTCTCCAATTCCTTTCTCAAATTGAAGTTTTTCTTTGCAACTAACTCCTCTTTTTTCTTTGCATTCTCCAATTCTCTCCTCAATTTGTGGATTGTGTTAGTTCTTTCAGTAACACTAGACTCCATTTTCTTTGCATTCTCCAATTCCTCCTTCAAATCACTTATAGTTTTTGTAGTTGACAACTCTTTTTGTTTCATATTCTCCAATTGCTTATTCAAATTGTGGATTGTGTCTGCACTAGACTCCTCTTTTTTCTTCTCATTCCCCAATTCTTTTTGGAAATTAAAAATCATACTTGCCCTAGAATTCGCTTTTTTCTTTTCCTTCTCCCATTCATCCTTCAAAATTTTATTTTCCTTGGCAGCAAATTTCAGCTCCATTTTCAGTTAATTGATGACCTGTGCACTACTCTCTACAGACTTGAATAATTGTGTAGTAGACACTTGTTCATTTTGAAGTCTTTTTTGGCACTCATCCAATTCTTTAGTCAAATGTTGCACTTGTTCATTCATCTTTTATTGCTGGACAATTGCCTCTGTAGGAGAAGATTTCTTTATCCTATTTTGCAATTCTTTGAACCTATTGTCTACTGCTTTCTCCTTCACCTTCACATTATCAAGGTCTACATGTAACTTTTCTATTTTCTTTGTAAGCCTTTTGTTCTCCCTCTCTACTTTCAAAAGTGTAGAGTAGACCATTTTGTTGCTCTCTTTTGATATATTGATTTTGTCAATATTTTTCACTTTTGACAAATCCATTTGAAAATTGGTAACTTGTATATCGTTACAATTTATTACATTTTGTGGTAGATTATTATCTCTACCCAAGGGCATAATAGCCATGAAGTTCATCATTTCATTGTTTGGATCATATGTTGGAAATATTCTATTAGTAGATCCCTGACATTCGGCAACTGCATCACTTCTCAAAGTCTTCATAATTTGCCTATTTCTTTCGCTTGTCTATTCAAACTTTGATGCAAACTCATTCAAATTAAAATTCGAGTTTTCTAACACAATTGAGTGTTTGAAAGGTGAATTATCAATTGTATCATTGAATGTTGATGCTCCTCCATTTCTAGCTAAACTTACTCCACCTACAATTGTATTTTGAGGATTGCCAACATACTGAAGATGGCCCATTCCAAATCCTGGAATTTTAGGACTATTTTCAAGGTTTTGTATAGAAGCCACTAGTGCATACATTGCTGAAGTAACCACTGACATTCCTTGCAGTGTAATTGTCATAAGTTTTTTCTTTTTTGCACAAGGTTCATCCATGCTAGTGCCAATGTCAGTACCAGTGCCAGTGGGATCAACTACAACTGGATTTGAAGATTTAACAAATAATGTGTTGGGATGACCTTCAAAAGTAGAAGTATAATATTTTTTTTCTTTTTAGATGAATCATCTTCAATCTCAGAGCTTCCAATGATTGGTTTACATCCTCTTTTGGGTGGGTCTGGTACTGGAACTAGATTCTAAATCCCATCACCACTTGCACCAATGGGCCCTATACTTGCATAACTCATTTTTTGTATCATAGTTGCTCCTTTACCATACATTTGTTTAGTAGAATCACTCATTTGAAGTTTAATAATATCTCTGCCCCTAGTTGACCCAGAATCCTCAATACCTTGAATGTCAGCATCAGACTAGAGGTCCTTCTGTCTTTGAATATCACTATCACTACAATTGAAAAGTTGATATAGTATAGTTGGATGCTCTTTATCCCAATAAGTGTTGAAAAGGTCATCCTCATCAATTTCTTCAAAATTTGCTGGTGTCTTTGGTTCACCCAAATTTTGCCTCATTTTTCAAAACTCAGTTATCTTGGTTTGACACCACATTTTAGATATGCATGCCTCTTTAATTGCTTTTGGCATATACTTCTTAGAAGGTTCATATGCTTTCTCATAGAAATTTAAGTATGTCAAAGGCCCTGATTTGTGTAACTCTAATATGTGCAATGTTATAATTTGGGATGATAGTTGTTGCATTGAAATATTATTCTCTGCTACATGTTTCTCCATCTCTTTCTTAACCTCATCCCACGAATCCTTATTTTTTAACTTTTCTATCGATGACATCTCCTGGTGTTGATATTTTCTCATAGAGTTCCCATTGGCAATAAGTCTTGTTTTTATTATGTTCAGTGGATCATAATTCTAGTGACTAAAAAAATGAAAGCCAAAAAAAGGTACCAATTCATTTGCCACTTTGAAAGCCTTTCTCACAAATGTGAGGCCTCCAATTGCGAAAGGCAAGGAAGGAAATATCATTTTCTTTTGTTGTCCACTGAAAAATTCATCTGCACTCTCCATCTGCCTTGCATATTCTAGTGCAAAAACCCTTTCTATAACATGCATTGGAAGTTTGTAGGGTTCAACCACTGAACTATAAAACCTTAAGACAATGTACTCTTCCATGAAGAACTAGTCAGCCAATTGAATTTGACTTCCCAGTTGAATGCAATCTTTACAAGACACAGAAAATCTAGGCATTGTAGTGCCTATGATTTTTTGGTAAATAGGTGCCAAAATGAAGTCTACAAAATGGTTGTAGTTTTTATTGTTAGTAGTCATCCTCATCTTATGTGTCCACTCATATACTAGACTTGGTGTCTCTAATTTCTTCTAAGTTTTCTCATCAAACTTATAGACCTCAATATCAAGCTTGTTGTTCTCTGTCTCAATATTGGGTGATGCTTTGCTAAAAAAAGGTAGCACAAGTAACTTGTGAACCTAAATGTCTTCATCTTTCCTATAGTTGTACTTTTTTTAGTCATTAGTAATTGTTGTTGCATAGATTCAACAATGTACTAAACAAAATCATATCTTACTGCTACATTGTCAACTGACTGGCTTTGACAATGGATATTATAAATCATTTCAAGAACACTAGCCCCCTCTTCCTTGTTACTATCCAATCCCAAGCAAAATGATAACAAATAAATAGTATTATGAACCCATGACACAAAAATGTCATACTGATAAGAAGGCTTATGGTCTTTGTCCAATGTAATACTAGTAGTGGACTTTGAGGGTATTAAACCCTTAATATATGAATCTTGAAAACTTCTTTCCAGCTTGTCATAAGCCTGAGCTAGTTTATCCAAGTCAATGCACTCCTTAGAGCTTTTTGTTCTAAAACCTAACCCTAGGTCTAATGGAGTGAAAAATTCTCTATCAGTTATTGATAAAATTTCCTCCTAAGTGTTTTGGTTTACAATTGCCTTTCTATTTTCATCATAATTCTGAGTGCATAGCATTACAATTTTAGGGCAAGGGAATACTTTGGGTATAGCGAGGTTTGCTAATCCAATAACTAGAGCAGCTAGTTTATTGGTATATGCACCAATACCGTTGTTATATTTGTAATAAATTTTCCCCTTCTGTGGATCTTTCCATTACTAAATAATGAATGTCTAATTACCATGATTCCAGAATCTCCATGGATAACAAGATAAAAAATATCATGACATTCATCAGTGAAACTTGGGGTTTGTAGCAATTGTCTGAGTTCTATAATGATGTTCTTTTCCTTTATGAATGCACTCGTTTGGGAGGTTTTTGATTTTGTTTTGCCCATGCTTGGCTGCTATTGGTTATTAGACTTTAGGCCCTATTCAAAATAATTGTAAAGTGTAAACCTAAGACAATTAAAATCAAGATTTTTATTGCTGCAAATTGCAATGGAATTTTTTTGAAAAAAATTAAATACGTAGAATTGAAATTGAATAATTGGTGTTGTCGTCTGATACACAAGTTTCACACTTTCAGTCTTTAGAAATCAAAACACAAAATAGAATTATGCCAGTCTTTAAAAATTTAAAATTTGAAAACCTTATGGCTATCGTATCAAACTCTCGTCTTACAGTTCCAGAACGCTCAACTTCATACTCTAAAAAGGTAATACTTGAAGTTTAATAGTTAAAACGAAAGTAATAAGTAATTAATGGTTTTAACTTTTATGTACAATGTACATCTAACTGTAATAAATTGTCAAGACTCAATATTAAATAATGCAGTGATATACATAAGTTACACGTGTCATGATTCCGGATGAATCTTGGCAAATGGGAAAGCATTCCCCAAATTGGCCCAAAATTCATCTCGGGCTGTCGATCTATAGACTATCAAATGGTTATTAAATTTATTATTATTATATTATATTATTTAATATTATTTAAATAATATTAAATAATATTAAATAATATAATATAATATAATAATAATAATAATGACCATCTCAATCTAATAGATTGACAGCCTGGGATGAATTTCAGGCGATTTAAAGAATCTTTTCCCATCTGCCCAGATTCATCCGAAATCGTGACACGTGTCCTTGGTCAAGGACACGTGTCACGATTTCGGATGAATCTGGGCAGATGGAAAAATATTTCCCAAATCGACCTGAAATTCATCTGGGGCCATCAATGACTCGATGGTCATTATTATTATAATATTATATGGTTATAATTATATTATATTAGATGGTTATGATTATATCATATGGTTGTAATTATATTATATTATATTATAATATAAATAATTATGTCATATGTTCTATTATCTTTAATTAAATTATTAAATTATTATTGTTGTTAAATATTTTCAATTTTTTTATGTAAGTGCATTGTTTTATATTTTATATTTTAATAATGTATTTTTTTATAAATTATAATATGTTTTTTGGCATTCAATTAAAAATAATATTACTTATATTATTTAATCATTTAAGATTTATTATTATTATAAAAATAATATTATTTTTATTTATAAATATTTATTATATAATAGAACATATAATATAATTATTTATAATATAATATAATTATAGCCATATGATATAATCATAACCATATAATAAAATATAAATATAACCATGTAATATAATATAATATAATAATAATAATAAATTTAATAAAATATATAATGACTATCTCAATCTGATAGATCGACGACCCGGGATGAATTTCGGGCCGATGTCATGATTCCAGATGAATTTGGGCAGATGGGAAAAGATTCTCCAAATCAACCCGAAATTCATCCTAGGTCGTCGATCTATCAGATTGAGATGGTCATTATTATTATTATATTATTTAAATATTATATGGTTATAAATTATAATTATATTATATTATATGATATGGTTATGATTATATGATATGGTTGTAATTATATTATATTATAGTATAGTATAAATAATTATATTATATGTATATGATATGGTTATAATTACAATTTAAAAATATAATTGCAAATGCTCTATTTTTATTCATATTTATTATTTAGTTTCAAAATTAAAATATAATATAGTTATAATATCTATAAATTATTAAAATTTAACATATATTGAACATTGTGATAATTGTTTATAAACTATTCTTCGTCGTTTAAAATAATTCATAATAAAAAAAAAGCTAGGAATAGGTGACAAGATAGGTATGAAATAAAAATTTGACACATAAATTATCAAAATTATATTTAACTTTGTTAAGGTTATAATCTATTAATCTTTAGTTTTCCTTGAAGCTCCATTTGTTAACTTTTAACCAATCAGATTAAAGGAAAATGGTTAATTATTAATAGTTCACTATTTTTAACTAAGTCACAAACTAACAGTAACATTTCAATAGTGCATAATTTGAGAAACAAGATGCCAAAAATAAACTTACAAAGTCATAGACTAAGAAGAACAATGATTTGAGAAGCCAAAAACTATTATTTTCATTGATAATATTTTAGACTGTACAATGTATATAATATTGATTCATAGCTTACATATTCAAAATAGCTAATTAAATCACTAATAAGCTTGGTTTTACTATTTCGTAATTTACAAAAAAGGGTAGGGCCCAATCCAAAGAAAAATGTAGATATCTTGAAAATAATTTTTTTGGCAAACTTTTTCCCTAATCAAAACAATTTTTTGCCCTAAAGGGCCAAGGGAACAGGGAACTAGGGAACTAGGGAGGTTGGAAGCATGAGCAGGCTGAGGGTCGAGGGATTGAAGCCTTTAATCAGAAAGGTCTTCAATTCCATCCACGAGGAATCTATTGGAGAAGATGATGTCACTGAACTCATCCAACCATGTGAAGTCCATCTCGCTGATGTCATCATCCAACAACAACCATTTTCATAGAAAATCCCTTCCAAGCTGCACCCACTTTTGATGGCGAGTCAATTGTTGTTCATTCATGCCAAGCAAGAAAGCATGCTTATGTATAATGCACCCTATGCCTTCCTCCCATCACTTGTCTGCTACATCTGCAAAAGGGATGCCAATACCTGGCCTTGGTACCTTCTCGACCAATACAATAATTTTGATATCATCTTCTAAAAATGTTTCTTTAAAAATGTTATACAGAAGAATCAACATGTATATTTGCTTGCCTCCAAGGTCGAGAAGAGACACGAGGAAGCAGGAGGTAATATCCATGGACATACGGTACCTCTTATCATTTCTCAAGAATTCATGGCTGAGTACCATGCATATAGCATGGTGGATAAAAAGACTTCAGCCATCTACCTTGCAAACCATGGCAAGGACATCATCAGGAATTTTGCCTAGAAAGGGCTTTTGCAGAGCCATATTAGTGCATTTCAGGCGAATTAGCGTATCCATGACTACGATTCAAGAAACTGAAAACTCTGTAAAGTGCAACTACAAACAAAATTTAGATTAAAGAAATTAGAATATGAGAAATGATATTGAAAGAGGAATTGAAGAGCCTATTTAAGGGCAGATTGCAATTGCATCTAATTCTTTGGTGTTCGCAATCTTCCATATCTTATTTTTTTGTATTCCTATTAATTTTCAAGTGTGTGAAACACCAAAATATGCTAACATTAATGTGGGATAGTCAATAGTTCCTAACATGATTAATTATTTCCATGCAAACTTTTTCACATGTCTCCATTTTGGAGAATTACGTGCAACTCCAAGTCTTTTCAAGCGAGTGGCCCTGAGATGCATCTACTATCGTTGATCTCAAACTAATCAATGGTCAATAAAGCTATTGTATTTACTATTAACGTAACAAAAGTGATGATAGTCGACTTGGTAATTGTGACACTAACATAACGATGTTACAACATTATTAATAACACACCTAAGGCAGTGTAGTGCTTGCCCTCGCTCACATCTTTTCTGGACATTGTTGTTGTTATTATCAGACTATGATAGACTAGTTTTATGTTGATGGATTAGTGGTATTGTTTTGAGACTATCAGACATTATGTTATGGATTCAGTGGTTACATGATGAGATTATTTAGACTTTACATTTCATGTATGCATGATGATCATTATATTGCTTTCAGTTATTGTTGATGATTAGTTAGAAGGTTTATTATCTTATGTGTTTTCTTATAGATACTTACCTCATACTTGCATGTGTATGGTGTGTGTGTTTTCTTATTGTATGGTGTTTCTGATGTGGTTAAGGAAGGGAGTCGTAGTCACCTACTAGTCAGGATCTACACGATGCACCACTTCCTGCCATTGCCTATTTAGCTTAGCATTATATATATTGTATGTACATGCATGGTTTTTTTGCAGGTTGCAGGTAACGGGTATCAACTTTTTTGAATTGCCAGGATGAGCGTACCCTATTATACTATCTCAATGACAAGAGAAGGGAGATAAGTTTTCAAGTCCAAATCCCAAACCCTTATACCAATTTTCCTAGTAAGGTAGGACAAGTATCTGGATATGTTACCCATTGAATGTGTCGGATGACATAATTCGTGATTTTTAACCCTTTAAACTGATTTTTTGTGAATTGCTCTATGATGGTTTTTCATATTTTATCTTGGAGGTCTATGGTGAATTTTCTATTAATTAAGTCTTAATAAATTAATTATTTGAGAAAATTAATATAAAATATCATGATATTTGATATTTTGATTATAATTAATTAAATGCGAATTAATTGAGGAAAAAGGATTAAATAAAATAAAATTAGAAATTAAAATTAATAATAATTATAAATAATAATAAAAGTAATAAATAAATAATAATAATAAAAGTTATAAAAATTAAAATGAAAGTTATAAAAATTTAAATAGAAATTATATAAAAAGAAAATTGGAGTTATAAGCTTGCCTAGGAGTTAACGCACCTTTCTATTTCTCTTATGTCAACAACACGGAGGTTAGTGCATCAATTAAGCACATGCTGTCTACAACCTTATGATTGCTCTAGAAGAATGAAAAAGACACATGCTTAGTTGGTGATACCTTCTAGCTGTTTCTAGAAGCATTCTAGGTGTTTCCTGAGAGCTCTTTATATTTAGGCATTCTTAGAAGCTTAGACATAGCGTTTGGAGAGAAATTGGAGCATTGGAGGACTCAAAAACTCTGAAGAAGGGAGGAGCTTGCTCTACGAGTTTGTTGAGGAAGAGCAAATTAGCATCAGAATTTGGGTAGATTCTTGTGATTTTACTTATGCTATTTCCGCATCTTGCATTCCCTATCTTCTTCATGTCTTCCATATGTTTTCTGAGGATTTTTCTATTTAATTGTATGCATTCTCAATATGGGTAGTTACATTTATTTGAGAATCTTATATGCATAGATTGAAAAGAATACGAGGCTAGGGTTTAAACTGTAGCCAAGCCATTAGATAAATTATTGGATAAATTTGAGATCAAAAGTTTATAGAAAAATTTTGAAAATTAGAATTTTTAAATAAACTGTGTATATACATGTTTATATTTTGAATCTGTACACACACACACACACACACACACATATGTATACATGTTTATATGCTGTGATGTTTTTAAAAAAACTCTGCATGTATATATATACACACATATATATACATATATATACCTTAATATATATATACATACATATGTATATATACATATATATTTATTTAATTAAAAATTGAATATCATACCTTTGATCGAATACGTTTTAAAAATGTTAAATTTTGTTAAAATCGAAATCACATATAATAACCAGCAAATGAAATCGCTTATGCGATTTAAAAAAAAAGTAATATGCATAAAATGGGGGGGGGGACGAGACTCGTGCCCACTGCGGTCGCAGTGTACTGGCTGTCGTAGGTACTGCGATGGCAAGGGTACATAGTACCCACTGACGTCACGAGCTCTGCGACCATAGGTCCTGCATACCGCTAGTGGTACATACTTATATATATGTGTTATAATAGTCGTTTCATATGAAATCGATTTTTATTGTTATTAAATTTTCATATGTTATATTGTATCAATCGAAATTATTAATTCGATTTAATAAAATGCAATAATAATAATTATTTATATATTTATATATGTATGTATGTGTATATATATATGTATATATGTAATATGTAAATATGTTATTAATAAATTTGAATTATTATTATATAATTGATAAATGATTTATATCAAAGGTTCATTTTTATAATGGTGAACTCTTGTATAATTTTCAACTATTAAGATTTAATTAATTGTTTTAAATTATTAAATAAAGTATATGAAATTTAATTGATAGTTTGGTGGGGGACGTTTTCAAAAAAATATTATAATTGGAAAATGGATTTTAGTCCTATTAAGGAAAACTTTTATCCATCCAAAACAATACATGTGTTAGGAAAAAAATGTACAAAATGTTCTTCCATTCATTCTCCAAACTTGGAAACATAAACTAAGACCTCTACATTTAAATTCAAGTTTGTAAATTTAGCAAAACCAAAACATGTGTTTGCATTGTGTATTCTTTATGCTACTATTTTGGGTCTTTGGGTTGACTAGTGTTGACCAGTTATAGGACGTCTGCCAGAGGCTTGGGGGTTTTGTGATTGTGATGTCATGATGATGTTTTTAATCTCGATCTTTATGAACCCAACCATGGTTATGTGATGGAATGCTCTATGAAATGTGTGTAATTACTGATTGTTATAGTTGAGATTCTTATGTATGAGACACTTGACTTAACCATTTTTGGTTCATCGATCAGTTATCCTTAATTATTTTCTAGTCACCATGATGGGACTAAAATGTTATTTTATGATGTCATGTTGTGACATGTTTTGACTCAACCATTTTGGAGTCTTCGATCAGTATGATTGAGATATATTTTGGTTATTGAGAACCAATGGATACTTTTGATTATCAGTGATACTTCAGTTGCCAATAAAGAGCTGTTTTGATCATGATTTTCTATGGATGCTTGCTTATGGAGATTTGATGCTTTTATGCATATTTGATGATTTTATTATGGATTATCTTTTGTGATTTTGAGATTTATGATTTCATGAGCTTAGGGTAGGATATCTGTATGTAGTGTCGGGAAGTGGCTTGCAATGGGGGCCAGAGCCCTAAGAGGCTGCCAGGGTAACTCATTGTAAGTTGGATTAATAAGTGAAAACATTCACACCTAATACTAACTGAATGAACCTAAAAAGATAAGTGTTTTCTTCTCACCCATGCCTTGAGTGCTTGTATAGACTAGGATGGGAGTAGAGAGAACGCATGGTTGTGACCTTGCATTCCATAGTATGCCTCGTCAGTATGAGAGGATACTAGTGGCAGCATGAGATCAGTATGGACCTGTGGAGTTTAGCTAACTGCCAGGGTAACTTGTACGTGATAAATGCGATGACACTTTTCTGCTTGCATAGTAGGTTCCTATATGTCTTTGTGTGCCTTTGGGATTAGATGTCGATTTTGTGATGGAACCTTTGAGTTAGTATACTTATAGGATTCCTGGACTTATAGAGATTTATGCTATGTGTTATTAGATAGCCTATTTGGGACTTGAGATTATCTCCTCAGCATGATGGGAGTGGACCACTTAGGTACCACACAGTCAGGTGGTAGTATTTTTCCACTCTTATCATTTGAGATTCATTGAGACATCATGGCTGATGTGTCCTTCATGATGGTGGATATGTATCCTTTCATTATTGATTAGCATATGTTAGATGATGTTATCTTATGCTTATATTTGCATGTTAGATTACTTTTTGCATATGATATAGTATATGTTAGGAGTGACATTCCTACTATGTTAATATCGATGATCTCTTCGGTGATTTGGAATGTTATGCACAGAGGGATGGCTAGGGCCCACGATGGTCTAATGATGCTATTAACGGTTGGGAGGAATCGTGCACTTAGTTTATTATGTTTGATTTTTATGATGGATGTTTATATATTCTATGATGATGTATCATGTGTATCATGTGATTATCTTTACTTTGATGTATCATGGATTAGAATAGGATGATGTACCTTATTCTACATATGTATATTCTTTTAAGCTTTTCATACCCTGTGACATGTACAGTGGATGATTGAGCATTTGGAAATGTAATGTATAAACATTGGACTTATCATTATTATTTCATGTGGTGGTTATATTAGATAGATTCAATAATGTTATTTGATTTAGATGTAATTCAATGTTAAGGGATCTTAAAGAATGTAATATGTTATGTCTGTTATGTTTACTTTCAGATGGACATTGCTATTACTTTCGTTATTGTGCACAAGTTATATGTGGTATTTACTTTCATATTTAAAAATAAATAAAAAATGCTACCAAACTTAGTGAAATTCTAGGTTAATTCTTTGGATCCCTTGGCGGGGCATTACAGACAGTACACAAGTTGAAACTTGAAAGTGACTACTTAGCAGTCAATACAGTCACTAGCCAATACATGTGCAAATTTCACTTTCAGATTAAATAATTTTTCAGTTTACCACTAAAGATTAGTCAAGACCATTATTATTCATTTTTTTACAAAACAAGTAATTCGCCTCTGACATTATTAATTCATTTTTGGCAAGGGAAAAAATAGCCATCATTTATATATCCATCAGTGAAAAAAAATATTAATTCACCACATTTAAAATAATTTTTTCTAGGGCAAGAAAAAAATTGCCAACATATAATATTTTATTTCCCTATATGGAACAAAAAAAATCACCCTTGATATCAAAATTTTCTTGCCCACAAGATGTTGGATTTGCCAGCATTTTCGGCTTTTTTTTTTGGGAGGGGTTTCTTAAAGTTATCTCTACACTAGTAAGCCCATACTCTATCGTTACACATCAACTTAATTGTCAGGAATCCCTTTGGTGGGCTCATCATATGTCACTTTGCCAATAAAATTCACAAGAAAGTGCCTCAAAATTTAAATTCAACTTCAAGGATGAAACATCCAATGCAAAAGTCTAAAAATAAAAGAAATAAAGAGTGGCCACAATAGTAAAATTTTAATCAAGAAGGAAAGACATGACCTAGAGGCAAAATAGAATCATCAATAATAAACTTGGCTAAACAATCCCACATCACATTGTTTGACAAAAAGGAAAGAACATTAAAATACCAATATTTGAAATCAAACAAATAAGGAAATAAATCCAATTACTTACAAAATTTACATTACTGACATCATGTGGCCGTACTAGGGTCTTTGAAGGCAAGGAGGAATCTTAGGTCTTCCAAATACTTTGCACGGATCTTGAATTGAAATTAGATGGTGGTCCAATGACCATGTCGCTCAACCTATGATTGATCCTACATACTAACTACATACTTATCTTCATCGACCTCACCCTATAATTAGGGTTTTATTCCTCATAGTAGGTTGAGATACTCTCTTTCTTTGTACATTCCTCACTAACTCTCTCTTGTTGAATAGCTTCTCACATTAGTAATCCTATCATTCAAGGTTCCTAAATGTTACTTGCAGATTCCAAATTAACTCTTGTTTGCTTTTCAAGGATTACTTGGAACAATATATTTTAAATTCAAAATAGGTTAGAGATATCCTAATAACTTGGTATCATGGTGTACTTTTCAAGTGTTACCTTGATTTTTACTCACCATTCATCTATCTATTTATTAATTTAATCTAAAGGTGCAAAATTAGATTATGAAGATCATAGGTTTCTTTTACTTATGTTTAAAAAGTTTAAAATAGTACTAGTTTACCAGATCACGTCCATACTTGATATAAACTACAATGCTTCCACGAATGATCAGGTCAGACAAAATCTATCTTCTACTAAAGATGTTGTGAAACATTATTTCTCTAATCGCTAGGTTATTTACTTGTTTCCTCTCACATGATTGAAAATGTTTTTAGGGTTCTTAATTTAGTTTTCCCTCAAGATGATCGTGTTCAATATAATTTTGAATTCTTTATGAAATCATAATATACTTTAATATAAATATAACATTCTTGCATCAAATCAATTATTTCTAGTCATTTAAGACAGGGTTATCTGATTATGGTTGACCACTTACAATCATTGATATAAATTTTAGGTTTTGCTTAGGTTTAGTCATCAGTATCATTGTTTAGGAAGAATACATTAGCTCTTTAAAATTCTACAAGGAGAAGTCCCTGCTTCGTATGGTAATACTTATACGTCCACACTTAACACGGACCCATTATTGCCCAAGTGTCGCAGAACTTGGCACTGATACCAAAATGTCCTACCTAAAATATAGGGGCAAAAACACACGTAATTTTTTTTTTAAATCAATAAAAATTAAACTCACTAAGTTCAATATGATTGTTTTAGTTAAGGCATACGTACATTGTAATACAACAATAGGTTTTCATATCCACACCTGACATTCCATTTAGGTTTAAAATCAATGTGTAGGACTAGATCGTTAAATTAAAATTTTGTTATCAAACCAATTTCAACATTAGTTTCATTTAAGTTTAAAACCAATTGTGAGGTCTACTCATAAAAATTTAAAATGTTTATTATAAAATTGACCTTGACATTTGCCTCATATTACATTAATTTTAAAATAGTAAAATCACTAACATAATAAATCTAATTATATTTGAAAATGGGTTAAATACAATAACTAACTCATCTTAGACAACCTTTTAAACCAATAATGATACTAACTTTTCCAAATATAATCTATCATAAAACATTCTAACATATACTAAATAATTAATATTTAAAAGCATAATAATTAAAACTACTTTAAAAAAAAACACTAACTAAAACTTTAACATATACTATTAATTAAAACATACTACTTCTATTAATTAACCTTACTAATATTTAAAACATTTAAATTAAATCACATAGCGTAACAATCTAACATTTTAAAAACTTTATTTAAAATATAAACTAACCTAAATATTAGCTTACTAACCAATACTTATTTAAGCTAACATTTTATTGCATTCTAATAAAAACAAACTTTATTACTAAAATACCAACTACACTTAATTTAAAACTAAAACCCAAATTAAACATTACTAACTACATATAATTTACAACTAAAATCTAAAGTAAACATTACTAACTACAATAACTAATACTAACTTAATTCAACAAATAATTTACTAACATATTATAACTAACTAATATTTAAACACCAAAAACTCACTTAATAAAGACATACTAATTACATTTTAACACTTACCTTAAAATACTAACTTTTATCTAACACTTTCTAAAACACTAAAACTGACTTAATAAAATATTTTTAAAAATAATGATAAAACTAAAATTTGAATAAAGCTAAATATATATATATATATTAACACCCCTAATGACCTACCCCACTAACTACTCCACACTTCCCATGAAGACCCATGTAAACCAAAGGCTCAAAAAAAAGTAAGTGAAACAACTTTCAAGAAAAAAAAAAAAAACTCCAATAAATTGTCCTCCAAACAAGTACCCATGGGAGAAAGCAAGTTTGAAGTTTTAAATATATATTTTGTTTAGTGATTTGTAAAGAAGAATCATTAATGAGAGGGATGTGTTATATGAGGTGGCCCAAAGTTATAAATTTTACATTGAATACTTTGACTTTTGTTTTTTTTCTTAAACTTCATTCTTCCCCACTTTTCAAACCGGACACCTAAGGTTAGAGCAAAAAGTAAGTGGGGGTAATAAATGTTTAAAGTTTATTTGGTAGAGATTGGGATAGGCTTAGGATATTAGGATATTTATTTTTATATATTTTTGTTTTGTTTTCTTTTTATTTAAAGTAGATAATATTTAAAAGTTCAAAAAAAAGATATTTGAAGAATCTTTAGATTCTCTTGCAAAAAGGGGATGGATTAATTTTCCCCATACAAATTTCAAAGGGCTTTTTTATTTTAGGAGGTATTTTTTTTTCCTGAAGCCAATTTTTTTCTAAGTAAAGATTTTCCAAGCAATTTATTTTTATAACAAGGAAGTTTATATATTTTCTTTTCTTTTCTAATTGGTATTACCAAATGCTTAGTTAGACTAAGAGGTTGAATGATTTGTTTTAACAACAATGTAAGATTTATATTATCTCCTAATAATCATGAAATTAAACGAAAATTCCAACCATAACATGAATTTTTCCTTAACATTTTTTGAACTTAAAATTGCATAATTGTATATCACCATTTTATCTATTTTTCAATACACAAATGCATAAATTGAAAAAACTATAAAACCCATATGCAAGAATATTGCTCAATTTTCCTTTTATTATTGAACCACCTGACTTAAAGGCTCTGCCAGAAAAAAAATCAGTAAGAAAACTCGATGTTGTTGCCATTTTTACAATAAGTTAAAATAACATTTTTTCACAAGATTTCAATCCCGAGAAGAAATCTCCTTACATAATTGAAATCCATTAACCATTTTGAATTTCCTTCTTGACCCTTAACAAGGGATCCATTTCTAATTTTGCAATACATTACAGTGATCATGGAGAGAACAAAAACTGACCAAGAGACAACCAATCATAACATGAAGACAAAATCAAACATTTACTCCCATTCTAGGTTTACACAATAGGTTCAACATTGAACTAGACTAAGGAGAAGGTGGATTTTTCCAACAGGAGACGTTAGACACAACACAATAATAGATGCCCTTTCAGAGCTAAAACTCAAGAACTTTTGTAATTCCATTCTTACATATCGAAACTCAAAACATAGTTTGTGCTAACAAATAGGGGCCTATAACACCCTACCCTCTCTCCCTCTTCTTGTCTTAAGAAGAGACTGTACACTGTTGAAGTCTAACTAAATACCTTCTCCCGTACATGGCCACTTATGCCCTATCTAAAGGTGAGTCATGCCAATACAATCGATACAATCCCTTTGAAATTCAAGAAAAAATATAAAGAAAATACATTTAAGAAAACCTATTTCAATCCCTCCCAAACATACTCAACACACATACAAACATTCAAATGCAAACACAAGAACTTAAGCATGAACAAAACACGAACAACATGAGCTGAGGGATTCCTACCTTAGAAATTAGGTTATGGCAAATGAACAAATCTGAAATGAGCATTCCCTTCCTTCTCCTTCTCCTTCAATCCTGAATTCCACTCTAAAACTAGAGGTTGGGTGAACACTCATTCTCTCTCAAAATTGCCTCTAAATAAGATCCTAACTCGGCCACTCCCAAAATGCAATAACTCTCCCACTTGCCTAAATGTTCTAGAGTCTTCTAACTCAACTAGTCATAAGGCTAACCTTAAGGTGGAGTTAAAGTTATCCAACTCATAATGAATATAATCAATTTTCACAATAAAGAAAAAATGTGATTTTTGAGTGACCATAAAAGTCAACAAAAGGGGCTAGGGGGTGGAAAATGCTCCCAATCCATACCCATACCCCTTGGGTACTTAGATTTCATGATTTTAGGCCTTTAGGATTAATTAGGGACCTATCAAAAGTTAAGAAATTTTAAGACTTTCTAACAACTTTCAAAATGCAAATTACTCAGTAATCCCGATTAGAGTAATTAGTCTTGATTACTGACTAATTAGCAAAAAGATAACTAACCTAATCCAACTTAGATCTTCAGGTTACTTGGTTAACCCTAACTATCATGATATAATGCATATACAATTCATGAGCATCAAACGACACTATAAAGTCACTATTATGAAAATTAACATTTAAAGATTACAAAATGATATATTCATTCAATCCATGATACAAATAAAATATAAACAATGAGGTTTGTACCTTTTATTAGACTCAACCCTAGTTTCCATAATGGTACATAGGGTTTAGTTTTGTTTCTCCATTAGATTTTCTTGGCTAAAATATCCTGCACACTCATTACACACATCAGTAGCTCAAGAAATCATATACATAAATTCAAAACTTATCTGAATAGTTACATAAATCAAAACATGAATCTTTCATATAATTAACTATTTAATTTATTTCTACTCACATTTAATCATCAGTAACCACATAATCAATATAACATAACTTATTTACTAATTTAGATTAAAGTACTAAAATAATAATCATTAGGCATGCATATACCTAGACATCATAACATCACCCATAGGGCATACTAAACTATCTAAATTTTATATAACCCAATCATTGAGGTACCATAATCAACGTCATTATCATTGAGTGAAAATACCTTGTATCATCGTTAGTAAAATTTTAAAGTGTAAACAGTTGAAATAATGTAGTAGCTTTCAAATCACTGGATATTAAAACATGGATGTATCAACTGATCTCAATTCTCATTAGGGCATTCACAACATAAAATATTACTTCATATCCATATCAATCTCCTATAATAGATTTAATAGAGAAATTCATATTTAATAAGTACATGTGAGGGGGGGCCTTACAATACCTCTTGATTGCTTAGTTTGATAAAGTGTGACAACCTAACCCATTGGGTGAAGTGATCCCTTCTCCATTTGATGTGCTGCAATCATTCTTTTTCTTCCATCTCTTATTCATTTCATTTCTAACATTTTCAACATCTTCCTTGCTTTTGACCTTATTTGGATAATATTGACTGATGTGACCAGTCTTAAAATAGCTAAAACATGTGGTTTGAATCAACCACCTTTTGTAGTCACCTCTGAAGTGTGTCCTAATACAATTCTCAGGAACATGTCCATACCCTTGACAATAATGACAGCGATATCTCGTATTATAATCCCAAAATAATTTCTATTGTTCCTTACCTTTTTTTGCCCGTTTGATGACCACACGAGTTTGGATCTACATTTAAAAGCTCTATGTCCATACTTTTGATAGCATTATCCTTCAAATCTTTGCTTGTGCATAGTTTTGGTTCTACATTCATGTGTTTGATGACCTTGTTTGTTGCACTTATGACAGTGAACCATGTTCTTATGCTTGACATTCTAATTTTTAGTTCTACTCTTGTACACATTAGTAGTATGTCCTTTCTTATCACAGTTATGAAAAGTAGGTTTAAAATTCTTACCTTTGTTGCTCATTTCTTCAACACGTTTGGATGACTCTCCTTCTTCAATACTTGTGAATCCCAGTACAGATGTATCATTATTGGTCTAGGGGGTCTCAATAATTGCTCAAAGTATTTGATGGCTTCATTTGGTTTATTGAAACTTTCAAAAAATTCCTTTTCCCTTTTTAGGTCACTTTACAATTGTTCATTCTGCAACTTCAATGTTGTTATCTCAATACCCTTTAAATTCAGTTCATAGTTAGCATTCATCATTTGACTCAAAGTATCCAACTGCATATTGGAAATCTTGGTTAGCTGTAATGATTTCTCCTCTAGTCTATTTCTCAAAATTCTTTTATCTTCTTCAATCATGGCTCTGTTTTCCATAGCTTTCTTCTTTTATTTAGTCACTTTATATAGTAGTATGGCTTGTGGTTCTTGCTGTAACTTGAGATTTTTGATTTCCTCAGCTTAAGTTCTATTCTTTTCCATTAGATCTACAACTACTACATCAAATTTATTGGAGTCTCCAGTAGCAAATAGCTCAATAGTTTCTATCTCTCTATCTTGTGTGTCATTCTCCTCAATAGCAATTTCCTTCCTTCTCTTCAAAGATTTATTTAGCTCTTCTCTTGCTTTATTCAATTGATGTAGGATGAGATGTATTTCAATCTCTTGATTCTCAATAATCTTTCCCAACTTGTAGACTTCGATTTCAAAGTCATTCCTCAAAGTTACAAGGCTTCTCTTTCAGAGAATAAGGCTTTGATACCAACTGTTGAAATTACAATAGAAAAGATAAACTTCTAAGAGGGGGGGTGAATAAGTACTTTAAACTTTGATCCATAAAAATATTCACGACACATCCATCTCATACAATCACTAGGTAAACTAAAATAACATGTAAAAAATGTATATCTAAATCATGTAAACATATAAACATTCACACATGAATGACACCAAATATAATTACCCAGAAACCCTCCAATGAGAAGGTAAAAGTGAGGTGGGGATGACACCCACAAAACTTCACTACTATGGTAAAAAAGTGTATCCAATGAAGGTTACAATGTTTTGATCATAAGACATGATCTACCTTATGAAAAGTCTACCCTATTAAAGGCTTAAAAATACTACTAGGTCTCACCCTATTGAAGGATTTCAACACCTTTTAGTGTAGACACTAAAAAATGGTTCACATCTATGGTTTGATCAAAATGAAGCTCCATTTGACATATAGTGCACTCTTTGAAAGAAAAATTCTTCACCTCATTCTAACTAGTCTTCATATCATCTCTTAGTCCTTCTTTCTTTCATATCTTAATTCATCACCATGATCATGTGTTCTGATACACCAAATCATCTTCATCTTGCATTCCTACATTCCTACATCATCCTACACTGTCTGTTAACCTTCCAGGGCTTTCTACCTAGTCTAGCCTTAGTTTGAGATTTTTTTGACCAAGTTGACCAAATTTGACCATGCTTGACTAATTTAACTCATGATTTCACCTCTTTCCACCATTTTGAGCACTCACACAAAGTTTTAGGTCATTCTGAGTCTAGTTGGGCAATTTTTGGCCCCCAAAGACTTCTAGGGCAAAATTTGCACTTTTAGAGCACACTTGGGCTTCCCAAGTGCACCATGGGTGAACTTGGTACTATCATAGCACACTTTTTCTTACCAAGTGTACACTGGGCACACCTAGGTGCATTTTGGGTGCACTTGGGGTAGTAGGATGCCCAGAATTGCTCCCAAAGCCCCTGTGTTGCACTCTGGAGGCCATAACTTTTGCATTTCAACTCCGATTTACAAACTATCAGTTGAGTTGGGCTTTTATCTTTTTTGTGAAAAAATTGAGCTATAATTTTCATTATTTTGTCATTATCTTGAGTGCTAACTCTTGAACATACTCTTAGGCCCTTGAATCAACATCACTTCACTAATTCATCCCATTTTTTCATTCCACTAACTCTGATCTTTTGGCCAACTTGATTGTATTTCAATAGTGTCTATCATCATCATATGCTCTTTCACATCAATTTCACATCATTTTAGAAACATTTCAAGTTCATCAGAAATCATATCAAATCAACTTACAACCACTTCAAATCAACTCAAAATCATATCATATCAACTCGAAATCATATCAAATCAACTCAAAATCACCCCAAATCAACTTAGAATCACTTGGAATCAGTCCTAATCAGCCTAAAACATGTTTAACATCCTAAATCTATCATCATTTGTCCAATCCTAGGCATTTTTGTGGCTTTCAGTGCCTTGGAAATCTATCAATCTATCAAATCTTATCAGTCTGACCTTAGTATTGTCATGGCTCTCAGTGCTAGGTCAAACTATCATTCACATCATCTAATGTTATACATTAACAAATATCTAAATGTTGGATCATGGAATTATCAACCATTTAATAACATTGATAGTGTTTGTCAATGTTATTATGATCAACCTTATCAACCAATCTTGATCCTGTAGCATTTTACAATGTCAGTTAAATATTACATATCTTTAGTTCATGTCATGTGTCCTTGGCATGTTATCAATTTCAATCAATCAATCAATTTGACCATGGCCTTGGTTTATCCATAATCATCCTAGTCAATCTCTATCATTGTCACATTTCATCAAAGGATAGTGTCACACTTATTTAATCAAATTGGCCAATCATCTACTAACTCTCTCTATAGGATTAAATAACCCATAATTTAATCCTATGCCATTTCACTAATTATTCTTCTTAACTAAGCTTCTCAATTAATTGATATTTTATAATTAATTGGTTCATCATCGACAAACCATGGAAATTCTTAATTTTCTAAGTCATATTTTCCACCATTAATTCCATTTTCACTAATTTCTATTTGTGTGAAATTTTGGATTTTTAATTCAAATATTCCACACAATATTGACATCATCATGACACTTGGGTATGACACCTAATGAATTCTCCATTGACATTTGGCCAAGATATGTCATAATCCAATATTCTTATTCTCTTATACACATCCATTTTTGGCTTCCATTATCATAGATTCTTGGCTTTAAGTGGGTTGTATGTGTCATATGATGGGTCATAGATTCTCTTCCATCTTTAGCCATGTTTGACTTCCAAGCATCATACAATCCTACACTTGGGATATTGTTTCATATGTTTCATGGATTCTCAAAGGAATCTCTTAGTATGTTGCATATCTAAGGTGACAATTCCAATGCTCTCAACTTCCACGTTGATTATAAAATGAGCATTCTTTCTCTCATTTCTGGTCCTAATTCTTGAGTTGTTGAGTCCTTAGCTCTTTAGTATTTTTCCATTCCATCTCTCAAGCTTAAATCACAACTTCAAGTATTCTCATAGCATCGTCATTATCTTAGGCTTTTGATTCCAAATTATGTGCACTATAGGCAATTGGAGCAACATCACATGGAGAAGAAAGAAGGACATGGGAGCTACAAATGAAAGAGGGAGTTTTAAATTTGTTTTGTTCTTTTGATTCATTTGGATTTCATGGTAGACTAGAGGCTGTCAGTATATGATTATTGAGTTTGTGATTTTCTCATAGTATGTTAGAAATTGGCCCATTTTTTTGGTCCTACAATTGGTGAACCCGACATGAACATGCTTATCTAACTTGGGTTTTCTTGTTTTGTGCTTGTAGGTGCAAGGAAGAAGCACACTTGGAAGGGTATAACAACTATCTATGCTTCCTTATCACACCTAGATTAATTATGGGGTCTAGAAATATGGTTATATTTTTTCATTCTATACATTTTGTTAGCTTTTTGTCCTAGGGTGCACTTTTCTTTGTCAGGGCACACTTGGGACCCCTAGAAGGTAGTTTTAGGGGCCTAGGAGCCACCATAACCTCTTTCTATTGTTCCCAAGTCACTAAGTGCACCCAAAAACTACTAAGTGCACCCTTATAGGTTCCAAGTGCACCATGGGTGCAATTAGAATTGCTTGAGCACACTTGGGGACATTCTGGGTCATTCTAGCCTTCTGTGGCACAGTCTACTCTGTCAGAGTGCACTTGGTTCACAGAAACCACCTGTTCCAATCAAAATCTGCACTTATGGTTTCTATTTTCTTTTAGGACCTAGACTAGATGTTATTGGGTTATTGATGGTCTATTTTTAGCATGTGATGGTTGTAGGATAATGACATGATCGTAACAAACTACTAATGCTTGTTTGTAGGATGTTGTCGAAGACCTTGTGTGTTTATCAAAAACATGTGTGTGGATTTCTTAGAGTAAATAACATTTTTTTTGGTGCTTAAAATGAACTTTTTATTTTCTTCTTGGCATGTTTGTAGTGTTTAAATCCCTAGGGGTTACATGGATATATCCTTTCCCCTTGCCATTTGTGGATCTTGGGTGTATGAGAAATCCATGTGACTTCTATAGGAAGCCTACCTTGGACCAAGATACTCGATATTGGGTATGCTAGGGCACAAATTCAGAGTGGTAATGGGCCAAAAGCCAGGTCAATGTTTCAATTGCTATATAAAACTTGATTATGGTGAAAGTTTTGTTGGCGATATTGCTGAGTAATAGCTCTCCTCTGGTACCCTTGTGGTGTGTCAAACCCTGGTTCTTGGGGCTAGGATACCTTCTGAGAAAGTTTATCATTCATTTGCTGAATAGAATATCCTTACTAAAAATTGTGTTTTAGCGACCAAAATCCTTTCTATCCACTAGCTCAAGGGGTCACCCATGCCCGTGAAACATCCTACATTCTCATAGTCCTTAGTAGAGAAAATAGTCCCTTGGGAAGTCACACCCCTTGGGAAGCAGATATTGGTAGCCCTGAGAAGTGAGTGTGTCATAATGGGGAGCTTGTGGTGCCAAGATCCTAGGTTTTACACTCTAGATAACTATGGTTGAACTTTGGTTCAAGTAAGAATTCAGAGGATACAGTCCTAAAGCCTAGGTTGTGATGTGCTTGTTCACTTTTAACAATAGCTATTCTTGTCTTAATGTGTCTTGTGTATGTGTAAAACATTAATCAAGATAAAAGCCAAAATTCAAATTTACACCTTGGATATTGTTTACACCTTGTAAAAACATCAAACACTATCAAAACATTACAACTTTGGTCAAAACTTTTCAAACTTGGGTCCAATACATTCAAAACTTGGAAAACATGGAATACTACATCCCTAGAAGTGCTTGGCATACCTTAGGTTTCATATTTGCATAGAATCCACTTGCATTCACCCTAGTTTGACCATCATAATTTCATTATCTAGGCTTTATCTTGCATCTTCTAGTCCTCATTGTGCTATCCTCATCCTTCACATTGCATTCATTAGGATCTAGTTTACATCATTTAGTCTTTACATTTGAACCCCAAAACTTGCATTTTGCATTGTCCATCTTGAATCTTTACATACCAAAACCTCATCTTGAACACTTTAACCATCATTTTGAACCTTTATTCTAGTCTTAGCATTTTCTTCTGCCTTCTAGCTTACTGTGACATTAATCTGGAAACCATAGCACCTAAAATTGCCTTAGTTTCAACCCAACTTCCCAACTGCACTCTAAAACTACCAACTATGCCAAAACTAGCCCCAAATTCACCATAGGTTTAGTTGGTACTATCTAAGTGCACTTGGTAGTCTAAGAACCCAGTTTGGGCTTCCAAACAACATTTTGAGGCTTTAAAGGTGTTCACAGGTACCTAAGTAGGTCCCATTGCATTAGCATGCCCTGATCTACATTCTGCACCACATAATCTTCTTTTTCTTAAATTAGGACATCATTCTATACATTTTAACCTTAATTATAAATATTTTAACCCATCATAACATCAACCCCAACATCCTAGCTTCCTGGCATAGCAATTTGACAACCACCCTCCTCTGAATTAGCAACTATTCAACTAAGCTTCCCAATTGTGCCATGAAACTACCAACTATGCCCAAACTAGCCCCAACTACACCATAGGTTTATTTGGTACTATTTGAGTGCATTTTGTGCTATTAGAGCATAGTTGGGCACCTGTATGACCGTTTTGGGCCTTGAAACTATATTTTGGGACCCTAAAACTGCATTTAGATGCCACTATAGGTCCTTATTCTACATCTCACCCAAAACGGCATCTTGCACCCAAAACCTCATTTTTCATCTTAGAAAATGTCCATATTTAGTATCTAATCAGCATAACCACCATTTTGAGTTAAATAAACATCATTTTGAACCCAAAACCTTTGAATTTAGTCAAAAAATTGAACAAAGTATGAGTCCTAGAGTATCTTCTAGTGTTGATGGATGATGGATCTTGACTAGTCTTTTTATCTTTTCTTATCATTTTCTTTGGTCAAACTCTGTCTATTTCTTGATAGATTTTACCTTTTTGTCTTTATCATTTTTATCCTTTTTTCTTTTATCACTTTTTGGTCAAGATCCAAAGTCCATTATCACAAGGTTAAACTCCTAAACAAAACACTTTCTAAATATTTCCACTAAGTTAAAAAAATTTGCATAAACCCTTGCCATTACATTGTCATATTCCTAAATGTAATTTTTACTTACCCTAGTAGCATATTCCCCTCATCTTGCATTGTTCAAAACCCTAGCATCATTTCCACCACCAAACCCTATCAAATTGTCTATTAACCAACTTCTCACCTTGATAACTTATCCTCATTTTGCATATCCCAAATGTCATTATCAACCCTAGAACACCATATCTTGCATACATCAATCCCTAGCATCACTACCAAGTTCAAAATCCAACCCTAATCTTTATTTTCATACTAGAGGGTCATTTTCATCTCCTTTAGTCAACCTCCAAAATGTCACTTTGCATTTGCATTTGCATAGTTTCCCTAGGACATTTGCACCTTGCATATCAAAATCCCTACTTCATTTGTCATTTTCCTAGGTTATATAACATCCTTAAACACCTCAAAATAAATAAAAAACACTCATATCTTGCATACCCACATCCTAATTTTCAAGTTTTGACCTATTTTACCAACTACACCCCTGTTTTACCAACTGCACACTTCAGGTGCATAGTTGGTAGTTTTAGAGTGCACTTGGTAGTTTCAAAGTGCACTTGGTAATCAAAGACTTCATCTTAGGTTCTAGAACCCTAATTTTCACATCCACACCTTGCATTGCATCTCTAAACCTTGCAAAACACTCAAATCATTCACATTTTCCATTTCAAGCACCCTAACACCTTTGTTTATCCATTGCATACCTCTTACTTGCCAATTTCTTACCTTCAGGGCCCCAAGTGCACCAAGGGCACACTTGGTACTATTTGAGTGTCCAAGAACTTTATCAACCTTTTTTTTATGAGGTGCCAACATAACCAAAACCTCATCCAAGATAGAATGAGAGAAAGAAAGCCCAACAAACCTTTGACAAAGATCAAATTGAGGCATCACAACCTTTACTTGTAGACGCCTTAAACATGTATCTGCAAGATCACAAAAATTAATAGATGATCCAATACACCCCAAGCAATGCACCTACTATAAGGTTTCCTTCAAACACTTTCCCTACACATGGGATGGTTTAATGGAGTCCTAACTTTGAACCTATATTCATGCCGATACCAACCAAAGGTGGAAGTGTACCAACCACACTCGAGGATGAACAAACACACTCCTTTGAATTCAAAAAACCCAACACAAGTACCTTCAACTATAATATGTCAAACACACAATAAGGTATTGTGCACCTAAATGATGACTTTGACACTGACTATGGCATCACTAATGAAGAAATGGCTAGGGCATGTTAGAACAAAAAATTTTGCAAGAATTTCAAACTTTTGGTAGCCTAAGAAATCATCACATTCAACCCAAACTTGGAAGGACCTAAGTCCAAACATCAAATCAACACAACAATTGAAAACATACAACCCATGATCAATTCGGACTTAGATAAGGGAAAAAAAACTTTGGAGTTTTCAAATGCAATAATGGAATCTATAAGGTCCCATCAAGAATCAACCATTGAAATCCTCCAAAGTACATTTGAACACATCAACATTAATCCCTTGTTTGATGAACCACAACAAATGAAGAGAAATAAGACTCTTCCTAAGTATCCCAAAAGGATTTTAAGACTTGATCTCAATTACATGGTGCAACAACAAGATTTTCCTAAAGGGACTTGTGTGATAGGGATGCTAAACATGCCTCCTTTAGAGACAAATCAACAAAGTACATATTTTCTCCTAACCCTACCAAGTGTCATGACATCAAATGTTATGGAGCCTCCCATAAGTACACCATGTGAAACATCAACTACAACAATCCCTATTGATGCATAGAGGAAAAGTCTTATTGATATTACACCTATTCCCAAAAGAAATGCACCTCATTGTCAAATCAACATGATGTCCCAAGGAGAAACCTCTAACACACAAAGGTGCCAAAACAACAATATCAACATGGTGGTCAATTCTCAAGGACATAACCAACTACCCTTACAACATCAGCTTGCAATAGTCCAAGGATTTAATGTTTCCAACACACATTCAACATATCAAAAACAACATCAACTACAACAACAACAACCTCAAGTGGTGCAAGCACCCAACGTCCCTAACATGCACTCCAATGTAAACCCACTTGACTTCCATGCAATGTATCAAAAACAAATCCAATAACAACAAGCCATGTTTGTTAAACACCAAGAGCAACTTAAACTATAGTTGGAATACCAAAGACACCTTGAGCAACAAATTGCATACCAGCAACATTTGTTACAACAACATGTGTCACAACAACCTCAAAAAATACCTCTACAACAACAATCACATACATGGTCTCACATACAACCAAAAGAGGTATCCAACAACAACCACAACAAATGGCATAAAAACAACACATGGTACATCAATCGCAATTGATACCGCAACAAGTACCCCAACATGTGTCATGATAGGGACCCTTTTGTCTTTGAGGTACTAACATACCTCCACCACCTAGTGACACATCACCAGACTCATCAGACACAAAATTGTTAGAACCAAGTAGACATAGTTCTTTTCATAGCAAACGGTCTACTCATAGGCACAAAAGACTTGAAGGGAAAGCTATCATGCAAAACCCTAATGAAGAGCTATTGCAACAATTCAAACAACTTTCCAAACAAGTCAAGGCATTGGGAGTCCAAAAGAAATGGACTCTATATACAAAAAAGGATCTACATCCTCATCCATTTGACAAAAGTCTGTGTATGCCTCCATTCCCAAAACACTTTGAGGCTCCAAGGTTTGAAAAATAATGAGGAAAAGACAACCTTGTTGATCACATCTGAGAATTTTGTGCCTCTTTTACCAAAGTCAGTGATGAGCCCACTTACCTCATGAGATTGTTCCCCCATTCTCTAGGTGGGCCCACACTTGAATGGTACTCCAAACTTTTTGGTACTATCAAATCTTGGTTAGAGCTAGTAGACAAGTTCATGTCCCACTTTACCTTTATCATTACAAATGAGGTGACACTTTCTAATTTTTGTTCAACCAAAGAAAAGATGGGAGAACCATTCATCACATTCTTACTATGTTGGAGAAGCTTAGTTAGTCAATGCTCACTAGACATTCCCAAAGAACAACAAGTTACCTTGTGCATTGAAAAATTAGTCCCGGACTTAATGTATGAACTCAAAATAAAGAGTCCAAGCACCATTTCTAAATTGATGAAAAAAGGGGCTAGCATTAAAGATTCTCTTATCTGTAAGGGAATCCTCAAGATGAACAAGGAAAATAAAAACACCAATTCATCTAATGAAAAGTAAATTTTTTTCTCCAAAAACAAGAATATGACTAATGATGGAAAATTAGATGCACATACAATTAGCTCAACACAACCTCAATTGACTTTGAAAGGTGCAAACCCTACGAATTCACAAACTTCCAATCAAGCACCACCTCCACAATAGAAAACTGAGACTTCCATGCAAGAAGGATCTCGAAGACATCCTAGAAAAAAAGATAGAAAATTCACACCATTGGGGATACCTCTTGAAACTGCACTTCAATAGTTACTCAGTAATAACTTCCTACAGTTACCCCCAATCAAAGATGAGCCACTGACCAAAGCATCTTGGTGGGTTGACAACATTTTTTTTTTATTACCATTGCACCAAAGGACATAAGATGTCATCATTCTTCCAACTAAAGCATGCAATTCAAGACCTTATTGATGATGGTGTAATCATAGTTGATCCATCACTACTAGCATCCAACTCTGATCACACTATTTTCAAAGATCCTTTGGGAAATCATAATGAAGAGAAACCCTCCAGTTCAAACTCAAACTCACAAGGTAATGTAAATTACACATGCACTTGATATGACTACACTATCAACTACTTCAATGAGTTAGATTCTTGCATATCCACATTCACCTTGAAGGTTGAAGACCCTCGTTGCATTGTCACTACATGTCATACCAAGATCACTTTGCCTAGAGCTCCATCTAGACCTACTGCTTCTACTAGACTTACACCCCCTAGTAGACCTGTTGCTCTTTCTTCATCTGATTATAGCCTTGTTGAACAGCTTGACAAGACCCCTACACAAATATCTATCTTGGACCTACTTCATGCATCTCCCCAACATCAGTAGTACTTGGATCAAGCCCTTAGAGAGTCAGTAGTTTTAGATAACATTGATGCTGCCTAGTTCCAAGCCATGGTGGGGAACCTATTTGTATCACAACATATCACCTTTTCCCCTCAGGATATTCCTAAAGATAGACCAAACCACAATGATCCCCTTCACCTTGTAGTCTTTTTCCACAATGTTAAAGTCAAACTTGTCTTGATAGATGGAGTAGGGCTAAATATTTGTACATTTAAAGTAGTTAAAGGTTTGGGTTATTTTGAAGATGATGTGGATCCCTCTCAAAGAATCACAATAAAAGCCTATGATGATGGTTAATGCTTCTCCAAGGGTGTTATCATATTACCTATAAGGATTAGTCTAGCTACTGAAGACACATTATTCTATATATTGAAATGAATTGCAACATGATACTAGGACACCCTTGGCTTCATGCTATGAAAGCAGTGCCCTCTACATATCATTAATGTCTAAAGTTTTCCTACAACAAGGAGGTTACCATCCCTGGTGATCTAGATCCTTTCTAGTTTTGTGCAAATCTAAGAGATGCTACTCCATACCAATTCCTAGCAAACAATGAAGCAAAACCCTCAAATTCCTCTAAGTATGTGGATGCTAATATACTCCTCAATAAGGCCGAGGAAAAGCTAAAGATTGAAGACAATGGGTGTGGAGAATACTTTATGTCTCAAGTATCCCACATTAGGGAGTCACCACTTTCTCCCCAATCTTATGGTAAATCACATCTATTATAAGACCAACATTCTAAGATCAGTACACACAATTCCACTTCTATCAACTTCATTAGTGGAGGTGGCCTAGTTGAAGAGCATGTCTATGAGAATACATCTAACTATATTGAGAAAGAAAAAGAACAAGAACCCACTTTGATATCTCCTAGCAAGTATGGAATTGGGTTTACTATCATGAAAAAATGAGGCTATGATGACTATAGCAGTCTTGGATGTTAGAAACAAGAAATAATTGAACCTATCACTACAAAAGGACAACCTCCTATTTTGGGGTTTGGATTCAAACCATTATGAATAGGTCCTCCTAGTACTACAACACCTACGTGTAAGACTGTAGATATTTTGAATGATGAAAAGGCATTTGAGGATACCCCACCTAACACTAATAGTCTTCCAACTTCTAAGCATGACCCCAATGATACAACTAAACCTAATGCCCATATCTATACTTTTAACCAAAGCCCATTCAACACTAATGATGACATCCCCTCAAGTTATCCTAAACTTTTGGATTGGGGCCAACATGGACCACCAATTTCTGATCAATTTGAAAATGATGATGCTCTCACAATAGACTTTGAAATCTATGAAGGCATTAAAATTTGTGATCATAAAGAAGAAATTTCTCCTAAAGTGAACACATTGGCATATTTTGGGGAGATAACTTCACCATCTAGTTTCAAAGAAAAAAGAGAAAAAAATGACAAGAATAGGTCTCTTGGTGAAAATAGAAAGATGCCATTAAACCATGAAAAATCAAAAGCTAGGCATCTCCCAAAGATACAAGATGAACAAGATGATGCCATGAATATTAGTTGTCCCGTGTTCAACATGCCACAAAGTATTTTTGAGCTCTCTCGATTAGTCTTCATGTGGCAAGTCATTGGTCTATATCCTCCCAATCCTCCCTTATATCCAGTTGCTTACCCCCAAATCCAACTACCTAACTTGTCCAACACCCACAATTAGACCCCCATCTAGCGAGCCTTTGAGTACGTCATCATTAGTGACATCCCACACAACATATTCATTGACCCATTCATCCTCAGATGCCTTAATTCACAATAGGCATACACTGTCTTACATACGGTACACGGTAGTATATCTTGAGTTCTTTCTAGTGGTTTGATCTTAGCTACAGACTCAAAATGACTCTTGTGTAGTTATGGTCAGAGATTATCAGCTAGCAGCACCAACAACAGATTTTTTCTCAACATTCATCAATGATATTTGTGATTCTGTCTTAAAGTCCTCAAAAAATATCAAAAAAATGGCAAAAAGTCCTAAAAAATATCAAAAAAATAGCAAAAGGTCATGAAAAAAGAAAAAGAAAAAGTGAATAAAGTCATGAAAAAATGGGTGCCTTGATGAAAACTTAGCAAAAAGGCATCTTGGCATGAAAATTTGAGTCAAGACAAAAATTTCATCCAAAAGTGAAAACCTGGTAAATAGGCACCATGTGTAATTAATTGTTTCTCCTCCATCTATCAGGATTCCATCTATTTCCCCCCTTTTGTCATTCCCTTATCATATCCTTTGTATTGCAAACAATCCTTACTCCTTGATCATGGCCCACAAACTAGTTAGTATCCATTGTTATCTTACCTACAACATCACCAGTATGTACATACTCTATCATTGGCTTTTTTTTACATAGTTTGCATCTTGTCTGGGGGCATATTACCTACATGGTGCATGAGTTTGAACTTGAACTAGGGGCATATCCGTAACCACTTTTTATCCATTGGACTTATTGCATTATGGATTGGAGCTAATACTTGTATATGCTTTTACAATACTGAAAAAATCCTAAAAATTCAAATATGATTATGAAAAATCCTAAAAATTCAAATATGATCCTAAAAAAATCCTAAACATTCAAATATGATCTTGAAAAAATTCTAAAAACCATAAAATCTCCTAAAAAAAAAATTAAAAATTGCAAAATGTCTTGAAAAAATCCCTAAAAATCATAAAATGTCCTAAAGAAACTAGTCACACCAAAAACATCAAATATCCTCAAAAACCCTAAAAATCACAAAATCCATAAAAAATGTGTAAAAAACCTTGTACATAATCATCCCTTTTGCATAAACACTTGCACTTTCCCATACTAAAACTCAAAGCACTACACTTTAATGATAGTCACCTATCTAAGCAATATGGACCAATAATCAATCCAACTTGTCACTATGAACCTATCAATTGAATCAATAATAAGAACTATCATATGATCAACTTGTCAACTATGATCTGAAGACCTAAAACACTAAAAAGAAAATAATAATGGACAAGAATAGCTATTGGCTCATTTTGTTTAGTGAATGATTTATTTTTACTTTATTTTTCTTCAATCATGTTCCTATGCTACTCAATGATGTAAACTAATCTATGAGAGTGGTCAAGATGGTTCATGGTCATCTTTTATTTTTTTTCTATTACAATGTATTTTTGAGAGCTTGGGGCATGTATATATGCCTTAGGAAGGACAAGATCATTTTTTGTCTACACTGTGCTTGTTTACACAAAAGGTTTGCATTAGCACTCTGGCCCTTTATGCCACAATGTGTCACATTTCATTTGCCATATCAAAATAAAGCTCCATTTGACATGTAGTGCACTTTACAAAAGCAAAAGCCTTACCATCATACTAACAATTCCTCATCTCATCTCCTCCATCTTTTGTGTCTTCTTCATCTGCTACCTTGCATCTCATTATCGACAAATCAACCTATCATATGCATATCTTAGTCAATTTCTTGAGGGGACACCCATATATATCATTCTTATTGGGGAATGTTGTTATGGCCTTCTCATTAGTATTCTTTGACACAATGCTCTAAATCACATTTATCAAAGAGGGGCAAAATTTAAATGCTCAAAAATGGCTCACGTCTACGGTTTGATCAAAATGAAGCTCCATTTGACATATAGTGCACTCTTTGAAAGAAAAATTCTTCACCTCATTCTAACTGGTCTTCATCTCATCTCTTAGGTTTTCTTTCATTTATATCTTCATTCATGTGTTCTGATACACCAAATCATCTTCATCTTGCATTTCTACATTCTTGCATCATCCTACACTGTCTGTCAACCTTCTAGGGCTTTCCACCTAGTCTAGCCTCAGTCTGAGCTTTGTTTGACAAATTTGACCAAATGTGACCATGTTTGACTGTTTAACTCATATTTTGAACTCTTTCAACCATTTTGGGCACTCGCACAAAGTTTCAAGTCATTCCAAGTCTAGTCAAGTTGTTTTTGGCCCCCAGAGCCTTCTAGGGTGCAGTCTGCACTTTTAGAGTGTACTTGGGCTTCCCAAGTGCACCATGGGTGCAATTGGTAATTTCATACATACTTGGGATTACAAAGTGCACACTGGGTGCACTTGGGTGCATTTTGGGTGCACTTGGGATAGTAGGATGCCCATAACTGCTCCCAGAGCCCCTATGTTGCACTCTGGAGGCCATAACTTTTGCATTTCAACTCTGATTTAAAAACTATTAGTTGTGTTGGATTTTTATATTTTTTGTGAAAAAATTGAGCTACCATTTTCATTATTTTGTCATTATCTTGAGTGATAATTCTTGAAATACTCTCGGGCCCCTGAATCGACATCACTTCTTCATACTAATTCATCCCATTTTCTCATTCCACTAACTTTGATCTTTTGGCCAACTTGATTGTATCTCAATAGTATCTATCATCATTCATATGCTGTTTCACATTAATTTCAAATCATTTTAGAACCATTTCAAGTTCATCAGAAATCATATCAAATCAACTCACAACCACTCCAAATCAACTCAAAATATATCATATCAACTCGAAAACATATCAAATCAACTCGAAATCACCCCAAATCAACTTAGAATCACTTGAAATCAGTCCTAATCAGCCCATAACATGTTGAAAATCCTAAATTTATCATCATTTGTCTAATCCTAGACATTTTTGTGGCTTTCAGTGCCTTGGAAATCTATCAATCTATCAAATCTTATCAATCTGACCTTAGTATTGTCATGGCTCTCAGTGCTAGGTCAAACTATCATTCACATCATTTGATCTTTGACATTGAAAAATCTCTAAATGTCGGATCATGGAATTATCAACCATTTAATAACATTGATAGTGTTCATCAATGTTATTATGATCAACCCTGTCAACCAATCTCGATCCTGTAGCATTTTACAATGTCAGTTAAATGTTACATATCTTTAGTTCATGTCATGTCTCCTTGGCATGTTATCAATTTCAATCAATCGATCAATTTGACCATGGCCTTGGTTTATCCATCATCATTCTAGTCAATCTCTATCATTGTCACATTTCATCAAAGGATAGTGTCACACTTATTTAATCAAATTGGCCAATCATCTACTAACTCTCTCTATAGGATTAAATAACCCATAATTTAATCCTATGTCATTTCACTAATTATTCTTCTTAACTAAGCTTCTCAATTAATTGATATTTTATTAATTAATTGTTTCATCATCCAAAAACCATGAAAATTCTTAATTTCCTAAGTCATATTTTCCACCATTAATTCCATTTTCACTAATTTCTATTTGTGTGAAATTTTGGGTTTTTAATTCAAATATTCCACACAATATTGACATCATCATGACACTTGGGTATGACACCTAATGAATTCTCCATTGACATTTGGCCAAGATATGTCATAATCCAATATTCTTATTCTTTTATGCACATCCATATTTGGCTTCTATTATCATAGATTCTTGGCTTTAAGTGGGTTGGATGTGTCATATGATGGGTCATAGATTCTCTTCCATCTTTAGCCATGTTTGACTTCCAATCATCATAAAATCCTACACTTGGCATATTGTTTCATATGTTTCATGGATTCTCAAAGGAATCTCTTGCCATGTCACATATCCAAGGTGACAATTCCAATGCTCTCAACTTCCATGTTGATTATAAAATGAGCATTCTTTCTCTCATTTTTGGTTGTAATTCTTGAGTTGTTGAGTGCTTAGCTCTTTAGTATTTTTCCATTCCATCTCTCAATCTTAAATCACAACTTCAATTATTCTCAGAACATCATCATTGTCTTAGGCTTTTGATTCCAAATTGTGTGCACTATAGGCAATTGGAGCAACATCACATGGTGAAGAAAGAAGGACATGGGAGCTACAGATGAAAAAGGGAGTTTTAAATTATTTTTCTTCTTTTGATTCATTTGGATTTCATGGTAGACTAGAGGGTGTCAATCTATGATTATTGAGGTTGTGATTTGCTCATAGTATGTTAGACATTAGCCCATTTTTTTGGTCCTATAGTTAGAAGTGTGCCTTGCTAAATGAATTTAACTCATAATTAAGTAAGCACCTTGTTAGAGGATTTCAATATAGCCTATTAGGACTACTCCATTAAGAGATTTAATTGATTCACCTACTAGAATTACTCAACAATGATCCTTTGGTTAGCACTTGGTTTCTTGATGATTGATCACCTCTAAACTAATGTATTCCCGATCCTTCTTGATCAGATGTCTCTTTACTATATTCTCTTCTCTTCATCTATTCTCCTTTAACTAATTCTACAATGAAATCTCATATCATAACTCTTTAGCCACCATGAATGCTCTATTTGTGCATGTAAACTTCTATTTTTGCTCCTTCATACACCTTAGAAAGTTTAGGGTTTATCCTCCTTAAGAAGACTTAGGTGACTTAGGGTTAGGTGTGAATCAATGATTATGATTCATCCATTTTGCTACTCAAACCTTCCCTTTACCTAATTGGCTGCATGCAATTCATAGTGATCGTAACTTAAGGCTTTTCCTTATCTCCAAAATATCATAAATTAAACTTTAAGTCAAATAAAAAATGGTTTACATAGTTGTTTGTGATATTACAAACAACTATTAAAATATATCTTATCATCTAACGTCTCTGATGCTTAGCATATAAAATTTTCTATATTGTGACTCAACATCTATATTACTTGGCATATTCTTCTTACTCGGCTCCTAAATCACTCAGCATACACTATTTGCTTGACACTTGAGTGACTCAGCACATGAGTGGTTTGGCACTCACTCTGGACTTGGCATGCTCTATCATATACATGTTGTGCTTGGCATGTATGTCATGTCCCCTTTTCAAATAATTAAAAATAATAATCTTTTCTAAGGCAGGCAGGCCCAAAAAGGTGAAGTTTTGGAAAAAGGGGATAATCTTTGGAAGCTAATGGACTAATAAATGAAAATTATTATTAAAATATGTTTTATTAACCCCTCTTGGACGTGAGTTAGGGTTATGTCCTCTTTTAAGGAGTTTGGAGGCATTTTGGGCTGATTCCAGAACTTGATTTTTGCTCATTTCTTTGTTATTCTTCAGAGGCTGCCAAACATGTGGAGAAGGAGACCCAAGAATGGGAGTTTGCAGGTTTCCAAGAAGGCTAAGGATAGGAGTTTGAAGCAATTCCATGTGCATACTCATACAGATTTTTCCTTTGTGATGAACAGTGCAGATTTGTGGGTTTTCGAGTGTGTTTTTTGTATGAGTTTGGTGTTTTCAGTTGAGTATTTCATATTAGTTTGGGTTTCTGCTGTATCTCAAACTTTAAGATGTTAAAATAGAGCTAAATATATGTATTTGGACATAATTAAACTTCTGAGATAGATATTAGTGTTTTTGTGGTGTTTTTGGGCATTTTTGTGTTAATTTCGGGAGCCCGATGAGCATAGTTTTTTTTCCTACATTTGTGAACTATTGTGTAAAGGCTATATAGATCTGAAAATGTCATTTTGTAGGCTATTATGCTGCTGAAATTTCTGTGAAAATGTCCGTTTTTAGATTGATTAATAATTTGTGAAGTTGTGAAGTTTTTTGGCACTATTTCGGTCATACCCGATTTGGGTTTTATTGAGAAATTGGTGGATCTTTGTAATATTGGTTGTTTGATTTTAAAGATCTGATTTGAGGCTTGAAATATCATACAAAATCAGAGAAAGGGACATTTTAGTGGTAGCAGAGCCATGATCTTGCCAACCTGAGGGTTTGTAGAAGTTTGCATGTCTGTTTTGACAACTACCCAGATCTTGCATGTCAGTTTTGACAACTACCTACATCTTGCATGTCAGTTTTGACAACTACCCGGATCTTGCATGTCAGTTTTGACAACTACCCAGATCTTGCATGTCAGTTTTGACAACTACCCAGATCTTGCATGTCATAATTTATGGTTGCATGTTACTTTTAATCAGCTGCATGTCAAAATTTATGGTTGCATGCTACTTCTAATCATTTGCATGTTAGTTTTTGGTGAATTTGGTGGTTGCATGTTGCTTCTAATCAGCTGCATGTCAAAATCTATGGTTGCATGCTACTTCTAATCATTTGCATGTTAGTTCTTCGTATTTAAAGAAGTTATAAGCTATTGAGGTTACACTCTACTTTATTCAGAATGGACAGGTATAGTACAGAGTCTCAGAGGACACAATTTTGGACAATTGATATCCAGAGTCAGAATAGTAGAAAGGATGGTTATTTAGACATTTGAGATAAACTTAGGAAAATAAGCCATGACATGTCTGAACAATTGGTTGAGCACCATCGTATAATGAATGACATGTTGTCCGACCCAGCTAAGGTGGATAAGTTGATTGGATTTCTATTTGGTAGATTTTATCACAGGGCAGATGACATAATTACCAAGAACTTGCATGAGGAGTTTGAGAAACTAGCTTATAGCCAAGAAAAGTTCTCAGATTCTACTCCGCCACAGGAGGTAGTGAGAAAGGATATTACGCAGATTAATAGTAATGGTCAACTTGATACTCAAATTGAGACAATTGTATACATGTCGTTAAAGGGTGATATCACAGGTATTTAGGATGGTATAGTTACAACAGGTAGTGACTATAGTGTAGTGGGTTTAGATGATGATTATGAGGATGTTGTTGTGCATGATGGTGAGATACCTGGTAGAGATGAGCAGACATTAAGCATTCATGAATTTTCTGAGAAAGAGTACCAAGCACAGTTAGATGCTTTGTCACATGAGGTTGAGGCTAGTAGTACTTCACACGATTTGTTCAACTAGATGAAAGTGAACAAAGACAATATTGTGACTTCATTATCTCATCATGACAGGTATGTGGAGTTAGTTGGTATTAGTCATATTACTCAAGTGAGGATTTTGCTTGAGTTACCAGCTGATTCTAGTTTACAGATATGGACTCTAGATTGTTATATTAGCATTTGGGATTCAGTTGACTGGAGATCCTTAACACATTTTGGTAGCAGTGTTTGTTTGGGTGCTATCATGGATTTGATTAGCAGATTGCATGGTGTTGTCTTTTCTTGTGCTAGTAGCTTGTCCGATGTTGGTATTAGTTTTTATACACTAGTGTTGGCCTTTGTTCATATATCCAGTCGACCATACTTGTTGGAATGTGTTGATGATCTTTCATATTTGGCAGTGTGTACAGATGAGTACCAGGATCATATTGGCATTGATGACATCCAAGAGGATGCAATGAGTAGTTTTGAAGACTTAGTTTCCTTGGGTACAAAGGAGTTGGACAACAGTACTACAATTTTTGATACTCCATTTGTTGATATGAGCTTTAGAGTTGATTCACAAGATATGGATGGTAATAATATAGAGACTAGTAACTTTGAGGATACTCCTTTAGATAGTGCATCAGAGGAGGTTTGTAGGAGACAGTCAAGCCAGTGCCATCATGTGTCTAATCAATTGAGAGTTAGTGAGCGAGACATTGCTATCACTTGCCAACATTTCAATGTTGCTCGTCAATTGTTAGTAGTTTATGGATGGGGTTCTCCTACTAGTGATGAGCAGGGAGGCAGTTATCTTTCCTTGACAGAGTTCCACTCTTTATGGGAGGCTATCCAGATTCTGTGACAAGATTATATGCAGTTGGTAGCCGATAGATATTATCTTATGGAGTGGGGCAGTACAACATATGATGCATTGTTGGCCAAGGAAGATGAGGTGAGTGAGCTTACTGAGCAGCTTGAGGTGACTTCTGAGATTCTTGAGAGCACACGGTTGGCTTTCAAGGAGTCACAGTTTCATTTGGCTAAGGTGACCATGGAGTTAGAGCAACTATAGTCTTTACTAGATTCTGTATAGTCACAAGCTGTGGTGTCTGATGATCCGAGGATGTCCATGGTCGAGATTGTCAAAGATAGTGGAGATGGGGATGCATCCATCCTTGATACTAACATTGGCATATCAAGTTCATCCCCACTAGAGTCAGGTTCAGTTGAGTTGGGTGCTGCAATAGATTGTTGTGGTATGCCTAACATGGTGGTGACCTCTAGCACTAATGGCATGAAGACTAGAGATGTTGTATCAAAGACCATGTGTGATGTTGGTGAGCCGATAGTTGGCATGGTTCTTGCTAGTAATACTACTCCCTTGGTGATGTCTTTAGAGGTAGTAGTCAGTTCCAACTTGGTTAGTGATCGATTGCAGTTAGTTACATCTGGATTGCAGTCTGAACCACTGACTAAGATTGGCACATTCTATCAGCATTACATTGTGAAGTATGCTCAACAATTTACCTTTGATGACCATGTTGATGAGATGATGATACAGAGATGTACTTTGGTTCCTAGTGCTTATCATCAATTATGGGATAGTTTAATGCCTCAGGATGAGAGTTGTGATGGGCACGACATGGCGATAGGTTCTACAGTTGACACCTTGATAATACATGACTTAGAGCAGGAGTTTCAGAGTGATGCTTCAGTGGGTGTTGTTATTGATTCTATTCCTTTGACTATGACATCTCTTGACTTAGCTGGTGATCAGTCACAGTGGGTTGTATCACTTGTTTATGGTGAGCTGTTGACTGAGGTTGGTTTTTTTTATCAAGATTATATTGCAAGGTATGTACATCAGTTAGCATTTGATCCTTGTGTTGAGGAGTTGATGGCAGAAAAATTTGGTTTGGGTTCCAATTCTTGCTGTTTATCTTGTGATGGCTTTTCACCATCAGGGGTGCATGGTAGTTATGGTTATGAGATAGTGGTCGATGATCTACGGAGTTGTGTTGACTGCAAGCATTGTATACTGTGTGGATTCTCCATACTTGGTATAGTTTCATTCAGGAGTATTCACCATTGTTGCAGAGTTGAATTGTACATTTCGTATAGGCCAGTGGAATGCATTGATGGTATTTACTGTATTGATAGTCCACTTTACTTGGGTTTTGATGTTCTAAGAGTTTGTGTCTTGTGGGTTTCTGACTGTGGAAGTTGTGACTTTGGAGTTTGGTTGAGCAGTAATTGTCAGTTTGATTATAGATTCCTCTTGGTTATATTGCAAAGGATATTGCAGGAGCCTGTGTTAATTGACAATAGTATAGTTCATGACTACATTTGGGATCCAGGTGGATTGATTGTTTTATTGTTCATCCATTGCTTGAGGACAAGAAATATTTGGAAGGGGAGGACTTGTCATGTCCCCTTTTCAAATAATTAAAAATAATAATCTCTTCTAAGGCAGCCAGGCCCAAAAAGGTGAAGTTTCAAAAAAAGGGGATAATCTTTGGAAGCTAATGGACTAATAAATGAAAATTATTATTAAAATATGTTTTATTAACCCCTCTTGGATGTGAGTTAGGGTTATGTCCTCTTTTAGGGAGTTTGGAGGAATTTTGGGTTGATTCCAGAACTTGATTTTTGCTCATTTTTTTGTTATTCTTCAGAGGCTGCCAAACCTGTGGAGAAGGAGACCCAAGAATGGGAGTTTTCAGGTTTCTAGGAAGGATAAGGATGGGAGTTTTAATCCATTCCATTTGCATACTTATACAGAGTTTTCCTTTGTGCTGAACAGTGCAGATTTGTGGGTTTTCGAGTGTGTTTTTTATATGAGTTTGGTGTTTTCAGTTGAGTATTTCATATCAGTTTGGGTTGCTGCTATATTTCAGACTTTAAGATTTTAAAATAGAGCTAAATATATGTATTGGGATGTGATTAAACTTTTGAGATAGATTATTAGTGTTTTTGTGATGTTTCCGAGCATTTTTGTGTTAATTTTGAGAGCCCGATGAGCATAGTTTTTGTCCTATATTTGTGAACTGTTGTGTAAAGGCTATATAGATCTGGAAATTTCATTTTGTAGGCTATTATTCTGCTGAAATTTTTTTAAAAATTTCCATTTTCAGATTTATTAATAATTTGTGAAGTTGTGAAATTTTTTGGCACTATTTTGGTCATACCCGATTTGGGTTTTATTGAGAAATTGGTGGATCTTTGTAATATTGGTTGTTTGATTTTAAAGATATGATTTGAGGCTTGAAATATCATACAAAATTAGATAAATGGACATTTCAATGTATTACTTGTTTGACATGAACTAAGTAAATGAAATAAGTGTGTAGACACTCACTAGTCAAAACCAATCTAAGATCAGCAGGTTTAAGATATCCTTTTAATAGAGTTAAAGTTAAGGGCTAAATTGGATTTATATTATTATTAGGATTCAATTTGGTTTAATATTTAATTAGGGTCAAGTTATTATTGGGTTGTGGTTCCATTTAGTTGAATCAAGTACAATTCATTTTGAAGTACTTTTGGGTAATGGCTTCAAGTTAATTTTATACTTGATTAGATTTAGGGTTGGCTTTTGATTTAGTCTAGTTTTACATGTAAATATTATTTTTGTTAAAAGGTTCATTTTGAATGCATTTATAATGTTAGGAAATGATATGGTTTAGATCAACATTTTCTTTGGCTCAATTTTTATTTGAGTTTGTATGAATAGTTCAATTTGTTTGTGGGATATAACTAAATATATGGTAGTTTTAATTGGAAGGTAAAAATTTCTTTATGAATAGTATTCATTTAGGACTTTTTATAGTATTAGGACATAATCTAGTTGAGAATTTGGGTTTTATCTTATTAATCATTCATTTTGGTTTGAAGATATGGATCAATTTTCTTAGGTATTCAATTATTCTAGGGTTATGTTTGAGTTTAGTTTATTATTATAGGTAGATTTCGAGTTGGATTATGAGTTTGGTTATATTTACTTTAGTTTTTTGGTTATGTGTCAATTTATTTTACTTTTTAATATGGTTTATGAATGGATTTTAATTTAGTTTAGTATTAGTGTTTAAGTATATTTGGGTTTAGGATTATGCTTTGACAAGGTTTGGTCTTACAATAAGGGTTAAAGTAGATTTGGATTTTTGATTTAGCACACTATTTATATCTTTAGGGTTGTGGTTTAATTTATTGTAGTGTTATAGTTAAGGTTGAAGTAAGTTTAATATATTTTTTAACTTCACTCTAAGTTCTTGGTTCAGTATGTTTTTTTTTAAATCTCTAGGGTTCAATATGGTTTAATGTTTAATTATGATAACATTATTTTTTGTTTATTGTCAAGTTTATAATTATATTTGGTTCAAGGTTATATACCAATTTTGGCATTACATTTGGTGTTGCATTGAAGTTTGTATTATGTTCAATTTGGCGTAGGAATGTTTTTCCCATTAACTACATGAGAAGCTTAAAATACTATAAGTGAAAGGATTATGTTAAAATCTTGACTTGTGTTACCTATTTAGGGTTCAATTATAGGTAATTGTTTAATAAAGGTCAATACTATTTTTATAGGTTTTTGGAAGTTAAAATTTTAATTCAAATACGGTTATAATTTAATTACAATTAGGATTATCATTCAATTTCAATCAATATTTGGGTTATAACTCAATTTGGTTTATGATTTGGGTTTATTTATTTTTTAACAATGAAACAAAAATTTGAGAATTAAACCTAACTTAAAATAACATTCAAACTAAAATAATTGAAATATTTGGGTAAAAATTTGGTATTTAGGAAGAACTTAAGAAATTAGGTCAAACTTCATAAGAACTATTTTAAGTAGTATGAATGATTATTGTATATTGAAAAAAAAACATGTTTTCCTCAAACAATCAAGGATATGGCATGTTAGTGGTTTCATTTTGGATTAGGGTTTTATTATTATTATTATTTATAAATTTCAAAATCTCTATGTTTTTAAACAATGATGTATATTTTACATAGATGAGTGACACCTTTTATCTGTGTATGTGATTATAAGAAGCCTCTTGACTTAACTACCATAAAAATATTTTAAAAACTCTATGTACAATAAGCCTAAAGATATCATTTAAAAAATATAATTTATCTTACCAATGAATTTATTTGCATCTAACTAATTTAATTGAACTTTTCAAAAACTTTATTTTGTCAAAATCCACTTGTGGCATGATCTCAACCTCTCCTTATGGTATCTTTCTGAACCATTCAACTTTGCTAGTAGACCAAAGGCTCATTAACAATAATAAGTTTTTGGGATTATATTACTAATAAAAATCCTAAATACATTTCACTAAGAACAAAATATGAAAGTGATAGTTGTGGATATGTGAATGGTGATATTGTTGCATTAGGGAGTAAAAGGGGACATGATGTTACCAACAATGTTGCAAAAGTAGAGGCAACTTTATTGACAACAAGAGCAACTAATTAGGGACGTCAAAACTATATGTGGAGTGTGAGGCCTCACCCTAACCCATCATAACATAGTTGATATATTCATATTTTGATACATTTTAAAAATCTTAATTACATCTCACTAAGACCAAAATATGAAAGTAGAAGTTGTTTAAGAACACATTTTTTTTGCATAACCATAATATATAACTAGAAATAATATCTTAGTGTGCAATGGGTATACCACAAAGGTACATAAGGTAAGAAATATTTTGAACTTTTTGCATACATTATGAAACACATGAGGTGTAAATCAATAAGATCATTATCTCCATTGCTAGTAGACCCATTTAGGTTTTGGGGGGAGAGTGGGTCATATAAGGAGATCACGGTATGAGAAATAGATAAGGGGAAGATGGATGTGGAGAGACAACAAATGAGAGGGGTAGATAGTTGCAGAGATGGACATAGTAGAGGAGAGATATAAATAGATAGAGAGAGGTCCACTTCTCTCTCTCTCTCTCTCTCTCTCTCTCTCTCTCTCTCTCTCTCTCTCTCTCTCTCTCTCTCTCTCTCTCTATCCAAAAATAAAATAACCTTGTTTATTAAGAATATATACAAAAAAATAAAAAAATAGATCTATACTATTATTTTAAAAATTTATATATATTAATAAAATAATTGTATCTTGTTTATTTAGTATAAATAAATAAAAATTTAAACTATAAAAAATATATTTTAATATAAAAATTAGAACCAAACCAAAGTATAAACATAAAAAATTAATAAGTGTTGCATACAAATGGTTCTAATGAAGTTGATCTCAGTTCTATTCATAGGAAACTAGTGGCCTGGGAAAAAACACAAGAGGGATGGTGGAAATATAATTTTGATGGCGCTTCAAAAGTCAATCCAGGACCCCTAAGGGCAAGTTTCATTGTCAAATATGTGAATGGTGATATTGTTGCATTAGGGGGTAAAAGGGTACATGATGGTACCAACAATGTTGTAGAACCAGAGGCAACATTATTGACGAGAATAATAACTAATAAATTAGGGGTGTCAAAACTATATGCGAGGTGTGAGGCCTCACCTTGACCCATCATAACATAGTTGATATATTCACATTTTGATACCTAATGATTTGATATTTTGATAAAATTTTGACTAATTAAACCATGGCTAATATTACTTGATGACATGTGATGATTACATTATGATGACCTTTACTTATGTTGTGGACTAGAACCTATCTTATATGTTCTAATAATTAAATATATACTCTTTTATTTTTTCATTGTTATGATGGAGATTAAATCATGGTTATATTTGAAATGTTAAATAGGTTATGTTTAAAAGTAAGAATGACATTGATGAGTAGTGTTGGAAATATAAGAGGAGTAATTGATAGGGGAGGGGTGAATTAGTTACTAAAAAATAATCCCATATCCCTTAGATGTCAATACAAATCAAAACTTTGATTAAATTGTGTTCTATTGTAACTCAAAAAACATACATGCACTCGGTTTACCCTAGAAAATATTGTAACTTAGTAATGACTGAGTATATTTATCTTAATGTGATTAACCTTAGGATTAACTTAGTTGCATACACATAAAATAAATAGCATGAACATAAGTGACACCAACATTTAATGTGGAAACCCAATTTGGAAAAACCACCAATTACAACTAGTTATTGATTTTCACTCTCCTGAAGTGAGCCCTGTTAGGAGCCAACTCTATTAAAGGTTACAAAACACACTATTCGGTGTGACCCTATTAGAGGATTTAATCACCCTATTAGGAGTGACCTTGTTAGAGGTCTTTAGACACTTCAATCAAGAAATTCCAACTTGTTAGAGGATTTACAAATAGCAATTAAGCCAACTCTGTTAGAAGATTTTGATCATTGCTAAAATAGTTAGAGAGTAACAATGAAATGACCTAATTCCTGATGCAACTAAATTGCTGATTATAGATCTCAATTTTGGATTGAATACTTGATCCTTCCTAATCAAATGTATCTTTGTAGCTCAACAAAGATATTCTACTTATCCTTCTAATTCACTTCCTCTAAGAATCATCAGATCTTCTATTATATTTCACACATTCAATCCTCAACTTGACCTTATATATATATATATATATATATATATATATAGAGAGAGAGAGAGAGAGAGAGAGAGAGATAGAGAGAGTCAAGTCATCTTGAATACAACTTAGAATACTTAATATTCATCTCCACACTAGGCTAGAATCAACAATTAAATCAAATGAACTCAATATGCCAAAATAAGAAAATCCTTTGTTAGTTGACCATGCTCGGTAGATGTTAACTTAGAAACAATTTTCCTATGTTAACCAAGCAAAATTGATTAACACTGCATATCCAAAAAGTTCCTTTGGTAACCAAGTGAGCTCGGTTAACACTAGTTCCATCCAACATTTTCTTCATTAACTAAGTGAGCTCGATTAACAATCAACTTATGCAAACCTAGAAAACTCTAGAATTCTCTATAGACATAGGAAAATATCTTGATTTCTTGAGTGAGCTCAGAAAACACTAACTAGAAATGATATGACATTTCAATTAATCAATTGTTTTCAACAATCTCCCTCTTTAGCATTGATGGCAACACAACATGTCATAATACAATGAAATTTTTAGAGAAAGAATAAAGTAAGAAACATATCCTTAGTTTCATTTTGATTCTCATCCATGAGAACTCCCTCTACCTATTGGTTCACCCTCTATTAGCAAAACTCTATCTTCAACATCTTCTTCTAATAGAAAAAATTCCTTCTTTGATATCAGATCAAATTCTCCTTCTTTGACATCTCCAAAGTAATAAAATTTCTATGGGATATGATAGCAAACTTCTCCCTCTTTGACATCTCATGCCAAAGACAATATTTAGTGAATATCAATGTACCTCATGTACTAATTCATTTGCAATATGCCTTATCAATACTGCATCAACTATCTAATCTTCAACATGCTTTGGTTGATGCATCATTAAACTACATTTAGTGAGCTTTAGATAGGGCAATGACCCCTAACTTACCTCTTATATACAAAAATTCATCTTTAGGTAATGGCTTAGTGAATATATCTACAATTTTCTCTTTAGTATTCACATATTCCAATCTTACCTCTTTATCTTGTACTGATTCTCTCAAAAAATGATATTTTATAGCAATGTGCTTGGTTTTGGTATGCATCATAGGATTTTTTGATATATTAATGTTGATCTCAGATTTGTTTTGATAAGTGAGTGTCAACACACTTAATTTATTTACTTAGTTCATGTTGAACTAGTAGTACATGTCGAGCACAATATGTATATAGACCATGTCGAGTTAGAGTGAGTGTCGAGCCACTCATATACTAAGTCACTCAAGTGTTGAGTAGATGGTATATGTCGAGTGACACAAGAGTCAAGTAAATAGTGGATGTCAAGCAAGACAAGAGCTGAGTCACAACAAAAATATTAGTGTATACCAGGCATTAGATACTTTAGATGCTGAGTGACATAGTTTTGACATCTTTGTTTGTAAATGCACAAACAACTATGTAAACTATTTTTTAGCTGACTTAAGATTGAATTTCAATATTTTGGAGATAAGGACGAATCTCAAGTTGAATTCCCTATGCAATTACATGCAACCAATCAGAAAATGGGAAGGATAAAGTGGAAAAATGGATGAATCTTAGTCCTAGATTCATACCTAACCCTAAGTCACTAAGTCTTCTTAAGGAGGATAAAACCCTAAACTCTTAATGAGTGAGTGTGTAAGGAATTGAAGGAGATAAGAGATAAAAGTTTGCATGCACAAACAAAGCATTCATGGTGGCTTAGAAGTTATGAAGTGAAAGTAAATTGTAGAATTAGTTAAAGAAAAATGGATGATAGATAAAAGGGTACAACAAAGAGACATCCGATCGAGAAGGATCAAGAAGGCATTGTTTAGAAGTGATCTATTATTAGGCTATCAAGTGCTAATTGCAAGATCAAAGCTGAGACATTCTAATAGGTGATTTTAGTCAAAATCTCTTCATAGAGTAGTCCTAATAGGTTGTATGAAATCCTTTAATAGGGTGCTTACTTAATTGTGAGTTAAATTCCTTTAGCAAGGAACACTTCTAACAGTGTGTTGAAATTCTGTAACAAGGTGAGACCTAACAATATTTATAAGCCTTTAATAGGGTAAACCTTTCATAATGTAGATCAGGTTTCATTGTTAAAACATTGTAACCTTCATTGGATACACTTTATTACTATAGTAGTGAAGATTTGTGGGTGTCATCCCCACCCCAATTTTACCTTCTCATTGGAGGGTTTCTAGGTAATCATATCTAGTTTCATATGTGTATGGTTGCTTATGTGTTTACATGATTTATATGATATGATTTACATGTTATTTTAATTTACTCATTGAATGTATGAGATGGATGTGTGGTAAAAATTTTGTGGGTCAAAGTTTAAACTATTGATTCACCCCCCCGCCCATAAGTTTACCTTTCCTATTGTAATTCCAACAATTGGTATCAAAGGCTTTTTTTTCCAAAAGAGAAGCTTTGCAACTTTGAGAAAAGATCTTGAAATGGAAGTCTATAAGTTTGGAAAGACTATTGAGAATCAAAGAATTTAAAGACAACTCATTCTACATCAACTAGATGAAGCAAGAGAAGAACTAAAGAAATCTTTGAAGAGAAGGAAGGAAATTACTATTGTGGAGAATGATACACAATACAAAGAGATAGACACTACTAAGCTATTTGTAGATGGAGACTCCAATGAATTTGATATAGTATTTGCAGATCTAATGGAAAGAATAGAGCCCAAGCTGAGGAAATTAGAAATCCTAAGTTAGAGAAAGAATCACAAGCTATACTACTATGTGAGGTGACTAAACAAAAAGAAGAAAGCCATGGAAGAAAAAGCCATGATTGAAGAGGACAAAAGAATTTTGGCCAAAAAACTAGAAGAGAAATCATTGAAACTAACCAAGATTTCCAATATGTAATTGGATACTCTAAGTCAAATGATGAATTCCAACTATAAATTGAATTTCAAGGACATTGAGATAACTACATTGAAGTTGCAAGAATGAACAATTGCAAAGTGACTTAAAGAAAGAAAAGGAATTTGTTGAAAGTTTCAACAAGCCAAATGAAGCCATCAAATACTTTGAGAAACTATTGAGATCCCCTAGATCCAACAATGATACATCTGGACCAGGATACACAAGCACAGAAGTAGGAGAATCATCCAAAAGTGTTGAAGAAAGGAACAAAAAAGGTAAGAAATCCAAACCTACTTGTAATAATTGTGGCAAGCAAAGGTAAGGAACAATGGAAACTCTTATAATTGGGATTACAACACAAGATATAGTTGTCATTATTGTCAAGAATATGGATATGTTCTTGGGAATTTCATTAGGACACACTTCGGTGGATACTACCAAAGGTGGTTGAGCCAAACCACATATTTTAGTTGTTTGAAGACTGGTCATAATAGTAGGTATTATCCAGCTAGGTCAAAGGCACCAATTATTGAATTTGATAAAGGAAAAGGCAAGACAAATGTTGAACACATCAGAAACGAGATGAATAAGACATGGAAGAGAAAGGATGATTGCAGTACATCAAATAGAGAAGGGATCACTTCACCCAATGGGTCAAGTGATCTCACCTCATCAAACTAGGAAATCAAGAGGTATGTGGGGCTGATATTTAAAGGTTATATCATAAATTAGTTCCAAAATGACTTAGAACTGAAAAGATTACATTAGAATGAATAAAGATGCAAAATTTGGTTAGAAATCCAAGATGTCGAGTGAGCCTAAAATTAGTTAATGTCGATCTTATAGTTGTGTAAGAATTCAACATTTATTGCAAGGTTTTGAAAGTGTATTTGATCAATTTTAGCTCATTTTTCATCATTTCAAAATTGAGAAAGAGTGAGTAGAGAAAAAGCCAATCTAGAAATTCATTCAAAGTAGAAGATTTGAGCTGAAATTCTTCACCATTTAGTCAGATCACACAAGGTGTTTATCAAGAGCCAAGCTACGCAGTTCAAAATTCATAAACCCTAGTTTTACATTATGGCATCTAGTTTGAAGAATGTGGAGGGCAATGAAATTTTGAATGTTTAGTTATTGATTAATGAGGTCAAGAAATCCATTTTCAAAGCTATTCCTAAAATTGCACACAAGCAAGACCCTTCTAGTGCATTGTCAATGATTCCACCAAATGTGATAATGGTACAAGATGTAAGAAAATGATATAGCTAAAAGATAGGAAGCATTGGTGATATGGAGATTAGGGAAGTATACAATAAACTCTATGACAATGGTATTTTGAAAGAAGAATTCAAAATTTTTGAGAGATAGGGATTAACATGAGCCCTAGATTTTTTGAATGTATTCAAGATGAAGTAAATAAGGATAATGCTTAGCCAAACTCATGACAGTTCATTATGGCTAGACAATGGATCTATCAAAATTACTTAGAGAATAATCCATAGGGTTACTAGTTACCCGACCCTAGATAGGCCTAAGACACTGAGAAGTGATTCTAAGGAAGTGATTGAGAAGAATACTAGAGCTGTTTGGAATAAGAGAGGCATGACAATTGATACAATTACTAATCCTCTTATAAAATTTGTTGTAAGGGATATTTCACACAAGTTTTACCAATCTAGTAGATTGAACAGTGTGCCCCATATAGCTATGGATGTGGGATACAAAATTATAAAGAAAGATCACACATATGATCTAGCAAAGCTACAATTACAACAATTGACGGAGAACCTTAGAGCAATCAGAAATAAAAAGAGTACACAATACAAATTTGGTTCCATATTTATTTGTATATTCTTTTATGTGCAAAACACATTTCCCTCATTTGGTACTATGGGATAGAAAACCAACAGATTAGTAGCAATACAGATTGGTGAGTACATTAAGCAATCAAGAAAGAATTTTGAATCTTTGATGACAACTTATTTTGAAGACTTCAAGAATTCAATGAAGGAAAGATTGAGAATACCAATATCCTTAGTTGAAAAACACTATGATGATATATGTTTTCTTGTGGATGTTGATTATACTTTTGTACAAGCTATTATACCAAGGGTGAGATGGTTGAGACCCTTAGGTTATGAAATAAATGTGGATGAAGCCTCTATAGCTACAATAGCATTACTTGCAAAAGAGGTAGATAAAATTGCAAAGGCATTTGGAAACTATGAGATGGTAAAATCCAAAATTACCATGGAATTGAAGACTACTTTAGCTTTGAAGAAAAAGGAGAAGATAGTGAAGAAACTGAAAGCCAAGTTCAGAGAGGATGATGAAGAAGAAGAAGATGATGATGATGATGAAGAGGAAGAAGAAACCCAAGCCCAAGCACCACTTGCATTAACTTAAGGTATGGGAGAAGACCAAGAAGAGGAGGATATTGAAGGTTCTAAGGGAAAAGAAGCCAAGAAAGCACCTATTCCTATTGAGTCAAAGAAGAGGAAGGCTAGGACTCAACCAGTGACTAAAGCTAAGAAGATAGCTAAGCCGAGTTAGCTCAAGACTACTATAGCTACTACAAGAGCCAACACATGTATAACTACACAAAAGGCCAAGGAAAAGACAAAACAAATAGAACAAGGAGGTCAAGCGTAGAAGAGACCAAGAAGGAAGTATGTGGCACAAGTAGATTCTAATGAACAAAAAATAGAGTTAGATGACAATAGCCAATTTAAGGTGGTGAGTCATAATCTTCTTTTAGATCTTGAAAATTTATGTGAAAACATTAAGAATAGTTTAGACCTATCAGGATTTAGTCATGTTAATTTTGATAATTTGGGTAAAGTAGAGAAAAATCAAGTGGAGGAGGTCATATATGCCATGATGGAAAAATTTAAGACAACTCCACTAGAACTTGCTAACTCACTACCAAAGATTTTATATGATAGAGTTGAGCAAAAATGGCACTATTGTCTAGACTTGGAGAAACAAATTAGAGAAGCATCTCTAGCCTAAGTGATGCCTAAACTAAATAAGGCACAAATTGCTAAGGTTGTAAAGAAATATGCAATTATATTTGTACCTAAATACAGAGCCTTTAGCATTTTGCAAAACAAAATTAAGGATGTTGTCAAGAAGACCACTCAGATGTGGAAACTTACTTATGGGTTGACAATAGTAAAGGAAGGAGAAAAAGAACCCATTGAAGTAAAGGATGATGAAGAAGATGATGACAAAGCTGACACTATTGGAGGAGGAATAGAAAAGAAATAAGATGACAAGGCAACAACTAAGGAAGAGCAACAAAAAGAACAGAGTGTGCAAGACACACAATTGTCGAGTGTCAGTCCTCTACATGTCACAAGTGAAACTACTAAGACAATAATTGTCAAGGATGTTTTTGATCTATCAACTTAGAATAGATGATTTAAATAAGATATTAGATTAGTCTACACTACAAGAAAAACTTTATAGTAATCCTATTTTGGGCAATGTACATGAGCTATAGAAGTTAGTGACTAATGTTGCAAGGGAACGGGTGAATCCACAAGAACCACCTTCTATTATCCCTCCAGTCACTAATGTACAACCTTTGGTCCAAATGCTAGAAGAAACATCCAACAAGGTTGATACAATTGCTAAGATTGATATTGTAGAGAAGAGCACAGTAGAAGCACAAGTTGCTACTATAGAAATAGGTCAGATAGATTTATCTGTACCTATAGCACAAGGACAAGGTGCAAGTCTAGTCATTGTGGAAAAATAGGGTCAGCCTGAAGAGAGTGAGATGACACCACAACTGAAGGAGAAAAATACCATCCAAGCCCTAGTAACCTTACTAGTATCTGGCACTCCATCAAATCATACTCTTCAGAAGCTAGGCACAGATGCCACTCCATTGTAGATCTTGATGTCAAGCCCAAGTTCATCAAAGGCAGAAGAAGTAATTCAATAATTAGGTGTGAGCCTTGATGAAGAGATAATTTTTCCTAAGTATGATTCTGATACTATGACTATAGAAAAAATGGGTGTATTGCAGCAAGCCCTAAGAAGGAAATAGCATCAAGAAATGCTTAAAAGGGACATAGGAAAAAGTAGGCCCTACAAGATATCAAAGACATCTTTTTAGATGCATTCAATTTTCCAACTATAGATGAGACAAAGCCATCAATGGAATAACTAACAAACATAGTGGAGAAGATCAGTAATGAAGACCTAAATACAAATGCCAAATTACTTGAATGATTAGAAAAGAAGTTCCAAAACAAAGTTAATGAGAAAATATTAGGTGACATAGCACTAACACAAGTTGAATTGGAAACTAAGGTTGAGGATGTGAAGAAGTTACTTGAGAACATATTCTCATTGTACACTAAATTATGCAATTCATCACTCTTCAACCAAGAGACCAAAAGTCACATTCTGAGTCTGGAGAGCCAAATTTTTGCATTAGGTACAAAACTACCAATGAATCTAGCATAGAGTGAGAAGCATTTTAGGACATTACTTCAAACTATATTGGTAGTAGATGAGGCCAACATTAGGGCCAAACTGACTAGCATCCAAGAAACTCTCACCCCCCATATGGATTTTTTTCTCAAGGAGCTAGGCTATGCCAAAACCTTAATGAAGAAAGACCTAAATCTTTCTACCTTAGATGGTCTAGTCCACCTTACTATCGAGCTAGCAATCCAAATCAATTCATTGGGATGTAGCACATGAGAACTGGGATGCAAATCTTAAGATGATATTGAATGTCCATAAATCTTTTTTGGACAAACATACAATAAGTGTAAAGCCCATTTGACATAAGTATCAAAATGGGGGAGAATAAGAAACAAGGGGGAGAATAAGAAATAGGGGGAGAATAAGATAAAGAGATAAGATAAAGGGGGAGACATATTTTTGGAAAATGAAATAGAGAAAAGGGAGATACAAGGAGAGTAAGAAAGAGAAAGGAAGTATCAAATGAAAGAGTATCAACAAAACAATGCATGAAGTCAAAGTGTATCTATAGAGACACATTTGCTCAACAAGATCACAAAATTTTGGATATAGAATAGCAACTTAGGGGAAGTTATCAAATGTTGAGGTATCTAAGTGATTACAAAATTTTGAAATTTTGAAGTTTTGTATATAATCCAAGTTAAGATATGCTATGCTAGTGAGATCAAGGATGATAATGTATATTCAAGTTTTTTTGACACTCATGTCAAAGGGGGAGATTGTTGATCTTAGATTGGTTTTGACAAGTGAGTGTCAACATGCTTAAGTTATTTACTTAGTTCATGCTAGACTAGTAGTACATGTCGAGTACAATATATATATAGACCATGCCAAATCATAGTGAGCGTCGAGCCACTCATATGCCAAGTCACTCAAGTGCTAAGTAGATGGTATATATTGAGTGACTAGGAGCCAAGTAAATAGTGGATGCTGAGAAATATAGGAGTTGAGTCATAGCAGAAAGATTAGTGTATGCTAATCATCAAAGACTTTAGATGTCGAGTGAGATAGTTTTGACATATTTATTTGTAAAGGCATAAACAACTATGTAAACCATTTTTGAGCTGACTTAAGATTGAATTTCAATATTTTGGAGATAAGGACAAATATAAAGTTGAATTCCTTATGCAATTACATGCAGCCAATCAAAAAAATGGGAAGGATTAAGCAGCAAAATGGATGAATCTTAGCCATAGATTCATACCTAACCCTAAGTCACTAAGTCTTCTTAAGGAGGATGAAACCATAAACTCTTAATGAGTGAGTGTGTAAGGAATTGAAGGAGCTAAGAGAGAAAAGTTTGCATGTGCAAACAGAGCATTCATGGTGGCTTAGAAGTTATGAAGTGAAAGTACATTGTAGAATAAATTATAGCAGAATAGAGGATAAATAAAAGGATACAACAAAAAGATGTCTGATTGAGAAGGATCAAGAAGATATTGTTTAGAAGTGATTTGTTATCATGCAATCAAGTGTTAACCATAGGATCAAAGCTAAGACATTCTAATATGTGATTTTAGTCAAAATCTCTTAATGGAGTAGTCCTAACAAGGTGTATGAAATCCTTTAACAGGGTGCTTACTTAATTTTGAGTTAAAGTCCTTTAGCAAGGTACACTTATAATAGGGTGTTGAAATACTCTAACAAGGTGAGACCTAACAGGCTTTGTAAGCCTTTAACATGGCAGACCTTTCATAGGGTAGATCATGTTTCATGGTCAAAAAATTGTAACCTTCATTGGATACACTTTATTACTCTAGTAGTGAATATTTGTGGGTGTCATCCCCACCCCAGATTCACCTTCTCATTGGAGGGTTTCTAGGTAATCATATATGGCTTCATACGTGTATGATTGCTTATGTGTTTACATGATTTAGATGTATATGCTTTACATGTTATTTCAGTTTACTCATTGAATGTATGAGATGGATGTGTGGTGAAAGTTTTATGGGTCCAAGTTTTAAAGTACTAATTCACCCCCCCTCTCAAAAGTTTACCTTTCCTATTACAATTCCAACAATTAAGGGTGTTATTACACAAGATAACCACTAGATCCTAGATCTCTATCTTTATACCTGCCAATAGTTGCTTGAACCAAAAAACATTGGAATAATTAAATATTTCTGCCACATATTCTGCCTCTACGGTGGACTAAGAAATACATTTTTTCTTCTTTCTTGTCCAAGACACTAGTCTTTTACCAAGAAAGAATGCTCTGCCACTTGTGCTCTTTCTGTCATCAACAGTTCTTGCCCAATCAACATCTTTGAATGATATCAAATTCAAATTTCCTCCTTTTTTGTACCATAATCCATAGTCTTTAGTACCTTTTAGATATCTCATGATTTTCTTAATTTCCATCATGTAATATTCTTTGGGATTTGCTGAGAATCTTGCCACCATTCCAATTGCTAATACAATATCAGGCCTGATGTGCACTACATACTACAATTTTCCAATCATTGATCTATATGTGGTTTGATCTACTTCTTTGAAATCATCATTTTTGGAAAGCTTGTGTCTAGTAGACATAGGTGTTCCAATAGTTTTTCAATCTTCCATTCCAAACTTCTTTAGTATCTCATTGATATATTTGGATTGAGTAATATAGATGTCATCTTATTGGATCTGCAATCCAAAAAAGAATTTTATCTCTCTAAACATGGACATCTCAAATTATTTACTCATCTCTTCTAAAAATTCCTTGCATTAGTCATCATTTCCTATAAATAAAGTGTCATCCACAAATATTTATGTCAACATAATCTTCTTGTTTGGTCATTCTTTGATATGCAGACTATCGTTATCATTTGTTCTTTGAAAACCAATCTTTATCAAGTAGTTATAAAGTCATTCATACCAAGCTATGGGAGCTTGCTTGAGACCATACAGAGCTTTGTGTAATTTTAAGACCATATCTCTTTTTCTAGGATCTACAAAAGCTTCTGATTTTTCTTTGAAGACTTCCTCATCAAGAATTCCATTCAAGAATGCAGATTTTACATCCATTTGACAAAATCTAAATTTTCTATGTGTTGCATATGCTAGTAAATTTATAACACCTTCTATTCTTGAAATAGGAGTACACGTTTCACCATAATCAATACCTTCTTCTTGAGAATAACCTTTACAAACTAATCTTGCTTTGTTTCTTCAAACTTTTTCGTCTTTATTTAACTTATTTCTAAATACCCACTTTGTGTCAATTACATTTTTATCCTTGGATCTAAGAACAAGAGTCCAAGCCTTATTCTTCTCTATCTATTCTATTTCTTCATTCATATATTCAATCCAAATTTCATTATACAAAGCATCTTTAACATTTCTAGGTTCAAATTCAGCAAGCAAACCTGTACCTTTCAATTTGTTTCTTGTCATTGTTCCATCTGACTTATCTCTAATGATCTAATCAAGTGCATGGTGTCTTTTGATATATCTTGCTAACATAGGTACGTTAGATTTAGAAAAAAATCATTAACCTTGTGATCTTCTACATCAAGCTCAGGTTCCATTATTTGTGACTTGGGTTCATCAGACTCAATTTTCTCTAAGAATAGCTTGATAGTTTTTTACTACAACTTGGGTCCTTTAGATTGAAACTTGAGTTGCACTAGTTACAACTCAATAGATTTTGGAGATTTTGGGGACTTTGGAGGTGAGGCCTCCTAACTTCCAAATAGATTTGGCAAAGTATCAGGTTTATAGTAAACAAACCTTTCGTAATCCTCAGGTGCTCTATTGCTTTCTTCTTCACTCTTTTCTACAAATTCATCAATTATCACATGTGCACTTTCTATGATCTTATGAGTAGTTAGATTCAAACACTTGTATGCTTTACTTTTGCATGAGTATCCTAAGAATATGCCTTTATCACCTTTGACATCAAATTTACCTTTCCTAGAATCCTTCAAGATACAACATTTTCTACCAAATACTTTTAAGTAACTTACATTAGGTTTGTAGCCATACCATAGTTCATAAGGAGTTTGATATGAGTCTTTCTTCAACTGTACTCTATTCAAAGTATGCATTGTAGTACTAATTTCTTCCTTCTAGTATTTGATCGCAACACTCTTTTCTATCATTAAGGTTCTTGCACAATCCATGATGGATTTGTTCCTTCTTTTAGGTATACCACTTTTCTAAGGTGTACTAGGGGTTGATACTTGTCTCTTAATTCCTTTTTCAATGCAAAATTCGTTGAACTCATTGGACATGAAGTCACCAGCTCTGTCTGGTCTCAAACACTTCAACTTCTTTCCAGATACTACTTAAACTTTTGAAAAACTTTAGATTTTTTTTAGATACATTACAGTCATCATTCTAGAATAATCATCAAAAAATAGAATAAAATACTTATCTCCATTATAACTCTCTATTTCAATAAGTCCACATAAGTCTATATGAACTAGCTCCAAGACTTCTTCTAAATGATAGTCTTTTCTTTTGAAACTTGTCTTTCCCATCTTACCAATTTGACAATTTTTGCATAGACCTATATCAGGTTTCCTTAGACTAGGAATACCTTTTGTTTGTTTTTCAGACCCAACCAAATTACCTTTTTTATCTAGTAGCTTGGCCTTCCTATTCATGAGTTCTACCTTGAATCCAATTTTATTCAACTATGCCACACTCGGTAGATTATGCTTTAGTCCTTCTATCCAATAAACATTGTCACATCTAAATTCATTAGTTAGTGAGATCCAACCTTTTCCCTTTATGAAACAAGGTTCATTGTTTCCAAATCTCACATTACCACCATCATAATGTTCTGTGTGTTCAAATTTTGTTTTGGCACCAGTCATATGATATGAGCAGCCACTATCAATAATCCATGTATCATTTTTCCTAACATGAGAGATAAGTGTCATTTTATCACCTTCATTATCAAATTCATATTTTATAGCTATATAAACCATTTCATCATCTTCACTATTATCTCAATATTTAGCCATAAAACAAGATTTCTTACCTTTGTACTTGTAGTCTTTGTAGTTTTTGAAATCATTCTTGCCTTTATACTACTTGAGCTTCTTTTCATCTTTTTCTTCTTTTTTTGACACCTTGCAACAATGTGTCCAACTTCTTCACAAGAGAAATAGATTAGAGGAATGTTACCTTTATACTTTCATTTGCCTTTGGATACCTTCTTGCAAGCAATGCTTCAATGGCTTCAAGATCATTGTTAGAACTATCTTCCTCTTCACTTTCATTTTTTTCTCTTAGATCTTTTAGCTATCTTCCTGAGTGATACCTTGGCTTCAAATGCAAACTCAAGATTTGTAGAACTAGGAGTATGATTGTGATAATTATCTAGTTCAAATGTTGTCAATCTTCTCACTAGAGCATCCAAAGTTATATTGTTATTTGGATTAGATTTCATGTCTTGAATAGAAGATACTATGATTGCATTGATAGGGAGAATATTTTTGAGTACCTTGCTTCCCACTATTACATCTTCAATTGTTCCTCTAGAGGCTTTGATAGCACTGACACTGGCTTTGATTCTTTCAACATATTTTGCAATGTTTTCATCCTCTCCCATTTTCATCTAATCAAGCTATCCTTTAAGACTTTTTTCTTTGGCTATCCTTACATAGTCATCTCCTCCATAGATAAGTTTTAGCTTGATCAACATTTCATAAGCAGTTCCAAAATCTTTGACCTCATCAAATTTGCATAGTTGAAAGATGAAGCAATATTAATCATCATGATATTATGACTTTTCCTCTCTACAATTTCTTCAACAGTCATAGCTTCAATATGATATTTTTATTTGGTATCTAGATACTTTAACTCTAAATCTCCAATGGTTTCCAAATGTAGTCTCATGAGTTCCTACTATGCCTTGAAGTTATCTCTATTCATCTTTATCTCCCTTCTATAAAACATCCTAATCTTTAGCTTAGGTCCTTGAAACCTTTTCTGCAAGTACCAAAAGCTCTGATACCAATTGTTGGAAATATAAGAGGACTAACCAAGAGGGGAGGCATGAATCAATTACAAAATTTATTTTTTTAGATCCCTTAGATGTCAATATAGATCATAACTTTGATTAAACTCTATCCTGTTGTAACTCAAAAAACATACATGCACTCAGTTTACTCTAGAAAATACTATAACTCAGAAATGACTCAATATACTAATCTTAATGTGATTAACCTTAAGATTAACTTAGTTTCATACACATAAAAGAAATAGCATGAACACAAGTGACACCAATATTTAATGTGGAAACCCAATTTGGGAAAAACTACCAATTGCAACTAGTTATTGATTTTCAATATTCTAAAGTGAGCCCTATTAGGAGCCAACCTTGTTAAAGGTTTAAAAACACATTGTTAGGCATGACCCTATTAGAGGATTTAATCACCCTATTAGGATTATCCTTGTTAGAGGTCTTTAGACACTTTAATCTACAAATGCCACCTTATTAGAGGATTTACAAATAGTTGTTAAGACAACTTTTTTAGGAGATTTTGTTCACTACTACAATGGTTATAGAGTAACAATGAAATGACCTGATTTCTAATGCAACTAAATTTATAATTATAGATCTCAATTATGGATTTAATACTTGATCCTTACTAATTGAATGTATATTTGAAGCTCAATAAGGATATTTTTCTTATCCTTCAAATTCACTTCCTCTAAGCATTATGAATTATTCTATTATATTCCACACATTCAATCCTCAACTTGACCTTATATATATCTTATATATTGTCAAGTCAGCTTGAATACAACTTAAAATACTTAATATTCATCTCCTTAGTTAGGTAGAACCAATAATTAAATTAATTGAACTCAATATGCCAAAACAAGAAAATCCTTCATTATCCGACCATGCTCAGTAGACACCAACTCACAAACAATTTTCCTTTGTTAACCAAGTGAACTTGGTTAACATTGCATATCCACAAAGTTCCTTTGGTAACCAACTAAGCTGAGTTAACATTGGTTCCATCCAAAATTTTCTTCATTAAACAAGTGAGATTAGTTAACAATCAACTTCTACAAACTTTCCTTTAACAACTAAGTGAACTTGATAGACATTGTCTTCTAAACTTGGAAAACTCTAGAATGCTTTACAGACACAAGAAACTATCTTCGTCACCTGAGTGAGCTAGACATACACTGACTGGCAATGATATGAAATTTTGTGTAACATCAAAGATAATACACATTTAATCAATTGTTTTCAATAGAGTAGATCATGATATTTTAATGGTGCAAGTATTGCAAGTATTACATATGAAAGTTCCTAGAAAAGAAAATTTAATTAAAAATGAATTATGTATGTCAAATGTTGAACTCAATTATGTAATGTTGATCTATTATATATATTTATATGTAATTTTTCCTTGGACTATTGATGCTTAAGGTTAGTGTGCATGAAAGCGACCATGGTATTAATCATATAATCAAGGCTAAACCTATGTGAACATAGTGAAAGCCAAGGTTGAATCTATTAAAGAGATCTAAACCTTGTTGTTATGTATTTTACGTTGTAAACATAAATTGTTTTTATGTAGTAGATTAAATTCATTTTGTAAAGTACAAGCATGTCTCTTGTAATATTTAATGTGGATTTATGGTGTCATTTGACACTTGTAATGTCTATGTGTAAATGACATGTCAATTAGGGTCTGACAAGAAGATACTTAACCTAAAACTAAACCCAATAGAGTGATTAAGTTAACCTTTCTTGTTAAGGGTTGGTATGTGAAGTCTCCATCAAATTGAATTTTGAACTCAAATTTCTTATGACTTTAGAAGGCTAAGAAGTTGTCCTAAAGTGTCATTTTATTGAAATTTAAGTACTCATACGGTAGCACTAAGATTTAGGAGCCTATTATTCACTATTAGAAGGTCCTCATAACTTTATTGACCCTCCAAATATGTCATTTTCCAAAAGTTGCAAAAATGGAGAAATCACATGACCTTACCCTTCATCACACACTTGGCCAAGCTTACATTTCTGGAAAGGGACAATAGTGTAAGAGAAAAAAGACTTATTTTATTTCCATATTGAGATCATGGGTGAGTTAGAGGTTTTGAAGGCCATTCTAGAGGGCCTTGGGCAACTTATGTAGTGTTCACCAACTCTCTAGTTTTAGAAACTTTAGCACTTTGGTGATTAAAAGAAAAAGGAAGGGGGGCTCTTCTCAAATATTCATTTCCATTACTTGAGTCAAGGTTGGTGGTTCTTGCCAAGAGAACTCTTTTAATTTTGTTGTAGATTAGTATGTTAATTGATTCATGAACATGTATTGTATGCATTCATCTTATTGATGTTCTTTTGAAGGGAGGGGTATGTAGATTTTTGTTTCATTTTTTTTCTTGCATTTTATGGGTGTTTTTTTCTTGGGTGTGAAAGGAATTACTCATGTGTGGGAGGGAAGAAGTTGCCTTGGGTGAATGGGTTAGTTGGACTTAACATGAATGTAGCTAAGAGCCTCTTCTCATAGAGAAGAGAGGAATATCATGGAGTTTGGGCTCCATGAAGCCATACTAAAGAAGCGTTATTATTTTTGGGGGTGATAAGGGAAGATTTTGTGAAAGGAGAATGTGTTGTTGAAGCCTTATGAAGGCCTTTCACTACTACATTTGAGGTTAATTTTTGACCTTCAATTTTGAACAAGGCATTTTTTTACTATTTCATATCAAGGAGCCAAAAAGAGATTACACTTCAATTTAGAGTATCATCAAAGCATAAAAAAAAACACAATTGTTGTCACTAAGAGTTAGGAACATATTACATCAAAAGCAACCAAACTACAACATATAGAAATATAATATTGACTTACTCTTCCTCATCATCATTAGACTTAGATGTAGTACACCTTAGAAGAGAAGTCATAAAAGACATGCTCAACTCCTCTGCTTCTGGTCCTCATGTTATCCAATTACCTTCCCTTTGTATTTTTTGCAAAAATTGCACTAGAGATATATTGAAATCATCTTCCATAGTGCTTCCATATTTACCTTTTTCTTTCACAATAGTGAATCCATATTTTAGGTCCTTCTTCTTAAGAACTCCTTTTCCTTCTTGTAAAAACTTTTAGAACCGATCCTCATTTAGCTTCAAGATGGTCATAAACTACATAGTAATGTTAGCCCCTATGAGTCTCCTTAGAAACCTAGTAAGTATCCTTTCTTTACCTTGAAAAATGTTAGTTTTCCTAACTATCCAAAGATACTAGATAATGAAAGAAGAAATGATAGTCCAAAACACATTAAGATGCTTTTTTCCACAACATATTTTGCCAAAAATAATATTCTCAAGATAGACATTCTCATTCAATATAAACCCAAATATATGCCAAACAACTTGAGCAAAGGGGCACTAAAAAAAGACATGAATAACATATTCAAGTTGAGAGAAAATAGAACAATATTTAGGCTCCCCCTAGGTTTAGAGAAATGTAGCCTATGCAATAGTAGTCTTTAAATAAAGCAAATAACTTTGGGTTTGATAGATCTGGATCACAACTAAATGAGAGTTTTTTTCCAGTCATTAGAAGCAAGGGATAGCTTCTAGGAGGCACTAAGGTGGTCAAGAAAAATATTACTAGAGGAAAGGGAGGAGTAAATGAGCTTGGATTTAACTAGGTACAAGGGAGAAGAATCAAGCCATCTCAGCTAGAATGTACACAACTCAGGAGAACAACAACTCCTTCTGACCCTAGCAATATTAAGAGCACTAGCTATCATAGAGTAGGTTTTCTTTTGGGAATCACATAGGGAAAATCTAGCCTTCAGAAAAGTCTAGTCCATAAGATAGACTCCACTGAAGATGTCTCTAAGAGTTTTAACCTTGTCTTTGGCCCATTTCTTTGTTCACCAACCCTAAACCAAGGCTAGTGGCTTAGAATTTCTTTTCAAGTTCTACCATATAGAACTATTAACACACCATATATTTCCAAATTTTTTACTCTGAGTGGTCCCCAATAGTGGTCTCAGTTTTCCCCAATTTTTCTAGATTGCCTTAAAGACATTAGAACCCCCTACTGTAGTATTAAAATCAAGAGCAAGAAAGTCAAACATATTCAGATTATTTTAGAACTTGGCACCACATGGATATCCTCTAGCCATGTTATGTTTGATGAGGATTTCCAAGATTCATCCCCCTGAGTGGCTTTTGTAATCCACTTCACTACTAGAGATAAGTCTTGAAATTTAAGATCTTTTAGACCAAGCTCCCCTAGCTCCTTTCTTTTGGTGCACCAATCCCATCTCATTGCATGAGACTTTTCATTCCCCTTTCCATATAACTAAATAAAATATATAGGATAATTTTTTGTAGATATTCAAACTAATTTACATTAAACAACCTTGCTAATGAGAAATAAATAGACTATGATGAGAGGATCTTTTTAAAAACTTACATTGTACCTGCCAATGATAAATAGAAGTTATTCCACTTGTGAAACTTTCCACTAATTTTCTTCTTAATCAAATTCCACATGTCATTGATGCTAGGGTTAATCGAGGAAGGAATACCAAGATATCTTACTACCTGGTTAGGACCTCCACACCTAAGGCCATATTTGAGGCACCATCTCGGAGGGTCAAGATCCCATCCCAAGATTATAGATTTAGCAACTGATGTCTTGCTACCCAAGGTAGCACAAAATAGATCCAATTTAGCCATTAGGTGTATCATGTTACACTCATCAAGTTGAAACAATATAGCTATTTCATCTACAAATTGTACATCAAGAAGCTCATTTCCATTTGGAAGCATGGGGCTAGCAACCCTAGGGGAAATTGAAGTATCCCTTGACAAGAAATGTAGAACTTTTGCAGCAATCACAAATAGAAAAGGGGCAAGGGGACAACCTTGTCTAATGGATCTAGAAAAGTTAAAAAAAATTGATCTCAACCCATTCACCTCAATTTATGCATTAGCATCCTTCAAGGGAATACCCACCATATTCCTAAAGGTAGCTGGAAAGCTTAAAGCTTCCATCATCATAAAGATGAATCCCCATTCCACCCTATCATAGGCTTTCTCATAATCAATCAACATCGAATTAATACTTTTCCCTGAGTGTTTTACCCAATCCTTGATTTCCCAGCATGTGATAAGACTTTTCCAAAATATATTTGCCTTTGAAAAACCCTGTTTGAGTTTTGCTAATGATCTTGAGAAGGATGATGACTAACCTAGCAACTAATATCTTAGCCAAAATCTTATATGAAACATTTAGAAGGGTGATTGGTCTCCAATTTTTTATTAATTTTTTATCCCCTTCTTTATAAATAAGTTTGATGAGGCCGAAATTGGTACTCTATCCCAAAGAACCATTCTCAAGAGCAAACAAGTACATATCAACCAAGATGGGGTTGATCCAATCAAGGTTCACTTTGAAGAATTCAACTAAAATCCCATCTAGTCTGAGAGATTTTTCTTTGTGAAGTATGGTAATTGACTCTTTAACCTCTACAAGATAGATAGGGGCATTCAACAAATATAAATTTGTAACTAACACCTTCTTGGGAATAATCTCCTTCACCTTCCTTCCAGTCCTATCCATATCATATCCTTCATCTTCAAAGGAAAACAAGTTCTTGTAGAATTGAGTAAAAGCCCCAATGATGTCTTCATAATTTGTGAGCACTGATCCATCCTCCCATATACATTCAATATTATTTTTAGCCTCCTTAACTTTAAGTGCCTTAAAGAAAAACTTTGACTCCCTATCCCTCTTATCCAACTAGTTAGCTCTAGACTAAATTTTGGCCCCTTGAATCTTTTTACTCTAGTATTTTCTCAACTCATGCCTATACTTGGAGACCCTCTCAAGGTTTTGACAATCTATTGGGTGCTCTTGGAGAGAGGCTTCATCCACTTGAAGAGACTCCAACAAGGAGAGTTCTACAACTCTTCTATCATTGGCTTCTTACCCACAATTTTGAATAACACTTGCCAAGATTTGACTATTTGATCCCAATAATTGATAGGGTCCTCATATTTGCAAACTTTCTCATTATACCAATGTATACTCTTGGTCTTCGAACAAGGAGAAGTTAAGAGCAAACAAATGCACCTTATTCCTCTTGGGAAGAGAAGAACCAATTTTAAATATTTCAATCATAATAGGGTAATGATCAGATAGTGAGTAAGGCATGACTTGAATAGGATTGCTATTAGCAGGCTTGGAGCAACTAAACACATTCCTATCAAATTAAATCCTTTCAAGTCTTTAATAAATCATCTTATCCTCTCTGTGTGAGTTAAACCAAGTGTACCAAATACCTAGAGAAACATTCTTTAGATTAAAAAGGGGATCTATAATGTTAATCTTGTTCAACATCCTAGACCAAAAAATTTACTTAAGACCACCAACTTTATCTTATGGCCTCTCCACCATATTGAAATCTTTTGCTATAATCCATGGGATATTAGGCAAGTCAGTCATCAACTGCCAAAGCTTGATTCCATCCAAATGCTCATTAGGGGCATAAATAGAGCATAAACCAAACTCAAAGTTATCCATTTTAACAGTGATCCAAGATGCTTTGTTACGAGGTAAGTTACCCCATTTATCAATAAACTTTCTCCATTTGGGACCAACTAGAATGTTTTTCCTCCCCTTCCACTTAGAGTGGTTGGTAAAGAAGGTAGCAACATCTTTTTAGATACATCTTAGAGTAATGTCTAAAGTATATCCTATGGCCTTGATCTCTTGTAGAAAAAGGATGTCAATGTCATTGACCCATCTTAGGAATCTCTTGATTACATACTTCCTATCTAAAGTCTCCAAACCTCTAATATTCTAGGAAGCTAATTTTAGCTTATCCATATCAAATTTTTACTTATCAATGTCCACTAGAGTTTGAAACCTCTTTAAGCATTCAAGAATTTTGGATCTGGCCTTTTTAAAGGCTCTGGCATTACCACTTGTATTAGGTGGCCTTGCCCTTTTCCTTTTAATAACTTCTCCAGTATCCTTCCTCTTATCTACACTAAATATAAAAAACTCCTCCTCAGTGACACTATCTAGATTAGTGTATTTCCCCTCTCCAAATTTAGGGGCATCTTCAGGGAGCCCCTCCTCTAGATTACAACTCTCCTCTATTAATATAGGTTTGAATTCTAATACTATATTATCTAGACTGTCTAGAAGATCCCCAGCCTTTCACAATGTTGGAATGATAGGTTCAGCTAGGATTACAATGAGGGAATAATCATGAAGCCTCTCTATATTACTCAAGAAATTGATGATGCAAATGGTGGAGGAAACCTCATCAAAACATATAGGATAGTTTGAGCTAGCTTCACAACAATGAGTAGTTACAAGAGGGGGGCCAACCTCAACTTTGCTCTTGGTTAGGGAAGGAAAAAGCCTTACCCTAGAGGAGTGTCTATTCTTATTAAACTTATGGTTCTTATCCTTTAAATATCTTAACACCAATAGTTGGGCATTGAGTCTCCCATAATTATTACCCTCAGGGTCAAAATTGAGACCAAAATCCAAATCTAGAGCTTCCAAAAGGGATTTTAAGGTATCCTAAAAGTCTTGAGCTTTAGACCACTATTGGAATTGGGTCCTTACCAAATTGGTCCTTGAGGGCCTCTAAGGAAGTCATAATCTTATCAGAGTCCTCCGACCATGAAGATGCCTATGGGGTAATGGGAGTTTGAATAGAATCAATAAGAGCAGTGTGAAGGCCTTTCACTACTACATTTGAGGTCAATTTTTGACCATTAATTTTGACCAAGGAATTTTTTTGGCTTGTTCAATTATTATTTTTTGTTTATGATCCCAATTTGGTCAAAATTTTCACCAAATTAAGCTCATAAGACAAAAAGAAAAAAGAAAAAACAGTGCATGAGATTTATTTCACAATTTCAACAGTTTGGGTGGGAGCTAATTTGGAGGTCTACACACTTTGGAGGTCTACATTTTAGGGAACTGAACTTGGAGATAGGGGAGGGCTTTTGGTTCTAGGGGTGGGAGTTTTTGGTGCTTGCCAAAATTTTATTTGTTAATTTTTTATTTTTTCTTGGAGGCTTTGGAGCTGGGATTGTAGGAGCTAAATAATCATATATTGTGGGAGTTGAGGATTGGGAGAGTTGAGGATTTTTGGATTGCTAGGATTGTGCCTAGTAAGATCATCAAATCTTTTGATGATTAGGATTTGAGATTGTGAGACTATGTTTATGAACTTTTTAGCTAGGAGTAGAGGCAGGTTAGGAAGCATCAGGATAGTGAGAGTCAATTTATCAATGCACAACTTTTCTTCCACAAGATGCACTAGAAGCACCCCATATAATTTTAGGGAAACCTTGCTTCTCTACTTTAATAGTGTAGTGTCCCTTTGATGATGGAATTTTGGTTTGAGAATGAGGCATTCGAAGAGATTTATATTGCAATGTATGAGAAGCTCAAAGTTCAGAGAGATTTCAAGCAATATAGTTTTCTTGTGTTCTTTAAATATGCCTATAGATTTGTGGGATTATGATTTGTGTTCAATAATGAATGAGATTGATCTCTTCTTTCTATAGATTGTTTCTTGTGGAGTAGCAGTCAGGACATAAAATTTTGGTGCGGCAAACTTTAAAGATACATTTATGTACAAGGAAGCTATTGAGTCTCAAGGATTGTTTGAAGAGGCACCCAAAACACTCCAAACTCTGTAAGAGGCATGCAACTCAAAATGGAAAGAATAGAAATTGATTTTACCATCTACATTTGTGATTATATATTGCTAGAGAGTGGGCATTGATATTATTTTGAGCTTACTTATCAATGATAAGATCTTGGCAAAAATGAAGTCACTTGAGTGTCATGAATAAGGATGGCAACTTCATTCATGTGTGGATTATACTATAATCATCTATCATAGATTCAATCAACATGATCAATATCATAATCATATATGAAATATTCTTTAAACAAATTAGTTAATTAAATGAAAAATAAAATTCTATTTATTAAAAAAAAAAATTAACAACATTTGAATCAATAAGAAAATATGATTTAACTGAATGAATAACTATATAAAATAATAAATTAATGATATAAATATGATTAAAAAATAACTCATTCCTTCATAGATAAATTTATAAAACAATGATAACATGACAAAATTAAAACTTTAGTGACTAGAAGAATAACACTAGCATATGCTAAAATAACCCCTCAATAGCTAAGATGATTGTGAAGCAATCTCAATTGTTTAAATAAATATATTAAATGTATCCATGTTGGTAATTTCTCTCATAGCAATATCTAGTAGTTGTTGCCAACTGGCCAGCAACACTCAAATCATATTCAATTGATTCTATCAAAGCATATATTTTACAAGCAATTACATGAGCCATATGCATATTTAGTCCAGGTGCCTATAGAAACAATGGGCCATATTCAGTAGTTTTATTACCAGTGGTTGAAGCTATTGATTTAGTTGATCAAAAAATAAGACCCATCACTAGTTTCATAAAGGTTGTTAGGATTTTCATAACGATGGATTTCATCTCATACAATTGTTTCTATACATTATATGCTCATATTTGATCAGATTTTGATATGTCTAAAGGTTGACCTCAAGAGATATTTTTAAAGGAAATAGTGTTCTTTAGATATGACAAATCTGTAATGAGGGCAATTTTTTTAATAGGATTTTGTATGTTTACATAGGAGTTAGCTCTAGCTTTCCCGTGCACATCTTTTAATGCATTTTCCTCAACTTATTTCAAATATGTTCTTCATGAAAGTTTCATTATTTACCTTACTAATAATGACAATTATACTAATTCAAATACTTCTCCTCTCTCTCCTTTGCCTCCTAAACCTCAAATTAAATTTCTTCTCGTCTCCCTTTAGACTTTGGTGATCCTATTCTAATAATCCCCACAAGATTAGTTGGTTGTTCATATTTCTCATTCATCATCTTAATCACCATTACACCTCCTTCCTCTTTGACTTGTAGATCATTAGTATTCTCTAAGTTCTTCCACTCTATCTATCAATATACTTGATTTTGTATGGCTATCCATAAATAATTATAGTACGTATAAAGAAGAGTTTTTCAAAAAGTTATTCTTGAAGATATTGATGCTATGTAAATAAAGCCCTAAGATCATATTCTAAATTGAATGTTTTATAAATTACTTTAGCTAATAGCTAGATGATAGTGACTCTCCTTCTACTATTGGTGTTTTAGTTCTTGCTACTTATTAGATTTGTTTCTCTCTTAGGATATGATGATTAAGCTTCTCTCTTGCTATATCAATGCCTAACTTTACTCACATTTTTAAGTGATATATTTATATTTTTGAAAAGAATTCTTAATATTAATATCCGTTTCATCAAAAAAAACAAGTGCATATACAAGAAAAGGTCAACTAGAAACAACTTTGGAATGAAAATATGTAGAAGATCTGAAGAAAAAAAATAGCAAACAATGTCAGACCATGTTTGAATTTGATGGGCATTGATATGTTATTTCCAATATTATGTTAAGGTTACGATTGGCCTAAACCTTGATTTTTTGTGAAGTTTTTATCATTTTAATATTCAATCATGCTCGATTCAAAGCTTTTCTAATATTAAGCTCATCATGATTATATGTGGAATCTATGTCAAGCGAGTAGTTAATATTTTCATGACTCTAAATCTTACAATTCTAATTGTGAAGCTTCTTAAATTGAATTGTATTTGAGACTCTTTCAATTGAAGAATAGTTAAATACTTAGAATTATATAATATTTGTAGTGATGATGCTAGAAGTAGAGAGATGAATGAGAAGTATTGGAGAGTATTTGCATTATCTTCTAAGAATTTATGGATAAACATAAGAAATTATGTAAAAATTGTAATTTTTACACTATCTTATTGCTTGGTTCTCATTTCAAAAATGAAAGGACTATGGAAAACTATGCTTATTTTGTAGGGTTGTGCTTCTATTTGAGGCTTTAAATGTTGCTGCTCTTTTCCATTATTATTACATTATTTGAATAAATTACCAAAGGTTTCAATTCAAGTATTTAGCTTAGATCAAAATCAGAACTTGTTACTTGGAGCATGAGAGACTTTATTAAATTTTACTTCTTAGCATGCTTTCCAATAAGGTTGGTTTAGAGTGTCATGTCTTGTCTTCTTCTCACCTTGTCTTATCATTCTATACTAATTCTGGGATCTACATTTCAGAGTGAGAAGTATCCTTTGTGCTATGCAACAAGCCCTTGCACTCACCAATCAAAGTAGTGGTGATCAATAGCTTATATTCTTTTTTGATACATAGCATACATAGAAATTATACCTCCTACTTCACTATCCTGAATGTTCACTTTGAGGTTGCTGAATAGTTTTGGAATAAAAGAGATTGGAATCAAATACAACTACTTTAAGAGCAAGTAAAAAAAAAAATCTCATTAAGAGATAATAATCTCTAAGGCTCATCTTCTTGATAGAAATTTAGAAAGAACCAAACATTAATTTTCAAAAATCATTATACACAAGATAATCTCTCTCTCTCTCTCTCTCTCTCTCTCTCTCTCTCTCTCTCTCTCTCTCTCTCTCTCCACACACACACACACACACACACACACACACACACATTTTTTTCAACATATTTATAGTATTTTTTGGATCCTATTTTATAGGGAACCACTCTCCAAATATGGGTTGTTTTGAAAACTCTTACTATAGTCTAAACTATAATTACTTCCAATATAGGATTTTTTGGATTTTATTTTATAGGTTAGAAATTAGGCTAGGGCTTGCTAGAACTGGCTCCATTGGCTCAATAAAAATGATCTATTATTTTTGTGACCTTATATAGACCAAGAATGAATTGTTCCATCTAGAAAATTTGACCCACAATCAGCCCTTGTTGATTACTTTCTCAAATAATGCATTCTAAGGCTAAATACATAGTCATATTTAGCCTAGGGCATCAAGTTTGAAGTGGCTAATGGGATTTTCCTTTCCTAAGCCTTTGAAGTCCCAAAATGCATTGTACCTACTTGTATTTCACTAAAAGGCAGGAATTTCCAATTGTGAAATTGCAATTTATGGCCATTTCTTGGCTTCAAACCCTTGACATGACGATTTCAAACCTGTAGTTAGAAAAGTTTCTATAAATAGCTTGAAACTTAATCAAATTCAACCAAATCAATTGAAAATGAAAGGTAACATAGGCATTCAACTTCACATGTGCATCCTTTGTTCATACCAATCTGTACAGAGCTATACAAAACAAATTTTCTCTAGAAAATAGGTATTTCCCTTCATAAAATGTTGATTCTTCCCTACAACTCGATGATCAGTTATGAAATGGACACAATGAGTCTTAAATAACTTCATCCAATTGGTTCAAGCCAAATTTTTATGGTTATGAATGTTGGGAGGCCAAAAAGACTATAAAGACAACTTTTCCAAAATTGCATTTTTGCATATTTGTAATTTCTTGTCAAATATGATAACTTTTTGTATTTTTTAACCTAATGGATACCAACTAATTCCAAACCTTTAGGAATGGTAGGAAATGCATGTCTATGGTGAAACAAACATTTTTTCCATTATTGAACACCAAGAAACTCAAAAACCAAGAATTAGGTGTTTTAGTGATGAAGTTTAGAACCTAGTGAAATAAAACATATTTAAGAATTTACATCTTCAAGAAGAATTAAGAATGAAGTGACACAAAAGAGGATATTAACAAAGAGCATTGTAAGCATAAAACTTTTCATTAATTATAATATGGGTGAATTTGAGCGAGGTGACCAAATTTTTTTTTCAAAACCATATGTGCACATATAAACATTAAGTACATGTCCAATATTTTTGTAGATATACACAATAATTAGACCAAATTTTCTTTCAAAACTATATGTGTAGATATAAGCATTAAGTAAAACATGTCCAATATTTTTGCAAATATACACATTAATTACACCATTTTTTTCTTTCAAAACCATATGTGTAGATATAAACATTAAGTACAACATGTCCAATAATTTTATAGATATATTTTCCTATGAAGAAAGACCATGCCCTGGTAATATGAACCCAAAACAAAATAACGAGAAAATTTCTAGATTGTGGTCTAAGTTCTAAAGAAAAGTTGATAAATGTAATTGTCCATGCAAAAAGTGTAAGGGCTTAAAGAAACAAAGAATTCTAATCACAATAACCTAGAGTCGTTGTAGGCAACATGGTCATGTTGAAGGGGGTCACAATGTTCATCGATTGGTGAATGTGGATTTCCAACTAGAGGAACATGGAGGTTTGAATATCTAAGTTGAGGATAACATGAATCCCATGGAAGAAGATGATAATGTGCCAAAGGACATGATTGAAGAAGATAGCATTGGTGTAGCTGATGAAGATTCTCACAATGATGGTACTAGTGCATCTGATAATGATGATGAAGATGCTCTTGATATACCTATACGAGACCCTATACCAAGGCTCCCAAACAACTCTTCTCTCTACTATAGTGTTGTTGGTGAATTTGAAGATTATGAATAGTTTATCCAATGTAGCAATATCACATATGCTAAGGTATTCCATTTTTATCATCTTCAATGTTAGCATACCATTACTATTTATTATATTAATAATTCATTTTTTTTTTGTAGGTTGATAGGTGATTTTTTGTTACCACCATCAAACATTCTACCTCATTCATACTGAGAATTGTCTACCATTATGAATCAAATTGGAATGAAGTATCAGACAATACATGCATGCCCCAATGATCACATTCTATATCATAAACAACATAAATTTGCAATAGACGCCCTAATTTTTATATTATTATATATTAGTCATATCAAATTAAAAAAAAGGTTCCTAACAAGGTTCTTCAATACATTCCCATTATTCTACCTCTTAAACAATTATTTAGGTGCACACTAGCTTGGCACAATTTATATATTACCATGCATGCAATAGAAGTCAAGATGATATTATGTGAATGCCTATCGATGGTTCTATATTTAAAGAGATAGAAAAAACATGGCCCCACTTTAAAGAAGAACCTCGTAATCTCAAGCTTGCATTGGCAATGGACAGTGTCAATCCATTTGGAGATATGAGATTTGTTTACTCAGTGTGGCCTATTTTTGTTATTAACAATAACATTCCTCCTTCATTGTCAATAAAGAGGGAGCACTTAATATTTTCAATGGTTGTACTAGGTATTTTTTAATTTAATAGTTATCTAAAATAATTTATAAACAACACATCAAAATGGTCATAATAATTATATGATGTTTTTATTCATTCAATTACTAGGTAAGTACCAAGTTAAATATATAAATATGTATATTGAGCCCATTATTGATGAGTTGTTGAAGTTATAGAATGGGGTCATTATGTATGACATCTCTATGTTGATCTTAGATTGGTTTTGACATATGGGTGTCTATACACTTAAGTCATTTACAAGTTAGGACTTAGTTCATGCCAATCAAGCAATGCATATTGAGCATAACATGTCAGATAGTGCATACCAAGTGAGATACTTAGTAGGTGTTGAGTAAACAATTACTGTCAAGTCACTCCAATACTAAGTAGTCGATATGTGCTAATTCATTTAGATGTCGAGTGACAACATTGAAGTTGTCATTGATGTCGAGCATTAGGGACTTCAGATGCTGAGTAAAAAAATTTTGACATAGTTGTTTGTAATGGCACAAACCACTATGTAAACTATTTTGGAGTCAACTTAAGGATTTTTTTTATGATCCTAGATGATAAGAATGGATCTTAATTGAAAATCTCTATGTTGTAGTGCGTGCCCCTGGTTTGCATTTTGTTATCATTGCTGAACTCTTTTAGAGCTAGTTTCATGTTGATGGTTAGTAACATTATTATGAGATTATCAGATATTGTGCTATGGATTCAGTTGATATGTGATGAGATTACTTGGACTCTACATTTCATGTATATATGATGATTATTTTTAGTGTTTGTAGTTATTAATGATGATTAGTAAGATGATTTATTATCTTATGTGTTTTCTTATAGATACTTACCCCATACTTGCATGTGTATGGTGTGTGTGTTTGCTTTTGTATGGTGTGTCTGATGTGGTTAAGGAAGGGAGTCGTAGTCACCTGCTAGTCGGGATCTACACGATGCACCACTTCCTGTCATTGTCTATTTAGTTTAGTATATATTGTGCTTGTACATGCATGGTTTTTATGCAGGTTGTAGGTACCGAGTATCGACTTCCCTGAATTACCAAGATGAGCGTACCCTATCACATTATCTCAATGATAAGATAGGGGAGATAAATTCTCAAGTCCAAATCTCAACCCTTTAAGCCATTTGTTCTAATTGAAAAATTAGGACAAGCATCTAAGTTGAGTACCCTCTAAATGTGTCAGATGATATAATTCGTGATATAAACCCCTTGGTTTGATTTGTATGTATTTTGGCTATGATGGATTTTTCGTATTTTTACCTTTGTGAGTCTTTGGAGTATTTTCTATTAATTAAGCCTAATTAAAAGATTTAATTAATGGTTTAATTAAATAAAAAAATTAATATGATATTTTAATATATATTTTATTTAATTAATTGGAAAATTAATTAAATAAAATAATTCAATTGGAGAATAAAAGTTATAATATTAAATTTGGAATGTGACAATATTTATAATATATTTGGAGCTCATTTTTAAATAAATGACTAAATAATATTATTATTAAAGCTAATAAATATTTTAGCAATAAAGTTTTGGAAAATGAAATTTAAAAGTGGAAAATATATTTTAAATTATTAAAAGATTCTAAATCTCATATGATTAAAATATAAATATATTAAGATTGAAAAGTGGAGATATTAAAGTTAGTGCATGAGATTTAATAAATAAATAAATTAAATTGGAAAGAGTAAAGTAAATTAGAGTTATAAGCTTGCATGAGAATTAACATGTGTCAACAACACGGGGGTTAGTGCATCAATTAAGCACAAGGTGTCTACAACTTTATGACTCATCAAAAAGGTTGGAAAAGACCCATGCTTAGTTGGTGACACCTTCCAGCGGTTTCAAGAAGCATTCTAAAAGTTTTTTGAGAGCTATTTATATTCAGGCATTCATAGAAGCTTAAATGAAAAGCTTAATGGAAGCTACAAGTTTAATGGAAGCTACAAGCTTAATGGAAGCCACGAGCTACAAGCTAAAATAGAAGCTTCAAAGCTTACATGCATGGGAGAAGATTCATATGCTCATATATGTTCTACTTGCTTCTATGCTCCTTCTAGCACTTCTAATCACTTGGAGGATTCGATCGGCTTGGATTCTTGGAAGAATTGCGAATGATGGAGAAGGAAGAGATTTTCTATGGACTTCTAAGGCATGGCAAATTAGCATCAGTGTCCATGTGCACTCGTGATATTCTCATATTCCCTTTGCACTCTTTCTCTTCCTATCTTCATCATATTTGTTTTATGTGTCTAAATACTCTCTGTGATTGAATCTACTATTTGAAATTGGAATCTAGATATTTTATTTAGATGAGAAGAAAACAATGAAAAACCCTAGTTCCAAATGAGAAAGAAATTAGATTTTAATCAGGTTTGGGTTCGAATTTATATTAAATTAGAAAGACAAGATTTGAAATTAAAATAGAAATTTTACGGTGAAAATTCGAATGATTAGATATAATCTTTCTATCAAATTATATTTTTAGATGTGTATGGACAAACCCTTTTATAGTTAAATTTAGAGAACAATTATTTTAAGAAGAAATTCTTAATTCATCACAAATTGTCCTGTTGTTGCCCCTTGGATAGACCCAAACTCAGTCATTCATAACTTTTTATCGTGATTGAATTTATTCGATCGCTCCGGTCAGAAGTGGTGCAACTTAGCCCTCTCCAACATATTTACATTTCAACCCGATCCAACGGTTCATTAGGGAGATATGACCATCGTACTGGGACTGTTTTATTCAAGGACAAATATTTCTCCATTTCCCATTACCAAGAGTTCTTTATGCTTAAACTTCACAAAAATAATATATCAAATTATGGAATGAATTAAAGATATTATTGCAATCTTCCCTTAGTAGAATCTTATATACTAATCTAATTTAATTAAGATTAGTTAATAGTAGAAGAAGTATAATTAATCTATTTATCAACCAACATAAGAGATATTTAGTTGAAAAAATTATATATGATTTTAAAAGAATAATTCTTCTTAGAGATATTAACATTTACTTGATATTCATTGAATGATTGAATGAGCGATGAATCTGATTTAAATATTGATCATTATAATAATGAAATTATTAATGGGTTTATTATTTATTAATAATTGTTAAGGTTAGCAATTATTCATGAATGATAAGTATAGATGGTATAACTATTAATTAATTCAATTAAATTCAAATTGAGATTATTTAGTAATTGAAGTATAGCAATAAGTTATAGATCAATAATCGGTTTAGACAAAATCTTAGGAGGTATAAGACGTAAGGTTAAAGTAGGTGTTAGTTAATGATATTAAGAGATAGTTAACTTTATATCATTTGGAATGCGTCAAAAAATAGTTATGGAAGTTTTTCTAGATCGATCAATATGAATTTGTTAAGAAAATATTAGTATGACGAATGAGGTCATTATGGATAAGATTTCCAAAGTAACTTGTTATTATTATTATTGAAATATTAATACTTGTGTATTGGATTGAAGTTGACTTTCTACGTACAAACTATTGTTAGTTAACAGTCAACTGATATTCATTGGGTCGTTGATATGGTTATGTAACTATTAATTAAATCAATTAATTAGAGTTAATTAGATTTAATTAATAATTAAGTTATATAATAAAGTTTTTAATTGATATGATTCTTTAGCAAAGTTGCAAAGTAAATACATCGAAGTTGATAAGTCTTATTCTAATGACTTGAATAATGACTTAGATATTTTAATGGTTATTAGTGATGATTTAATTGTTATAATGATTAAATTAAAAGGCTCAAACTTTAGTAGTATTTAAATAAGTTTTACTTGAGAACCATTAGAATGTTAAAGAGTCATGGATTGTATACCTATATTAATTGGTAGATTAAATTGATCATTTTAATTAAGTTATATTCTTCTTATTTGAAGAATGATAATTGGTCCTCTTATAATATAATGACTAATGATCCTAGAAAAGTTGAAAGGTTAATCAATTAGAATGTGGATCATAGTTAAATAAAGAGAACAATTTAATTAAAGGTCAATGATGATCAGTTTAATGAGAAAATATTTATCCTTAAGTTATTCTTAGAATGTAATTCTTAATAATGGAAGGATAATGCTATCGGGGAACAAAAAGGTTGACTTGTAGGTCAAATGATGAAACTTAAGACACTTGAAAGTATACTTGCAAACAGAAAACAGGAAACCCCTACACATTATTCAACTATGTGAATTTAGTAAACCAAGACATGTGTTTGCATCGTGTATTCTCTATGCTTCTTGTTTTGGGTTTTGGGTTAACTAGTGTTGACCAGTCCTAGGTTGTTACGAGAAGCTCGGGAGTTATGAGATGTGATGGCATGTTGATCTTATTTGGTCTCGATCTTTTAAGCCCAACCATGGTAATGTGATCATATGCTCTATGAAATGTTTGTATTTTGTTCATCAGTCTTCATGTGTGAAGCTGAGATGTATGTGTATGAGACACTTGAGCTAATCATTTTTTTTTGAGTCATCAATCAGTTATCCTTAGATTATTTTCTAGTCGCCATGATGGGACTGAAATGTTGATTTATTTCTTGATGATGTCATGTTGTGACATGTTTGACTCAACCATTTTGGAGTCTTCGATCAGTATGATTTTGAAATATTCTTGGTTGCTTATTGAGAACTAATGGATATTGTGATTTATTTTGAGATATATTTTGGTTATTGAGAACCAATGGATACTTATGATTATCAGTGATGCTTTCAATTGCCAATAGAGAATTGTTGTGGTCATGATTTTCTATGGATGCTTTTTAGATGCTCATGGAGATTTGATGATTCTTATCTTAGAGATTTGATGATTCTTATTATGGATATTTGATGCTTTTATTGTGGATATTTGATGATTCTTTTTATGGATTATCTTTTAGATTTTCTTTATAGTCGCTTGTACAGGACTATGGTGATTTTATGATTCCATGAACTTAGGGTAGGTAATCTACTTGTAGTGTCGGGAAGTGGCTTGCAATGGGGGCCAGGGCCCTAAGTGGCTGCCAGGGTAACTCATTGTAAGTTTGATTAATAAGTGATAACATTTACACACTAAATGGGGATTAAATGAACCTAAAAAGATAATTGTTTTGGTTCTTACCCATGCCTTGAGTGCTTGTACAAGCTAGGATGGGAGTAGTGAGAACGCATGGTTGCAACCTTGCATTCTGTAGTATGCCTTGTCAGTATGAGAGGATACTAGTGGCCGCATGAGATCAGTATGGACCTGTGGAGTTTAGGTAACTACCAGGGTAACTTATATGTGATAATTGTGATGACACTTTTTCGCTTGCATAGTAGGTTTTCTACATGTCATTGTGTGCCTCTGGAAATTAGATGTCGATTTTGTGTGTGATGAAAACCTTTGAGTTAGTATACCTTTAGGATTCCTGGACTTATAGAGATTTATGCTTTGTAGATTGATAGCCTGTTTGGGACTTAATATTATCTCCTCAGCACGGTGGGAGTGGACCACTTAGGTTCCACATGGTTGAGTGGTAGTGTATTTTCCACTCTTATCATTTGAGATCCGTTGGAGACACCGTGGCTAGAGCATTCTTGGTTGGTATTTATCTTCATTATGTTCTTGGAGCATTATGATAGATGATATACCTTATGATGGATGTATTTATTGGTATGTTTCTTATATTGATGATTTGCATATGTTAGATGATGTTATCTTATGCTTTACTTTGTTAGTAGGATGTTTTAGGAGTGACATTCCTACTATGTTTATACCGATAATCTCTTCAGTGCTTTGGAATGTTACGCACGAAGGGATGGCTAGGATCCACGATGGTCTAATGATGCTATTTATGGTTGGGAGGAACCGTGCACTTAGTTATTAATGTTTGTGATTTATGGTTATCTCTTATGATGGATATTTATATCTTTATGATGATGATGTATCATGCATGACATGTGGTTTCATTTACTTTAATTATATCATGGATTAATATTGGATGATTATTCTTCCAAGCTCTCATACCTTCTGACTTGTATAGTGGATGATTGAGCAATCTAAAATGTACACTTGTATATTGTTTAAGAACCTTGGATGTATCATTGTTATTTCATAAGAATGTGATGTTAGATGAATAGTTAGTTTAGATGTAATTCAACATTAGGGGATCTTTAAAGAATGTAACTTGTTATGTTATGTTATGTTTTAATTTTAGTTGGATGTTACTATTGCTTCCGCAAGTGTTGTGAATGGTTTATCTTTCATGTTTAAAAAAAAAAATTGTTAGGTAAACTTAGTGTAATTCTTTAGATCCCTTGGCGGGGCATTACATATGCAGTACATGCAGCCAATTAGTTAAAGGGATGAATTGCAATCATTGATTCATACTTAACCCTAAGTCACCTAGGTCTTTTTAAGGAAGGTAAACCTTCAAACATAGTGTGAGTGAAGAGAGAAGTTTGCATGTACAAATAGAGCATTCATGGCAGCTAAGAAGTTGTAAATTGAGATACATTACAAAATCAGTAAGAGGAGAATAGAGGAAAGGAGTTAGAGGGAAAAAGTGATACATCTAATCAAAGAAGGATCAAGGATATATGCAAAGAGGTGATCTTTTATCTAGCAATAGAGTGCTAGCCACATGATCATTGCTGAGACATTTTAGCAGGTGAACCAGTTAAATCTTTTAACAAGAGTAGTCTTAATAGGCCATTGTAAATCCTTTAATAGGGTGCTTACTTCATTGTAAGTTAAAGTCCTTTAACCAAGCACACTTCTAATAGGGTGTTAAAAATTTTTGATGGGGTAAGATCTAACAATCTTGTAAGCCTTTAACAAGCTAGACCTTTCACAAGGTAGATCATGTTTCATGATCAAACATTGTAACTTTCATTGGATACACTTTACAACTACAGTGCTAAAGATTTGTGGGTTTCATCGCCACCTTATTTTTACCTTCTCATTGGAGGGTTTCTGGGTAATCATATCTTGTGTCATATGTGTTAAAGTTTTTTTTTTCACACTATAGATGCATATGCTTAATTTGGTATTTTCAGTTTACATGCAAATTGTGAGATGGATGTGTGGTGAATGAATTTATGGTTAAAGTTTTGAAGCACTATTTCAACCCCCCCCCCCCCCCCCCCACCTAGACTTTACTTCCCATATTTTATTTCCAACACTCTAGACTAATAGGACAAAGACAATTTCAATTCCATGCAATGCATGTATGGACAATATATGATGCCCCTGGGCTAACTCATTTTTGCAATATGTTATATTGTTAAAGTCAATATTTTTGGTCTATTATAGTGCTTATACATTATTATTGTATTTTTAAGTTGTGCATGATAATTGTACATGATCTTTTAGGTCTTCAAATAAAGAAAAAAATTGCATGTCTAGTTTTTGGTCTGAAGATAAAATCTCATCATTCAAGAAGTTTAGAAAAGCAGGTGTTCAGTGAGTTTAGGCACTTTCTCCACAATAATCATAAGTATCTAATTACTTAAAAAAATATTTTTAATGGGAAAGAATAGATAGCATGAAGGCCACAAAGAATGACACCTCTTCTATAGAAGTTGAAATACGTTTGACTAAATTATCGAGGTAATGTCTAGTTTGTGGTCCAAAGTGTGAAATTTATATTTTGATATTGTCATTTATTTATTAATGATGTAATTGATACTCATGAAGGTCATCAAGGCATCAATGAACAACTTCTTAAAAGAAATAAAAAGTTACCCTACTCAATTTAGTAGGTTACCATACTACAAAGATCTGCCAATCATACATTTGTTTGATGCTATGTATATTGAAAAGAATGTAACAAAGACATTATGAAAAATATTGGATGGAAGGTGTGATAGAGAAAAAAATGCCAAAATCTTTAATGAAATTCATGTATCCAATCATGCACTAAAAAATTTCATTGAATCAAATAATAATGGAGACTGCATAAATATGAATGCCCTTCCTTGATTATTAATGGAGCAAAAAAGTGATACATTAAAATAATTCATAAAAAAACAAAATTTCTCACAAGATTTGTCGTAGTCTTGTATCAAAGAAAGGTGATTTTAGACCAAGGTTGAAAACACATGATTGGCATACCTTCATCAAGGTAAGTCATCTTCTCTATTTATAATTAATGCAAGGGAATCCCCTTAATACCATAAACTCATAACAAAAATAAAGAAATAATAGAAAATGCAAGAAACGAAATATGGACTTCTTATTATCGTCGCAAATGCATAATTATAGAATTCTCAATTACAATATGCTAACCCAAATGGACGTCTTCATTAAAATAATCTGTAAGACAATGCTATAAACTATCACCCCGAGTTGTCCTAGACAATTTTGAGTCTTTCTTAAATAGGCAGTTTTATGCTGCTTGGGAAGATTCTAGATGCTTAAACTTAATACCTAGGGCCGAAAGACCCTAGCAATACACATAGAGTTGGCCAAATACATCTTTGACAAATTATTTTAGAAATTTTGGTAGCCCAACTTTCAAAGGCCATAACTCACGAACCGTTGCTTCGATTGGCTATTATAACCACTTTTCAAAAACACTAGCTCTTGATCTACAATCTTGGAATTGTGCTAGCGCTATTCTATCGAGTTTTCTACAAAATTTTTCACCAAAAAAATTTCTACAAGGATTTCCACCAAAAATACGCAATAACTTCTCTAATGCTTAAGGTAGAGCAATGAGATTTTTATGGTAGCTTTATATCTCTAAAATGAACCTTCTTGTAGAAAATGAGAATATTCTGAGCTCGTATGAAAAACTTACTAAAAATAGAAAGTTCTTATAAATAGTAACCACTTTGTCTACTAGTCCTTATTAAAATAGAAAAGGCTGAAAATAAAATATTTTTGGGTGATGCAAGATTGCCCTTACACTGAAGATGCTCCTACATCAATAATGTATTTGTAAAATTGTATGTACTACCTATTATATTATTTTATAATAAATTGAAAAGACCATTTTTTAATGATGATAGTATGCCCTCCCTCTATCCTTCCCATGCCATTTTGACAACATTATCAAACAAGTTATATATGATATTGAAAAATACATAAGGTTAGAAGTGTTATTTCTTCTATTTGTTGTATATATATTATATTTATGACTTGCTTTACTTTTTATGTAATTTATTGTATATTTTTATTTGAAATCTTGTTTATATGTTCTTGTGTGTTGAGTCTCTTTTAGATGGTTATCATCTATAAAAATTGATTTAAAAAGATATAAAATATTGGAAGAGAAACATTCCACAACTCATGTGCAAAATACAAAAGTGTCTACCCTCAACTTTTTCCAATGCTTAAGAACACTATGTTATACATCAAATTGAGGAGATTGAATTGTGTGGACCTATACAAACTAGGTCAATGTGGATGATTGAGAGGCACTTGAAATTTATGAAGGGCTTGGTTTGATAAAGAGCACATTCTAAGGGTTATATGGTAGAAGGATATATGTTATACCAGACCATGGTGTATATTAGTGAATATCTTCCCAAGTTTGCATCAGAGATCCATGCAGATCATATTTGGGATCCCAATTTGGGATCCCAACTCTATTAATAGATTTGAAGGGAGTACTTAACAAGGAAAGGTAGATTGATGAAAGTGAGAAGTAATTATAAGATTTTATTATAGTTAATTAATTTTTATCCATCATCAATATAAAATTTTTCTAACTAGTCTACTTATTTTCTTTATAATTGTTCATGAGTGGGATGCATTACATTTGTATATTGCAAACAATCTTGATTAGATGATAGTATGGATTCAAAAGACTCAAGAAAATGGTCGCTCATTAACATGGGATAGTGTTTTATCATTGGTTAAGGAAGCTCATTGTAATGAAGAATGCAATGTTATGCTAATGGTACTTGATCTAGCATATGGCATAAGAGATAGAAAGGTACGTAGAAGATGATTAATCATGACCCCTAAGTTTAATATCAAATCATATACCGATGCAATTAATCTTGAAATATTTGAATAATTACATATAAAATACCACAATGCTATTTACTACCACGGCCATAAATTTCACATTAAAAAGTTAGATGCAATGAAGAAAACTTGTGGTTCTGGGATAAGTGCAGTTTTTGAAGTCACCAATATTTTATCTAGAAATGACATACATCCTCAAAAATCTAAAAATTGATACTATAGAATTTTGGATAATATACTTGAGTACGACTTTAATTCATTCAAATTAGTTCTATTTTTCATCAAATGGTATAGGCTATGGGTGAATCAAAATGATCCTAATAAGATAGTTATTGAACATGATAGATGATTTACAATGACTAATACAAGGTCATTTGAACTAGTTGGAGATGAGCCCTATGTTCTTTCGAGCTAATGTGAGCAAGTGTTTTACTTTGGCATTCCACATAAACTGGATTGGTCATTTTTCGTTAGACATGATCCAAAAGGAGGGTCAACAAAGTATAATGTGATGGAAGAAGAAGATATTGAAGAATTAGAAGATGAAGTAAATGATGATCACAAACAATTATTACACAATGATAAAGAAGAAAATGATGAGGATTCTAGTGATGTTGACGATGATGGTGATGATGATGACAATTATGATCATGCTAATGAAGATGGTGATGATCAAGATGATGATGGTCATGATGCTGATGGCCATGATAATGGTGATGAAGATGGCAATAAAGATGGTGGTGGTGACAATGATGATCAAAGTGACAAGTATGATGATGATGACATGGATGAAGATGGTGATCAATGAAATGTATGTCGACATATGATTAATGTCAAGTGTGATGGGGTCATGATTTATTTATAGAAATTTGTTTGACTTGTGTGTTTTTATAATTAAGTTATTATATGTCAAATTCTACTAGCATGGAGTATATAAAATGATATTGCATAGCTACCACACATAAAGTAGAGGTAAGGAATTAAAAAATATACAATGGATTTGATGAATGCATCATGTAAATTTTGTCTTCTACATAATTTGTAGCATATATATCATGTAATTTTTAGAAAACTTATGATAAATGATTTACATATGCAAACTATTTAACACATTTGACCAAGATCTTGTACAGACATGTGGATTAACAAGTATAGGTCAATAGATCCTATAGATACAATTTTTTATTTTCATATCTTCTCTTTACCATCAACATCAACTTTAGTCCTAGTATGCCTCTTATTTTATAGATTGCAGGTATCACCAAATAGGTATTTGTTTGATATGTCTTCCTTGAGTGAAGAAAATGCAGGAATATTGACTCTAATATACAATCTACTATTTTATTAATATTTTTTTTTATTAAGTCTATTACTTTCATTTCATTGTTGATTGCTAAGAATTACTAATCTTTTTTGCAAAGCAACATAGATACACCACAAGGCATAGGCAGGGATGTACTAACTCCCACACCTTCTTCAATGAAGGAAAACCATAATTAGTGTAATTGTACAAATTATATAGAAATAAATGTCATATTATTATTTTATTTTATTTTGAAAAATTGGACGAGCTACTCTCTCTCTCTCTCTCTATATATATGTATATATATATATATATATATATATATATATATATATATCAGGCAGGGATGTACTAACTCACACACCTTCTTCAATGAAGGCAAACCATAATTAGTGTAATTGTACAAATTATATAGAAATAAATGTCATATTATTATTTTGCAAAAAAGGACGAGCTACTAGATATATATATATATATAAAATAAAAAATTGGTTCAAGAGCTCAATTGGGAAAGAACCAGAAAGAAAACTGAGCATCATCGCAATATTTACAATTAACTAACACCAATATTTACAATCTTTCTATATCAGTGAAAAAACCTAACACAATCAAAATTTAAAGTTTGCTAAATGTTACAATGACATCACACATCGGGCATGAAGGACAAGACTCAAAATCAATCAAAGCAAGATTTTCAACAATTTGTAAAACATGCCTAAAGTGTGGAATAATAATCCAAGAAGGCAGGAAGAAACTGCTAAGCTATCTTTCTTCCATATCCTCACTTGAAGCATCGAAAGTAGGGGTGAATGTCATGTTGGGATTTACAGAGAATCCCCATCCAAAATTTGGACATGATAAGGGAGAAAAATCCGAACCCAAGCTCAAACCCTCAGCAACAACATCTGAAGTATGAATAGAAATGCCAGCAGAAGATGGCACACCCCAAACACTTGGTTTGGTGACATCTGAGTGTGGAAGTTGAGAAGTCTCATCTAAGACATGATGGACAGATTTAGTAACATTAAAAGCCAAGAATGACCAAGCACCTAGTTCACTAACTAAATTTTTTGGAGTAGCCAAAGGTGTCTTCACCTAGGCAACTTTTGCTCATGCATCAGAGATTTGCATACGCAAAATTTCAATCACAGAAAATGCAACTTTTTTCACCTCCTTTGTCAACTGATAACCCAGAGCACATACTGTGAATTGAAGGGTCTTGGTTAGAAACTAAGGATTATTCTTTTCAAATGTCTTCTGCATCACATCAAAGGTCATCATAACCTCAGGTTCTTCATTAGCATGGTTCTAGAAAATATTCCCCCAACCAAGGCATTACCAGACCACCTTGATATAGATTGGAGGAGATCCATGGCATTAGAAAGGAAAATAGAAACCAAAGTTGAAGGATATAGTGCATTTCTTGTGGATGTAGAGAAGAGATCCTCCCCAATTATGGTTTGAATCACACAAAAAATGCTATGAGAATGCATGATGAACATAATGTCTAGAGTGGCATCATCAAGAGGATGAGAAAGGGCATCTTCATCCAATGTTGGCTGGAGCTTGATTCTGAGATTTTTTGGGAGAATGTTACGATGGAATTGGTGACAAGAGTCACATTTTATGCATGGTTCTTGAGGAAGCGACATTGTGGAGGAAAATTAGATGGCAAGCACAACAAGCTAGAAAGATGAAGACTTGAGTAGAGGTCCATTCTACACATTTAAATAAATCTCTTAGCATATGCACATAGGAAGTGGAGTACCTACACTCATATATGTAATAAAGAGGATGCTATTAAATCAGAGCCCATTTGCAATTTAAGAAGAGAAAAGTACAAAATTGTTGCATCCAAAATTGAAGGATGAGCAAATTTTTCTACTATTGTATGTGTTGAATTTAATCTTTCTATATGAAAAGTACCACATGGCTAAACGAAGACAAGTTTGTACTCTAGTAACATCAGCCAATGAAATTCTACTCAAGGAAGAAGATTTAGCATGATTTTACCCTAATCCCACACATGGGAGCCTAATTTAGAAAGGCATCAATAAATGTTCAATACCTAGTTTGGATAGTGCTTAGTGACCATCGAGTGATGTCAGAGTTTTCACAATGGCTTACTCAACACATATGACATTCTAGCTTACTCGACATCAACTTTGACTTGGCACATGTTGATTACTTGACACAAGAGGCATGCTTGGCACCTAAACTAGCTTAGTACCAATGAGGATTCTGGCTTGGCACCCGAGGTAACTCGACACCTATATGTTAGCTTATGTAGTATTCCAGCTTGCTCAACACATATAACATAGCACATGAAACTATCTGGCATACTTGGCACATATGGTATACTAGCTAGCTTGGCATCAGCTCCACATTGATCACTTAGCATGTGAAGTACACTTGGCACCTAAAGTAACTTGGCACAGCACATGTAGATCACTAAGGACATGTGATCCTTAAAGCACCTAAATTCATAGACTTTCTTGGCATTGACTATGACTCGATTCATATTGATCACTCGGCACAAGAGGCATGCTCGACACCTGAAGTAGCTTGGTACCAATAAGGATTTTGGCTTAGCACCAGAGGTAACTCGACACCTATAAGGATTCTAGCTCAGCACATACATTGCACTTGGCATCTATAGGTTAGCTTATGTAGTATTTTGGCTTGCTCAACATAGCACATGAAACTATCTAGCATACTCAGCACATATGGCATAATGGCTAGCTTGACATTAGCTCCATATTGATCACTCAGCATATGAAGCACACTTGACACCTATAAGAGTTGTAGGTCAGCACTTAAAATGACTTGACACCATAAGAATTCTAACTTGGAAAATGCATTATACATGACATCAATAGGTTAGCTCATGCAGTATACTGGCTTGCTTGGCACATGTCATGATTATCATCTTGGATTGCTTGGCATCAACTATGGCTTGGCACATATAAATCACTTGGCATATGTAATCTGCTCAGCCCCTGAAGTCCCTAACTTTCTCGACATCAGCTATAACTCGACACATAATAAGTACTCAACACATGAAGCATGCTTGGAACCAAAATTCACTCAGCACCAATAGGAAAAATAGCTTGACACAAATAATAAACTCTGCTTCTATAGGTCAATGATCATTAGTTTTTGAAAACCTTTATAATGCTCCATGAGTGCAGAAGGGTTTAGTGTAAAAGTTCTAATCCCATTGCATCCTAAGATGGAAAGATAATCTTCCATTCTATTACCCTCTTTATATGTGTGTGAAACTATGATCTCTTGAAATTGATCAATAATATTCCAAATTTTTTGAAGCACATATTTGAGTTTCTAGGAAGATGATTGTCTCTTAATACAAGTAGAGATTATAACTTGAGAGTCACCTTCAATCTGCACCTATTGGAAGTTCCCTTTCTTTGCAAGAATTAGTCCTAAAAGCAATGACTAAGCCTCAGCCATATTGTTAGTTCCTATAGGAAGGGGAGCCATTGTAATTGCCAGGACTTTACCAGTGCAATCTCTAATGCATGCTCCCAAGCTTGATTGTCCTGGATTACCTCTAGATGCTCCATCAAAGTTGAGTTTGACAAAACCAGACATAGGGGGTTGCCATTTGACTATAGATCTATCTGTAGGAGTTTGTAACTTTGAAGAAGTACCAATTCCAAATGGGATGAAAATTGATTTCCATTCCCTAATGATACTTCCATCCCAGGAGGTGATAACTGGATTGAATCTACATCTATTGACACTTGCATTAGTAACTTTTAAGATCAATTTTTCAATAATTTGGAGCACTTTCTCTAAGGATAATACTTCTTTTCTAAAAATCCTCTTGTTTCTTTCCCACCAGATAGCCCAAATTACTAGAGTAGGTGTACACTTCCAGATTCATACAAAGAGGGCATTGGGGTAAAGAATTGGCCAAGCCTAAAAAATGTCCCAAATATTGTTTTGTAGTGGAGTGTAAAAATTCAATTTGTTTAAAACAAAAATCCAGCATTGGTAAGAAAATTGACATCTTGCAAACAAATGGTCGATTGATTCATCTTCCTCACCACATAAAACACACTTGAAAGGAGAGACAATATTCATCCTAGCCAATCTATCACTGGTTAGAATTCTATGCTTAATTGCTAGCCATGCAAAACACCCAGCCTTGGGTAGTACTACTTTATTCCAGTAGAACATGAATGCTTGAGAAGGTGGTTTTGTCGACTCAAGTTGCTGGAGAAGTTTGTAACCTTCCTTGATTGAATAGTTACCATTTTTGGCCAAAATCCACATTAGTCAATCCTCAACTTTTGATACAAAAGCTTGTCTATCTAATAAGATAGATTGAAGTTGTTGTTTGTGTTAAGAGTCTAAAGGGAGTTGGTCTGGATCTTTCCATATTACTTTCCTTGAGAAAATGCAAATTGCATCCATAAAGTGAACAACAAGGTTGCCCCATTCTACTTCTGTAACTGAGATGATATTTTGTACTTTGGCATTGTATTTAATGGAGGGTGTCCATTCCATGAGTCACCCCAGAAGTTGATCTTGTCCCCATAGTTTAATTCCCATGAAATGTAATTGAGCACAATATCTTTGGATGCAATCATGAAGTCCCAAATGATTGATCCCTTAGGAGGATCCAAAATAGAGAATATTCTATGTGGCTCAATGTTATCTAGATATTTCTGTTGCATAATTTGACACCAAAATGATTGTGATTTAGTATATATCTACCAAATCAGCTTACCACCAAATGCTTTGTTCCTTGTTGTCAAATCATGGATTTCCACTCCACCTAAAGTAGGATGAAATGCCATATTTTGGAGAGAAATAAGTGGAAGTTTCTTTTCATTAGTCAAATTTCCTGACCAAAGAAAGCCCTTAATAAGTGTTTAAATATGTGAAACAATAGAAGACGGTGCTTGCATGACAACCATGTAACAATTAGGTATTACAGAAAGGACTAACTTAATAAGCAATATTCTACCAAATAATGACAGCCATCTAACTTTCCAAGAGGAAATTTTTCTCTTAATTCTTTGATATACACCCTCCCAAAAAGTTTTCTTGTTTGGACCCATAAAAAAAGGAATCCCAAGATAAGTGGAAGTTAGAAAATCCTTAGAAAACCCCAAAATATGCACAATTTCATCTAAGATAATTTTTTTTGTATAAAATAAGAAAATTTTTGACTTTTGAGGATTAATTTTCTCCCCTAAAACTTCTAAATATAGCAAAAGACTTTTCTTAATCTATTTAGCCTTAGAGACTGATGAGGCACCAAATAGTAATGTGTCATCAGCAAATAGAGAGTGTGTGACTAAAATTGTTGTACCTTCAATTTTTTCTCCTTTCCACTTATTAGATAGATGATGGTGCTTGATATTCCTACTAAGGGCTTCAGTCATGATGATGAATAAAGCCAATGAAAGAGGGTCACCCTATCAGAGACCTTGTGTGGAGGAAAAAAATTAGATGCTAAGCCATTGATAATAACTAAGAACCAAACCCCCGAAATGCAAGCTTTAATCCACTTACACCATTTCTTATCAAAGCCCATTTTTTGGAGGACTTGAAAAAGGAAGTTCCAACAAACTTTGTCATAAGCCCTTTGCATGTCTAACTTGATAGCAAAATTAGAAGATTGATTATTCTTGATGGAGTGAAGTACTTCATGAGCTACTATTGCACCCTCCATTGTTTCTCTACTAGAAACAAAACCACCTTGTTCAGGAGAGATTATGGATGGAAGGAGTTTTTGAAGTCGTAGATAAATGGCTTTAATAATAATTTTATAAGTCAAATTGTAGAGTGAAATTGGGTGAAAATTTGCAAAAGTTTTGGGTTCTTTGGTTTTTGGAATAATTGTTATATTTGTAGAATTGAAATATTTTGACATAGATTTGAACTTTCTAGATTCCTCCATAGCTACTAGAAGGTCTCACCCAATAAAATCCCAACAACTCTAAAAGAAAAGTGTCATGAAACCATCTAGACCCAGAGCTTTGTCTCGAGGGAAGGAGAATACTACCTCTCAAATTTCTTGAATGGTAAAAGCAGCCAAGAGCTTGGAATTCTCCATGGGGGAAATCATTGTAGGGATATGCTGGATGAAATCCTCAACTTGTGAAGGCAAAGGTGAAGGATGCTCTGCTGGTGAAGGAAGATTCTTAAAGAACTTGATACCTTCATCTCTGATCTAATGAGGATTATTTAGAATATTACCTATTTCGGCATCCAAGATTTGAAAAATTGATTTAGCTACCCTTTTTTGTTGGGCAAAAGCATGAAATTTAATTGTGTTTCTATCTCCTTGTTGTAGCTAGACTTCACTAGAATTTTGTCTCTAGTAATCTTCCTCCCTATTACACAATTCTGCCCATTCAATCTGTAATTCTTTTTGCTTAGCATAAGTGTCACTATCCATCCCAAACATGATAATGGAGCAATGAATCTCCTCCAATTGTAGCTTAACAATCTCTTTTTGTTTGAAAACATTTTTAAAAACTTGTATGTTCCAGATTTTGATCTGTTCCTTGACATGTTTCAATTTACTAGCAAATTGATGCATTCTAGATCCTAGAGCAAAAGGAGCACTGATCCACCATTATTTTAAAAGTGGGAGAGAATGTGTGTGATGCAACCACATACTTTTAAATTTAAATGATGACTTATGTTGATTTTGGTCGATAGATGCAACTTGATCAATGTCTATGGAAATTGGAAAATGGTTAGATTCTGGTGTAGACAAAATCTCTATTTGAAAGCAAAAATTACCTAATTTCTAGTCATGAGAAAGAAGAAATCTATCTAATCTAACGACAATTTGAGCAAAACCAGATCTCCTTTTTGTACATGTAAACTTTCCATTAGATGGTTGAATATCCATCAAATCATTATTCTCAAAAAATTGAGCAAAATCTTGAATGGTTTTAATGGGTGGGAAAATATCACCAACAACTTTCTCATTTTGATTCAAGATCACATTAAAATCGCCCCCAAGGATGACTTGATGGGAGTTTTGGGATTGAATCAACATTGCTATTTGATCCCATGTTTTCAATCTGTTTCTCCAAATGAAAGAATTAGTAAATGAAGTTCATTGGCTACATGTGAAATAATATGAGCAATAACAACAGATTGTATCCCTACTAGTGCAACATTATTTATTTTCATCAAAATTATAATACTTAACTTTGATTTTCAGATGCTTCTAGCTAGTATCCCATTTGATCTTTATCCATTGAAAATGCCTTTGCTAACAATATATTATTTAGCTCATGATGAAGTGTGAACACCTTCTTTATTCGTCGCTCTGATATTGTTGATTGCATTGTCAGTAACAAGGAGCTTACATACATCTTTGATTATGTAAAGTACAACTCGTAAAACCTTGTTTTGCTAGATTTTGTAATGTTCTAATCATGCATTGTTTTTTTTGTTGGGTGAATTTTATAATCATGGACCTATTTTGTGCACTAATAGATACACCATCAATTGATAGAACAACACAAACAAGTACTACTGAAGTTGAACCATTTCTTGTAGCAATCCATGTCACTAGTATTGGTTCATTTGTAGGGACATTGTTGTTAGACAAGAAAACTATGTTTCTATTAAAATTACCAAAGCTTCTAGGTGCTTTAAAATTGTCATTATTTATAGTGTAATTGTATTTTATTTATACATAACTCATTTTGGACTGAGAATCCCATGATTTTTTTGTAGAAAATGATGTTTTCTATGATCATCTTTTTGAAATGATATTGAAGCTATTTGGACCCACCATATCAAAAAGGTACATAGTTTCATATCATTTCTACAATATTTTTCTTTTCTTCCATTTATTGTACTATATTGAAGTTATTGATCTAACAATTTTTTTTTAAGGTGGAATGAATAAGGTCCTGAAAAAATTAATCAGCTCATTACATATTTTGAGGACCTTTTTGGAAAAAAACATTTTTGATAGTGCCATACTTCTCAAAAGAGCATCCAAACATGTAAAGACTATGAGGGACCAATATAGAAGGGATCTAAAGGATAACCCAAAGTACAAGCATCCTCCTGTGATTCCACTGATGGAGTGGAATGAAATAATAGAAGATGCAAAAGAGAAAAGGCTATGTGGTAAAGGAAATGAACCAGAAAAAAGAAAAAGAAGGTATGTCATGATAGTATTAAGTAGAATGTAATCATGCACTAATTAGTGATCTTTGCAAATATATAATATAACATGTTTCAAACTTTTCATAGACTCCAAGACATGTCAAAAGCTATAGAAGTGAGACTACAAAAGGCTGGCCAACAAAAACTCCGCTATGGTGGCTACATGAATCTTCACTCTCGACGTGTAAGTAGTGGCAATGGAATTTCATATAAAAAAAATTATATAATGTTGCAAACAATTTTTTAAATCAAATCATATATGTAAAGCTGATGATACTGAGCAAAAAATGCACAACATAGAATTCAATGTAGAGCCCACAAATAAAGATACAAGAATTGCCTTAATGAAAGGCTATACAGTCATGGTTGCACACCTATGCCAAGAATTTTAAAGCTATACGCAAGAATCTAGTGCACCAAATAAGACAGTTAAATTGGTCAAATGAGAAGTAAATCAAATTGAATAGTTGAGCAATTCATTTTTTGGTTTTAGTTTCCAACCTAAATTGACTGCATAACAATGCCCATAACATTTCATTGTAGCCTTCAAATCCTATCATAGAACCTACACATGATCAAGGCCATGATGTGCATCATAGTGGCAGAGGCATTAATTTTCTATTTAAAATTAATTATGCAATTATGAATACAATTTAACATCTTCAATTGGAATTTGATGTGTAGCCTTTTTTTAATATTTTAGAGCAAGTTGAACATCATGGTGAATGAGTGGAGCATGTCCAAAGTGTTCAACATGTTGAGGTGGCAGCGGATCAAAATGTTATTGTACATGATGTGACATTGTCAAGTAATAAAAATGTATGTTATGTTCTACTAGTAAATGAAATACTTGTAAAAGAAAAAGAAAAAAAAAGAGTATGCCAATTTAACTCATTTACTTGTTATTGCAATAGAGCCCCTTTAGTGCAACAACCTCATGCCCCTTAAAATAGGAGAAGGCATCATAATTTGACATTACATGTGCCACAAGAGGAGGAAAATGAGGAAGATATTGATGGTCCTATTAGCCTTTTCCTTAAGAAAGCTATAATAAACAAAAAGAAGAAATGACTTTTAAAAATGTTCTTTGATACACCTTGTTTGATAAACTTTGTTGGATAATGAAAGAACGTTGTTTTAAGTAATTATATATGAATGTTGCATATTAATATTGATTTTTATTTTATGTTAATGAATATTATTATGTGTTAATGAAGTCCTGATTAGTATTGCATATTAATGAATTTTATATCATATTAATGAATGTTATAGTTCATAAATGGATGAATGAATGAATGAAGTATGTAATTAGATAATAATGGAAAATTTAGATTGATGTTAGGGGGAGGGGGGTGAGGCTAGATGAGCTTCCACCTTCTTGTGAATGACCTCATTAAGTAGAGAATATTAAAGTATTCTCAAAACCAAGTGAAGTGAAAACTAACATACCTTCATTAATTAATCAATTTCATTCATTATAGGTCTAGAATGATGGGATGATACTCTATGGTATAGGTATGAATCTTTGAAAATAATGAACTCTTTTTTTATTTGAGTTATTCTTAATTGATAGCTTCTACTTAGTTGCTTGCTAATGATGAATAACTTGAAGTAGTATATCTATTTGAATGTGGTTATCATAAATGTTAAAGCATGTAGCTTCAGTTTTTAAGTGCCATGTGCCTAAAGTTAGTTGTAGCATCTTCAAGGGACTCAATTTTCATTTGTGGAAACCTGAACTATTCTACAACTATATCTCTTCAATTTGATAAGGTTGAATTGCCAATAGTTCCTTAGAGGTGATACCTCTTTTCTGGTCTTTCATGATTAGTCATAAGTAAAAGGTTGCATTTGCATTCACTTTTTTGGTTTATTCTGTAACCAAAGTAGAAACCCAATATTTTGTGTTGGATACAATTGTTCAATTGTGTGTTGTCTTTGATGTCACACAAATGTCATATCAGTCATCAAACAAAGTCTATCGAGCTCATTTGGTGAGCAAGGCAAAGGACAGAGTCTACAGAGCTCAGTTGGTCAGCAAGGCAAAGGATAGAGTCTACCAAGCTCAGTTGGTCAGCAAGGTAAAGGACAGAGTCTACCGAGCTTAGAAGATTAGTAAAGAAAATTTGTAGTGTCTACCGAGTAAACAATTGTTATCAAGCTTTCAAGAAATTTAGTTGTTACCAAGATCACTCGATCATCAAAGGGAAATATGGAAGAAACAGTTCTTACCAAGATCTTACAAACAAAGAAGGAATTTAATTCTTATCGATTCAACTCGGTAACCAAAGGATTTTGTAGAAGTTGTAATGTTAGCCAAGTCAAGACGGTTAACTTAGGAAATTTTTGGAAGCAGTATCTACCGAGTAGGGTCGGCCAGTGAAGGATTTTATTAATTTTTGAAATAGCATCTATTTGTCTAAAGTAATATTTTTAGCCGAATGATGTATGGTTTATTGGTAAATGTAACATGTGAATGAGCCAACTTGATAATCTAAATGGTATAAATAAGAAGTCAAGTTGTGAATTCTAAGTATGAGAGATGGATTTGATGTGATATGAAGACTGATTATTGTGGAAGCAAAGTTTGAAGAATGATCAAAGATCATTGAGGAACAGAAAAGCTATACTTGATCAAGGAGGATCTAATGATGATGAACAGAGACCTGTAATCAGCAAAACTAGTTGCATCTTAATTCAGGTTGATTCATTGTTACTTTCTAACAACTGTAGTAGTGATTTCAAATCTCTTAACAGAATTGGTCTAACAGCCATTTTGTAAATCCTCTAACAAGGTGACAGTTTAGTTGAATTGTTCTAAAGACCTCTAGCAAGGCCACTCCTTACAGGGTGATTAAATCCTCTAACAAGGTCACACCTAATAGTGTGTATTGTAACCTTTAATAGGGTTAGCTCCTAATAGGGGTCACTTCAGAAGAGTGAAAAATTGGTACCTAGTTACTTGGTGGTTTTTCCCATATTGGGTTTCCACATTAAATTTGGTGTCTCTTGTGTTCATTTTATTTAACTTTTGCATGCATTTTAATAATTATGAATGCTAGATGATCAATAACTAGTTAATCTACCAAGTTACAACATTCTTATAATGTTTACCGAGTATTAGTAGTAAATAAGTATTAAAGACATCTAAGGGATCTGTGGATTTGTTTTTGTGGTAACTGATTCACGCCCCCCCCCCCCCCCCCTCTCAGTTACTCCATCTATAATTCCAACAATTTTGATGGTTGTAATTTTTCCTTCTTTTGAATGTTTTGGGTTTAATTTCCATTTCATCATGTAGATTTTGAAATTGGTTAATGATGTGGCTTCCAAGGATGAAGGAGATGTTGATTCACCAATATCTATATTGGAAGATGAGGTGAAGATTTTTTCTTTTTTATTTTATTTTTCTTATTTTAGAAGAATTGTTGTAGTTTTTGCATACTAGTCTTCTAATTCTATCATTGAAAATCAGGGCTCAAATGAGAAGGGTGATGTAAAAGTTCCCCAGCCTAAGGTAAGAGGTGTTGGTAGGGATCACAACAGAAGAGAGAGTGCTAATAAGAAGAATGATGCAAAAGATCGCAAGCTAGTGAATGGTGGTAGATGCTGAAAGAAGGAAATGATGTCCAATGTAGTAAGTTCCTAAATGCTATCTATTTATTAAAGTTTACAGTAGTATGTACATGATTCTTGATGAAGGCATACATGGTCTTGAAGAGAAACTAGGCAGGTAACTTGACACGCCATTAATAAAATTCACTTGTCTAATAGCAAGTTGTCTTATCTCCATAGAATTTACAGGATCATCTTTCTCTATTGTGGAAGTTGTCTAAGGGTAGTGATATAACATATTGGTTATTGAAGATCATAAACTTACAATTTAATACTTTAATTTTTAAAATGCAACTTACAATATGTTTTATTGCATTTTCTATACAAGATAAATTGATATAAAAGTTCAATTAGATTATAGTGAGCATACAACTAGAACTTATCTAATCTTTTTCTTTAATTTACTCATAATAAATCGCTATATTTTTTCATAGTATTGTTTCTATCATAAATGTACAAACAATTCTAGCCAAAATCCAGAGTAGACAAAGAAATCTACTTCTCTCTATATAACTATAATAATAATGTCTTGACAGTAATTCTATATGATATGATATCCTATTCTAAATCTAGCCCTTATAATTATAGGCATCAAATTGGTTACATAGCGATAGGGTATGTCACTTTTCTTTAAAAAATTTACAACTAACCGACTCATTAACAATTAACTGTATGCATGTAAAAAAAGTTTATAGAACAAAGACGTTATCGATTTTGATGATGATTATTCAATAAAATTACTACATTTCCTAATGTGTTCTACATATTTGATATCTTCTTGTAAATTTGCATCACTAATTTTTTATCTTGCCTTGATCTCAATTTCAAACATTTGCTCCATCTGAATAGTAGCCTTTGACATCTCTAGGTCATCATTCTATGTAGCTTCTAGGGCTCATTCTTGCATTACATAACACATATACATCCATCCCTCTCAGTCAATGGTGTCCCCATTTTCATCATGCCAAGATATAACTTTGTGTTTTGTAACCAATTCCTCCATTAAGCTAAAAGAAAACTTAAATTCCTGTGAATATGCAGTATGATCCTCAATCAACCTTTCTACTTCTTGAATATCTTCATCTTCTTCAATGGTATTCTTTTCTTTGACCAAGCTATTATAAATCTCATTATGTCTAAAAACTATGGGTTTATAAGTGCTGTAAATATCCAAAACCTAACCTAATTTGTCAAGCAAATTTTTAAAAAGATTTCTGAATAGAGTACTGGAGAGTTCTATTCTAATCATCAAAACATCATTCAATTTTGCATTCTCTTCTTGTAATTTCTTTAATTCAATTCTCAGAGCATTAGTAGATGATTGTATCATTGGTTGCACTTGAGGCTGCCCTAACTTTAACATATCTTCATAAAATGTCTTCCAATTATCTCTTTGAAATTTCACTTGCTTTACACTTTCTTGATTAAACAATGTCAAGTCCACTTACATACCTACAACCTTGTTAGGGTCTATTACCCCTACTTTTAGTGTCATCAAATGACCAAAATCCTAATCAACATCAATAATTTGTGGCCTTTTGTGTGGGGGGTATAAGGCCCACAACAATATTGATTTTTCATCTTCCACCAATCTTGAACCAATTATGACATCTTTGACTCCCCGTACATCAAGTTTCATATCATTTTTACTAGATTTAATTAAACTTTCAAAAATTTATGATGGACTCAAATCCCAACAAAGCAAAACGATCACCCCTACTTCATTCAATAGTTGTGTTCCTCTTGTCAGAGTCATATGCTCAACTTCCCTTTTGATATATTCCTTCAAACTTTTCATTAGTTCTTGTTCATTCTCAGGAGAGATATTTTGGATATTTTGTCTCAATAATTTGCCTATGTTGTTATACAAATCAGCCATAAACTTCTTGGATTTGATAAAAGTATCATCATTTATAAATTTTCTTGACTCCAAAGGTCTTTCATCCTTCTTGGAATTTATCCTACCAAGGATCTGCACATCATGCTCCAAGGGCTGAAGTACCAACTTGTCTATAGTTCTCAAAATTGGAACAAGGGAATTTGGAATCTTCTGAATGTCTTCTTTTTTCTATTCTTTGGCTTTTTTTCTTGTTCTTCTAGTTCCATGTTTTGTTCCTAAATCTTTTATAGTATTTCTTCCCACTCCAAATTCTTGAAACCTTCCTCATATTTAATACAAGCATGAATGTATCCTTCTGGATCATAATGACTCCAGAAATCCATGGTGTACATGTGATATTCATTCTACAATTTCTCTCCAATCTTGTCATATGACTTAGTAGCACAAATAATAAAGTCTCCAAAAGATAAAACTGCTAGAAGGAAAGTCTAGTTTCTTTGATTACCTCTGAAATGTTGTTCTCAAAATTGGAACAAGGGAATTTGGAATCTTCTGAATGTCTTCTTTTTCCTATTCTTTGGCTTTTTTTCTTGTTCTTCTAGTTCCATATTTTGTTCCTAAATCTTTTATAGTATGTCTTCCCACTCCAAATTCTTGAAACCTTCCTCATATTCAATACATGCATGAATGTATCCTTCTGGATCATAATGACTCCAGAAATCCATGGTGTACATGTGATATTCATTCTACAATTTCTCTCCAATCTTGTCATATGACTTAGTAGCACAAATAATAAAGTCTCCAAAAGATAAAGCTACTAGAAGGAAAGTCTAGTTTCTTTGATTACCTTACAATTTCTAGATATGCAATTCTATCAGGCACTTCTGATAGTAATCTATATGGCCTTCCTTCAAACCCAAATACTCTAATACAAGTGAAGTAATCATATGCATAACAGTCTCCCATATTGTGTTTGATGTTCTCTCCCAACCCATTATCCCTAGGTTTTAAAAAACTTTTAATATCAGGGCAAATTAAGGGAAAAGACTAGTGTCCAAACAAAGTGTACAAAGGTTGAACAAAATGATCTTAAAATGTAAGGTAACAAGAAGCATTGAACCTATAATCCCATATTGGTGTCCAAATTTGAATAGGCTTCATTTCCCCATTAGACTCCCTCAAATTTAATTTTAAATCCTCATCCCACAATCCTCTCATTTGCCCAAAATATAAAGCCATATGCATAAGCAAGGAATAATGTTTAAAAGTAGGGTACTCAACATCTTCAAAATTAACAAAAGAAGTATGAATGTTATCAACAACATTGTCTACATAATCATAGGGTTTAGGCTCCAGTATTTGAATGTCTGATATTAACACCATGGGCCCAATTTCCATCAAATTAGGTGCTTCCATCCCTCCCACTTGTCCACATGATTGGTATGTCATGCCTAATTATCTCTTAAACAATTTGATGCTGAATGGAGGTCCATCTACTATAGTTAGAGACTCCTTTTCTATTCTGTGCAATATCAATTTCCATTGCATATATGAAATATCTAACTTGTCATTCTCATTTGTCAATTCTATGAATGACAACCTTTTACTTAGACTATTAGTGAGTCTAAAAGATTCATTTAGATATTCAATAGACATCTCCATGAATTTTTCCCCATCCTTGTCATATATGCATATGTCTTCAGCATTATATTTTCTTATAATGACCTTGTGTAACTCCACATTTACAAACACATTTGGCAATGTCAATTTTCCTAAATTCATCTCCCAAGGATGACATATAGGTGTATTGTGATTTATCCTCACATAATGATGTAAAAAGAGCTCATAACCCCTAGTCCTAGTCCATACATTTCCAATGTCACTGCATTTTTCTTCAATTTTGTCTAGGGATGTTAATTTGCTTCTTCTTGACTTAGGACCTACACAAGCCATCTATTCAATGAGGTCTTTGTTCAATTTCCTTGGTGGCACTTCATCATCTACTTTCTGCTTCTTATCAACTTTGCCCTTTTTTACTTTCTTGGCTTTCCTCTTTTATGTAGAACCAAAACTCTCCATGATACCTTCTAAAACTTTATCTGAGTACAACTCTCTATAAAAACTAAATACAAACAACAATCTCACAATTTTCCTTTAAGAATTTGTGATCTCAAACCAGTAATGAATGTCTTTTATTACCAAATAGATTACATTTGTGCATTTACTTTCCACATGAATTGAAACATAGAGCCATTTTGTATCATTGTAGCAAATGAACTAGTTTTCAAAAGTTATTTCATGAACTTATTTCCATGCTTGATGAAACATATTAAAACATTTGATTGCTATAAATTTCAGTGATATAAATCTATGAAATTTTGATCACTATAGCATGTTCTCACAAATAGACAATTGCTTTTAACTTCATGTCTATTGCTATAGCAATGGTGATATCACCATCGCTTATCGCTATACTAGAAATCCTTCATTTTTGATCTCCAATACACCTTCTTTCTATTAGGTATGGTGATATCAAAACTTTAGCCTTTGATATTGGCACTTGAAATATTGCTATAACATATAGTGATATCCCACAACTCATTGTTGATCGCTATATCTCCATAACACAATATGCAATCAGAAATCACATTCAACTTATCACTACAACTCATAGTGATGCCCTTTTTAATAATACAACCATTCATCACTATAAGTTATAGTGATCTCCAAGTTTTATCGCTAATCACTATTTCCCTTTTGTGCTCTCATCGTTTAGTGATAGATCATGATCACTATAAAAAAAATGATATATGAAGACTTATCGCTCATCACTATACCAAAATTCCATATCCTCTGCTCATTGATGAGATATATTACTATACTAGAAACCCTTCATCTATGATCTTTGATACACCTTCTTTCTATTACGTATGGTGATATCAAAACTTCAACCTACGATATTGGCACTTGAAATGTCACTATAACATATGGCAATATCCTGCAGCTCATCATTGATTGCTATATCTCCATAACACAACATGTGATCAGCAATCACATTCAACTTATCATCGCAGCTCATAGTGATGCCTTTTAATAATATAACCATCCATCTCTATATGTTATAGTGATCTCCAAGTTTCATCACGAATCACTATATCATTTTTTGTGCTCTCATCTCTCAGCGATAGATCATGATCACTATAACATACATCGATATATAAAGACTTATCTCTCATCACTATACTAAAATTCCATATCCTTCACTCATCAATGAGATATATCACTATAAGTTATAGTGATAATTACATTCCATCGCTCATTGCCATATTGATAATGAGCCTTCTCCACATAGCAATGAATCCAATCACTATATGCTATAGCAATATCATACCCTACTTCAAGCCGCCCAAACTACAATCACTAAAAGATGCCCCAATATTTGATGCATTGTCACTATAGCTATAGCAATAATCTAAAAAATGAGAATATCTTCATGAATTCAAATAGGACCAAGGCCTAGATTGATCAATAGATATTTACATGTGATGAGTAAGCCCTAGGAGTGCAATTCTACAACAGGATTTTTTGACTTGAGTGATAGATAGCTATTTTCTATCAAATAAATAAAGAGATGCAATAAATGATTCCTTATTTTGATCACAAAATCAATCTAATACATAAGAAGATAAGAAATTTCAGTAGGTAAAGGATGAAAAAATATTTGAAAAATATTGAGTTCCACTAGAAGGGATGGACTTATCTTGTGGAGCAAGTGTAAGAGGATACCTTCATTTAATTGATCTTGTAGGGAGTGAGAGGATTAACAAGTTAGAGGTCACTAAGGAAAGAATTAAAGAAGAAAAACACATAAAAAATCTCTCTCTACTCTTGGGGATGTTATATTTTCTTTAGCTAATAACAGTACACATGTCCCATATCATAATGACAAACTAACCCAAATTCTTCAAGATCCCCTAGGTAGCCAAGCAAAGACACTTATGTTTGTGCATCCCAATCTAGACATTAACTCTTACTCAAAGAAAATCAACACTTTGAAATTTGTAAAGAGATTGTATATATTGGAACTAGGTGTTGTACGTAACAACAAAGAAAGCAAGGATGTAAGAGATTTCAAGGAACATATTTCCAAATTGAAGAAATCATTACAAGAAAATATGTTGAGCTCAAGAATTTGCGAAAATTGAATCCTTGAAGATGTCCTACACACTATTAATAAATATCATATACACATTTTGGAATTTTTTGTAGATGAATTCTATGCAATTGTTGTGATACTTAATCTTATAATTATTAATTATGTGACTATGACTTCTTGTTATCAATTGAGGTTTTTGAATTAAGCATTTGTTATGTATTCTTAGTATTCAATTGTGTGTTTTTATAAAACTTCTTAAGAAATTAGATTTTAGAAGCTTTAAAATTTACCAAATATTTATTGCATCTGGATGGTTTTCATACAAGTGAAACATCAATGTTATACAAAATATCAGTATTTGTCTTTAATCACTATAGAGATCATTACTTTAGACATATAGTGAAACTATTATGGATGTTAATATAGCTATTAGGCACTTTAACACATGTCTTGGTAGAATTTATGTGCTAGTCTTGTGCACTTATTTATCTTAATCCTAAGGCATGTATAATATATTTTCTCTTTAAACATCTTGATAGATTTCTGTAGTAACTATCACATTGAAAGGGAATATTTCTCATGCATTAACTTTCCATTGCAACGTGTACCTATAATCTTGAAAATTCTCAACTCAAAGTTTGTTGCCACTTATATGCAATAACAAGTAAACTCTACTTGAAAAATAGTACCTAAAATATGGCTCAAATAATTGCTCTCTTCTTTTGTACATGCATGTTTTTATGATCTATAACAAACTTTCAACAATTCCTTAACTATTTTACATATCTACTAAAATGGTTATCAATGAGAACATTTTAGTATCACTTATGGTCTTTTGAGATATAAAAAATTATTTTAAAATCATTTATTATTATTTTCTAAATGTAAGATACTCTTTTAGAAGCATTTTCTATTACTCTATTTTGAGCTATCTAATTGAAAACGTATTTAGTTAAACTTTGCAATTGCAACCAACACGTGTTGACATTCACCATACTAAATAATACAAACATTTCCAAGTGATAAAGAATATTTGTACTTTGCCTCATGATGCTCCAGGCTTTCTTGTCTACTTGAAATCCTTATGAATGTACCTTCTTCTTTGCCATGTTTATCCATGCTTACATCTTGTTGTCCATACCAATTAGTCATGTTCTCAGATACCTTTTGGAAGTGTATACGTTGTGCCTTTCTTCTAAACCTTCTTCCTCTTGCGCTTTCAATCTAATGACCAAATCATTATAAAGAAAAAGAAGTAACACAACCCCACCACTATGTGACTTTGACACAACCTCGTGAAGTCCACCATAGTATAAATATGTGCCACATGAGGATACACCTGCAACACAATCATACTTAGTATCAAAAACCAAAGCAATACCTTCATACTAGTATAGGTTGTCCCCATACACATGCTTGGAAGAGTTTACACATGACTCTTCATTCTTATGATGTCCTTATCTTCATATTCCTCAAGCCTAGATACCCCTACCCCTGTTATCAACTTCTCATCATCATTGTGCCATCTTTTATGGCCTTTCACTATTCCCTTTGTGTCTACCTTGTTATTCTTAGCCTTGATTGTCCTTGTGAAAAAAAATTCCCAATCTTCAAGGGACATAAAATGTTACCAACTAGTATCATTCTTTCTTCATCAAGCTTTTCTTCCTATTTGTCTTCATTAACAACTTCATGAAGACTTGTTATGAGAGGTATTCTGTAACAACTAATGGTTAGCCTAACACCACAAATTACAAATTTTCATACATAGGTGAGCTATTTTGGAGGAATTAATAAACTAAATCAAATACATTTTGTTATTTTTCTTACTAGTCGTGTTTTCTATAGCTTGTTTTGAGGGTATAATTATGAATTTGAAATTTTTGAAACAAGAATTTTATGAAGATGGATTACAGGAAGGGAATAAAAGTTCTGAGTTCTTGGATGACATAATAATTATATATGCAAACCACCATAATCTTCTATGACATAAGACCATGGAGTAATTATTTGTGTTTCACCGCATAACTCAAGATCCCAAGTAAGATGTTTATCAATATTAATCGTATCCTATTGCATGTTACAAAATCTATTTTTTGCAGCTTTTTTGAATCATTATTTTTCAATTCATTAGCTAGTTTGACCTTTCTCTACTTCTTGATTATTTTAAAATGGCAAGAGTTTTTTGAAAAAGGATATCCTATACTACTATGCTAAATAATGGGTTTACTCATTTTATTTTTCTATATAGGAAATTGGTACCAACATGTCTGTCTTAGCACCAAACTCCATAATGTCACCATATATCTATTATTTGGTTTAGCAAGTAGTCAAATCTCTGAGGTAAAGGTTGGAGGTTCCAATAAAAGTTAACTTACATGTTTATTTCCAAAGAAAGGGAATTCATTATAGCTAGATATTCACTACACATCACAACATATTTTTCCAATATACTAGCAGTTCTATTTATTAGCAATCTTTACCACAAATCTGGTGGAGCTTACAATCAACAAATAAATAAAAACTAGGCACAAGCCATCTACTGGTGGCTCAATTCAATTTCATTCTACAGCTTATTACTTTTTAACACTGCAACGATCACACCCATGACCCATGTGGGACTAAATCCTACTCGGTTGCATGTTGAAACTTCAGTGTCCATTCTAGCCACTGGTATTTTTACCTCCTAGCCACCACATTTTAAACTCCCACACTAGACTCTTTTAGATTCCAAGTGACTTTCTTCGCTGATGGCTTCAATTCATGCCAGCCAATAATAGACTTCCAGCCAACACCCATCCACACCAATCAGTGGTAGCTACCCATGTGTCAACAACCCCTTCAACATGTGGTACTCTTGTATTGAGCCACGTGTAGGCTTGGCCATGCAAACTATCACCTCAGCTGACACATGGCGATCCATCCACATCTGCAACAAAGACCCCTGCCATGTGGAAAACCTTGACACATTAACATTCGACAGTGTATTGCCACATTTGCATGCTAGTTAGTGACCATATTCCAACACAAGTAGAGACACATCATCTTTCCATATAGTGTCCATATAGTGACATCATCAAACGTATAGCTAACATCACTACCATGTCACCCAAGGACTACTAATTTTTGCTAACATCATCAAATCCCTATGTTAAAATTGACGGCCATATGATCATCATCCACTAGCAAATAGAACTGCTCTAATAGTCATTCGGATGTCAAATTTAACCTTGTAGTTTTCTTATTAAAACCCTTTCTAGATTTAGTTTTGATTTGACAGTTCGACTTTGGGAGGCCATATCTCAGTCATCCAGGCTCCAAATTAGGTACAATTTGTTTAAAATTCTGGCTAGAATTTCTTGAACTTTTCAATGGTGCTATTATTTTTAGGTTTTTATGCATGAATTTATTAGAAATTACAATTTTTGGTGACTATACCTGCCCAATCCTGCATTTTGCAACTTCAAATGCTCCATACAAGCTCATCTAGACACATAAACAAGTTCCATCTTTTTTGAAAGTGAATAATTTTTTGTCTACTTTCTAGATCTGCAATCAAATTATAGGCTTGTGTGGATGAAAACATCACTTTTAAAAATAGGTCATTTCTTTGCATTAAATTGCTTCAAAATTATTGTAATTCTAAGCTACCTTATAAAGTTCCAAAATTCAACTATAAAAGGAGGTTGTAGATAGAAAAAATAGAAGTCCACTAGGGCTAAATTTGACAAAGTGGCCCATTGTAAATGCACTACATATAAAGTGTCAAATCATGCATTAGGGGGGTTGATTGATTATTTTTGTGTTTTGGGAGTGCATACATTTATTAATCTCATGAAGTGTTATTTCATATGTTGCGGTGGTCTTAAATTGAAGTTGATAAAGAGGATCTATCAACAATGGAGTGTCTTAATGATTGATCATCTAAGAAGAGAGCATAAGAAAATATTTCCTTATTTATGTTTCAATGAACTAATCTCTTCCTTTCAATAGCCACCTATTACAAGAATTTTGGACATCATTTATTTCAATGTCACTCATTCTTTCTTTAAAGTCATTGACAAGTACAATTATCCTTATGATATTTGGCTAGGTCTTTGGGAAGCATATGGAGATCCAAATATTCCTCTCTTTCTAAAAGACATTATATCTTTAGTCACTTTAGTTATGGTACCTCCAACTCTAGATGAGATCACATATTTTGATACTCCTATTGATTCTACTAATCCAATTCCAGCCTTAGATGCTCATGATTCAATGTAGCAGGAATTACCATGTCTTCCTACTTCAACTTTGTGGGATGACTTCCTTCAAGACATTGCAGCATTGTTTGTTGAATCTCGCATTGAAGATGTGGGAGACATCATCGATGACATCAATCTTCTCTTTGTTGAGGAGACTTCTTCACTCATTATGAGGGTACACTTTGACCCTCAACCACTAGATCATTCTGAAATGATTGTGGCTTCTTTACAGCAGTTGGAGGAGGACTCTTTAACTTATGAGGAGACATCTATCCATGGAGATTGTATTCTGGTTTCCTCAAACATCATATTTTCTGAGGATTCTTCCTACTAGTGGGGGAGCATTCTCTACCACTCATATGGTACCATTTATTCCTACAGGGAGGACCATCATTCATCTTTCATGGTGTAGCTTCTTCAGCCATCAAGGAGCTTCTTTCATAGGTGTGCCTACATCATTGAGAGGAGGCAACATTTCTTCTCTTCCTCCATCTTCCTATAAGGATGTTTCATCATCTTTGGAGGATGATTCAGCTTCATACATGGACATGTTACCTTGTTTTCCACCTTCTCTTGGGCATCCACCAGATTGGTTTGTGGCATCTACATTCATCAAGGACTTGTCGACATATGAGTAGACTTTAGAAGCAACATCCACACCATACTATATCTGGATCCATATTTTATCTTCCTATCCACAATGGGAAGCATATTTGCAACTATACCTGGTGTATCTTCTTCCTAAAGGGAGAAATGTTATTTTTTGGCCCTAGATTTTCTTTTGTCTTCAAGTACTCATCATCTAGAGATCCTTCACTAAGGGGGGGATTTCATCAAGGATTCTCTATTGTATATACATGATGTAGGTCATAATGGGGGGTTCTTGATTACTCCATCCATACATGTATCTTTCTTTATTATACTTATCTCTCTTTTTGGGGGAGGGTTTTTCCCATGAGTTTTTCCCTCTTTCTCTGTTTACAGAGAGATTGCATTGTATTTCATTTCATTGCATTACATTTGTACTTGGGTACCTAACATGGCCTAGTAGTTGGGACCTATTATGCATTTTATCATAGCTTTTGTGAGCTTAAGTGCATTCCCCTAAGTTGCACTTGGGGGGGGGGGAGGTGTTGTTAGTGCAATTAATTATAATTTACACTTTACTTAAGTTTAACTAGGATAAATGCATTATTTTATTATTTCTTAGGTTAGGCACCTAGGAGTTTGCATACTCATATGAGTTGTCTTGTTGAAAACACAGGAGCAAGAAACTTCAATTTAGCACATGGTGTCTACAACACTAGAGTATGCATAATCAACTAAGTTGTCATGTTGGCAACATAGGTGTTCACACTCTTAATCAAGCACTGGTGTCTACAACATAGTTTTACATGATAGGCTTATCCTCTCATCATCACACTAACTCCTATGTTTAATGGGGGATAACCCATTCTTGTTGGACATGTGCTTAGTTGCAAGGCTTAGCATATGGCTAACTCCTAGACATTCTAGATGCATCTTAGAGGCCTTTATATATAGGATCTCTTAGTGTACTACACAAATGAGTTGAATATTGTATTGTTATTCTAATCATACTCTCTTGGTCCATTTTGTGCTAGTTATTGTGCTTCTTGGTCTTGAGTGAATTTTGTCCTAAGGAAAATTCTTACACAAACAACCACAATATGTTTTGTTCCAGAGAACATGTCATATTGTTTCATATTTTGACATATGATACACACCTATTAGTCATGTTATAAATAGTCTTTGAAATAGTGTAGGTAGATACAATAAGTTATTGCAATTGAAGGGCACAATACATTTTGGTATGATATATTTAGGGAATGATGAACTGATGCTACAGGGAATTGTGGGTTTTGACTGGGTAGGAGATGCAGGTGATAGGAAGAGGACTTCAGGATATTGCTTTAGAATATGACTTGTCCAACAATGATATGTCTCTTAGTGTAGGTCTAGTTCAACTTTTATAAATTGTGTTTTAGATAAACTAGTAAATATTGAATGTCTGCTTATTTTCTAGACATCAACATGAGGTAATGATTGATTTTCATTTTTTCCATGTAAGCTTGAAACAATAGTAGTGCTTGATATGAAGTTTTAATTTTTCTTAGTTAAGATGTGTATTGGTAGGACCGCAAGAATGATGATGCAGGGGAGAAGGCAAAAGATGTTGATGATGAGATGGTAGACATTGAAACTCTTTAAAAATTTCTACTCAGAAAAAAAAAAATTTAAAAAAATTAAAAAGGTACTAAGTAAAGTTTCATAGGTAATAGATATGATGTGGTATATTTTAGTCTTAGGCCCTTGTTTGTGTGAGGACAACTAAAAGTGTAATGGTGGAAGTTACGAATCTTGCAATTGGTACTATTTTAGCTTCTTTATCGTATTCATTACTTCCATCAAACTTTAATGTGTGGACAATGTTTTCACTTAATTATGATATATATGTTATATATAATCAATGATTATGGTATGTGATTGTCCATGGTTATTATACTATCATATTTTTATTAATCGTATAATGTGAATGGATGTTTATTTGTTAAGAGGGGCATTGCAACCTGTGTGGAAGAAGTTAGAGGACACAGACCAAATGCAATTGCCAGAAAACTTTGTTGACTTTTTCTTGGAAGGAATAAAAACCCAAAGGATTTGGAAGAGTTTTTAGGATGATAATATCATGTTTCATTAACTCATGTAGTGATTCTTACATGTTCCTGTATTCTTGTTTGTTGATTAAGAGTTCAAACATGACTAAGACACTTGTTAGTTACTTGAATTCTTTTAGTTTCATAAAGGAATAAGTCACCCTCAATTTTAGGGAGGTGTGACGTGTCTCCCTAGTAGAATTTAAGATGTAACTAAGTTGACTCTCTCAGACTATGTATAAAGTCTAGTTTTTCCAATAGTTGGTGGATCAACTAGTGTGCATGTGATATACTTAAATTCTACCTTGATTTTTGTTTTGCTAAGTTGTTACTACAACTATCTACTATGTACTATTTCAAAGGAATAAAGTGAATGAATTGATGATGTGTTAAGGTTACTCATAAGTCTGAGTTTACATCTCATCAAGTAATGAATACTTGAGGAAATGCAATCCTCTTGTAGTTAGATTCATTTAATTAAGAAATAATTTTTTTTCTATGGAATAACTTTTATTTTGAAAATAAATTGATTAGAAATTATACTACATGGTCAAAAAAAAATTTCCTAGAAGCCATCTATAATTAGACAAATTCATGGGATAGCTTAATCTTGGTGCCTTAATCATTAATCATTAAGTGGAGGCCTTGTGTTGCTAAGAGCTTTGATTATTTTATGAATATGATATTAAGCATGGTGGGTACCCTCTATTTTGTGTGTGGATTTAATCATGTTTGTTATAGTTTACCTTTGACATATGTAGGTGTGAGGGAGCTAATCATCAATAGATTAAGGTTAACTCACATGCCTACTCATGGTATAGGTGGGCCAACATGCTATGACCCCAACATATATTCTCTCCCCCTCCATGGTCTAGATCTAGGGAATGAGACACCCTGATAGATGGAAACCTCATCCATCAATAGCCACTTGTAGTTTCATCAATATAGGTCTATGAAATATCATCTCAAGATGGTGGTAGACCCACCAAAGACCTAAAGATAAATATCTAAACTAATCATTGAGCAGGTTGTTGTCAGTGATTATTTTAGATATTTATCTTCCAATAATTTTTTTTAAAACAAAATATGTTGATCAAAATTTCCACCAATGCATTACCCCACAATGGTGGAACTTTTGACTAGTCTTGGTCAACATTTCCACCAAATATTTTTCAACATTTTGACCAATGCATCAACCAAAATTGGTGGAACTTTTGACCAATCTTTGTTGATGTTTCCACCAAAGATTTGTTGACATTTTGACCAATGCATTGACCAACATTTGTGGAAATTTTGACAAATCTTGGTGGAAATTTTGACCAATGAATTGACCAAGATGTTATCATGAGTTTGGCATCCCGGTCGATGTTTTGGTTGACATTTTGACTAAACTTGGTCATAATTTCAACCAATGGTCCTATTAACGAGAGAGGTCAATTTTGACCAAATAAATCATTGCAATTATCACACCTACAAAATTTGGTCAAATTTTTGATAACAAAAGTAGCCACAAACCAATTGGTCAAAATTTAGACCAACATGAGTAAAACTGTTAGCCAATTTTTGTCAAAAAATGAGTCAAAATGTATCAGTGTTTATGTTTGAAACATTAATCTTCCCTTGGATGTATTTAATTGGGATATTCCAAGGATCCCTAAATGTAGTTTTTCCTATTGTACACATGTGGAGGACATGTCATTATTTGTCCTTTATTCCACATGTGAGGACAAATCATTTTTATAATTCCTTTATTAAGGAATTTAGTTTATCCTCCTTAAGAGGATTGTGACACTTTACACACACCTATTATGAATGTGGAATTCATAGAAATGGGAGTTACACATGCGAACACATGCAACTCCTTTCTCATCTCTTTAAAAGAGATGCTCCTCTTTCTTTCTTCTTTACACATCAATTTGATGTTATTGTATTGAGCTATTTTGCTCCAACACTCTCTCTCTCTCTTCTCTAGGCATTTGCCTTCATTCATAATACTCACAAGGGGTTTTCTTTGTTTTCCCCTTATAAATCCTTGTCTCCATTGTTGAACCATCTTGGTGTATGCTCTTGGATTTTGCTTATCTCATGGTAACATTGTTTCACACTTAACTTACTTGGATTGTTTCTCATTCCTTGCTCTATCTTATCATTTCTTACATGGTATCAGAGCTTGGTTACTAATCTTCATTTTAAGTTTTGTATTGAAGGTTTCCATTCATTGGAGCACACCTTATTTGGAGACGTCATTGAGAGAAGAAGTTTGTGTTGTGGTTGCTTGCTCATTCTAACACCTTGTGTGTGCAGATTTTATTGTATCATTTTTTATCATTGTTTTCTAACCCTCTTTGGAAGGCTTGACACCAAAGAGTTTTCCTTTCAAAATTTCAAATTTTTTTTTTGCTCTTGTTTTGGAAGGCATGCCATCAAAACAAGAAGCATTACTTTATAGCACTCATTTATTATAATTTGTGCAAATTTTTTTTAAATATTATATATATATATATATATATATATATATATATATATATATATATTTATTTATTTATTTATTTATTATTACTCTTATTATTTCTCCTTAACATTCTTGAAGGAAATCATAATTCTAAGTGTGTTAATAAACAAACCTTAGTACTCACATAGATTAGTTTAAAAATTTGAAATTTAAAACATTCCTTATATCTCTATTTTAAATTTTATATTTCATTTCAATATATATTGAGATAATTTAAACATTTCATATTCATATTTGAAAAATAAATAAATTTCTAATCTTTATCTTAATATATCTATTTTGAATTATAATTTTTTTTTTAAATCTATGAGATTTTAAATATCTCAATTTTTTCCAAATCTTTGTTCAGTTTTTTTAAGAAAATTTCTTTCTATTCCGATTATCTTTTTGGAAAGAAACCCATTTTTTTTCCTTTTCCAACTTGGCTTTCTTGTCATCTTCAGAATCCTCGTTTGAGAGTTCTTCTTCACCGGATTCAGAGGAGCAGCACTGGGCTTAGCCTTGCTACCAAGCTTTTTCACAAGTTTATTAACAGGTTTTTTGGCAGGCTTTGCCACGTGCAGAGAAGGAGCTTTCTGCCTCTTGTTCTTCTTCCACAGACATTTTTTTCTACAGCATACTATTGATTATTGAATTTATCAAGTATTTTTTTTTCTTTACACTTTTTCATCAGCATCCATCTCTCCCACCCAATCTCAATTGCCAATTGCATTTTTGAAGACTCGCCAAACTCACTGCATCTGATTCTTTGCAAGCAAGCAAAGTTTCATTTGGTAAGGGATCTCCTAATGCGTCTATTGCAGCTCCACCGACTGGCATTTTAGTGAACTTGAAGTTTATTTCTTTTTGGGAGCCCACGAGGCGTAGCACATCCTTGGCGATAGAAGTAATCTCAAGACCGATACCATCACTAGGAAGTAGGGTTATTTTGTACATTTTCAAAGCAACTGCGCATCGAATCTTGTTTGACTTCGAAAAGAAAGTGGTGCGATCAAATCTTGGGCATGAGACAGACGAAATGCACTCCATATTACTACTAGAAATCAGCCTTTGGGTTCCCCAAAGTAGATACCTCCAGTAAGTTCTCTAACCACCATTGTCCTATCTTCTTGCATGCTCTAGCTGTCGTACCTTATCCTTGCATGCAATTCTCTGTGCCATTTGTTAGCAAATATTTGCGTTCATGCTACCTAATCATTGCTTTCAATTAATTTGCATGGTTAGTTTTCGTCTTGCCTTCATTTTTTTAAAAAAAAAATTGTTCTATTTGATTTGGAGGGTTGGTATCACATTGAAGTGAAAACTTTGAAGAATTTTATATATTATTGATTACTTATAAGCATTTCAAGTTTTGTTCCAACATTAAGTTAAATATTATAAGTAATCAATCTTTCATTCTTTTCCTTCATTAAGTATTCATTGGTTTATTCTTTAAAAGGTTGTTATTTTGGTCATAATAGACAGTTATAAAATTAATTTATAACTTCAAAATTTGACCACATATAAGTTTGTTTTCATCATTTTACATCAATAGGAATCCTAAATATAGAGAGTTGGATTCATTTGTCTATCATTCATTTTAAGCTATAATCATTTAATTATTCTAAAACATCTCTGAATTATTCTTTTTGTTTCAGACTAATCATTTTTCTAACGTCTCTCTACAGGGCTATATTATTATTTTTCTTCATAATCTTAATCATAGCTTCTTCTGCAAGTTTTTTATTTCAGTTAATTTTTAAGTCATATTTCTATTAGGGGGACTTTTTTTTCATAAAAATGTCAACCTTAATTCCAGAAATAAAACTTAATCATACTAATTATCATTCCTGAAAAACTCACATTTTGTTCATTTTTCGTTTTAAACACCTCTTTGAGATAGCCACTGATCCTTCTGTTGAACCTAGTTCAGCAGCTACTCAAGACAAAAAAAAGATACTTGGAAACTTAAAAATGAAGAATCTTTAGGATTAATTGGTATTTCCGTTATTCTAGATTTGTATGTGTTAATTGCTCACTGTTCTAAAGCTCATGATGCCTAGTTAATTTTGCAAACCAAATATGATAGTGGAGATGAATATTGCAAAATACAGTTGCAGGATCAACTTGAAGATCTCAGGTATACAGATTTTAAGACTATGGATGAATTTTTGTTGAAATTTGATTCTATTAAAAGCCAAATTATTGCTTTAGGTGTTCAATTAGATGACATTCGTTTAATTCATATTATTCTTAAAAAATGTCTTCCTAGACAATTTCAATAGTTTATAACTAATGTTCATGCACAGCTTGTTATTCCTACATTAACTACTCAGTTAACTTATGTTATTTTTTAAACTTTATTAAGATACGAAGAAGCTAAGCTAATTCAGTTTGGTACCCTTAAATCAACTGAACATGCATTTATGTCTTGGAATTCAAATAATAATAATTTTCGTTCAAATAATAATAATAATCATAATAACAAACACTATACTAATAATTCTAATAATTTCAATAATAAATCTCATACCAAATATAACAATAATAACAATAACCATAACAATCATCATAATAACAATCATAATAATAATCAAAGGAATCATTCAAATTCCAAACCTCATTGTTCTTATTGTGGCAAAGATGGACATGTTGTCAATAATTGTTTTAAAAAGCAAAATGATAAAAAAACCTATGAACAACAGTAACCATAATCAAAAATCAAATCATAAAAAAGGTAACTCTATTGGTTCTAATTCTCATCATGCTTTTACTTGTAGCTTTAATCTTTGTAGACCTTTAGAATGGATTGTTGATAGTGGTGCATCACAACATGTAACTTCTCATAAAGAAATTTTTGATTCTCTGCAACCTGATATTGCTAACATTCCTATTCAGTTAGCTAATAATCAGACTTGTAAAGTTGAAGGTTTAGGTGATTTAACTATTCCTAATGGTAAATTGCATGATGTATTGTATGTACCTGATCTGAAAACTAATTTGCTTTCTGTTTCACAATTATGTCAGGACTATAAAGTTGAATTCTATAAAGATACATGTTATGTCATAGATCCTCAAACTAAACAAGTGATTTCTCATGCTAAAATGGATAATGACAAATTATTTAAATTCCATGAATTTTCTAGTTCACGATATTCTTTACATACTTCCATTGATTTCAATATATGGCATGAAAGACTTGGCCATTTAAATTCAGATTATATTACTTTAATGCAAAAAAGCAATATGGTTGAGGCTTTCCTCACATTATTCCTTCTAGGATTGCTTGTACTGGTTGTATGAGTGGTAAGATGCATAGGGAGCCCTTTCCAAGTGGAAAATCATGGCGGGCGACTCATAAGTTGCACCTTGTCCATAGTGACCTTTTGGGCCCCATGGAGAATAACTCCATCCAAGGTTCTCAGTATGCACTTACCTTTGTTGATGATTTTTCTAGATGAACTTGGATCCATTTTTTGCATAGCAAGGATCAAGTTCTTGATATATTCATTGAATTTCAGTTATATGTTGAAAGGCAATCTAGTTTTAAACTTAAAATTCTTAGAACTGATAATGGAAAGGAATATGTGAATAATTCTTTTCATTCTTATTTGAAATCATGTGGAATTAAACACAAGCATACTATTCCTTATACACCATGGCAAAATGGTGTGGTGGAAAGAAAGCATCAGACCATTGTTGAAATGGCTAGATGCATGTTGCATGCTAAGAATCTGCATTATAAATTTTGGGCTGAAGCCATGTTTTGTGAAACTTATATTCTTAATAGGACTCCTACCAAAGCTCTCAAGGATATTACTCCAGAAGAGGCATGGTCTTGTAGGAAACCTAATTTACATCATTTGCATATTTTTGGATCTATTGCTTATGTCCATACTCCTAAACAGAAAAGGCATAAATTAGATGCTAAGTCTTCTCCTTATATGTTTGTTGGTTATGATGAAAATACTAAGGGTTATCGTTTTTATGATTCCACTACTAACAAAGTTCAAGTTGCTAGAGATTTTTGTATTGCAGAAAAAGGTTCCATGACTATTCTACTACACATGATGCAAAATTCAGTGGCACTAAAATTGTGCTGGTGGAGGACCAACCTCCTTCTCTTAACCCTACTCCTCCTCTTAACCCTACAACTCAAGAACCACCTATTATTTCTACTACTACAAGTAATGATATTCAAGTAGCTACTAATGATGCTTTTATTGATAACGATTCTTCCTGTAGTGATGATTCCATTGCAACTAAACATAAACCTAAATGGGCTCAAAACTTAATCAATGAAAGTGATGACTACATTTCTAGATTTGGTGGAATTAAACATAGAAGGATTAATTATTGTAATTATGCTTTGATGACTACTATTATGAATTCTAATGATCCTAAGTCTTTTGATCAAGCTAACTTTCAACCTCATTGGCAAAAGGCCATGCAAGAGGAATATGACTCTTTAATTGCTAATCAAACTTGGGACTTAGTCAAGTTACCTCATGGCAAGAATATAGTTTCATGTAAATGGTTATACAAAACAAAATTGAATGCTAATAATGAAATTAGTAAATTTAAGGCTAGATTAGTTGCTAGAGGTTTTTCACAAATAGAAGGATTAGATTATAATGAAACTTTTGCTCCTGTTGCTAAAATACCTACTATTAAATTAGTTCTTGCTTTAGCATCTAAAATGAATTGGCCTATTAATCAAATGGATGTTAAAAGTGCCTTGTTAAATGGTGATTTACATGAAGAAATCTATATGGATCAACCTCCTGGATATGTTAAGAAAGGTAGTGAAAATCTGGTTTGCAAATTGAAAAAATCTATTTATGGTCTTAAACAATCACCTAGAGAATGGTATTCTAAAATTAATTCTTTCTTTATTTCTCAAGGCTTTTCTAGAAGTAAGAAGGATCCTAATTTGTATATTAAACATACTGAAGATGATATTATCATTGTTATTGTTTATGTAGATGATCTAATTCTCACTTCTAGTTCAGATGCTTTGATTTCTGATATTAAGTTTCAACTTAAACAAAAAATTTAGATGACTAATTTAGGTATTTTACATTACTTCTTAGGTATGCAAATTTGCCAAACTCCTAAGGGTATCTTTCTTTCTCAAAGCAAGTATGCTAATGATCTTTTAGAAAAATTTAAGATGAATGATTCTAACCATGTTTCAATTCCATATGAATTAGGAACTAAATTAATGGCTGATATGAATACTCCTTTTGTTGATGAAACTTCATATAGGTAGTTGATAGGAAGTTTAAATTATTTAACTCATACTAGACCTGATATTGCTTATAGTGTTGGTTTAGTTTCTAGATTTATGTCTAAACCTCAACAAACTTACTTTAAAGTTGCTAAAAGAATGTTAAGGTACATTAAAGGAACTATTAATATGGGATTATTCTATGATTTCAATTCTAAATTTATTTTACATGGCTATACTGATTCTGATCTAGGTGGAGATCCCAATGATGGGAAATCCACTTGTGGCTATTGTTTGTTTGTTGGTTCAAGTGCAATTTCTTGGAAAAGTAAAAAAGAACACTCTATTTCCCTTTTCTCAACTGAAGTTGAATACAAAGGTTGTACCAATGTAGCTAAGGAAACTTTATTGATTAGAAGACTTCTTGATGATTTGGGTCTACCTCAACAAGCACCTACCCCTCTACATTGTAACAATCAAAGTGCTATTGCCTTGGCAAAGAATCCAGTTTTTCATGCAAGGACCAAACATATTTCACTTCAACATCACTTCATTCGAGAACAAGTTGAAGACAAGAAAGTTACTCTTCTTTATTGTAAAGGTGAACATCAAGTGGCTGATATTTCACAAAACCACTTTCTAAAGAGATATTTCAATTTCATTGTAAAAATTTGGGTTTGCAACCCTTTGATGTAAACTCCCCAATTAAAGATTAAGGGGGGATGTTAGAAACATTAATCTTCCCTTGGATGTATTTAATTGGGATATTCCAAGGATCCCTAAATGTAGTTTGTCCTATTGTACACATGTGGAGGACATGTCATTATTTGTCCTTTATTCCACATGTGAGGACAACTCATTTTTATAATTCCTTTATTAAGGAATTTAGTTTATCCTCCTTAAGAGGATTGTGACACTTTGCACACACCTATTATGAATGTGGCATTCATAGAAATGGGAGTTACACATGCGAACACATGCAACTCCTTTCTCATCTCTTTAAAAGAGATGCTCCTCTTTCTTTCTTCTTTACACATCAATTTGATGTTATTGTATTGAGCTATTTTGCTCCAACACTCTCTCTCTCTCTTCTCTAGGCATTTGCCTTCATTCATAATACTCACAAGGGGTTTTCTTTGCTTTCCCCTTATAAATCCTTGTCTCCATTGTTGAACCATCTTGGTGTATGCTCTTGGATTTTGCTTATCTCATGGTAACATTGTTTCACACTTAACTTACTTGGATTGTTTCTCGTTCCTTGCTCTATCTTATCATTTCTTATAGTTTAAATTTTATGTTATGCTATTGGTAATAGTATGGAAATCTCCTCTTGAAAAGCCTACCTTCACCCTTTGTTTATGGGTCCACTTTTTATCTATTGTGAAGCTCATGGTTAAGGGTGTTAAATGTTGTAACTATGTTGTTTACGCATATGTGAGTTTTGGTGTGTATGTATCCCATTTAGCCTTGGTTCTCCAAGATTGGGGGTGGTCTCATAGAGACCTAGGTTGGGAGGTAAGCTCTCTATGGTTGGTTCAAATGCATTTGCAGGTTTTTGGATTCAAGTTGGAGAAATTTTGTATTGCTTGTTGAGTGATGGAAATTCCACTCCAATCTCATTCTCATTGTGTTGTATGTATGATAACAGTTGGAAAAAAAAAAGCATTTATATTGAAATTATTTGGCTTGAAACATCATGTAATTTTTTTCTATTGATATAGAAGTAATGAAGGAAAAAAGTAATGTTTTATTATGAAATTTGAATGATAGTGTATTGAAGTTTCATTGATTTTATTTTATTGTAATTTATAGTTCTTGAAATAAATAAAGATTCATTTCAATTAGTTATAAATTTGAAGTACAAAGAATATATAGTTACATTCAAAAGAATATAATGTATGTTTAATACCCCAAAATTGGTACATTGCCATGCCAAACCAATTCTCATCTATTTAATCAATTCTAAGCCTTATTTTACTAGGCAATTATGATTTTGATAATCACTACTTGACCTAAGTGCAAAATACAAAAAATCCCCAATCTGTATTAATTACACTCTTTATTTAATTCCTAAGTGTTGACTCAAATTAGCTACATGAAACCTATTAATTAAGTTTAATTTAATTATAAGTCTTCATAATTTAATTAAATTGAACTACCTTTTTAGCTAATGTACAAGAGAATTAAATGTATTTGATTTAATAAGATATATCCTTATTTTAATTTATTGAATTTAATTATTCAGTTAATTAACATTATGCATTTATGAGGTCATATTCAATTTTTTTGAATTAAATATGGTCTCCAAATTCTCTCTTCAGTTCATAAATGGAAACTCTGAGTGAACTGGAATTAATTTAGTTAACTCTTTCTAACACTCAGAAGAGAATCAATTAACTTTCCATGACACTGAGAATTGAATTAGTTAACACCATTTACAAAAGAAAGTTTCCATTCCAACTAAATCTCATTTCCAATCTCGATTGTCCATCCAAATTGATCTTAATCGTTGATCAATTCTAGAATTCTATTTAAAAAGCCTTCAATCCCTCATTATAGAGGTAGAATTTATTTTGCATAAAACTTCTAGTAAAATAATTACTCATTGCCTTGCATTCCTAACTTAATATGTTGAAAGAGGGAGATTGTTGAAAATAAATTGATACAAGTGTGATCAATATATTTCAATCATTGTTTTGTTACTGATGTCAAACTGGCTATTTGTTGGTAAGACAACTGCTTATATGATTTAAGTACTATCACTTACTTGATTGATGAAGAGAATTTGATCAAAAGATGTAACGACAATACTTAGAGGAAAGTTTGAATTATGTTATGTAAAAGAGTATAAGAATTAGCTAAGACAATGATAATATGATGTATTGATAATCTACTTAAGGTTGCAAAAGTTGGTTACACTTAGAAAGTTCAAAAGAACAAGTTAAACAAAGTTTTTTTGCAAAGCTTGACTGAGTGGATAGTAGGTGCCAAGAAAAGTCAGTGCAAGCCGAGCAGAAAATAAGTTGGAGCTGAGTAAAAGTCTATTCTAGTGTATGCCAAGAAAAATAGTGGATGCCAAATAAAGTTTAGTTGATGTTAAGCACCAGTAAACTTTAGTTCATGTCAAGTGATTTTTTAGTTGATTTCAAGCAATGTAGTATGTGTTTAGCATTAGAAGAAATTTAATGTTAAGCGGCTACATTATTTGAAAGATCATGTCTAAACCTAAGGAAGACAAGAAGTCAAGGGCATTGCTTCATCAAGTGATCTAAGAGAAGAGTTTGAATTGGCATGTTAAGCAAGAAGGCTTAAGGGTATGAATGCTTAAAGGGTGAAAAAGCTATCACAGTTGAAATGTGTGAAAGCCAATCAGAATGGAGGACTAAAATAGAGATCTGTAATCTACATTGTAAGTTTTTTATTAGATCAAGCCTTACTGTTACTCTCTAATAATTGTATCAGTCTAAGGTAAATCCTTTGGATTAAGGTTGACCTAATAGTCATTTGTAAATCCTTTAACTAAGAGATATTCCAAGTGAATGGTCTAAATTCCTATAAAAAGGCTCACTCCTAATAGGGTGATTGAATTCCTTTAATAGGGTCACATTTAATAGTGTGCATTGTAACCTTTAACAGGGTTGGCCTTTCACAGGGCATCACTTTAGAAGAGTGAAAAAGAGTAGCATTTTATTGGTGGTTTTCTAAAATTGGTTTTCCAAGTAAATCATTGTGTCAAATGTGTTGTTGAATCTATTACATTTCATGTTTACATTTCTACAAATTGATTTGGCAACAACCTACAAGTTTTAAGTGATTGCATAATCTTGTGGATGCATGCATGATGATAAATGTTTTATGGGTTCACTAAGCTGTGAAAATTTTTATTTATATATCTAGACCTTGGTTAACTAATTCACCCCCCCCCCCCCCCCCCAGTTATTCTAAAGTGAACGTACAGGTCACTGCAAGTATACTTAGCACACTTATGTCTGAGGTTACAAATGCAAGGGTAGTTGCAGACAAAATACATACAAATTACTTAGCATAAGAAGGATCTCTTGTGTGTCTAGAGTTTTTGCACGCAAGAAACATTCTACTCATCCTAGCATTTATGCTTTGATGCTTATTTTTTCTTGCTATATCAAAAGGGACAAATGTTTTGGTCATTCCAGCTTCTTGTACCTTGAATGCTTACATTTAATCCAAAAAAAAACCAGAATAGGTGTCATATTCATATTCCCATGATTACAGTGTTAGTTGGAATTGTAAAACATTTGGGATTTAGTTAAACAATCAGTGATGATACTTTTTGAAGCTTGGTAACCAAATTTAGGGTTGCATTGCATAAACACATGGTTTGATCAATGACTTAATTCCATCATTTGTAATGAGGGAGTGTTGGTTTCTTAAAAGTATCACATTTCTTCACGACTGCACAAGTGTTCAATTCGTTAGTTTGTCCCATTGATCTTCATGGGATACCTATCACAATCAACAAAATGAAACACTACATGAGATGTTAGTTCATTTACATTTTACATTTCATTCAGAATTTCATAATTTATCTCATCTACACTATATTCATACATCATATCACATCTGCATTCACACTCATAGCATAAACATCTCATGTGTAACAAACTATAAAGAAAGAAAGATAACACATGTAAAGATGCTCAAATCAAAAATCTCATATGTGTGTGTGTGTGTGTGTGTGTGTGTGTGTGTGGAGTCAACTATGTACATCACTAAAAAATTGAACATTACTAGAGTTTTGTTGATCTCAATATGATACAAAATGGTGTTGGCACACCAATCGATACATAGCCAAAGAAAAAATGAAATAAAGTAAGCTAACTCTCTCTTTCCCCCTCACCTCTAGCTAGTGGAGGAGGAGGAGGCATATCTGGTCTCACTGGAGGTCGTGCACCTCCTAACTCTCGAGTATACTAGGAAAATTGGGGCACATGGTCTATCTCATCAGGCACTGCTACAACATATGGCACATAATAGTATGCCACTCTCATTGATTACATCCAAATCTAGTCCTATTGTTTCTCTAATATGTGATCCTCTCACTCTAGCTACACTCATAATCTATGGATCTCTCAATCTCGCTCTAATATCCATGTGTCTCACACTACAAGTTGTATATGCAGTTCTCCCAACTGTTGTTATGTAGTCCTCACCTGATCTCTAGATCTCCTAAGAGCATCTTGGGTCTATGCTAGGATATCTCTACCTTCTAGCCTAAGAATAGGCTAATCACGCATCTCCTCATTGCCTAGCCCCTACTTGGCTACCTGATTTACCTTTGTATGTGGCCTCTTGGTGTCTCCTTCGATCACTCCTAGCAATCCTATCTCACTACGAAGATGTCTATGTCATGTCCCACTACCACTAGCATCCGAATCTAATCCCATCTACTAAGGAGGAATCAAAATCTGTTAGGTCCTCTACCAGGCTCTCTCCTACTATGGTTGCTTTAGTGGTGGTTGTAGTTCCTATATTGGCTATATGGGTATGGCCATCCCTACTGGGCCTATGAATCAAGGGAAGGGATGACTTGCAAAGTGTGCCTAATATATTGGCATCATCCCCCCATCAGCTACAGCTAGCATGTAGTCCTACTATATCACCACTATGGACTACACATCAATCATCAAATGGCTCAGGTCTATCCTCACTGACCACCCATGATCCAGATTTGTAGCAAGCCATACATATGAGTAGTACTCCTATGAAATGTCCTATGGACAACCATACTATTACTAGACTCATATCAATGAGAATCTTTCTATAACCTACAAAGAGTGACCAATCAATGGTTAAGATGTAAACATATATCCCAACTCTATGGACTCATCATCCCACACCTCCATCTCCCTCCACAGTCCCCACACCACTACTACTAGTTCATCTAACTGACCTCTCCACTACTTAATCTTCTCTAGAGCTACCTAGGTCAACTAGACTTGATATCTACATATATATGGCTCCATAGGATGTCTCTCATCTACAAAAAAGGGTCTTGTAATGGGAAAATGATCCCATGCCCACACCTAAAGAACATAGACCATAATAACCATGCTCTTCCTCTCATAATATATGATCTCATACATTTCATGGAACATATGGGCAAGCATGCATTGACCCTATTTGTATTGCTCTAGTGCCTCTAGCATCAACTGCAACATCCATCCCCATCCACACTCTAAATAATGTTGAACTCTATCACACATCAAAAAACAACTGATGAATATACCAAGTACCACTGCCAACCTATGGGTGGGACTGTAGGTATGCACTAGATCATCTTAGGTGATGGTTCTACCCATGATAAGATCCTCTTGGAAAATGGCCCTCAGTGCCTCCATACATTTCCATGGCACTATATCATACACTACTCATGGCCCATGGAATAGTATGCAAAGTATCTATAAATATACTTTGGACTGATTGTCATCTCTCCCTAGGGTAGATGGAAGGTGTTCATATCCGAATGGAAACGCTCAACCAGTATAGTCAAAAGGTCATGATTCACCAACAATGTGGGAATCTAGCAAAGATATGACAATCCTAGAGCATCAATATGTGCCATGTCGGCATCATCTAGCTGTCGTAATAATGCTCTATAAGGCAGTTAGTGTGACTGAAATCCGACATCATGAAAGCTAACCTACACACATGAAAACAACATACACATGATCAATCTTAAAGAATCAATAAGACAAACTAAAAAAATTCCCTAAAAATATGTTAAAATGACTCGAAAACCATCCAAAGTTCAATGCAAAGTAGGCTAATAAATGACTCACTGGAGGTCCATAGTTCATCAATCAGTTATGTCGCTTGGAGCACTTGAATCAATGTGTACCATGGGGACCACCATCTTTCTCCTCAAAGCTCTCTTCTTCACAAAAGACAAAAGCAAAAAATAATTGAAAATGACCCTTTAGGCCCTTATATAGGTTTTGACCTAATTTTATAAAGTGCTCCAATTGGCATGAAAATCACCTCCTAGCTAATTTGGCTGGTATGAATTCATTTTGGGATTGAATTTGAAATTTGACACACTTAAATAGCTCAAAATCACATTTCAAAATTTTGGGACTGATGCAATCAAACACTTGTGTAGTCCATTTTTCTAATACTTTATAAATCTTGGAATCTTTTCAAATCACATTTTCTTCAAATTTTCCAAAATTTATGGAAAAAGTCAAAGTTTGGTCAAACTTGGTCTTTTGGACCTCAAAATCACTTCAAATTGACTCCAAATTTTCTTCAAATCCTTCTTATCTCTTCTATATTCTTTTAAACCTCATATTTCTTTAGTATCTTCCAATATACTTCTCCACATCACTTTTTTGGTGTGTCATCTTTCAGTTTCACTCCCGAGGGGGCTGGATGATTGCATCATTGAATCTTCAAAAATTGGTTTCAACTCAATCTAAATCTTACTTTTAGATCACTTAGGGCATCTTGTTCCCCTCTATTGGGCATCTATGTCATCTATCTTATCTTTTGGATCAATTGATCAATCTTATAACAATTCTTGTTAGAGTTCAATGGACAGGTATTGGGACAATCTAACCTTGACTCTTGAGGATCAAGCCTCGTTCTGGGGATAATTCTACAAATTATGATAGGTCTTGTTATCTTCTTTCATTGAATAGTATTCAGGTGTTCTATCTAGACTATGAGGGATTAAGCTCCATTCTGAAGATAATTCCAAATTCTTGTTGAGGGTTAAGCTTTATTCTGGAGATAATCCTAACTCTTGCTGAGAATTAAGCCTCATTCTAGGGATAATTCTAAGCTCTTGCTTTTAATCACTATTCAATGGATAGGTATTTGGATAGTCTAAACCTAACTCCCAAGGATTAAGCCTCATTCAGGGGATAATTATATGAATTGTGATTAATCTTGTCATCTTCTAATGGACAACTATCAGGACACTCTAACCCTAATTTTTGAGAATTGAGTCTCGTTCTAGGAATAATTCTATGAAGTTTGACAATATTTTTTTCTATCAACTTTGATATCTAGGTGTTCTATCTAGATTTCCCAAGGTTAAGCTTCATTCTAGAGATAACCTTAAAAAGCTTATCAATCTCAATATCTAGGTGTTGTATCTAGATTCCCTAAGGTTAAGCTTCATTCTGGAGATAACCTTAAAAAAATTATCAATTGGTCTCTATGTCATCAACTTCAAAACCAATCATTTCTTGATCTATGCTTCATACTTCTAATTTCTTTGAATCGAATGCATTGCTTGCACATTCACTCAAAGTCACACATTCATTAAAAGAGGGGCAAATGTAATACCCCAAAACTAGCATATTGCCATGCTAAACCAACTATGATCTATTTAATCAATTCTAAGTCCTATTTTACTAGGCAATTCTAATTCTGATAATTGCTAATTGACCTAAATGTCAAATGCAAAAAATCCCTAATCTGTATTAATTACACTCTTTATTTAATTCCTAAGTGTTGACTCAAATTAGCTACATAAAACCTATTAATTAAGTTTAATTTAATTATATGTCTTAATACTTTGATTAAATTAAAATTACCTTTTTAGCTAATGTACAAGTGAATTAAATGTATTTGATTTAATAAGATATATCCTCATTTTAATTTATTGAATTTAATTATTCAATTAATTAATATTATGCATTTATGAGGTCATATTCAATTTTGTTGAATTAAATATTCTCTCCAAATTCTCTCTTCAGTTCAGAAATGGAAACTCTAAGTGAACTAGAATTGGAAATGGAATTAATTTAGTTAACTCTTTCTCACACTTAGAAGAGAATTAGTTAACTTTCCATGACACTCATAATTGAATCAGTTAACTCCATCTACACAAGGAATTTTCCATTCCAACTAAATCTCATTTCCAATCTTGATTGTCCATCCAAATTGATCCTAAATATTGATCGATTCTGGAATTCTATTTAAGAAGCTTTCAATCCTTTATTACAGAGGTGGAATTGATTTTGCATCAAACTTATGTTGAAATTATTACTCATTGCTCTTGCATTCCTAGCTTAATATTCTTACATATTAATCTCATATAGTTTAATAATGCATTCATTTGGATTAATTGTTCTTTTCTTGTTCTTAGATTAATACTTGCATACATTTAGTATAATATTGCATGTCATCTGGCTTAAATAAATCCTTCATTCTAGATGTCTAGTTGCTAGCTTCTCATTCTGAGAACAATAGCATAATCAATCTAGTTAGAAGGAAAAAATAAAATTGTTGGACATCTAGAATGAATAACCTCGTGTTCATTCTAGGATGATCTCTCAAATAATGATCATGTTGAAGTGTGTGTGAAGATTGAGGCCCACATTTCCTACATATAGTAACTAAATTAATTGAAAATTTTGCATTATAATGATTAGTATATGTATTTGGATACTTGCATTGTAGAGGAGATAAGTAAATAAATTGAACTAACATTCTTGTTTTATTGTTAATGTTAGGATGGAAAAGTTACTCATTAAATGTTAAATAGGGGTTTTATCTCTTCAAATAATTCCATTGGTTTCAATACCTATCAATACATTCATTAAACAAATCAATTTAATCAATGGCCAAGGGGTTAATAAGTTAGTTATAGTGATGCAAGAGCATCCTAGCTTGCTTTTCTATCATTCTCATCTTTGTTCATTATGTTTGTTAGTTTCGAGCTCCAATAGTTGTTGAGTTACAATTGCTACCAAGTTGTTTAGTGTTGGCCAGGTTGTTCAGCCTTAGCTAAGTTTTTACTTCGTGTGTCAAGTGAACTTGATGTTTGTTGATACTTGATTCCTTATTTGACCAATTTCATCTGTGATTGTTCCTAGTATGAGCCAACTTATGTAATTAATTTGGATCGTGAATTTAATGTATGGTGTAATGCACCACTAAGGAACCCAAAATAAATTAACCTAAAGTTTCACTAAGTTTTTCAAACTTTTTTTTTGAAAGATAATAAACAACAACAAATATAATATAGCAGAAGCAATAACTTACATATATAAAACCATCATAAATAGATTACATCTCCTAAGGGTCCCATGATGTTGAATCACATTTAAGATTAATTAAATACTAAATCAAATACATAACCAAAATCCACATCATGGAATAATCACAAGTACGAATCCATTTAAATAATATACAATTATAGTATGCCACTTGACAATGATTAGAATGCACAATCATCCGTTGTACAAATCATAGGGTATGAAAAGCTCAATGAATATACCACATATATAAAATACATCATCTCATAAGATCTATGATGAATGAAGTATAGTATAATAGGATATAACCACCATTAAAAACACAAGATCAAAAAGAAAGGATCAATTGCATAAGCACATCCAGCAAACAACATCCAATAATCAGATCTCAATGGTGTAAGAAAAATGCATTACCACCCAACCTCATGGAAACTAAATGGCCCACTCCCATCATGCTAAGGAGATAAACTCAAGTCCTATACAAATATAAAAACATAAATAAAAAACCAACATCTAGGTCAAGGAAATACTTGAAAGAAAACCATCTCAAATGGGTACCAAGACACAAGTATCAACTAATCCTAGAGGAAACCAAGACACATAGGAAATCTACTATGCAAGTGGGAAAGTATCATTGCATGAGCCAAATCTAAAGTTACCCTAGCAACCTCTCTAGACTCTAACCCCCTAGTATCTCTATGCAACCTTAGTATCCTTTCGTACAAAAAAGGCATACTAACAAGTCAACTCTAAGGTTACCCTGGAAGTCTCTTACGACTCTGACCCCTTAGTGACTTTATGTGAAAATGGTAAAATGATGTATTGATAATAAATTTGAAGATACAGAGGTTGGCTACATTTAGAAACTCTAGAAGAATAAGTTGTAACAAAGTTATCTACAAAGCTTGACTAAATTCATTAGTGGGTGCCAAGCAAGCTAGTTCATGCCAAGCAAGTTCAAGTGCTGAGCTAGAAAAAAATGTAATAGGTGTTGAGCATCAGTAAAACTTAGTTGATGCCGAGTGAATCCATAGTAGGTTCCAAGCATTAGTATAACATAGTTGGTGCCGAGTAACATAGTATGTACTGAGCATCAACAAGTCAATAGTGTCGAGTTGCTGCATTATTTGAAAAGTCAAAGATTCACCAAATCTGAGCTGACAAGTTTGTTACCTTGAATTTTGTGACCCAGATGGAAGATAAGGATGATGAGATGGTGGCATAGAATTTTAGGTAAACTATTTTTAGGCAAATATGGGTGGATTCTACATGATGTTTCTAGAAGGAACAAAATAAGGCGTAGATACATCATATCTTACCTAATCCATTTGAACAAAAAAATAAGAGTAGGATTACTAGAGTGAGAAAAGTATTCCAAACTTCAATTTAAGGAGTCACGAGTTAAGAAGAAAGAGTGGTTGGAGAGAGTGTGTGGTGTCAAGGTGAAGGCATCAAGAGGGAGGAATAGAGTATAGAGACTCTGCTTCAATAGGTGACAATAGAGGTGATTGCATTGGCACAACGAGCATGAAGACTCGGGGAGACAAAGCTTGAAAGGAGGACAAGCTATTAGAGTTGCAAAGACTAAAAGCCAGGCAATTTTGTGAGGTAAATTAAGATCTGAAATCTACAAGTTATGTTGTGAGTTATATCAGATCAAAATCCCTTATTGTTACTCTCTAGCAATTGTATCTATAAGCATTTTCCTTATGGAAAAATTCACCCAGGTACTAAGAACTCAAACACAAGCATAATTGTAGACCAAAAAGAGAGAGTATGATCAGAATGATGATATATATTCATTCAGTATGCCATGTGAAGGTACACTAGGAGTGCCTATATATAAAGGCCTCTAAGATACATCTAGAATGCCTCAAAATTAGCTACATAATAAGTCACACAACTAGGCACATGTTCACAAGATATGGGTTATCCTCCATTAAGTATAGAAGTAAGTGCAATGATGAGAGGATAAGCCTAGAAGGGGGTAACATGCAAATCAGTGTTGTAGACAACATGTGCTAAAAAGGGAGTGTGAATAATCATGTTGTCTAGATGACAAGTCAGTAAATGATGCAAACTCTAGTGTTGTAGACACCATGTGCTGAAATAGAGTTGTGTGCTTCTATGTTGTCAACATGACAAATCAAAAAGGTGTGCAAACTCCTAAGTGTCTCACAAAATAAAATAATAAAATAATGCATTAACCTAAGTAAACATAAGTAACTATAAATAGTAAATAAATATTTACACAAACACCACCCCTTAAGTGCAACTTAGGGGAATTCCCTTAAGCTTATGAAAACTAGGATGAAATGCATGATGGGTCCTAGCTACTAGGCCATGTTAGGTACCCATGTACATAACAAAATGAAATCTCTCATAAAGTGGAGAAAGAGGGAAAACCTCATGGGAAAAATCCTCCCCCAAAAAGAGAGATGAAAAGGGATGCATGGATGGATGGAGCAATCAAGACCCCCCCCATTACGACATACATCCAATATATACAAAAGTGAAGAATGAGAAGAAATAGACCTCATAAGAGGAAAAAAGTCACCCCCCCCCCCCCATAAGAAAGAAGAGGAAGAGAGAAAAGGTAGTTCCCCCCTCAAATGAAGAATGCCTATCAGTGAGAGCCGCTCCAAGGAAGAAGCTGGTCCAAGACTGTTGAATGATGTTCCTCCCCTTTGGAAAAAACAAAGGAAAAAGTACAATCCTGAAGATGTATGCTAGTCCTGAAACTTGGTCAAGTATCCATGTGATGATGTTGATGTTTGCCCCTTCCAACTATACTAAAAAGAATGAATGCAAACCTAGCAAGGATGTCTATTGAACCTATTCCAATGAACCATTTATCTCCTCAACTGATAAAGAGAGCTCCTCCAATTGTTTTTCATAAGGATTCATAATCACACTAACGTGTGAAGATCAATCATGTAGAGAATGGACATGAGGGTTAGATTGAGCCCTCACAAAAATTGTAGAAGGATCATCTTCATCAAAGAGAAGATGTAAGTGCTCAAGGCTATCTCCCAAATTTGTAGTGTGTGACTCCACGAACAAACCTAGAATGTCTTCCATGTAGTCATCAACATAAGTTGGAACTAGAAGACAAGATGTACCATGTTGTTCTAGACCTTTCATTGTGGCGATATAAGCATGTGGACTAGAATGATGATGTGACCTCTCACTACAACTGTTGATAGAACCCCACATGTCTAAATCTATTGAAGCACTATTGCTGGTATCACTATCAGTTTCCACTGTGTATGAAGTGCAAAGAGGAGTAGAGGATAAGCTGGGTGAACTTTCCTCAAAGTGTACATCCTTCTCCATAAAAATCTCATGTGTCTTTGGATACATAAGTCTATAAGCTTTAGCACCATCTTCATACCCAATGAAATTACAAGGCCTAGGTGTCAATACCTTGCATCCCCTAGAAGATATGTTTGTCCATTTTAGATAATTGAAGACTCTAAAATGACTCACAATTGGTTTTCTACCACACCATGCCTCAAAAGGAGTCTTACCATCTAAGTCATTACGAGGAGACATGTTAAGTATGTGAGTAGCACTACTAATGGCTTCAACTTTGAGTGTTGGATCAAGAGACTTGGCTTTTATCATGCAACATGCCATGGATTTGAGAGTTCTAATCCTCATAGCTACAACATTTGTCTTATATAGACTGAATTTTGGTGGATTCTGAAGATTGATTCCCTCATGTTTGCAAAAGTCCTTAAGTCTTATGTTCATGTATCTGTTCTCATTGTCCACCTGTAGAACCTTGATGGCTTTCCTTGATTTGTGTTCAACATGAGTCTTAAAGCCTTGAATCTTATGAACCACTTCACTCTTTTGATGAAGGAAGTAGACCCATGTGAATCATGAAAATTCATCAACAAAAGTAAGGATGTAGCAGCCTTGGCTGACTAAAGTCACTGCAAAAGGTTCTGCTAAAATCAGGTGAACCAACTGAAGAACAAATAGAGCTCATGAAGACCTCACTTTATCATACTACTCCTTGAGATGCATATCCACTAAACATGATGAACACTCACCCTTAGAAAAGTTGATGTTAGGTAGACCTTTGACCATGTGTTTTGAGAAAAGTTGTTGAAGATGGCGGAAGCCAAGATGACCAAACCACTCATGCCATAAGTTGATACTTGAATTAGAGTGAGTCAACAAGGCTTGAGAAGGAGACTTATGTACAAAGTGGGAGAAGGAATAAAGCCTCTTGTCATCATTGACTTTCCCCACTGCAACCAATGAATCATCTCTTAGATTGCACACCATCATTGAATGTGAAGAAACTCAACTTTATAACCATCTCCAAGGTGAGTGATTTGGTAAACTAAGAGGAGATTGGAGCTAAGGTTTGGAACATTGAGAACATCTTTGAATTCCTCATTTTCCATTTCCACATGTCCTTTTCCTTCAACTTCCATTTTATTATCATCTCCCACGAAGATGTGTGGTACCTTTGACTGCTTCAATGAAGAAAAGTCTCCCTTTGAAGAGCTCATATGGTAGGAGGCACCTGAGTCAAGTATCTATTTCGAAGAAGAACTTGTGTTTTCCATAAGTGCTTGCCCTTTTCCCTTTGAAGAGGTTGGAGTTGAATCCTTGGAAGTACCTGGCACTTGAATCTTGTTCTTCCTGAGTAGATTTTCCAACTCATTGATTTGTTTTGTCTTGCAATGATGCTCATCATGATTTGGTTTTTTGCAATATGCACAAAAAGTTTATCCTTCTTTTCATTACTTCCCTTCTTGTTGGAAGAAGAATTGCCTTGTTGTGAGGAGGACTGTTGTGTCTTAGATTGTGATTTTTGCTTCCACTACTTCTTCTTCTTCTTGCTAGAACTTTTCCCTCCTTAACGTGATTGATGTTCATCACTAGCCACCAAGGCTTTGGTCTTTGATCTCATGAGAAGTCATAAATCCATCAAGTGAGATTTTTCAACAATCAACATCTCTATAAATGCATCAAATGTAGGCTTCTGGCAAGTAGTTCCCATGATCAACCTGTGAGTATTAAAACTTGAAACAAAGGAAGCATACTCTAAAGGTAGCCTCTTCAGGATGTGATGAATCAACTTGTCATCCTTGATGGGATTTCCACAATCTTTAAGAAGTTCCCTATACTCATTGGCTTTGTTGAAGTAATCTTGAATTGTGTCAAAGTTCTTTGGATCCAAGAGAAGTAGATCATCCTCAATTTTAAATCCCTTTTCTTCATCCACCTTACCATACAATGATTCAAGTTTGTCCCAAGCTGGTTTGGATTTTGTGAAACTGGCAATGTGAAAGAAGAGATCTCTATGTACACAACTCCTAATAATTCCTAAAGCATGTTGGTCTTGTTTTTTTCCATTCAATGAGTTCTTTAGCATCGATAGGTTTGGTAATTGTACCATCAACATATAGACTATAACCTTTTTCCATTAATCTACTCCATGCAATATCTTTCCATGTAGAATAATTGCATGAAGTTAGAGGTGGACATTTAAATGAACCCATGATGCAGAAAATGAAAAGAGTACAAAAAAAAGACATAAGAACATAGTACACACACCCCTTTTTCACTCCATCAAAAGACCCCCCCAAAAAAGATGATTTTGGCACTTTATAAATAGTGTGTGTACAATGGGTCACTTGTCAAAATGAACAAAGTGGAATTTCTAATTTTTCTTTTACAACTACCTTTTGAGGCCCAAATTTGTCATTAAGCATTTTAGCTCAAATGTACAACAATTCTGAAAAGTAATCAAAGCTTTATAATGCAGAAAAAGCCCTAGTTTTCAAAGTGAAATTTTTGTCCATACAAACCTAGAATCTAATTGTAGATCTAGAAAATAGATGAAAAAATATGCACTTTCAAAAAAAAATGGAACCTAAAAAAGTGACCAAATGAGCCTGTACGGAGCATTTGAAGTCGCAAAATGTAGGATTATGTAGGTATAGTCACCAAAAAATGAAATTTATAAAGAATACTTGCACCAAAACTAGAAAAGAACATCACCACTAGAAAATTTAGGAAATTCTACCCAATTTCAAAAAAAATTGCACTTGAATTAGAGTCCAGATGACCAAGTTATGGGCTTGCAAAGTTAGGCTACCAAATCAAAAAGCAATCTGGAGAGGGGTTTGGTAGGAAAACTACTATCTTAAAATTTATTCTCAAATAGCCATCATAGCAATTGAAAATTGCCTGGGAATTATGGTCAAATGGCCATCAAATTTTTTCCCATGAAATGCTGATGTCAGGGAAAAATCACCAGCCTGGGTGATGTGGCAGGCTGATTAGGCATACAAATAGTATAGAATTCTAACACATGTCAATATGGAATTTTTGAGTCATATCTTGCATGGTAGGTGATGTGTCAAAATTTTTATGCTAACATGGTTGTATGAAAAAGCCAAGGTGGCAGATGACATGTCTACTATGTAGGCACTCACGTGTCTGAAGGTCTGTACACATGGCAAAGCTGACATAGGCACCATGTGGGCATTGACTGGCATGACAGTTGGTGTACAATGTGGCTATCAATCTACATGTCAAGTGTTTGTTCATCCTCATGTCAACCACATGGCTACAGGGGTTTGTTGTCGTTGTTCGCGTGGTAGGCTGTTGGGACTGCTTGTGATAGCTGGCGAGGGTGCAAAAGGTGTTATGTGGCAAATCCTAAAGCTACCACATGTCCCTGTGAGAAGGTTCCATGTGCACTATTTAAAAATTGGTCGTGTGCACTATTCAAAAATGTGAGTGGTTGGAAAGTCCAATGGGGGGAAAACAATGCGTTGGAGACAAAAAGAACATCGTTGACTTCCTTGTAGCAAGTGCTGGAGAATATGTGTGGTTGCCAGTCAAAATAAACTGTGCGGGGTCAAATTTTATAAATGGAATTTGATTTTGTTAACCAAAATCCCACATTGGGCACACAATGGGAGTTTAAAGTTTTTATAACCCAAACTCCCTAGGTTTGAAAACAAAGAGCCCGTCGAATGTTGATGTGGCCAGATCAGTTGCTTGATCCACTAGTGGAAGGTGTATAGGCCACCGGTTATGCCATGAGTGGCTGGTAAATGGTGTATGGCCTTTAACTATGATGTGCCCAAAAATTATATAATGTTGCCCACTTAAATGAAATATACTCTACACAGGGCTAGGATCTGATAGGTCAGTTCTACAAAAAAAATTCTTTGCTACCTGCCCGAAGGGCAAAATTTTTTTTTGAAATAATGTATTTGAAATAAGGTAGAGAATTAAATTAAAATATCATATTTGAATTAAAAAATTACAGATCTATAGATCATACCCATGTTATAAATTGGGGTCTTTGGGTGCCAATTTGCAAAAAAAATTTGCCTCATGATTAATTTTGGCCTAAGGTAGCTAAATTTATAGTCGATCTTCACCTAATTGGCATTCCAGATGCAATAGCGAGGTCATATGTGGCTCTAGAGAATCTCAATTTCTATAGTGCTTTGAATTTTGGCCAAGGTGTTGAAGCAACAATGGTCTTAAATGGCTATTTTTATGAGAACCAAGCTTTGATACCATGTAAGAATTTGAATTAGGAAAAAATTCACCCAAGAACTAAGAACTCAAACAAAACCACAACTATAGACCAGAAAGAGAGAGTATGATCAGAATGATAATATATATTCATTCAATATAACTTGTGAAAGTACACTAGGAGTGCCTGTATATAAAGGCCACTGAGATACATCTAGAATGCCTCAGAATCAGCTACATGATAAGTCACACAACCAAGCACATGTCCACCAGATATGGGTTATCCTCCATTAAGCATGGAAGTAATTGTGGTGATGAGAGGATAAGCTTACAAATTTGTAACACACAAATGTTGTAGACAACATGTGCTAAAAAGGGAGTGTGAATAATTGTGTTGTCTACACAACAATTTAGTGAATGATGCAAACTCTAGTGTTGTAGACACCATGTGCTGAAATAGAGTTGTGTGCTTCTGTGTTGTCAACATGACAACTCAAAAAAGTGTGCAAAATCCTAAGTGTCTCACAAAATAAAATAATAAAATAATGCATTAACCTAAGTAAACTTAAGTAAGTGTAAATAGTAAATACATATTTACACCAACAATATTAATTAGAGAAAAATCCTATGGACTTAGGTTGGTTTAACAGCCATTTTGTAAATCCTTTAATAGGGTGGTTGAAATCCCTTAACTGGGTCACATTTAATAGTGTTTTTTGTAGCCTTTAATAGGGTAGGTCTTTCATAAGGCATTACTTTAGAAGAGTGAGAAATGAATAGCATGTTATTGATGGTTTTTGTTAGGATAAACCACAAACAGAAATAAAAAACTACATGCAAATATAACCAATAAAAAAAATAATAGAACACACAGAAATGAACACAAGGCACCAAGATTTAACATGGTTCACCCAATCCCTAGGCTACGTCCACCAAACAGCAAGTCCAATCTTATTACAATCCAGTGATTACAACCTGATTACAATCCGTAATCCCTTACAGCTCAATACCGCCGCAAGAACCAATTTCGTATCACCACATCTATAAAATACCCAACCCTAAGCCCTTTTTATACAAGTATTAAACCGCTTTAGGGTTATAACATGTCGACCATATGTCGGCCATAATATGTCGGCTCCATACTAACAATCTAACAATCTCCCACTTGGGGACTGATCAGGCTCCATACTAAACAACAATCTCCCACTTGGAGACTGATCCTGTAACAATACAACTACCGCATGGGGCTCCCACTGGATCAAACCACCCTAGACTCTACTATTATTTTATTCACATTTAGTCTAAAAGACCAACTGAAGCTGAAGAGGAGTTCAGCTTCTCCCTTGTGAAAACCTTTGTCAACATATCTGCTGGATTTTCATTGGTATGTATCTTCTCCAGCTTTAACTGTCCATCCTCCAAAACTGACCGAATGAAATAGTACCGCAACTGTATGTGTTTGGTCTTAGAATGCAAAGCTGAATTCTTAACAAGATGAATGGCACTCTGACTATCTGTGAACAAATAATTATCCTTCTGAGGATGTCCCAATTCTTCCAAGAAGAACTGAAGCCATATCATCTCTTTGGCTGCCTCTGTAGCAGCAACATACTCTGCCTCTGTAGTGGAGAGAGCATTAATCTTCTGTAGCCTAAAAACCTAGCTCATGGCTGCCCCACCAACAGTAAAGACATAACCTGTAGTACTCCGCCTGGTATCAATATCCCCAGCCAAATCTGAGTCAACATAGCCCTGTAAATCAGTAGTAGAGCCCCCAAAGTGTAAACACTTATTGGATGTTCCTCTCAAATATCTGAGAATCCACTTGACAGCATTCCAATGCTCAAAACCTGGATGACTCATATACCTGCTAACGACTCCCACTGCATGTGCAATATCTGGCCTAGTGCATACCATAGCATACATCAAACTTCCTACGGCTGAAGCATAGGGTACCTTGGACATCTTATCCCCCTCTTCCTGTGTCTTGGGACAAATCTCCTTAGTCAATTCCAAATGACCAGGTAAAGGTGTGCTGACAGCTTTAGCATTCTCCATAGAGAAACGTTGCATCACCTTCTCAACATAATCAGCTTGAGATAGCATCAATGTTCTGTTCTTCCTATCTCTGCAAATCTTCATACCAAGGATTTGTTTTGCTTCCCCCAAATCCTTCATAGCAAATGCATGTGCTAACTGGCATTTTAGCCCCTTAATATGATGCATGTTAGACCCAGCTATAAGCATATCATCAACATATAGACATAAAATAATGTAGCTATCATCATCCAACCTCTTAAAATAAACACAGTAATCTGAATGACACCTGTTATATCCATGCTCATGCATAAAACTGTCAAATTTCAGATACCATTGCCGAGGTGCTTGCTTCAGGCCATATAAACTTTTCTTCAATTTGTACACTAAGTTCTCCTTACCTTTGACCTCAAAACCCTATGGCTGAGCCATATATATTTCTTCATCCAAATCACCATGAAGAAAGGTTTTTTTAACATCCATCTGCTCTAAATGCAAATCTTCAGTAGCCACAAGACTTTAAAAAGTACGAATAGAAGTCATTTTAACAACAGGAGAAAATATCTCATCAAAATCAATTCCCTTTTTCTATGCAAATCCTTTTACAACTAACCTGGCCTTAAATCTTTTCTTACCTCCTTCCTCTTCTTTCAACCTATAAACCCATTTATTCTGTAAAGCCTTTTTACCTATAGGCAACTTGCACAAATCCCATGTCTTATTTTTCAGCAAAGAGTCCATTTCATCTTTCATTGCAGACTCCCACTGAATCTTAGTATCCACCTGCACAGCTTCATCATAACTTTCAGGTTCACCAGCATCAGTAAGTAAAATAGAATACAAAGAGGGAGAAAAACTTTGTGGAGGTCTAATTGGCCTTGTTGATCATCTAACATTCACTGGTGTGTGTGGTATTTGTTGTTGCAGTTGTTGCACATCATGAGGAATGGCTGGAACATCAGCTTTTGGAGTATCATCCAGCACTACATAATCATCTTATTTCTTCTCATGTTGCTGCAACAGATCTTTGTACAACACTTTTTCATTGAATATGACATCCCGGCTTTTTATAATTTTATGATTTTCAAAATCCCAAAGCCTATAGCCAAATTTATTAATGCCATATCCAACAAAGACACATTTCTTTGATTTAGCTTCTAGCTTGGTTCTATTTTCAGAGTCTATATGAGCAAAAGCTTCACAACCGAAGGTCTTGAGAAAAGAATAACTCACCTTCTTACCAGTCCATGCTTCCTCTAGAATACCACAGCCCAAAGGAGTAGAGGGACCTCTATTAATCAAATATACTACAGTATTGATAGCCTCTACGCACATGTGTAAGGGCAACCCAGCATGCAACCTCATGCTCCTTGCGCGCTCCATTATAGTCCTGTTCATGCGTTCAGCCACTCCATTTTCCTATGGAGTCCTTGGAACAATTTTTTGTCTACAAATACTATTAGTGGAGCAATAATCTTCAAATTCATGACTGCAATACTCACCACCATTATCAGATCTGAGACATTTTAATTTCTTACCAGTCTCATTTTCAACCAAGCATTTCCATTTCTTAAAAGTTTGAAATACATCAGATTTTTGTCTAAGGAAATAAACCCATACTTTTCTAGTTGCGTCATCAATAAATGTAACATAATAATGAGAGCCACCAAGGGAAGATACCTGAGCCGGTCCCCATACATCTGTATGCACAAGCTCTAATTTCTCCTTTTTGTTTTCCTTCCCTGTCTTTACAAAACTCACTCTCTTTTGTTTTCCATACACACAACTTTCACAGAAATCCATATTCACACATTTTAGACCTGGTAAAAATTTCCATGAATGAAGTACTTTCATACCTTTCTCACTCATGTGCCCAAGTCTATTGTGCCATAGCGCTGTATCAAAATCTATAGCAGCTATTTGTTCTCCCTGCTCAACTGCAGTAATTGTTCCTGAATATTCGTTTTTCTCTAAAACAATCAAAGTAGAAGGAACAATATGACTTGTACAAAGATATAAGGTGCCTACTTTCACACCTTTTGCTACTACAAGGGAACCTTTTGAAACCTTCCAATTTTTATCATTAAAAGTAATTACACAACCCTCATCACCGAGTTGCCCTGCTGAAATTAAATTCCTACTCAGCTTTGGAACATGTCTTACCTCATGTAGTATCCAATGATTCCCATTCTGCAACTTAATCTTAATTTTTCCCTTTCCAACAATTTGACAGGGTTCATTATCCCCCAAATAAACAAGCCCAAAATCCCCTTGGACATAATCAATGAAATAACCTCTGTGAGGTGTAGCATGAAAAGAAGCACCAGAATCTAAAACCCATGAATCATCAACACTCTCTAAAGACAGAAGCAAAGCATCCTCTTCGGATTTATTACTTACCACATTCGCCTCTTTGTCTCCATCTGATTTATCTCCTTCATTTTTCTTTCGAGTCCAGCAATCTTTCTTTTTGTGCCCTGGTTTCCCACAGTACTAGCAATCATTTGGTCCTCTCGATTGAGACCTCCTCCCCTTTGACTTTCCTCTTGATTTCCCATGATTTCCAGAGTTATTTCCTCTTTCAGTCGTTCTGCCCCTGCTTTGTGCATTTAAAGCACTTCCTGATGTAGATCCACCTGAGGATTTTCTACGAGTTTCCTCACTTAAAATAACATCGATCACATCATCATATTTTAGGGTACTTGATCCAGGAACAGAATTACTCACCGCCATTACCAAGCCATTCCAGCTTTCACGCAAAGAACACAAAATCAAGAGAGCCCTAATTTCTTCATCAAAATTGATACCCACAGAAGATAATTGACTAGTAATAGTATTAAACTCATTTAAATGATCTGCAACAGATCCACCTTCTGCCATTTTCATATTAAATAAACGCTTCATGAGAAATACCTTATTTGAAGCGGAGGGCTTTTCATACAGTGTCGCTAGGGTTTTCATCAAATCTTCTGTCGTCTTTGCTTTTGTAATATTAAATGCCACCGATGGTGCCAAGCATAACCGAATGCTTTCGAGTGCCTTTCTATCCAAAAGATCCCATTCAGCCTCTGACATAGTTCCCTGATTCTTGGCTTTTCCTTCCAACGGCTTCCATAAATCCTTCTGATATAAATAGTCTTCCATTTGCATCTTCCATAACTGGAAGTTCTGCCCATTAAACCTATCAACCCTCAGCTTACCATCATCTGCCATTGCTCCCACTCAACCGTGAGACTTTCCTGCAGAGGATAACTGAAAAACAACTAGGCTCTGATACCACTTGTTAGGATAAACCACAGACAGAAATAAAAAACTACATGCAAATATAACCAATAAAAAAAATAATAGAACACACAGAAATGAACACAAGGCACCAAGATTTAACGTGGTTCACCCAATCCCTGGGCTACGTCCACCAAACAGCAAGTCCGATCTTATTACAATCCAGTGATTACAACCTGATTACAATCCGTAATCCCTTACAGCTCAATACCGCCGCAAGAACCAATTTCGTATCACCACATCTATAAAATACCCAACTCTAAGCCCTTTTTATACAAGTATTAAACCGCTTTAGGGTTATAACATGTCGGCCATATGTCGGCCATAATATGTCGGCTACTTTCCTGATCAGTATGTAGTATGAAGTATGTACAGTACTTTCCTGATCAGTCACCACAATCTAACAGTTTTTTCCAAACTAGGTTTCCACATAAAGTTATGTGTTGATCTTTCATGTCTTATTCCTACATGTTGATTTTTTAGTAACTTGCCAAGATGAATGGTTATTTTAAATGGGCACATTATATTTAGTGAAAAAGTTTTATCAGGGCATTTGGACCTTGAATAACTGATTCAACCCCCTCCCCCCCCCTAAGTTATTCTAAAGCATTTCTAACAATTGGTATCAGAGCCATCTGCTAATTTGGTTCAAAGGTACTAGAAGCAGAAAGATCAAGATGTCCAAGAGAGAAGTTCCCAAGCTCAACAGAGATAACTTTGTTACATGGAAAAGTTTAGTGAAGTTACACCTTGGATCAATAGGTGATCATGTACAAACCTCAATTGAAGTGGAACATGTTGATCCAATAGGTGTTCCTACTGCAGAAGATATGAAGACAAAGGAGCACAATCAGGCAATGCTAGAGATTGCCTCTACCCCCAAGTATGTTGAATTTGATGACATCAAGGGATGTAGCTATGCATTCAATATGTGGAAAGCCTTGATAGATATTTATGGAGGAGATCAGAATGTCCAAAGAGCAAAAAGAAAAATCCTTTGAGGAAAGTTTGATAACATGAGAATGGAGGAAGGAGAGAACACTACTCAATATACCTCTAGAATAAAGGAAGTAGTAAGTGCAATAAGAAGTTTGGGTGGTCATTTAGATGATGAAATTTTTAATAGAAAATTCTTAAGAACTTTGCTCCCCATCTATGCTATTAGAATGTCAGCATTCCAAGAGTTAAGATGCATACCAAGAAACAAGCTAACTCTTGAAGGTATAGTGGGAAGACTTACTACATTTGAGTTGTCCAAATTTGATAATTATAGACCTAAGAATCTTGAATCTGCTTTCAAGGCCAAGCTATTATTGAAAGACACTAAAGAGGTGAAACCAAAGAAGAAGAAAATAAAGATAAAATATGCATCTAGTGATAGCAACACAGATGAAGAAGATGTGAAACAATTGGAAGCATTACTAGCTAGAAAATTTCACAAAGGCAAGGGTAAACTCAAAGGTAAGTTGCCTATCATTTTTTTAAATTGTAATGAAGTAGGACATATTGCTACAAGATGGACATAGAAAAAGAACAATAGTGAAGGCAACAAGTACAAGAACAAAAGAGAGGATGATGGAAGAGATTACAAAGACAAAGGCAAAAAATGCTACATTGTTGAAGAAGAGGATTCAAATGAAAATGAAGATGAGGTGGTCTATGTATCCTTGAAGGATGAGTCTTATGAAGATGAGACAACAACACTAGTAACCTATGTAAACAAGAATGACGGGTGGATCATAGACAGTGGGTGCTCTCATCACATGACAGTAGACAAAAGTAAGTTTGTTACCTTAACTCGGTATGATGGAAATAGTGTTAGATTTGGAAATGATGCTCCATGTCTAATCAAAGGAAAAGGTTCTATTAAGCTTATAGAGAAAATTTCATGTGATAATGCATACTATGTTGAATGATTAAACTACAATCTATTGAGTGTGTCACAGTTAAGCAATGTAGGATGCAAAGTAGAATTTGGAAACAAATCTGCCAAAATATATGACATTGATCAAAATTTGATAGGAAAAGGAGACCAAACTAGGAGTAATCTACTTTACCTTGATATGGAGGATGTTTCCTATCTCATTGTAAGATTTGGTGATGTGTGGCTATGGCATAAAAGGCTATGTCATGTCAACTTTGATAATCTAATTAGCATCAGCAAAATGAAGAAAGTCAAAGAATTTCTTAAACTAAAGAAGCTTGACAATACAATGTGCAAACAGTGTCAACTAGGAAAGATGACTCAATCAAGTTTCAAAAGAAAAACCTATACTTCCAAAGAAGTACTAGAGCTAGTCCATATTGATTTATGTGGCCCAATAGAAGTGCAAAGTTACAAGGGAGATAGGTACATAATGTTGTTTGTTGATGACTACGCTAAGATGATGACCATTATGTTCTTTAAGCAAAAATCTGATGCATTTCAAATGTTTAACTGGTATTTGGCTAGGTTTGAGAAGGAAATAGGGAAAAGTCTAAAGTGCCTAAAATTAGATAGTGGAGGAGAGTTCACATCAAAAGAATTTGAGACATTTTACAATGATAAAGGAATTAAGAGACAAACATTAGCACCTAGAACTCCCCCATAGAATGGAATTGTAGAGAGGAATAGATCAGTGATAGACTGTGCCAAAACATTAATGATGGAGAAGAATGTTTCTCTAAAGTATTGGAGAGAAGCTATAAGTATAGTTCTCTACACCCTAAATTGAGTGCAAATCAAGAAAGGTATAAATGTAATAGCTTTTGAATTATGGTATGGTCACTCACCCAATGTAAAACATTTTAAAGTATTTGGTTGTAAGTGCTATATTATTAAATATTCTAGAAATGGTAAATTTGATGCAAAGAGTGATAAAGGCATATTCCTTGGATACTCCACTAGAAGTAAAGCATATAAGTGTTTAAATACTAACACTAACAAAATTGTGGAGAGTGCAAATGTGAATTTTGATGAGCATATAGAAGTTCAAGTTGATGAATCCAAGAAATCAGAAGAGTATAGATCCTTTGTATACTTCTATGAAGGAATGCCTATTGAAGAAGAAGCTGCCAATCAAGTTGGGAATCAATAACAAGTTTCAATATCAACTAAGTCACAACTAGTAAATATTGAGTTACATTCAGAAGCTGAGTTGTAGAATAATGATAATGCACGTTCTGACTTTGAAATCAATGCACATGAAAGAGATGATGAGCTACCTGAAAGAGATGTGCATAGTGACCTTGAAGCTAAAAGACCTAACATGGAAACAAGGGTAGAACCAAGGCTATCCAAGTATATGAGAAGACATCACCTTGAAGAACAAATCATTGGTGACAATGAAGCCAAACCAATGACAAGGAATAGACTAAGAAATTAATCGTGTTTGCTAAGAAAGACTGAACCCAAAATAGTGAAAGATGCACTATAGGATGACAATTGGTGTAAAGCTATAGAAGAGGAGATTGATTAGATAGAGAAGAAAAAAACTTGGACTTTAGTTCCAAGACCAGCTGATAAGAATATGATTGGTACCAAGTGGTTATTCAAAAACAAGCTAGATGAGAATGGTGAGATCACAAGAAATAAGGTCACACTAGTTTGTAAAGGTTATGCACAAGAAGAAGGACTGAACTATGTGAAAACATTTTCCCCTATTGTAAGGATGGAAGGAGTAAGAACTCTACTTGCATATGCTACCTGTGAAGGTTTTAAAGTCTACCAAATGGATGCAAATTTTACTTTTCTAAATGGTATACTAGAAGAGGAAGTCTACATTGAGCAACTAGAGAGATTTGTTGACAACAACAACAAGGATATGGTTTGCAAACTACATAAAGCACTCTATGGTGTGAAACAAGTGCCTTGAGCTTGGTATGAGAAACTTCACAAATATCTTGTAAAGATAGGATTTGTGAGAACAAATGACAACAACAACCTGTATATCAAGGTAGAAAAAGGTAAAGACATTTTGATATATAAAATCTTTGTTGATGATATAATATTTGGAGGAAAAGATGCACTATGCAAAGATTTTTTTGATCAGATGAAACATGAGTTTGAGATGTCAATGTTTGTGGAAATTAAATTTTTTATTGGATTGCAAGTACATCAACTAAAACATGGCATATTTCTAACTCAATCAAAATATATCAAGGAGATACTCAAAACATTTGGTTTAGAGGATTCAAAACTAGTCAATACACCAATGGTAATAGGACATAAGTTATCCAAGAATGATTAGTCAACTAAAGTAAATGAGACAATGTATAGATCAATGATTGGAAAGTTACACTATGTTATACACAATAGACTAGACATTGCATTATCTATTGGAATAGTGGAAAGATTTTCTACAAATCCAAGAGAAAATCATCTTATGGCAGTAAAAATAATAATGAGGTACCTAAACAGAACAAATGACTTTGGCTTATACTACAAGAGGGCTAAAAATTTTGAGTTGAATGCCTACACTAATGCAAATTAGGGAGGTAATATAGATTACAGAAAAAGCACCAATGGAGGAGCACTTTTCCTAAGTAAGAGATTAGTCACTTGGACTAACAAAAAATAAAGTTGTACCTCACAATCCATAGCTAAAGCTGAGTATGTTATTGTTGCTATCAACTACACTAATATTGTATGGATCAAGCACTTGTTAAAAGGTATGAAGGAAGAGGTAACTAAACCTGTGATACTATATTGTGATAATACAAGTGCCATCAACATATCAAAGAATCCTATGATGCATGCTAAAACAAAGCACATTGTAATTAAGTATCACTATGTAAGAGAATTGGTGGAAGACAAACAAGTGAAGATGGAATATGTCAACTCAAAGGAACAAATTGCTGACATCTTCACAAAACCATTACCTAAAGATGAATTTGACTATCTTAGAGGTAAGTCAGGGGTGATACCCCTATCTAAGGATGTTTGAGTAACAACAAGATTTCCCTACATTGAATGATTTGATTACCAAAATGATATAATTTGATGTAGAGGATACTCATTTTAGGTTTTGCCTCAAGTAATTAAAATACTAAAATTCCAAATCAATCACAAGCAAGGTGATAGAGGGAGAAATTGGAGTTCCTAAAAATGCTACACTTGCATAATAAGATGCTGAAATTGTATTTCTTTGGCATTGTTGTCAAAGAGGGAGAAATAGAAAAATTGATCAAAGTAAAAAATTATAGAAATGAGGGAGAAATAGCAAAAACTGATCAAATATATAGGATCAAACGTGTAAAGGAAAAATAGTAGAAAGAAAGAAGAAAATGAAATAGTAGCTAAGAGGGAGTAGAACAAAAAAAAGGGAGAAGATAGTGTATTAGCAAAAGAGATATCCCTAATACTTTGAAAGAGGGAGTTACTTATAGAATTCAGAGGGAGTCATAAGAAATTCAAAGTTGCTGATAGAATGAATAATTTTGGATACAAAGTTTTTTTTTTTTAGCATTTCACTTACTATTTTAATCTAGTTAGCATTTTGATAACTTGATTGATTAGTTTGGTTTGCCATCAATGCCAAAGAGGGAGATTGTTGAAATATGATTAAAAAGATCACTATTCAAGAAGGGAGATTATTGATAAAGAATTTTTTCAATCATTGTTTTGTCACTGATGTCAAACCTGTTATTTGTTGGAATGATAATTGCTTATAAGATCCACGTACTATCACTTAGTTGATTGATGAAGAGGATTTAATCAATAAGATGTAACAAAAGCACCTAAGGGAACGGTTGAGTTATGGTTTTGTAATGAAGTACAAGGATCAATTAAGACAATGGTAAAATGATGTATTGATAATACATTTGAAGATATAGAGGTTGGATACACTTAGAAACTCTAGAAGAATAAGTTGTAACAAAGTTGTCTGCAAAGCCTGACTAAATTCATTAGTGAGTGCCGAGTAAGCTAGTTCATCTTGAGTAGATTATTAGTAAGTGCTGAGAAAATACAAAATCTAGTGTGCACCGAGTGAAATAAAAGGTGTCAAGAAAGTTCAGGAGCTGATCTAGACAAAAGTTAATAGGTTCCAAGCATCAGTAAAACTTAGTTGGTGCTGAGTGAATCCACAATAGGTGTCAAGCATCAGTAAAACATAGTTGGTGTTGAGTAACACAGTATGTGTTGAGCATCAACAAGTCAATAGTGCCAAGCTGCTACATTATTTGAAAAGTCAAAGATTTACCATATCTAAGCTGACAAGTTTGTTACCTTGAATTTTGTGAAACGGATGGAAGATAAGGATGATGAGCTAATGGTACAGAATTTTAGGTAAATCATTTTAGGTGAATATAGGTGGATTCTACATGATGTTTCTAGAAGGAACAAAATAAGGGGTAGATACATCATATCTTACCTAACCCATTCGAACCAAAAATAAGAGCAAGAAGATTAGAGTGGGAAAAGTATTCTAGACTTCTATTAAAGGAGTCATAGGTCAAGAAGCAAGAGTGATTGGAGAGTGTGTGGTGTCAAGGTGAAGGAATTGAGAGGGAGGAATAGAGTATAGAGACTTTGCTTCAATAGGTGACCACAAAGGTGATTGCATTGGCAAAACAAGCATGAAGACTCAGGGAGACAAAGCTTGAAAGGAGGACAAGTTGTCAGAGCTGCAAATACTGAAAGCCAAAAAACTTTGTGAGTTAAATCAAGATTTGAAATTTGCAAGTTATGTCATGATTTATATCAGATCAAAAGCCCTTATTGTTACTCTCTAGCAATTATATCAATTAGGGAAAAATCTTATGGAGTTAGGTTGGTTTAACAACCATTTTGAAAATCCTTTAACAGGGTGGTTGAAATCCCTTAACTAGGTCAGATTTAATAGTCTATTTTGTAGCCTTTAATAGGGCAGGCCTTTCATAGGGCATCACTTTAGAAGAGTGAGAAAGAAGTAGCATGTTACTGGTGGTTTTTCCCAAATTAGGTTTCCATGTAAATCATTGTGTTATGTGTTGATCTTTCATGTCTTATTCTACATGTTGATTTTTTAGTAACTTGCTAAGATGAATGGTTAGTTTGAATGGGCACACTATATTTAGTGAAAAAGTTTTATTGGGGCATTTGGACCTTGAATAACTGATTCGCTCCCCCTCTCAGTTATTCTAAAGCATTTCTAACAAAAACAACCTACAATGGGTTACCCAAGCAGCTACTTAGGGCTTTGGCCTCCATTTTAAGCCACTTCCCAATATGACATATAGATAACCTACCCTAAACTCAATAAAAGAATAAGGTATCATAAGACCATAAACCACACATCAATTCTTAAACAAGAAACTTGAAATTACTAAATATCACTGATCAAAATCATATATTTCACCAATACAATCATCCTAACAGGACTGATCCAAAATCAAGTACACATATACCAACTCATGACATCACATGACATCACCACAAAATAAATCATAATAATCACCTCAGTCCTAAACAAGCAACTAGAAGAAATTCAAAGATAATTGATCAAGGACTCAAAGGTTATACTAGAAAAGTCACATCATTCACTTCAATTCTACACAAGAGAAACTAGAAAGCAATAACAACCAATAGATCAAACTCATCAAAGAAGACATGTGACTAAATCACAATGGTCAGGTATAAAAGATCAAATACATAACGTCATTATAGAACAAAACTCCTTAAGCCTTTGGTAAAAATCTTGACTGGTCAAAGCACTAAGTCAAACCTGAAACCCACAATTGTAAACCACACATCACATAAAGTACATACAAAAGTAACTTTCATAATTCATTAGATTTTGAGAATACAAAAGTTCAATTTTCACTATGGTTTCAATTTTTCATTTTTGTTTGCAAGTATTATAGATTTGTTAAAGTTCTCAAGTCCACACGAGTCTCAACACTCAACAAATCATAAAAAGTTGTTTAAACATAGTTTTCATAGTTTGTTAGGTTTCTAAAACACAAAGATTCAATATGAAAATTGTTAATCTCATATTGGTTTTAACATATGGGTGACAATATACTTAAGTCATTTACTTAATTCATGTCAAACAAGTATTACATGTTGAGTATAAGTTGTCAAATAGTATATGTCAAGTGACAGATATTTAGTGTGAGCTGAGTAACTAGTAAGTGTTGAGTCACTCAAGTCTAGAGAAGATGGTTGTGTTGAGCTATTTAGATTTCAAGTGATTAGTGGATGCTGAGTCATTTACAGGCTAAGTTACAACATTGAAGTTTTAGTCGATGTTGAGCATTAGGGACTTCAAGTGCCGAGTTATACATTTTTGACATAGCTATTTATAATGGCATAAACTTCCATGTAAACCATTTTTGGGCTAACTTAATTATTGTTTTATGATATTTTTCGATAAGGATAAACCTTAAATGTGAATCCCTATGCATTACATGCATCCTATCAGAAAAAGGGAATGTTTAAGTGACAATATGGGTGAATCACAATTGTTTATTCATACCTAACCCTAAGTCACCTAGGTCTTCTTAAGGAAGACAAACCCTAAACTTTTTAGTGAATTGAAAAGGAGAATTGAAGAGTTTATGTATACAAAAATAGAGCATTCATGGTGATTAAGGTGTTAGAATTGAGTTACATTGTAAAATCAGTTAAAGGAGAATAAAGGAAAGGAATTAGAGGATAGCAAAGATACATCTAATCAAAAAGGATCAAGTACACATCAATATAGAGGTTATATGACATCAAGCAATAGAATGTTAACTAAAGGATCATTACCGATGCATTTTAATAGGTGAATCACTTAAATCTCTTAATAGAGCAGTCTTAACATGTTGTAAATCCTTTAACAAGTTGCTTACTTAAATGATAGTTAAAGTCCTCTTACTATGCACACTTTTAGTAGGCATTTAAATCCTTTAATAGGGTAAGATCTAACGATCTTGTAAGACTTTAATAGGGTAGACCTTTCATAGGGTAGATCATTTTTCATGACCAAACATTGTAACCTTCATTGGATACAATTTATTACTACAGTAGTGAAGATTTGTGGGTGTCATCCCCATCCCAATTTTACCTTCTCCTTGGAGGGTTTTTGGGTAACCAAATATCTTGTTTCATACATGTTTTGAATATTTTATTTTCATGCTATGGATTTATTTGTTTAATTTGATATTTCAGTTTATATGCATAGATTGTGAGATGGATGTGTGGTGAATAGTTTTTGAGGTTAAAAGTTTTAAGTGTTGATGCCCCCCCCCCCCTCTCAAAGTTTACTTCCCTATTGTATTTCCCACAATTGGTATTAGAGTGCAAGTTCTCTAAAAGTAAATATTTACATCTTTGAGGAAAGATCTTGAAGATGGAAGCCTACAAGTTGGGAAAGACTATTGAGAACCAGATGATTGAAATACAACTTGCCCTACATCAGGTGAATAAAGCAAGAGATGAGTTAAAAAGATCATTGAAAATAAGGAAATTGATATTGAAGAGAATGACACACAATACCAAGAGATTGACACTACTAAATTATTTGAAAATGGAAACTCCAATGAATTTAATGTAGCAGTTGCAATTCTGATGGAAAAGATTGGAATCCTAACTGAAGAAGTTAGAAATCTAAAGAGAGAACAAGAAGTCTAATCAATATTGCTATGTGAGGTGACTAAGTAGAAAAAGAAAGTTGAAGAGGAAAAATTCATGATTGAAGATGAAAAAATAATTTTGACCAAAAAATTAGAAGAGAAAACATCAGAGGTAACTAGGATTTCTAACATGCAATTGGAAACTTTGGGTCATATGATGATTGCAAATCATGAACTGAATGTAAAGGATATTGAGATCACAACACTAAAGTTGCAGAATGAACAACTAAGAAATGATTTGAAAAGAGAAAAAGAGTTTGTTGATAGTTTCAACAAACCTAGTGAAGCCATCAAGTACTTTGAACAATTGATGAGATCCCATAGATCCAACAGTGATACTTCTGAATTGGGATACACTAGTACTAAAGAAGGAGAATCATCTAGAAGTGGTGAAGAAAAAAATAACAAAGGTAAGAACTCTAAACCTACTTGTCATAGTTATGGTAAGATAGGTCATATTGATAATGTTTGTAGGAGCAAGATATCAAATCACAATCCTAAGCAAAATTTCATTGGTCATTGCCATAAATGCAATAAACAAGGACATCAGACACATTAATGTAGAATCAAGACCATAAGCACACAAAGATTTGAAGGGTACTACTAAAACTATTAGAAGTATGGAAATAGAGTATATGAGTGTAGATCCAAGCCTAAATGGTCATCAAACAAGTAGACAATAGTAAAGCTTAATGGAAACTCTTATAATTGGGATTATAATACAAGGTATAGTTGTCACTATTGTCAAGAGTATGGACATTTTGCTGAAAATTGCATAAGAACACATTTCAAAAGTGACTACAAAAGGTGGTTAAGTCAAACCACATGTTTTAGTTGTTTGAAGATTGGTCACATAAGCAAAAATTGCTAAACAAGGTCAAAGGCACCAAGCAATGAGTTCAACAAAGGCAAAGGAAAGGAAAATGTTGACAATGTTAGAGATGAGATGAACAAGACATGGAAGAGAAAGGAAGATTGCAGCACATCAAGTTTAGAAAGAATCACTTCACCCAATGGGTCAGGTGATCACACTTCCTCAAATTAAGAAATCAAGAGTTAAGTGGAACTAATATTTAAAAAGGATATAATATACATTAGTTCCAAAGATTAAGCTCTTAAAATTTTACATATGCATGAAGAAATATATAGAGTGTTGATTATAATCTAGAAGAAATTTTTAAGTTTTGGTAGTTTTCATGTTACTATCGAGCATGAAAAGTTTCACTATGGTTGTCAAGTGAAATGTTAGTAGATGTCAAGCTATCAAAGGTGATAGTGTTGACTGAGCTTGTAATGGTTGCTAAGTGAAAAGGTAACTTCATGGAAGTTGAATGAGTCAAAATCTTTATTATAGCTGAGCTTACAATTGTGTAAGTACTAAGCATTAAATGCAAGGTTTTAAGGTCTATATGATCAATTTCTACTCATTTCACATCATTTAAATTTTAAGGAGAGCATGAAGAGTGAATTAAAAATTGAAATAGGTCATACTAGCATTTGAAAGTAGAATTAAATAGTCACTCGACATAATAACATCCATCATATTTGTAAAGGTATTTATCATATGTCAAGCTACACAATTTTGATTTTTCACAAACCCTAGTTTACATAATGGTGTCTAGTTCTTCAACACCTAAGGTTAAAGAGGGTAAAGAAGTTTTGAATGTCCAATTGGTAGGCAATGAGATCAGACAACCAAATTTTAGAGCCATTCTTAATATTTCTTACAAGTAAGATCCATCTAGTGTGTTGTCAATGATATTACATCGAGCTTTGATGATTCAAGATGTAAGATGTTGCTACACATGAAAGGTGGGTAGTATAGGAGACATGGAAATTAGAGAGACCTATGGGAAATTATGTGAAAATGGAGCATTGAAGGATGAATTCAAAATAGTAGAGAAAAAAATATTGACCTGTGCCCTAGATTTTTCAAATGTTTTCAAGACTAAATGGATTAAGATAGTCCTAAGTAGAATTCATGATAATTCTATATGGTTGGATAATGGACTAGTGAGAATCACAAAGAAAATTCTACATAGAGTAATATGGTATCAAACACTTGACCAACCTAAAACCATGAGAAGTGAACCTAAAGAGGTCATTGAGAAGAATACAGGGGTAGTGTGGGACAAATGAGGCATGAAAATTGATACTATCTCTAATCCTCTAATCGTATTTGCAATAAGGATTATAACACATAAATTCTACCACACAAGTAGACTTAACAATGTACCATGTATTGTTGTTGACATGGGCTATAAGATATTAAAGAAGGATAATACCACTGACCTTGTTGAGTTGTAGTTGCAATAGTTGTCAAAAAATTTGGGAGCCATAAGGAAGACCAAAAGTGCACAATGTAAATTTAGTTCAATTCATGTATGTATCTTCTTTTATGTACATAATACATTCCCCACATTTGGTAAAGTTGCCTACAAAAACAATAGATCTATTGTAGTGCAGATAGGTGAGTTTATTGAGTAACTAGAAAAAAAATTTGAGTCATTTATAACTAGCTACTTTGAGGACTTCAAGCAATCAGGGAATAAAAAACTAAGGATACTAGTTTCACTAGTTGAGGAACATTTCAATGATGTTTTCTTTCTAGTCGACACTAATTTTACATATGTTCAAGTTGTTGTTCTAAGGGTAAGATGGTTAAGGCTACTAGGCTATGAAATCAATGTTGATGAAGCCTCTACAACAATAATAACACTACTTATAGAAGATGTAGATGCTAAGGCTACTACCTTTGGAAATTATGATGTGGTCAAATCTAAGATAACAATGGATTTGAAGACTGGCTTAGTCATTAGGAAGAAGAACAAAATTGTCAAAAAGTTAAAAGAGAAATTTGGTGAAGAAGTAGATGATGAAGAAGAAGAAGATGATGATGATGATGAAGAGGATATACCAGCTCAAGCACCATTGGCCTTAACTCAAGGTTAAGGAGAAGAACAAGTAGAAGAAATAGAAATTGAAGAAGGTGTCAATGGAGAAGAAGCCAGTGAAGCACCTGAGAAAATAAGAGGAAAGCTAAGACCCCAACTACCAACAAGCCAAGGAATGTTGCAAAATCTAATCCTACAATTCCCTTTACAAGAGAAAACACAAGGGCTACTATAAAGAAGGCTCAAGAAGAAGACAAGCCAAAAGGGAAGAAGGCTAGATCGGCTAGCAATGTAGTGGAGTCTGAGAAGAGATTAAGAAGAAAATACATAGCTCCAATTGAATCTGATGAAGAGAGGATAGAATCTAATGACAACAGCCAATTTCAAGTGGTAAGTCACTGTCCTTCTTCAAATTTAGACAATATATGTGAGAACATAAGGAATAATGTTGATTTTTCTAGTCTTGCACATATAGAGTTTGACAAACTTGGAAAAGTTGAGATGAACCAAGTGGAGGAGTCAATTTATGCCATGATAGAAATATTCAAACAAACTCTAATTGAGATTGCCAACTCTCTACCAAAGGAATTATCTGATAGAGTTGAGCAATAGTGGTTGTAGACACCTAAAAACCTTTAGAAAATAAAGTATTTTTATTTTCTAAAAAATTTATGATGACATCATCATTTATTAATTAATTAATTATTTAATTTATTTATTTATTTTTATGCCATTAAATCCCTTTATCTTAATTAAAAATATTTAATAAAGCAATCCCTCCCAAAAATGTTTAAATATTATTTAAACATTATTTCCTTATTTATTAATTATTTAATTAATAAATTGACCAAAAATCCCAAAATAAATAAAAAATTTATTTTTTGCCCAAAACTTGGCCAATTTCCTTAAGACCACTAACCTCTTCCAAAATCTTCTAATCCTCCTTTAATTTTGATTAAAGGCTAATCCCATCATTTCCTACCCCTAATCCCAACTCAAAATATTTAATTAAGATTAAATATTAATCCTCATGTTTATTAAAAAAGTTCTAATAAATATCTCCTCAACCCAAACCCTTGAAATAAATAAAACTTTATTTATTTCCTAAAAATCTAATTTATCCTCATCCTAAGAAGTTCTAGACTCTTCTAGAAAGTCTTCATCCTCATCCTAGGAAGTTCTAGACTATTCTAGAAAGTCTTTATCCTCATCCAAAGTCTAGACTCTTCTAGAAGATGTCTTTAAACCTAATCCTAATCCCCTCCTAACCTTGTCACATTCCTTAAAAATGGGTTAAGACTTACTAACCCAAGCCAAAGTTAACAAATATCTCCTCCTTCACCCACACTCATTAAATGCCATCCACTTGCCTATCCCTAAGCTAATCCTAAACCATCCTAATCCATCCTCTAATCATTTGCACAATCCTAAGCAAGCTTAAAACCTTCTTAATCAAGCCCAAGTTGAAATTTCTCTCATCTCCTTCAAAATATCCCAACCATAAAACTTTATGAAGCCCACTAGGCCATAAATGACTCTTCCAAGCCCTTTTATTGCTCTTACAAGCCATTATGAGGGTCTTTATGAAGATTTTATCCCTTGAGCCTCCTTTGTTGACTCATCCTTCCCCTTTCTTCCATCCTCTCACCCTGTGACATGTGTCACTCCCTGATTGGCTGTAAGAAAGCACAATCCATGTGCTCTCCTCTCATGCAATCTGAGCCCTCCATGAGCTTTTCCCCATCCTTGCATCTTAGCCCTCAAATCCTCAAGCCTCTTGCCTATAAATTGGATCCTTCCCCTTTGCAAAATAACACAATCCATGAAGTAAAGTCATAATGCCATTTTAAGAAGCCATTTTACATCAAAACCATACACTCACACCCAAATTCCAACTCCATTTGAAGCCCTTTTTGAAGCATAAGCTTGAGCATACATCCTATCTACTTAGACAAAGCTACTCAACAAGAGAGCTTCTCATTGAGAGAGCCCATTAATGGCTCATATTCTCAATTAAGAGCTCATCTTAGTCTATCTTGAAGTTTATGAATTTTGTTTAGTTTGTTGAAGCTTTATTTAAATTTGGTTTCTATTAGCATACTAACATTGCTCATATACATTTTGGCACGCCCGGTGGGACCCGCATGGGTCATCTTCATTAGCTTTTTTAGTCAATTTTTGTATGTCATTTGCTAATTTTGGCTAATTTTGCTTGTTTTTGTGATCGGTAGGATTGTATAAATTGGTTTTGTAGGTCCACATGAGCATGAAGAAGACAAAGGAACTCATAGTCTATCTCATACTGTTTGCAGATTTTTCAAGCTTATAGGTGGACAAAGCACTTGGATTTCTTCTTCCCCTTCTTGTCTATATTCTTCTTATTCCATCTACTTCTTCTTCTTCTTGTGGGAGATCTTGGCCATTTTTTTTAAGGAAGCAAAATCATACACACTTGTTTTTAGTGCTTAAAATGAACCCCTAAATCATACTTAAATCCATTAAAAACTAAAAATTTGCAAAAAAAAAAAAAAAAAAAAAAGCCTTTTAACAAGTGAAACTAAACCAATCCAATCATTTGCATCCTTGCAACATCAAGGTTTTAGATGCATTCATGCAAAGTTAGGAACACTTCATTTTTGAAAATTTAAAAAGAACTTCAAGTTTCCATTTCAAAATGTTCAAAATCAACACTAAGTGCACACTAAAATCTAAATCAAACTCAAAGCATCAATCAAGGATAAAATGAACCTCATTTGCAAATATTTTAAAGTTTTTTTAAAAATCTCATGAAAACTAAGAGTCTTAAATGGTTGCCAAAATTGTCCTAAAAGCTTTTTTATTTGTTCCAAACAAATTTTTTGTTGCAAAATCTTGAATGTTTCTTAGGTTTTTCATGCATCAAAACAATCTAAGAATATCATTTTTGGGCTTAAAACATGCAAACTAGAACACAAAATCTTGAATGAAAAGCAAAGTCCAAAGAGTCATTTTCACTTTTGAGTCCAAAAACAATCTTGAATTATCTAAGGTTAAAACAAAGCACTTCAAAGTTCTTAAAACAACACACAAAATCTCAATCTTGAATGCTCAAAGAAAAAAAAAAACTTGAATGTTTAATCACTTGTCTTTGAATGCATGTTGCCAAAATCACTTTTGAGTGCCATGGATTAAAATCAAGTTTGTTTTTTTTTTTAATGAATGCACGATTAAAACAACAAATCCAATCTTGAATGCAAAAGGTCAATTAACCATTGCAATATCAAACACTTCATTTGGAGCTTTTAAAATTGAACAAAACAAATCTCTTTTCCACATGCAATTTAGGCAAAGTTTGATTTTTGGACATTTAAGAAACCTTGTTAAGCAAAAATCAATTTTAGTAGTTCCTTGGACTCACCTCTTTTCTAATCACCCATCAATTCAACCATTGGTTGCAATCTCAGCGCCATTTATGGGGATGGGTCTACTTGAAAAAGGTGTTAAATGTTCCATAATCTAACTCACTCACTTGGTCTTTGAACGTTTTCTTTAACTTTATCAAAATTCTTAAATGACCAAAACTCTAGATTAAATCTATCACATTTCAAGTTTGGCCACTAAAATTGGACAAATCTTGATGTGGAGGGCTTCCGGGCGCGTGCTTGGCAATCGAGTTTCACACATCTTTGTTTTGGGCTTAAAACAAACTCACACTCAATCTTGAATGCCTAACAATCAATGAACATTGCATGGTTTGGACGCATTTTGAATGACGCTGGCATTTCTTATATTGATGATCTCTCGACTTTCATTATGTTGACGATGCTGTCAAATTGGAATGAACATTGTATGCCATAACCACAAGTGTCTTCAATCATAGCTTACAAAATCTAAATCATCAATTGGAATAAACGTGTGTCTTTTAAAGCCCAAGATCATGTATGTGGTCTTGTTTTAAACTTTTTAGGAGGCCTACTTGGGGATTTCATCACCCCTTGGGATGACCTCAACTCCAGCATTCTGGCGGAGTATAAAAATTGGGAGGTGAATCCAAAGACACCTCTCTTGGAATCAAGATTTTGTCACTCGGGCTAAGCCTCAAGGAACTTTATACCCTTGAGAAGTGAAAGAGGAGAAGTGGGTTACCGCTCCTCTCGGCTGTGTGACATCTTTTTGGTTTCATCTACGGATTTGGGCCTCACATACCTTGCTTATATTGAGGACTCCCTAGCTATAAAAAATTTCATCCTTGTAGAAAGCTTCCTAGGATGTTAGTGTGTTTGACATGCTTGCTCCAAAATTTTGTCTGCTTGTTTGTTCATAGCTTTTGAATGAATGTTTGCCAACTTTGGTCAAAATCCCAAAAAAGCAGAAATCTCCCAGCTCAAGGCATACTTAGCATAGTCACTACCTCATCAGAAAATCATCCAAGCTCCCCCGCTACAACCGAATCTATCTAGTTCCTTGCTTTAGAAAAATCCCAAATCCAAAGTCTCTCCAAATCATCCCCCCCAGCCAGCTAGCGACCCAATCCAAAATCACACCCAAGCCTTTAGAGAGTTGTTGTCATTCTGCTAGAATTTGCTATCCAATCAATCCAACCAATCCACCAACCTCACCAAGGTTATCCCTTTGACAGAGCTTTGTCTAGGGTAATCTAGCTTTGTCACTTGTTATCCCTCATCACCTTGAGCTAAAGTTTGGGATCCACAAGTGGTCAATCTCATGTCATGCCCATAGGATCATTAGTCTATCCTTAAGTTGACACAATCTCCACCAATCCAATGCATAGGAAAGAAAAACTCTCACTTTTTGATAGCATGCCCTTGAAGTCTTCCATCCACAGGAAAGCCAAAAATCTCTAGCCAATCCTCCTTAGGTCTGTCATACAGCTTTGACTCTCCCTAGGAAATCCTTCATCAGCCAATCCAAAATCTGCGCTTAATCCAAATCCAATCGTGAGTTGCCGTGTTCATCTATCTACAGGACCCCATCCCCATCCGACTCATCATCAAAACATGAAATCCAAAACCTATCATGATGTGTTCGGTCATATTGTCCTTGCTCCCGCCACCTCCTATTCCATTGATGATGAAAATCTTGTTGACTATGACAGGTATACTAAAAGCCTTAGAAACATTCCCACAAGCATCCCACAAAATCCATGCATTCTTCCAAACTATCTAGTCATGCCATCTGATATCCCAGCTTCTCCTCCATCACCCAATCAACCAAGCTTCCAATCTTCCACCCCCATCACACTAGCTATTCATTTCAATCCACCTCCACCTCTGACACACGAGTCTCCAAGGAATCTCCTAGAGGAAATACAAGAAAAGTCACCTCTAGTAGTCGATAAGCCATGTCATCTAATCCAACCATGTGAAGTAGTCAGTAATGAAGCTTCCCCATCTATAATATCACCTCCATCTCCCATAGCTATCATCCCCATACCATCCATCAAATTGCTTAAAATCCTTCCACTTCCCACAAGCATCAAAATGCCAACATCTATCAAAACCCTCCAAATCCTATCCACATCACCTCCAAGCATTTCCCAAATCTCCCATAATGACCCTTATGCATCCATCTTCTACTCACCCATCTCCACTACTGAATCTCCCATCTATCCATCTGTTGTCTTTGAAGAGTCCATCCCTTCACCTCCTATCACACCATCCACTCCAAACCAATCCTATCAAGATCCTGCCCGAAAGCATGTTGACATCCCCCAAAGCATTAATGAAGATATCATCCTACCATGTCTTCCATCCATAGTGCAGTCACTATCCCCTCCATCTCCAAAACCTCAAGCCATACCTCCTCTACTACAGGATATCTTTTCATCCCATCAACTAAATCAAGATCCTATCCTACCATCTCCTCCACTCCATGCTTCCATATTACCACCTATCCAAGCTATTTCACCATCTATAATATACCCTCTTGGTTCACTTACATTCATCCATAGTGGCCTCCTCTCAGCAGAAGAATTAAGAATAGTATCTCCCTATTGCAGTACATTTGATAAAGCACTTCCACCATTTTCTGCAAGCAAAAAGTATCCTCAACTAGTTCAAATGCTCAATCGATGGCATTATCGAGGTCAAGGTTTAGGACCACAAGAGCAAGGAATCAAAAAGCATATTATTGCACAAAAAAAATCTAGGATTTCATGGTCTTGGATATGTATCCAAAGGCTCACCATCTAAAGGTGTCGGTACACCACACCCCCAAACCAAGCCTATCTCCAAACCCCCCATGCTAGCCTCCCATCACTCCTTCAAGAAATCTTATGTCATCCCCCCTCCACCATCTTTGCAACCTAAAACAACCTACCATATCCCCCCTTCGTCTGCTAAATCCATTTTGGGTCCCTATGTCCCAAAATCTACCATCCTCCATCCTCCTATCAGCCATCATTCAAATCCTATTCCCTCCATTCCTATGCAAGATCAGCAAAGGCACATATCAAGGCACATCATCCATCATCATCCCCCTACATGCTCTCCCATATCCTCTCCATCTCACAAAGCTTCTCCTAACCATCTTCCCAAAGCTTACCACAACAATGTAAATGCCAACTTCAAAATGCATAAAGCTAAAAATCCACATCTTAGGCAATCATATGTCTATTCTAAAAGACATACTCCAAAAAGGTAAAATCCAATCAAAGAATGCAAAATAATGCAAATGCCTATGAAAAGAAAATCCAAAACCATGTGGATCCCAAAGAAAAAATTTGAAACCCAATGCATAATGGCATCCACCATTGCTAATCCTCCATACAATGACTCATGTCCCCCATCTCCTAACTCCATATTGGGTGCCTATATCCCCAAGCATGCTTCCACAAATCCTCCATCACGCCCGCATCTACCATCTATCCCCCATATGCTCTTTTCACACCCGTCCCAACATGTGCCAATGTTGCTCTTGCAAGCATCCCCATCTCATGCTCCTTTCCAACCTTTTCATCCCTCCATCTCCTACCATCAATCCCATCTAATCCAACCTATTGCATAAATCAGACATCCGGTGTACCAACAGCTAGCAACAAAATTGAACATTCCAACAGCTAGTGAAAAATCCCAAAAAAGACAAAATAGCTGAAGAAAACCAAAATCATTTCAGCTAAGTCCAAAGTCAAAAAGTCAAAAATAATAATAATAATAAAGAAAAATAAAGCATCCACTGGTGAAAACTTGGCAATTCAAGTGCCTTGGACAAGTACCATGATGAAAACTTGGCAAGCAAGTGTCATGTGTAATCCTGCCATCCCAAGCTTAGCCTATCACCCTCATGCTTTTGGTCATCTCTTGGCATCCAACTCCATCTTCCAATCTATACACCTATCCTCCATCCTCCAACTTCCATCTCACACCATCCACTGATCTTCTGCGACTTCAGCCAATCATCCCAGCTATCATCCATCTCCCTAGCGCCTTCCGCTTTTCCATCCTAGCTTGAATCCTATCACATCCATCGTAAGACCTCCTTCCACATGTCATCTTCTGATTGGGAGCATTGTATTCCTTGGAGATCTTTTCTTGTCCATCCTCCCTTGTCATTAGTATCACACTCTAGGCTATCCTCATGCAAACCCAATGTCATCCTCTCATTAGCCATTCACTCTAGCGCCATCTATCCATTTAGCTACCACCAACCTTAGCATTGTCCCCATCATCATCATTGGATGCATCTTTTCAAATCCATATCTTTCGTTATCACCTCATCCTTAGCTTCTACCTCTTACACCAAATTGAGCCATCCGGCTATCCTCTCATCCTAAGCTTTTTATCCATTTGTATCATACCTATCATTGGTCCGTTAGCTTGTACCATATCTTTATTATCCTGCTTGTAAATATCTTGGTCTGTCAACTTGTACATCCTCTTTAGCTTAGTACCATTGTATCTATCCAGCTTTTGTGTCAGTTCCTCCTTGATCAGCATCTTGCACACATCGCACAACCCTTGGTTAGCTATTCCAATGCATCCTTTAACTAGATCTCCTATCACCAAAGTGTTATCCTTCTTAGTTTAGCCTGCTAGACGCATCACTCATATAGGTCCATCAGCTTAGGTGCTCTCCGATAGATCCTTGCAGGATATAGCTTTCCTCATGTCTGATCTTGGTCTGTTAGTACCTTGTCCTACCCCTCTCATTGGCAAACAGTTCTCTTTTGGATTTTCACTTTCTTTCGATTTGGAATCTTCCCTTTTGGGTCTTGAAGTATCTTTTCCAAGCAATCCTTTTATTCCCTCCTCAAGGTTGCCACGATCTTCCATATCATGGTATACTGCAAATGGGGCAATCTAAGCATAAGGTCTTGATCAGGTCTTTCATTTATTTTTCTTTTTTGCTTGCGGGTTACCCAGTGTCGGTTCCACGCTGCTTCCTTTAGGAATCATGTGTGATGCTGGGGCAATCCTTACATGTTTGTTTTGAGTCAATCTGTTAGTCCTCTGGATAGTTGGTGAAAAGGCCTTGATGTTCTTGGTAACCTTGGCAATTAACCAACAGTCCTATAGCAAATCTAGTGCTCAACTACATGGTGGTACTTCTCTTTGAAGTATCCCCCCACTCAAAAAGCTTCAATAGTTTTCCTTCATCTCCATTATCCCCCATCCATATACAGCATCCGTCTCTCCTACCCCAGCTTATGCATCAGTATCTCTTTGAATCACTCCTCACCTTTAGCTTTAGGGATCCACAATCCTAGTCTTAGGGATCCACCAATCCAAATCAATCCACCAAGCCTCATCTTTCGAGATCCATAATCCTAGTCCTAGGGATCTCCGAAACCCATCTTCCACCAATCTGACTCTTTGAAATCCTGTTGCATTAGCTTTTTAATCCCCTCATCCATCTCCCCATCCTGGATTCCTTTTATAGTGCTCTGCTCCTTTATCCTCTACAATCCCTGAGATCTTAAGCTTGCTTCCTCTTGTGCCTCTGATTCTACCTTTATCATTCTCCCATAGTGAGAGTTTGAGCTAACTAAACCTCTTCTCTTAAGCCAATCTGAGTCTTCTTGCTCATCTCAGATTCTTGTACTTTTCAAGAAGTTGTCGAGCCTCACTTTCTCTCCCCACTGCCTTCTTGAGGGGGCATCTTGCAGTCCATTCTCTCCTCTTCTGCTCTAGCCTTGGGCATCTTATTTTCTTATCTTTGATGCCATGCCACTTGTGGCATCACATCAAAGAGGGGCAAAATGTAGACACCTAAAAACCTTTATAAAATAAAGTATTTTTATTTTCTGAAAAAAATTTGATGACATCATCATTTATTAATTATTTAATTATTTATTTATTTTTATGTCGTTAAATCCCTTTATCTTAATTAAAAATATTTAATTAAGGAATCCCTCTCAAAAATGTTTAAATCTTATTTAAACATTATTTCTTTATTTATTAATTATTTAATTAATAAATTGACCAAAAATCCCAAAATAAATAAAAAATTTAATTTTTGCCCAAAACTTGGCCAATTTCCTTAAGACCACTAACCTCTTCCAAAATCTTCTAATCCTCCTTTAATTTTGATTAAAGGCTAATCCCATCATTTCCTACCCCTAATCCCAACTCAAAATATTTAATTAAGATTAAATATTAATCCTCATGTTTATTAAAAAAGTTTTAATAAATATCTCCTCAACCCAAACCCTTGAAATAAATAAAACTTTATTTATTTCCTAAAAATCTAATTTATCCTCATCCTAAGAAGTTCTAGACTCTTCTAGAAAGTCTTCATCCTCATCCTAGGAAGTTCTAGACTATTCTAGAAAGTCTTTATCCTCATCCAAAGTCTAGACTCTTCTAGAAGATGTCTTTAAACCTAATCCTAATCCCCTTCTAACCTTGTTACATTCCCTAAAAATGGGTTAAGACTTACTAACCCAAGCCAAAGTTAACAAATATCTCCTCCTTCACCCACCCTCATTAAATGCCATCCACTTGCCTATCCCTAAGCTAATCCTAAACCATCCTAATCCATCCTCTAATCATTTGCACAATCCTAAGCAAGCTTAAAACCTTCCTAATCAAGCCCAAGTCGAAATTCCTCTCATCTCCTTCAAAATATCCCAACCATAAAACTTTATGAAACCCACTAGGCCATAAATGACTCTTCCAAGCCCTTTTATTGCTCTTACAAGCCATTATGAGGGTCTTTATAAAGATTTTATCCCTTGAGCCTCCTTTGTTGACTCATCCTTCCCCTTTCTTCCATCCTCTCACCTTGTGACATGTGTCACTCCCTGATTGGCTGTAAGGAAGCACAATCCATGTGCTCTCCTCTCATGCAATCTGAGCCCTCCATGAGCTTTTCCCCATCCTTGCATCTTAGCCCTCAAACCCTCAAGCCTCTTGCCTATAAATTGGATCCTTCCCCTTTCCAAAACAACACAATCCATGAAGTAAAGTCATAATTCCATTTTAAGAAGCCATTTTACATCAAAACCATACACTCACACCCAAATTCCAACTCCATTTGAAGCCCTTTTTGAAGCATGAGCTTGAGCATACATCCTATCTACTTAGACAAAGCTACTCAACAAGAGAGCTTCTCATTTAGAGAGCCCATTAATGGCTCATATTCTCAATTAAGAGCTCATCTTAGTCTATCTTGAAGTTTATGAATTTTGTTTAGTTTGTAGAAGCTTTATTTAAATTTGGTTTCTATTAGCATACTAACATTGCTCATATATAGTGGCAATATAGTCTCCATATCAAAAGACAAATCTAAGAGACTACACTTGCACAAGTGATACCAAAATTGGATAAGGAACAAATGAAAAAGGCAATAAAGAAGCATTCTAGAAAATTAGCACCAAAATATAGGGCATTCAACATATTGTAGAACAAGGTTGAGGATGGTGTACAAAAGACTACTCAAATTTGGAAATCACTATATGGTTTGACAGTACCCAAGGCAATTATGCAGGCACTTATTAAGATAGGTGAGGAAAAAGATGAACACCAATAGGTAACTGAGGTGATTATAGTTGACACTGAGATAGTTACATGAGATGAAGGCACTGAAATAAATGAAGAGACATAGGCACCAGCTGAGGAAAAGTAGCAGATAGAGCAAAGTGTACAAGATACACTAGTGTCGAGTACTAGTCCTCAACATGAGGTGAATACAAAGTGTGGTAATGTAAAGATTAAGGATGTGTCTGATACTATCACTTAGTACAATAATCACCTCATAGAGGATGACTTGAAGAAGATATTGGTTGAATCCACTACCCAAGCCAAGCTTTGTGAAAATCCTATACTGGTGAGTGTTGATGAAATTGACAAGGCAGACAAAGTATCTGTAGGGGAGAAAGTAAAAACTAAAGAGACATCTACATTCCCTCCTTAATTCACATTTTTACAACCTTCATTACCTATTGTGGTTAATTAAAGGAAGGAGATAACAACTTCTACTGTCAGTGCATTGATGTAGGGTACTCCAATCTTAGTTAATATACAAGAAAATAAAAGTGATATGGGTGAGACAATTGGAGAACGCAAAGATGAGATAGAAAGGAATGAAGAGAAAGAAAAGGACAAGATTGAAGAGCTACATATGACTACCAAATCTAAGGAGAAAATTGCAATACAAACATTGGTAACTTTACCAAAAACTGCTACTCCTCCTAGTCAAGCTCTTCATAGGCTAAGTATGGAAGCTATACCCTTACAATCATCATGACTAAGTCCAAGCACATTGAAGGAAGCTAAAGTTATATTATTTGTTGATGTGAACTTGGATGAAGTGATTGAGTTTCCCAAGTTTGATTTTGCAACTATCACTATTGAATAGATGAGCATACTTTAGGATGCTCTTGCAAAGAAGAAGAATCAAGAACTACTCAGATAGGAGCATAGGAAAAAGAAAGCCTTGGTAGATATCAAGGACATTATTATTGATGCATTTAGTCTACCAGCACCAGAAGCAATAAAATTGATCATAGAGTAGCTCACCAGCTTAGTAGAGAAGCCAAATGACACAAACCTAGATTCAGATGTTGAACTACTTGAATGGTCTAAAAGGAAGTTTCATCATAAGGTTGATGAAAAGATATCAAGTGCTATTGCACTATCATAGTTTGTTTTAGCAACCAAAATTGACAGTGTGAAGAAGGTACTAGAGAACATTTTATCTTTGAACACCAAATTGTGTAATCCCACACTCTTTACACAATAAATAAGGAGTAACATATTGAGTTTGGAGAGTCATATATAGTCATCTGGTATTACTCTACCTAAGTCTCTAGCCTAGAGTGAGAAAAAATTTAGAAATCTCCTCAACTCCCAAAGTCAGTTAGCGATACATAGAGGAAGCTAACATCAAGGCTAAACTGCTTAGCATCCAGTCTATTCAGATTCCACATATGGAGATATTACACAAGGAACTAGCCTTTGTATAAATACTCATGAATAAAGATTTACATATTTCTACTCATGAAGGTTTAGTTCATCTTATTGTCGAGCTAGCCATTTAGATCAAATCATTGGAGGTAGCTTGTGATAACTGGGATGCAGCTTTGAAAATAATGCTAGAGGTCCACAAATTATTTTTGGACAAATACACTCTCAGTGTATAACCTTTGACCTAAGAATCAAAATAGGGGAGAATAAGAAATGAGGAAATGATAATTGGGGAGAAATATGAAGGGATAAATAAGAAGTATGGGGGAGATACTATTTTTCAAGAAAAGAGAATTTAATGATAAAAACATGGTACATCTACTCAATAGGAGGAATACTTTTGATTTAGATATAGAATAGCATAATCAACTTAGGGGGAGTTATTGAATTTTGGGGTATGACTAATGAGTCATAAGCTTTTGCAAAAATTTTAAGTTTTTTTAAAAGTTTGTATGTATATGGATATTATCTGAGTTATGCTTGAAAGGCTAAATGTTACTCATACATGATCAAGTGTTTTTCTACTCATGTCAAAGGGGGAGATTGTTAATCTTATATTGGTTTTGACATATGGGTGATAATATACTTAATTCATTTACTCAGTTCATGTTGAATAAGTAATACATGTCAAGCATAAGTTCTCAAATAGTATATGTCGAGTGATAGATATTTAGTGTGAGTCAAGTAACTAGTAAGTGTCGAGTCACTCAAGTGTTGAGTAGATGGTATGTGTCAAGCTATTTAGATGCCAAGTGATTAGTGTGATTAGTGGATTCCAATTCATTCAGAGGCTAAGTTACAACATTGAATTCGTAGTTGATGTTGAGCATCAGGGACTTCAAGTGTCGAGTTATACAATTTTGACATAGTTGTTTGTAATGGCACAAACTTCTATGTAAACCAATTTTGGGCTGACTTAAGGATTATTTTATTATCTTTGTTGATAAGGATGAATCTTACATGTGAATCCCTATGCATTACATGCATTCAATCAAAAAAAGGCAAGGTTTAAGTGGCAATACAGGTGAATCACAACCATTGATTCATACCTAACCCTAAGTCACCTAGGTTTTCTTAAGGAAGACAAACCCTAAATTTTTTAACAAATGCAAAAGGAGAATTGAATTTTTTTTCATGTGCGAACAAAAAATTCATGGTGATTAAGTTGTTATGAATTGAGTTACACTGCAAAATCAGTTAAAGGAGAACAAAGGAAAGGAATTAGAGGATGGTAGAGATACATTTGATCAGAAAGGATAAAGTACACATCAATATAGAGGTGATCTAACATAAAGCAACAGAGTGCTAATCAAAGGATCATTGTCAAGACATTTTAATAGGTGAATCGGTTAAATCTCTTAAGATAGTAGTCTTAACAAGCTATTGTAAATCCTTTAATAGGGTGCTTAAATCCTTCATTATAATTTTAAGTCCTCTTACCAGGTACACTTTTAGCAGGGTGTTTAAATCCTTTAACAGGGTCATATCGAACAATATTGTAAGCCTTTAATAGGGCATACCTTTCACAAGGTAGATCATGTTTCATGATAAAACATTGTAGCCTTCATTGGATACACTTTATTACTATAGTAGTGAAGATTTGTGGGTGTCATCCCCACCCCAGTTTTACCTTCTCCTTGGAGGGTTTCTAGGTAACCAAATATCTTGTGTCAACATGTGTTGAATATTTTACTTTCATGTTATGGATGTATATGTTTAATTTGGTCTTTCAAAAGTAGTATATATGTTAAGGGTTTTCAAGTTTACAAAATCTCAAAAAGACATAACAATTCATCTAGAAGTCATTCCAATATAAAACCCCATTATTTTATTTTTAAAAAAAGAACTATCAATTTAACAAACCAATAACCTTAAAAAATCCTCCAAATTAAAAAATATGATTATATTTTCAAATTTTAAGAATAACCTTATATCCAAATCTTTTAATAATCATTATTAAAATAAACAACAATTATTAAATTATTAAAATAATAACTTATTAAATTATCAATAAAATAATACTAACATCATAATAACCATACGAACTAAATTTAATTATATAATAAAATTAATTAAAAAGTATCAATAATATTTAATAATATAAAATAAAACATTTTATTTCCAACAACATTATAAAATAACAAAACACATATAATATGCCATTTTTTTAAAGAAAATTTTTAAAAACTTTAAGCCATGAAGGCTTGGTAGCCAACAGCTTGCCAAGGTCGTTGTAGTTGTTAAGGCAGTCATAGTTGCCAAGGCAGTTGTTGTTGTCTTGTCATCCTTGGCCTACGACCATAGGGAAAGAGGAGGAGAGAAGGGGCATGGGGGGTGGTAGCCCCTGCCCACCCAAAGTTATATTAATAAAAAAAAATATTAAGAGAACTCCAACGAGCTGCAAGAAAAAAATGAGAACAAAAGGCCCCAAAAAAATCAATTCAATGCCTCTCGCACAATAACTAATGCATTATTTATATTATGATTATCTGCATTATTTATATTATAATTATCACAAAAATTTAATTACTATGGTAATTATGTCATAAATATTATATATATATATATTTATTTATTTATTTATTTATTTATTTATTTATTTATTTATTTATTTATTTATTATTTTTTAAATTTTTTTCACCATAGATCTTATAGGACAAAAATACGCATAATAAATCAAATTTTCCATATCACTATTCTGATTTTTTTTCCAATTTAATCCAATTGAAAACAATCAAATTATGAATCTATAAAAGCTACCAAACAAGGGTTCTGATTTCAATTTATTTATGGAGATTTTCCAAAAACAAAGAACAATCAAATTCATAAACAAATCATATTTTCTCTTATAACCCACATCTTGATTTTTAACTCATTCAGATACAAAATCCCCAAATTCATCAAACAAGGTTTCCAATCTCAATTTTGTCTATAGTCATTTTTGGAATGAAAAACAATTAACTTTCCAAACAAGTATTTCAACCCAAACTAAATTCTGAAAACATAAACACAACAAACATGAAGAAGACAGATATTTTCAATGCAAGAACTACTATGCAAAACTCATGAGATCCTACCTAGATCTAATACTAAATAATGAATGCACCAAACATGTAAAATTTTCCTTCTCTTTCAAAAACCCTCTTCTCAGAAATTGGCTCCTCCAAACCTATGTTCAGAGAAATGAGCTCTGATTTTCTAATAAAGAGCTTTTCCCCAATTTAGGGCTTTGATCATGCAAGCACACAAAAACCATTTTTCCTTTATTATTTTATTATTTTAATTTCATGCACAAGCTTTATTGAATTTAATTAAAATAAACTTTATTACATTAATTTTTTTCTCTCTTTAATTAAATCGCAAGTAATTTTTAAATAATATATTTATTAATTCAACTAATAATATTATTTAGATATAATTATGCCAAAATTAAAACTTTAATCAAATCTTTTCAATTTAATTCTTTTATTTAATTTATTTCTTAATTAATTAAATATTGAATTTCCTTTATAAAATTAGTATTGAATTAAATCATTAAATACTATTTTAATTTGATTTAATTAAAATAAAAAATTGCCACAGACCCACAAAACCAAATCCACAAACTCAACTAAAAGATAAAACACATAATCAAACTCCAGGGTCAAAATCATGAATTCACATCACTTGAAAAATTTGGACGTGTAAACAACTCACATACTTTTCCTACTTTCTAGGACAATTGGCTTAGGTTATGATTTGGACTCAAGACTTATCTCCCCACTTATACCATTGAGATACTACGATAGGGCACACTCATCCTAGCAATTTAGGGAAGTCGACACCTAGTACCTACAATTTGCATAAAATCCATGCATGTACATACTCACATATGTTAGAATAACTGAGAGGTAGAGAGGGGGGGGGGGGGGGGGGGGGGGGGGGGTGTGGTGTGGTGAATTAGTTATATAGTTATCTAAAAATTAAACCTCTTAATCAATTTTTAATCATTCAATCAAGGCAAACATCAATCATAAAGAAATGGGCATACACATTTACACTAGATATGTTGACTAGGGAAACCCTTGATCAGAGGGAAAACCCTAGTGGGAATGATGCCCACAAGATAATCTACTAATCTGAATATTCCTTGTTAGATGATGGAACTTGTTAGGAGTCTATTACAACACTTAGTACAAAGAGTCCCTATTAGGAGACTATGAATCCTTGTTAGCAAATTCTAACCCTTTTGTGGAAGGTAGCTAAACCCACTGTCCAAATAGCTTTTATTATTAGATCAACGAACCCAATGTCCAATTGATCTCGGTACTATTCCTTTAAGAATAATTGATTTGGAACAATCTCTTATCTCTTCCTTTATCTAGTGTGTCAGACTTCTTTACCCTTAGATCATGCAATCAAATCTAGAACTTGGCAATATTAACCCTTAAGGTTACTTATATGCATTAGCAGATTACTCTACTCTTCTACTTTCCAATTCACAAGTCTCTTCACTCCTCAATCTTCTTGCTCACTTCAAAACTTGGAAAACATCTTTCCTTTATACTACACTCAACATTAATTTCTTGAGTTGGCTCCATACACTCAACATTAATTCCTTGAGTTGGCTCCATATTTAATTAAACAAAATAAACATTTAATTAATGTTGTGGACTCTTAGTTGTACACAAACTTTCACACGTGTGACTTCCATACCTATACACTTGCTGACATCATTAGTGGTTAGTATACTTCCTCTAGTCATTTTTGCAACCCTTCATTCCAAGTGCAAAGCTCTATATTGGTCATATACTAGAAACTATTTTTCCACTGCATTGTTTCCCTGCAATTCTCTATAAATCACTAATATTTTTTGTACGTTGTTCATTCAAATTTTGTGCACTTTCCCATATGTTAAATACATGCTATAGTGGATGTTGGTAACTGCGCATAAGTAGATATGCAATGTGATGTCTTTAATACACAAATCTCAATTAGTTGTAGTATTATACAAACTTATTGGTGTGTTATCATCAATGACAAACAAAGTTCTGCAATGCTCCCCCATAGCATCAACATTCATGCTAACAATCTCTCCCTTTGGCATTGATGGCAACATAGATGAAAAACATCTAGTTCCAAGAATACCAATAGTTTTTCTTCATCACTCAAATCTTCATGCAAATCTTTTATTGCAACATTTCTCCCCCATAGTACAAACTCTTTCTAGTGTTTTTTATTTCATCTCTCCCCCATTGACATCAATATCAAAGGTAGTACAAGAATTGAACATACAACAATCTATCAGCATGACCACAAGTAGGTCTATTCCTTTATAACTTTTGCATATAGTTATATAAATATTACAAGTATCAAAAGACACAATTGCATACCAATTACCAATTACCAAGAGTCCTTTGTTGACTCTATTCATCAAAGATACCCCCCCATGAAGGAAGCATCAGCATTCGGTCCAATCTAACCATGGTGTTATGTTCACTAGACTAATGCACTTCTGCATCTTCTACTTTGAGCTAGGTAGGGGAATAACCCCAAGCATACCTCTTAGGTACTGAAATGTATCCTTTCGTAAAGCCTTTGTGAAAATGTCTACAATCAGTTTCTTAGTTTTGATGTACTCTAGTCTAATTTCTTTCTCTATGACTTTCTCCTTCAGCACATGATACTTTATTGCTATGTGCTTAGTTTTAGAATGCAAAACATGATTCTTAGACATGTTGATAGTACTTGTGTTATCACAGTAAATGATAATAGGTTCTGTGAACATAATTCCAATATCTTTCAACATCTACTTCATCCATGTAACTTGATTATAGTTGTTTGTTACTACAACATATTCTACCTCTGTAGTACTTTGTGAGGTACAATCTTGCTTGTTGCTAAGCCAAGAAACTAGTCTTTCTCCAAGGAAGAATGCTCGACCACTAGTGCTTTTTCTATCATCTCTATCTCTAGCCCAATCAGCATCTATATAAGTACATAGAGTAAAGTCATTTCTTCTATCATACCAAATGTCATAATCTAATGTTCCTTTTAGATATCTAAATATCCTCTTTACTATTGCATGGTGATATTATTTAGGATCAGCTTCAAATCTTGCTACCATTCCAACTAGATTAGCTATATCTAGTCTGCTATGAGTCAGATATTGCAATCCTCCAATTATAGATCTGTATTTCTTCTATTCAACAATAGGTGTCTCATTCTTGCTCATAACTTATGATTAGTTACCATAGGAGTTCCAACAGGTTTACAATCTTCTAGACCGAATCTTTTCAACAAATCTTTCAAATATTTGGTTTGAGAAATAAAGATACCTTCTTTTTTCTAAACAATTTGCAATCTTAAGAAGAATTTCATTTCTCCTTTCATGCTCACCTCAAACTCATTCTTCATGTCTTTAGAGAATTTGTTACTGCCTTCATCATTTCCACCAAAAATGATGTCATCAACAAATACAATGATTATTAGCAAACCATCTTCTATTTTCTTCAAGTACAAGTTGCTATCTATTGTTCCTTTTGCAAATACAAGCTTTGCTAAGTACTTGTCCAATCTTGCATACCAGGTTCTAGGTGCTTGCTTTAATCCATACAATGTTTACTTTAGTTTGTAAACCATGTCCTTCTCCTATGTTAAAGGAAAACCCTTTGGTTGTTCAATGTAAACTTCTTCAACCTCTCCTTTCAAGAATGCTGACTTAATATCCATTTGATACACCTTAAAATTCTTATTTGTTGTATATGCTAGAAACATTTTGACTACTTCCATTCTTGCTACAGGTGCATATGTCTCCTCATTGTCAATTCCTTCTTGCTATGAATAGCCTTTGCATACTAGTCTTGTTTTGTTCCTTATTACTTCTCCCTATTCATTTATTTTATTTCTGAATACCCATTTTGTGCCAATCACATTCTTGTCCTTTGGTCTAGAAACTAATTCCCATGTGTCATTTTTTATTATCTACTGAAGTTCTTCCTCCATTGCTTTTATCCAATGGTCATCCTGGATTGCTTCATCTGCACTTCTTAGTTCTACTTGAGATATCAGACATATATCTTCATTAATGTTGCTCCTTGTCATTACTCCCTTTTCTTTACTTCCTACTATCTGATTAGCAAGATGATTTCTTATCAAATTCCTATTTGGGGTAGGAGTTGTTGCTTCAGGGTAAAAGCATATATCCGTGTCACCGTTTGTGATACAAAAACCTATTTTGGTCAAATCTCATTTCTCTATCAAAACTCAATTTGAAAAAAAAACTAAAAATACCCTTTTATAGATTTCAGATTCAATATCATCATTATATAAATTTTTGAGTGTTTTGATTAGTTATAATATGCTATAATCTAAAAATATTATAAGTCGATATTTCAACATTTCAGAAGATGCTCTCTCAAAAAATGAAAAAAAACAGTAAATCATATCAAAAAAATAAAAAATATATATTTATCACTAGAGGAGAGAATCCTCTTCATGAATATGTAATTTTTTTTCAAGAAGGTATAGATTTGATAGAGAAGTTTTGACAGGAGGAAAAAACTATTGGATTCTGACAAGGTCGAACTTGAGTACTTATAACAAAGAAAATATAAATAAAAAATAATTATTTCTTTTTTTGTGCACTAGCTATACATGTCATCTATAAAATATTTTCAAATCATAACAAAAAAAGATGATTTACACATACTTGTTTGACGGGAACTACATCCTATATTTTTTACAGTTAAAAAAGGGACTTCAAAATAAAATAAAATGAATAAATTATTAGTCAAAAAAATAATAAAAATTATAGGCATAAAATTCATACAATTCTACACATTTCATCAGTTTACATCATCTTCATATTTTAAATGCAAATACCATTTTTTTTGTCATTAATGTTGAACTGTCACATTCTGATATCACTTTTCTTTATAAAAGGTGACACAGGTTTGTGCTTTTACCCTTCAACTCTTATTTCTAGTATTGTGTTTTATTCTCCTCTCACATCTTCAATTTGCACATTATTCTGTAAGTCATTGTTAGTCTTGAAAAATAACTCATTACTTATGTTAGTCATTTCAGAATAGTCATCTCCATCAGAATTATAGTCCACTATCTTTTCCATAATGCCAAAGTTTTCATCAATTTTAACATTTGCACATTCTACTATAGTATTCATTCTATAGTTGAAACATATAAGCTTTACTTTTCAATGAGTAGACAAGAAACATACCTTCATCACTCCTTGGATCAAAATTACCGATATCATCATCTCTTTTGATGTAACATTTGCTTCCAAATGTTTTGAAATATTTGACTAAAGGTGAGTGACCAAACCATAGCTCATAGGATGTTTTTCCCATACCTCTTCTTGTCTGCACTCTATTCAGTGTGTATACTGTTTTATTGACTGCTTCTCTCCAAAAGGTCTTTGGTACATCATTCTCAAATAACATGGTTCTTGCTACTTTAGCAATTGACTTGTTTCTTGTTTCAGCAATCCCATTTTGCTCAAGTGTATGGGGTGAGGATAGTTGTCTCTTGATACCATGCTCTTCACAATAGATATTGAATTCTCTAGAGGTGAATTCTCCTCCTTTGTCTGATCTTAAGGTCTTGATTTTAACTCTAGATTCATTGTCAATTTTTTCTTTAAATATCTTGAATTTCTCAAAAGCCTCTAATTTTTCTTTAATAAAAGCTATCCACATCATTCTAGTAAAATCATCAACAAAAATCATAAAGTACCTTTCTCCATAGAATCCTCTTGTTCTTGTAGGACCACTCAAATCTGTATGAACCAATTTTAGCTTTTGTGTAGTATGAAAATTTTTTCTAGGAAGTGAGACTCTCTTTTGCTTAGCCAAGATACATTCCTTACAAATAGTGTCAATGGACTTAGTTGTCTTAGGTAAATCTCTTATAGAAAATGTATTACTGGCTTTCACAATGTTATCAAAGTTAATGTGACAAAATCTTTTGTGCTATAACCATCTATTGTCAATCTTAGCTACCAAACATGTTATTTCAATGGAGTTTAACTGAAATACATTACCTCTGGTTCTTGTACCAATACCAAATAGTTTTCCTTCCTTGTTCTTGATGATGCATGTATCATTACCAAAATATAGTTGGCAACCTTTGTCCATAAGTTGTCCAACACTCAACAAGTTATGCTTTAGTCCATCAACAAAATAAACATCATCAGTGTATGTTTTACCATCAAGTGTGATAGATCCAATTCCTGTGATATGATAGGTTGCATTGTTCCCTACTCTAACAATTCCTCCATCATGGCTTCTGAATTTGACAAACTTGTTCATATCACCAGTCATGTGATGTGAAAAACCACTATCAATGATCCAATCCTTATTTTTAACTTGTGAGATCAGTGCACTTTCTTCTCTGATTTCTCTGTCAAGATCATCCTCTTTTATAGCTACAAATCCTAATTTGTCTTCACTTGTCTTTTGATCACAATCTTCCTCTTCTTCTTCATTAGCATATACATAGTTTATAGGTCTTCTAGATTTGAATCTTCCTTTAAAATTTCTTTCTCTTTTAGGACACTTAGATGCATAATGACCATATTCATTACATGTCCAACATTTAAAGATATTGTTACCATCTTTTTCTCTTTCTACAAGAAGGACTACTCCCTCTTGGATTTTTTCTTCAATGGACTTGTTACTGCTAGCAATGTCTCCTTGTGCTTTTGTGCTCCTTGCTAAACTAGGTTTGATGTTCAGTGCACTAAATATTGTCTCAACATTTGCTAATTCTCTAGATTGTTTCAAATCAAATTCTTCAACTTCCAATCTCCCAAGCAATGTTTCTTTGGTGAAGTTAGTGGTGCAAGGTAACATTACTCAAATCATCTGAGTTATTGTCTTAAAGGGTGGTGTTAGAATTTTCAAGATCTTCCATATTACTTCATCATCAAATGTCTTTCCATCAAGAGATGTGATTCTTGCAACAATCTCAGATATTCTACCAACATAACTTCTTACAAATTCATCTTCCCTCATTTTAGCATCTTGGAATGCATAATACAAATTTTACAATCTAACTCTCTTAGCATGAGTGTCACCCTCATAATTAGCCTCTAAGGTTTTCCAAATTTCATGAGATGTTTTAAGTTGTTTTACCTGACTGTACTCACTTTCTAGTAACACTGACAATATTTCTTCTCTTTCCCTTATGTTGCACATAAACACTTATCTTTGTTCCTTAGTGCAGGTTTCAAGATTGTCTTCTTTTGTGATGTTCTTAGATGTCTTGGTTACAAGCCAATATCCTAGACCCATGCACAAGACATGAGTCTTCATTTTATCTTTCTAGTTGTCATAGTTTGTGCCATCAAATCTAGGACTTTCTTTTCAAAACAGATTCACCATGGATCTCCCAAAGTTGTTAAACTTTTCTTCAAGGACCCGATGCTCTGATACCAATTGTTAGAATAACTAAGATGAGGGGTGAATTAGTTATACAGTAATCTAAAAATTAAACCTCTTAATTAATTCTTAATCATTCAACCAAGGCAAACAACAATCATAAAGAAATACACATATACATTTACACCAAATATGTTGACTAGGGAAACCCTTGATCAGAGGGAAAACCCTAGTGTGAATGATGCCCACAAGATAATGTACTAATTTGAATATTCTTTGTTAGAGGATGGACCCTATTAGGAGTCTATTACAACACTTAGTACAAAGAATCCTTATTAGGAGAATTTGAATCCCTATTAAGAGATTCTAACCCTTTTGTAGAAGGAAGTTGAACCCACTGTCCAAACAACTTTCAGGATCAGATCAACAAACCTACTTTCCAATTGATCTTAGTACTATTCCTTTTAGAATAATAGATTTGGAACAATCTCTTATCTCTTCCTTTATCTAGTACATTAGATTTCTTTACCCTCAAATCATGCAATCAGATCTAGAACTCAGCAATTGTAACCCTTAAGGTCACTTACACACATTAGCAGATTACTCTACTCTTCTACTTTCAAATTTGCAAGTCTCTTCACTCCTCAAACTTCTTGCCCACTTCAAAACTCAGAAAACATCTTTCTTTTATACCACACTCAACATTAATTTCTTGAGTTAGCTCCATAACTCAACATTAATTCCTTGAGTTGGCTCCATATTTAATTAAATGAAATGCACATTTAATAAATATTGTCAACTCTCAGTTGTACACAAACTTTCACATGTTCAACTTTTGTACTTGCACACTTGTTGATGCCATTAGTGATCAGTATACTTCCTCCAGTCATCTGCACAACCCTTAATTCCAAGTGCAAAGCTCTATATTATTCATATACCAGAAACTATTTTTCCACTACTCTGTTTCCCTATAGTTCTCTGTAAATCACTAATATCTTTTGTATGTTGTCAATTTAGGTTTTGTGCACTTTCCCATGTGTTAAATACATGCTATAGTATATGCTGGTAACTACACATAAATAGATACACAATCTGATGTCTTTAATACAAAAATCTCAGTTAGTAGCTCTATCAGTCTTAAACAAACTTATTGCTATGTTGTCATCAATGACAAATAAAGTTCTAGAATTCTTCCCCATAGCATCATCATTCATGCTAACAACATATTCTAAACTAAATAGGCAATGTCGATGAGTGGTACATCATGTAGATCTTGACTAGCAGGTGACTATGACTCCCTCTGTCAACCACATCTGAAATGTCATACATTAAGTAAAATAGACAAGTACACCATACACATGCATGATGGGGTAAGTAACCATAGAACTACATATAAATAATCCATCTACTATCATTATAAGATAACTAAAAATCACTAAATGAACATACATGTATCATCATAGAAATAATTATAAACACATGAAATAACTAAGTAACTCAACATATATATCAGCTGGATATGAAATACATTTAATCTAATCTAGTAACCAAGTACTGATAATCATAAACATAAAGATAAAATAGGCCTAAAATAATCTAATAATACAATCAAAAAATAGTGATGGTTGAGCACTGGAAGATAGTAGAAGCTAAGTGACAATAGAAACTAATAGTTTTAGCTGAGCGCCACCTAAAATTGAAAGATTGTTGAATGAGTAAAAGGAAATTGTTGTTGAAGACATACGTAATGATATACCACTAGTAAGGAGCATAAGTCATTGTATTAATACTAATAGAGAATGAACTTAACAAACAAGTGTAGGAGTTATTACATAAAGTTTTGAGCAAAGAAATCTTAAGTCCGTGTGTTGTAACTATGTATTGGCACCTAAGAAGAATGGAGAATGGATAATGTGTATTGATTCCAAATCTATTATCAAGATCATAGTGAAATATAGGTTTCCTATGTCAAGGATGGATGATATAATGGATTATTTGAGTGGAGCAAAGTATTTTACCAAGATTGATTTGAAGAGTGGTTATCATCATATCAAAATTAGAGAAGGTGATGAATAGAAGATTGCTTTCAAAACAAAAGATGGTTTGTATGAGTTTTTGGTAATGCCCTTTGGTTTGACTAATGCATCAAGTTATTTCATGAGATTGATGAATGAAGTTCTCAAGAAATTTTTGGGTAAGTTTGTGATTTTTTATTTGGTTGATATTTTGATATCTAGTAAGATTGAGCAAGAACATCATGAGCATATTAGATAAGTATTGCAGAGATTGAAAGAGGAGAAGTTTTTGATTAATTTGAAGAAGTATTCTTTTCTAGAAGAGAAGATTGTGTATTTGGGATTTTGGATTTTAGCTAATGGTTTGAGAATTGATCCTAAGAACGTTAAAGCAATTTTGGGGTGGCCTATAGTTAAGAATGTGGGTGATGTGAGATAATTTCATGGTTTGGATAGTTTCTATAGAAATTTTGTAAAGAATTTTAGTTTTTTTTGCAATGCTATGATTGAGACTATGAGAGGAGATAAGAATGATTTCAAGTGGATACATGGAGCTGATAAGAGTTATAAGAGTTTGAAATAAAAGATTGTTGAGGTGCCCTTTTTTTTTTTTTTCTTGATTTCAATAAGGTTTTTCAAGTTGAATGGGATGCAAGTGGTAGTGTAATAGGAATTGTCTTAAGTCAAGGAGGTAAACTTGTTGCTTTCTTTGATGAGAAGTTAATCAATGATGCTAAGAAGAAGTATTTTGTGTATGATCAAGAATTTCATGCTATTGTTCAAGCCTTGAAGAAGTGGGAACATTATTTGATTCCTAAGGAGTTTGTGTTTTTTGTTAGACTAATAAAGTATTTTCTTAGTAATTAAATCAAATTGATTTAATTATTAAGTTACTTATTCTCTATAGTTTATTTAAGCTAAACTTTGGGCATATAATAATTAACTTTTTATTAATTATTATCATGCAACCTAAGTTAGTTACCTATTAAGGGTTTGATATCCTTTTATAAGGATTGATCTCTTTGTAATTTATTTTCAATATAATTGCAATTTTGTTTTTGCACATTAAGAATGTCTCATCTATGGATCTAGGAATTCCAACCTCCATAGATTTTTCTTCTTTCTTTTTGTGACAAGTGTTTTCAATAAGGAAACTTTCAACAAAGAATATAATTATTTCCACATAATAAATAATAGATTTGAAATAAATATCTAATTGAAATCCACATGCAAAAGAATAGATAACATACCCACAAAAATTGTGACACAACATATACCCTAGGAAACCCTCATTCAGGGAAAAACAAAGCCTTCAAAAGCATCCATCACCATGTATTATTTAGCAAAAACACCATTGCAATACAACCATGGAAGTATTCAAAGACATAGCCACTACCAAGCAATCCATGTGAACAAGAATGAATCCACACATCCTATGTCATGCTTCCAACTTTCTCAAATGCTCCCTTGGCTAACTTATCAAGCCTTGTCCCACTTGACTCTTTCTTTTTTTTTTTTCCTTTTGTCTTGTCACAACAACTAGGTACCCTTGTGGCTGCTTATATGGTAGCAAGTCCCACAAAACCACCAAGTGGTATTACATAAACCATGTGCTAAAACCATGTGCTACCTAACCCCTTGACCCCATATTTAATATTGAAATTTTAATTATTTTTTCTCAATATTAAATAATTACATGAAACATTATCACGATGTTACAATACAATTCATAAATTATATTCCATGGGATTCATTCCATGTTGCACGTCCATCTAGTTTCTCCTAGATACAATATTACAATATAAAAAATATTATGCAATGTGTGTAGCACCTATAATCTCAACAATCTCCCACTTGTTTTATACATTGCATAGGGTCAATCCGTAGCCACATAAATGAACAAGGAAAATCTCCTTCCTAGCACATCCACCATCATGGATCAAAGTACACTGCATGCTCCATTCTAGTACATGCAACAAAATCAAAGTATTTGGCATCTAAAACAGGGATGATCTTGACTCCTATTATGTCACTACCACCCAACATACATAGAAGTCATCTAAAGAGAAAGCCACCCAACTTGTCACATTAGAAGATCATAAAATCCTATACCAACTAAATTTCCAAGAACAAAAAACCTGATCTAAAGATAATCAATTGTATCTGTAGTTGTCAAAATATCCATAGCAAAAATAGCACCCACAACAAGTGCCAAACCCATCCAACTATCCATGCCTCCAAAGGTAAACCAAGTGAATCTCACATCATCAACATATCCAATCTATAATCTAAAATTACAAGCCTCAAGAGCAAGACCTGCCACATATATACCAAGAAGCTCCCACTACAAAAGATAATATCAAATATATAACCAATCTACTCACAACATCTCAAAGAAGTGAATCCATGTGGTATCAAGGACATCCACAACACATAAACCAATAATTTGCAAGAACAACTCTCATAACAAGTCTCCAACGCTCTCCCATGTTCTCCACAACCAACAAGAGATAGAGATAAATGAATAACTATGCCATCTCTCACATGATATACATGAGCACAAACCAATGATCACAATCTCTAACCAATCTCAAATCTAATGTAAGTAAAACTGAACATCTAGGTAGATAAACAAGACCAAAGAGAAACCATGCAAATCATAACCTCTATCATGTCCTTCTACACACATCTTTAGATGTAAACTATGCAAGTATGATTGTAACACCCCGCCAAGGGATCCGAAAGAATTAACCTAAAGTTTCACTAAGTTTGCTAAACATTTTTTTTTTTTTTAAAGTAAGAAGGTATACATACACATCAAACACATAGTAGCAGAAGCAATAACATGTAATCATTGACAACATACATTGTAAGTTACATTTCTTAAAGATCCCAAGACGTTGAGTCACGTTTAAATTTAATTAATTCTAAGTCTAACAACTATCACATACATATGAAAGAATAATCAGAAAGTCCCATGTCCATAATATACATTTGTTCTGAATGCCTCTCGGCAAATTAATTTGGAATGCTCAATCATCCACTGTACAAGTCACAGGGTATGAAAGGCTTAAAAGAATATACATATGCAAAGATAAAGATACAACATCCTCAAATCCATGATACAAAGTACAGTAAAAATATATGAAACTATTCCCCATACATGATACATCCATACATCCATAATGATAAAACATCTATCATAAAATCTAACCATCCATCATAATAATCCAAGAACATAGTGAAGGTAAATGCCAATCACAAAAACTCCAGCCACGGTGACCACGGAACGGATCTCAATGGTAAGAGTAAAAGCACTACCACCCGACTGCGTGGAACCCAAATGGTCCACTCCCACCGCGCTGAGGAGACAGTCTCAAGTCCCAAATAGGATAACAAAACCTATAATCATAAATACTCTCTAAGTCCAGGAAATCCTATAAGTATGCTAACTCAAGGGTTCCTAAAAAGATCGACATCTAAAACCCAGAGGTACCACAAGACACGTAGGAAACCTAATATGCAAGCGAGAAAGTGTCATCGCAAAAGTCACGTAGAAGTTACCCGAGCAATCCCTTAGGAATCTTGGGTCCCTACTGATCCTGTGGCCACTAATATCTTCTCAGATGAAGGACCTTCAGAGTTCCAAGATCAAGCCCTTTAATGGGCAAGGTTCTGGGTATGTAGCTGAGCAGTGGCTTATTGCCCTTGACAGGATTTTCGCTATGCAAGACTTTGACAGCAATGTCAAAGCGAGGTTTTCCATTACCAATCTAGAGTTATTTGGGGCCACCTGGTGGACTATTGAGGAAAAGAAGTTGGGCATTAACATGGGTAGTGTCACTTGGGATATTTTCTTGGAGAGTTTTCATGAGCGATTCCTACCAGAGGAATGGAAGCAGCATAGAGCAGATGAGTTCCATAACCTGAGACAGTTCACTATGACCATTATAGAGTATGAGCGCAAGTTCTATGAGCTCATGCCTTTTTCGAGATTCAGTGACAACCCAGTGCAGTTGGCACAACATTTCATTCGAGGCTTGAATAACCATTTTATTGGGGGTGTTAAGGTATTTGAGCCTAAGACCCTCAAGGATGCGGTACATCGAGCTATCCTGGTAGAGAAGAGTGTCAATTTTGGACAAGGGGGTTTTGTGGGAGCGCCTACTATAGCAGGATCTAAGGGCAACCACAACTTCGGTGGAATCAGGAAGCCTCCCTTCCCTAAGAGGAATCAACATTCTCAGCAGCAGCCTCAGTAGCATAAGGGATTTTAGCTTCAGGCACAGAGTGGTGGCGGTGGATCCAACTCTAGGATCAATCGCAATGCTCAACGTAATAAACAAAATCAGCAATCTCGGCCTGCATAGAGCAGCCAGTCTTTTGCTAGCAGGGGTAGCCACCAGTGGTCGAATGCACCACCTATAGGGAGAGGATCTGGTAGAAGCACGGGATGTTATTCATGTGGACAGATTGGTCATATTGCAGCGTACTGCCCACAGCGAGCATCTCAGTATTCAGGACCTAGGCCAGCAGCATCTGAGCCTACAGTCGAAAATGTAGGTGTATCTCATAGAGTATTTGCAGCGGTGAATCACCGTTAGGAAGACCTTCAGGGGACAGTAGTTGAGACTACAGGAGCTATCTGAGGTACACCTCTCTCTGTATTATTTGATTCAGGTGCTACAGATTCTTTCATTTCTCCATCTCTAGTTGATAAGTGTAAGCTGGAGTCGGTTAAGAAAGATCATGGTTGGCAAGTGGAACTAGCCTCAGGCGCTAAAGTTTCCACAGATTCTGTAGTTCATAAGTGTGGACTTAGCATAGGAGGGTTTGAGACTTCAGTCGATTTTCGAGTTATTCCTCTTGGCTCCTACGATGTGGTCTTAGGTATGGATTGGCTTGGCTCTCATAGGGCTAGTATAGACTGCAGAAAGAAGACCATTATGTGTCAGGATGACCAAGGGAAGGATGTTGAGATTGTGGGGATACCGAGGCCTATATCCCTACGAATGATCTCTGCTATGCAATTAAAGCGAAGCTTTCATAAGGGATGTCAGGTATTTGCCATTACGGTAAATGAGCTAGATGAAGAAGACTCTACGAGGAAGACCCTAGATCACCCTATTTTACAGGAGTATGCTGATGTCTTTTCGAGTGAGATTCCAGGCATGCCTCCGAAGAGAGACATTGATTTTAGCATTGAGCTCACTCCAGGAGCGAAACCTATCTCTAGAGCTCCTTACCGTATGACCACTCAGGAGTTAAGTGAGTTGCATTTGCAGTTAGAGGAACTTTTGGCCAAGGGTAGTATTTGACCTAGTGTATCACCATGGGGAGCTCCAGTGCTCTTCGTGAAGAAGAAGGATGGTTCTTTGCGCCTTTGCATTGATTACAGACAGCTGAACAAGGTGACAATAAAGAATAGGTATCCTTTACCAAGGATTGACGATTTATTTGATCAGATCAAGGGGGCTACAGTGTTCTCTAAGATTGATCTTAAGTCAGGATACCATCAACTTCGCATCAAGGAGGCTGATATTCATAAGACCGCCTTCTGAACTCGCTACGGGCATTATGAGTTCACAGTGGTACCCTTTGGGCTGACGAACGCTCCATCAGTTTTCATGTGCTTAATGAATGGGGTGTTTCATTCCTATCTTGATAGATTTTTTCTTGTGTTCCTCGATGATATACTGATATATTCTAGGTCCCAAAAGGAACATGAGGAACATTTGAGTTTAGTTTTGCAGTGCTTGAGAGATAATCAACTTTATGCCAATGCGGCAAAGTGTGATTTCTTTCAATCAAAGATACAATATTTGGGACACGTTATTTCAGGCGAAGGTATCCCATAAATCAAAGAATCATAATAAAACCACCTCAGTCCTATACAAGCAACTGAAAAACATCATAAAAGATAAGCCACAAAATTACATCAGTTCTTCATGAGCAACAGATAAGCAATGTAATGCCCTGCCAAGGGATCCAAAAGAATTAACCTAAAGTTTTACTAAGTTTGCTAAACATTTTTTTTTTTTTTAAAGTAAGAATGTATATCATACACATCAAACACATAGTAGCGAAAGCAATTACATGTAATCATCAACAAACATACATCACAAGTTATATTCCTTAAGGATCCCAAGACGTTGAGTCACATTTAAATTTAATTAATTCTAAGTCTAACAACTACCACATATATATGAAAGAATAATCAGAAAGTTCAATGTCCATAATATACATTTGTTTTGAATGCCTCTTGGCAAATTAATTCGAAATGCTCAATCATCCACTGTACATGTCACAGGGTATGAAAGGCTAAAAGAATATACATAAGTAGAAATAAAGATATAAATATCCAATATGAACAAGCATCCCAAGAAGCTCCAGCCATGGTAGCACCAGACGGATCTCAAATGGTAAGAGTAAAAGCACTACCACCCGACCGCATGGAACCTAAATGGTCCACTCCCACCGTGCTGAGGAGATAATTTCAAGTCCCAAACAAGGTATCAAACACAAAACACAAGTACTCTCTAAGTCTGAGAAATCCTAAAAGTATACTAACTCAAAGGTTCCAACATAGACAGACATCTAGACCCAGAGGCACCACAAAGACACGTAGGAAACCTGCTATGCAAGCGGGAAAGTGTCATCACATGAATCACATTGGAAGTTACCCGAGCAATCCCTCAGGAATCTCGGGTCCCCAGTAATCCTGCGGCCATTAGTATCCTCTCGTATTGACGAGGCATACTATGGAATGCAAGGTTGCAACCAAGCGTTCTCTCTACCCCATCCTAGTCTGTAGTAGCACTCAAGGCATGGGAGAGAACATACAGTTATCTTATTAGGTTCATTTAATTTAGTATTTAGGTGAGATGTTTTCACTTATTAAAACAAACAACTTACAATGAGTCATGCCCAGAGCCACTTCGGGTCTCCCGTCCCTTATTGCAAGCCACTTCCCAACACTACACATAGATAACCTACCCTAGGCTCATGAAATCAAAGAATCATAATAAAATCACCTCAGTCCTATACAAGCAACTGAAAAACATCATAAATATAATTCACAATAATCACATCAATTCTCCATGAGCAACTGATAAGCATCAAATAATAATCATGATGATCACAACAGTTCTCTATCAGCAACTGAAGGCATCAATGATAAATCACAATATCCCATGGTTCTCCAACGAGCAACCAAAAAGAATCCCAATGATAGAACCTTAAACTGATCGAAGACTCCAAAATGATTAAGTCAGGTAACTCAAATACATACACCATTAGCTTCATACAAGGAAACTAGAAGCAATAACAAACAGTAAACAAAACATCCATTAGAGAGCATATCGTCACATCACGCTGGTTGGGTTTAGAAAGATCGAGAACAAATAATCATAACGTCACAATCGCATAATGGCCCAGCCTCTGGTAACATCCTAAACTGGTCAACACTCTAGGACCATCCAAAACCCCACAAGCATTGACAGTATAACAAAACAATATAGTTCATATTCTCACTGCTAGATTGATCTGAACATGTGTAATCAGGTTAAGTGTAATATTTTCTTTTTGTTTCTAGTTTAATGTATGTTTTCAAGAAGATAAGTTCTCGCAATTTACCCTTCCATTTAACCCATTTCTATATTTAAAAGATTGTACAATTACCCTATAATTAATCTAAGGATAATCATTTATTTATCTAAGTTATAAAAGTAACGATTTATTGATTTTAAATAAAATATTATAATTTTATTAAATCAATATTATCGATAATTTAAATGAATTAAAACCCTATTAAATGACTTCAATTAACAATTGAATTAATTAATTTACCATTAATTAAATTAATTAATAATTATACAAATAACTATATTAATATCCCCGTAATTATTAGTCATTAATACTTAATAAAATTATCAATAATTTTATTAATTAAAATTTACTATATTACATGCAATAATATTTAATTATTAAATATTAATAAAAGTTATTATTAAAAATATTATTAAATAAAATTTATTAAAAATTTATTAATTAAAATTTTAAATAATAATAAAACTTTTTGTAAATAATACAAAATTTTAAAAAAACGAATTAAAACAAATATTAAAAAAAACACGTATTATATAAGCCCGTCGGCTTAGACAGGGTTGCGGCCTACCGCAATCCTGCAGTCGCAAGGCCTGCGATGGTAGGTACCCTATACCTGACGTCTCAGTACCTACGACGTAGGTACTGTCAGCAGAGCCGACAATGGGGGTGGGTATGGGGTAATTCCCTCCCCCCCACTAACATATGAAAAAAAATATATATATATATATTTTTTTTTTAAATAATTTTTTTTATATAATAAGATTTTTATTGAAATATAAATCTGTTTTGAAGATATATATATATAAACTTATAAATATGCTAAAATAATTTTTCTTAATATAATATATATATATATATATATATATATATATATATATATATATATATATATATATATATATATATATATATATATATATTAAAAAAATTGTCTCCTTTATATTGACGGAGAAAATATAGTCAACCATCTGAACTTCTAATTTAGAATTTCAGTCTTAGATTCAACCCTTCCCATTTAAATCTTATGTATTCAGAAGTTGATTGACAAGCATCTGATGAATTCCAATATTGTAATGTTTAAACATTCGTCATAGAGAATTCAGTTATACAATTTGCAGGCATGAAGAAGACAGGAAAGGATAATTGCGTATTTAAATCGATGATCAAAACACAAGACCCTACCTAATCCTGATGCTAATATGCAATCCCCAAGAACTGTAAGAGGATTCGCTCCTCTTCAATAATCTTCTTCCGAAAAACTTTCTTAGAATTAGCCTTCCAAAATTCGCTTCCAAAAGTTGTCTCCCCAAAAATTCCTGTCCAAATTCGTGTCCTCCCAAAATGAACCTCCCAAGGTTTGATAAGAAGTCTTCTCCTCAAATCAGGGCACTAATTATGCGTTCACCTGAGAAGACTCTTTGTATCTGGAGGTGTGCAATGAGATCAATTCAGGGAGACCCTTGGAGGGTAAGTTTTCAGGCTATGTCCTAGAGTCAGATGGCCTTTTGAGACATTTAGGAAGGATCTATGTGCTGCTACTGGATGAGCTTCGCATATTGATCCTATCAGAGGCCCATCGTGCACCTTACTTGGCACATCCAGGTGTGAAGAAGGTGCATGCAGATTTGCGACGTTTATTCTATTGGTCCAGGATGAAGCGCGACATTGCTGATTTTGTGGCTAGATGTCTTGAGTGTCAGAGAGTCAAGGCAGAACACCAACATCTGGTAGGACTTTTGCAACCGAATCTCATTCCTTCATGGAAGTGGGACATCATCTTTATGGATTTCATAGTAGGATTACCTATGACTCCTCGTCGTCATGATGCTATCATGGTCACCATTGACCGATTGACTAAGGTGGCACATTTTACACCAATCAGGTCTTCCTACACTGCAGCTTCAGTAGCTAATGTCTTTATGCGTGACATTGTGAGACTACATGGTATTCCCCGAAAGATCATTTCGGATAGGGATCATGTTTTCACTTCCGCATTTTGGACATCACTACAGCATGATCTTGGAGCGCAGTTGAATTTCAGTTCAGCATATCACCCAGAGACAGATGGGCAGACAGAGAGAGTGAATCAGGTTCTCGAAGATATGTTGAGGATGTACGTGATGGATAGGCAGACTCATTAGGAGGACTATCTCTACCTAGTGGAGTTTTCTTACAACAATGGGTATCACAATTCTATTGGCATGGCACCTTTCCAAGCCTTATATGGATGCCCTTGTCGTACACCTTTGAGTTGAGATAGCCTTGAGGATCGCATCCTGTTGGGTCCAGAGATGCTTCGTGACATGGAGCAATAGGTTGTGCATATCCGAGAGCACTTGACAATGGCACAGGATAGGCAAAAAAAGTATGCTGATGCACATAGGACAGATAAGCAGTTTGCTGTGGGAGAGAAGGTTTTCTTGAGAGTGCGTCCACGAAAGAGTCTGAGCCGTTATGGAAAGGGCTCAAAGCTAGCACCTCGCTTTGTGGGACCATTTGATATTCTTGAGAGGATTGGTCTAGTTGCCTATCGTCTTGCTTTACCGCCCAGCCTTGCTCGCATTCATGATGTTTTCCATGTTTTAGTACTTAGATAGTATATCCTTGATGTTGTACATATTCTTGATTGGAATGCATTGCAGGTAGAGGACGGGCAGGTAGCTTTGGAGCCAATTCGTATTCTGGAGCAGTGGGAGTTGACCCTCAGGGGTCGAACCATAGAGCAGGTAAGGGTCCAATGGGACCCTACTGATGACTCTTCAGCTACATGGGAGGATGCATCTAGATTACAGGATTTATATCCCTATTTGTTTATAGGCTTCCAGGAGTAAGCCTAAGTCTAGGGGGGGTGGATGTAGTGCCTGCCCCTAGTCTACATTTTCTAGTTACATTCTTGATATCATTGCCAAACTCTTTTAGGCCAATTTATGTTTGATGATTAGTATTATTATTTTGGAGATTATCATATGTTGTTTTACACTCAGTTTATTATATGATGAGATTACTTGGTACTCTATATTTCATGCATGTATGATGATTATTCAATGTTTTCAGTTATCAATGATGATTAGTTAGATGGTTTATTATTCCATGTGCTTCTTATGGATACTTACCCCATACTGCATGTGTATGGTGTGCGTGTTTGTTTTATTTATGTATGGTGTTTCTAATGTGGTTAAGGAAGGGAGTTGTAGTCACCTACTAGATGGGATCTACACGATGCACCACTTCCTGCCATTGTCTGTTTAGCTTAGAATATTGTGTTTGTACATGAGTGGATTTTATGTAGGTTGCAGGTACCGAGTATCGACTTCCCTGAATTGTAAGGATGAGCGTACCCTATCGCATTGTCTCAATGGTAAGAGAGGGGAGATAAACTCTTAAGTCCAATTCCTAAACCCTTTAGCCAATTGTCCTAATTGATAATTAGGACAAGTATCTGAGTTAAGTACCCTCCGAATGCATCAAATGATGTAATTTTAGGATTATAACCCTTTCTGTTTTGATTTAGTATGTGTTTTTCTATGTAAGGTTTTTGTATGTTGTTATATGAGTCCTTGATGTGTTTTCTATTAATTAAGTCTAATTAAAAAGATTAATTAATGATTTAATTTAATAGAGAATTAATATGATATCTTTAATATTTAATTAATTGAGAAATTAATTAAATAAAAGAATTAAATTTGGAGATTAAAGTTCAAAGATAAATTTAGAACAGGATAATATTTATTTAATTTAATAATAATTTAATTGGAGTTCATTTTTAAATAAATGCTAAATATTATTGTTAATTAAATTAATTAAATATGTTATCAATTAAGTTTCTAAAATTAATTTAAAAAGTTGAAAGGCATTAAATTATTAAAGGATTTTAGATCGCATGATCTAAGCATGAGTTTAAATTTGAGTAATAAATTAAAGGATTAAATTATAGAAATTAATAATGTTATTTTTGATTTCATAAAGTGCACATAAGATTAAAGTAATAAATTAATTTAAAATAGAAGTCAAGTAGAATATTAAATAAAGTTATTTAATAAATCAACTTAATGTGCATGAAAGTTGAATGCAAAATAAAAGAAAAGATAATAAAGGTTAATTTGGAGTTAACTGAGTTGTGCAAAGAGTCTTCTCGGGTGAATGCACAATTAGTGCCCCGATTTGAGGAGAAATTGCTTATCACAACTTTGGGGGTTCATTTTTGGGATATACGAAGTTGGACGGGAATTTTTGGGGAGACAACTTTTGGAAGCAAATTTCAGAAGGCTAATACCAAAGAAAGATTTTCGAAAGAAGGTTATTGAGAGGAGCGAATTCTCTTACAGTTCCTAGAGATTGCATAATAGCATCAGGATCAGGTAGGGCCTTGTGTTTTTGATTATCGATTAAATACGCAATTATCCTTTCCTGTCTTCTTTGTGTCTGGGGTTTGTAAATCTGAATTCTCTATGATGAATGTTTAAACATTACAATATTGGAATTTATCAGATGCTTGTCTATAAACTTCTGTATACAAAATTTGAATGGGAAGGGTTGAATCTAATACCAAAATTCTAAATTAGAAGTTCGGATTGACTATATTTCTATACCAATTTAATGAAGGAGGCAATGTCTTTTAATATATTTATATGTTTAGGAATTAAATTAGCATATTTATAAATTTATATATTTTTTTTTTTATATTCAAACAAAATTAAATTTCAAAAAAAAAAAAAAGAGATTGATTAAAAACAGATTCATTGTTTTTTTTTTTTTAAAGAAAAATAATATATAATAATGTAATTAGTGGGGGGGAGGGAATTATCCCGTGCCCACCCCCACTGTCGGCGGAGCCGACAGTACCTACATCGCAGGTACTGCGACGGTAGGTACAGAGTACCTGCTGCCGCAGGTCTTGCGACTGCAAGCCTGCGGCAGACCGCAGGGTCTTTAATTAAGCCGACGGGCTTTAAAACATTTTTAAAAGGTTTTGTTAATTCATTTTTTTTTTATATAATTTTTATTATTTATTAAAACAAATTTTATTATTATTTAAAATTTTTAATTAATAAATTTTATATATATATATTTTTTAATTAATAAATATTTTAATATTTATTAATATTTGATAATTAAATATTAATACATTTAACATAGTTTATAAATATTAATTTATTAATAATTTTGGATAAATATTAATAAATTAACAATTAATAAATAGATTAAAATAAGTAATTAGAACAAGTAATTATTGATTAATTTAATTAAAATTAGTTTAATTAAAGTTAATTAATAATGAATATTATCTGATTAAATGTTAGAATTGGAAGATTGACTTAATGGAAGTTATTATAGAAATGGGTTAATCATAAGGGGTAGATATGAAAACTTAGTTACTTGAAATTCGACATTAAACTGAAACATAAACCTTACCTTAACTCAATAATATACTTTCAAATCCAATCTCTGAGACTTTGATGTTGTCTTTGTGCTTTGAGTGTTATGGGGTTGGTTTAGCGTTGACCAGTTTAGGTTGTTACTAGAGGCTCGAGGTTGTGAATGTGATGTCATGATGATTTGGTCTCGATCTTTCTTAACTCGACCATGGTAATGTGATGAAGTGCTCTATGACATGATTGTGTTTACTATTTGTTATTGCTTTCTAGTTTCCTTGTGTGAAGCTGAGGTGTACATATTTGAGATACTTGACTTAACCATTTTCGAGTCTCGATCAGTTATATTTGATAACCATTTTTGAGTCTCGATCAGTTATACTTGGATTGCTTTTCGGTCGCTTGAAAGGACTAAAGTGTTTGTTATGTTCTTGATGATGTCATGTGTTGACTTGACCATTTTGGAGTCTTCGATCAGTATTGTAATTTACTATTGGGATACTTTCTGGTTTCTTATTGGAGAACCATTGGATTTTGTGATCTATCATTGATGCCTTCAGTTGCTGATAGAGAATTGTCGTGATCATATGATTATTATTTGATGCTTATCTGTTGCTCATGAAGAACTAATGTAATTTTGTGGCTTATCTTTTATGATATTTTTCAGTTGCTTGTATAGGACTGAGGTGGTTTTATTATGATTTTTTGATTTATGATTTCATGAGCCTAGGGTAGGTTATCTATGTGTAGAGTCAGAAAGTGGCTTGCAATGGGGGTCGGAGCCCTAAGAGGCTGCCTTGAGAAACCCATTGTAAGTCATTTTTAATAAGTGAAAATATTTACACTAAATGAGAGAAAATGAACCTAACAAGATAATTGTATGTTCTCTCCCATGCCTTGAGTGCTAGTACAGACTAGGATGGGGTAGAGAGAACGCTTGGTTACGACCTTGCATTCCATAGTAGGCCTCGTCAGTACGAGAGGATACTAGTGGCCGCAGGATCAGTAGGGACCTGAGATTCCTAAGGGATTGCTCGGGTAACTTCTACGTGACTTTTGCGATGACACTTTCCCACTTGCATATTAGGTTTCCTACGTGTCTTGTGGTACCTCTAGGTTTTAGATGTCGATCTTTTTAGGAACCCTTGAGTTAGCATACTTATAGGATTTCCTAGACTTAGAGAGTATTTATGATTATAGGTTTTGTTATCCTATTTGGGACTTGAGACTGTCTCCTCAGCGCGGTGGGAGTGGACCATTTGGGTTCCACGCGGTCGGGTGGTAGTGCTTTTACTCTTACCATTGAGATCCGTTCTATGGTCACTGTGGCTGGAGTTTTCGTGATTGGCATTTACCTTTACTATGTTCTTGGATTATTATGATGGATGGTTAGATTTTATGATAGATGTTTTATCATTATGGATGTATGGATGTATCATGTATGGGGAATAGTTTCATATATTTTTACTGTACTTTGTATCATGGATTTGAGGATGTTGTATCTTTATCTTTACATATGTATATTCTTTTAAGCCTTTCATACCCTGTGACTTGTACAGTGGATGATTGAGCATTTTGAATTAATTTTCCGAGAGGCATTCGGAACAAATGTATATTATGGACATGGAACTTTCTGATTATTATTTCATATGTATGTGATAGTTGTTAGACTTAGAATTAATTAAATTTAAACGTGACTCAACATCTTGGGATCTTTAAGAAATGTAACTTACAATGTATGTTGTCGATGATTACATGTTATTGCTTCCGCTACTATGTGTTTGATGTGTATGTATACCTTCTTACTTTTAAAAAAAAAATGTTTAGCAAACTTAGTGAAACTTTAGGTTAATTCTTTTGGATCCCTTGGCGGGGCATTACAATGATCTCCTCCATAGGTGAATGAAATACATAGTTATTAATGAATAGATTATATATATATATATATAATCATTATATCAATAAATAACAAATTATATTAGTTCATTATGAATTAATAACAAAGATATAATGATTATTAAAGTAAATAAGACTATATTAGTAGCACAATAATATGCTACTTAGATAAGTATAATAATGGTTAAATATATATTAATAATTATATTATCAATGTATACATAATTATATCATCAATGTATGATAATAATATAATATAAATGTAAATATTATATATGATCATATATTTAATATGAAATATAATATAGAGATTATAAAAAGTAAAAAGATTTATTATTAAAAATATATATAAATAAGAAATATAATATGATATATAAATATAATTAAATATAATTTGAAAAGACACAATGTTTCTTATTTCAAAATATATAAAGGAGTAGTTAAATCTCACAAATGGGGATATAGAGGAATATATGAGAAGAAAATACAATAAAATATTGGTAGAGTTGGGATTTCTAAACGAATGTCCTAATCAGGGACATCACATAAAACCACAACAAGAAGCCTCAAGAACATCCAAACCATACCATATAACTAATCATGGATGTAAGCCTCTCATAAGAAAATCAAACTCATTAACCATTCCTAATCCAAGGAATATGCCCAATATAAAACCATCTCCCAAACTCAACCATCATAACAAAATATGCAAATGGAGATAACCAATGCTAAACCATCTCTCAAATGAACCCTCTAGAACTAACTCATGTACTATAGCTCAAGATCCATATCCATGAAAGAAAAGCATAAACATAATGCACCTGATAGAAACAATGGCCTATACCTCTCAAGTAGAAAATCATTGAGTAGACCAAGAGTTGGGAATGAGAATTCTTATCAAGATATCCAAGTCTCCAACCAAGACTCATCTAAGAAAAATCTCTTGTCAAGTCCATATCAAGTGAATGCCCCTCAGACTTCCTATTGAAACCAAATAATTATCCCAACAAATAATTATCTACTCCAAGAGAAATCATTATCACCACTATCTCTAAGTATCTATGAGCACATGTAACCAATCAATTTATGCCAACTCTAAATGAAACATTGCAATATCATGAAGTATCTAGCTTATGATCAATGTACTCAATACCAAGAGACTAAACCAAGATTATTATCAAAGTTCCAACGATGGCCTCAGGAACATAAACATGACAACATGATCTTACCATCTCAAACAAGGAGATAACATGCTCCATATGAACATACTATAACATGCAAAAACTATAAACATGTATCAAGAGTATACCATGACATAATAATGAAACTATCCTCACACCAAGGATAACATGTCAAATGAAAGCATAAACCACACCTTTACCAAAAAACTTGTTAGTCCTCAAGATGCAACCATCTCCACACACCATGAAGATAACCAAAAACCCCATTAGTCTTCAAAATCTAACCATCTTTACACATCATGAAGATAACAAAGTGCACCATGCAAATGTCAAAGATGCTTCTACAGCAACAAGATCTAAGACAAATCTCCAACATTTGTAAACACTCAATAAATATATCAATTCCAAAAAACTCCCACTCAACCATAGTACTAAGGCATCATAAAACTATCGCCTTCATGAAGATCCTCCAAGTCTACACCCACACAACCAAAGTGTCAATACCAAGTGAAACCAAGAAGATATAAACCAAACTAGGAACTAATCTTGCACTGTCATCTCATCACTATCACAAGTTCCCATTAAATTGTGTATCCAAGCTATCCATGACATCATGCTAAAAATGATCTTTTAACCATGAGAATCAACCAAGGCATCAAACCATAAAAGAACTCAAAGTACACATCATGAGCTCCTCAAAAGAAACCAAATAACTGTGATCCTCAACCAAGAAGATATTCCACCATAACTAAATTAGGAATCCAAACCAATGAACATCAAGGATGTACTTGTATATCCAATCATGTTATGCCAACATCTATGGCACCATGATCACATCTATGAACCAAGCATCTGGCTCTCAATATGTCCAACCTATCAACATAAAATAGTCAACCACAATCCTCCACCATGATTGTACCTAGTAACAACATCACATCTCTTCTACATGAAGATAAATCAGCAAATCATCTAACTTAGAGCATAGACAACCCAAATCTAAGTTACCAATTTGAATATGCATCACCAATGAAAGATCAATGAACAAAGACAACCCATATCCAAGCCATAAATGAAACCTGTAAGTATAGACCGCTTACAACACTGCACAACTTGTAGACCCAACAAGTCAGTATACATATCCAAATAAAATATTGATAATCATATCATCATGAGACCAATCTAAAATATAAATTGATTAAACAATGACATCAAATCTTAAATATCCAAAATATATAATGTCATAAACTCATAGTGTTACCATTGTCAATATATATCATAAATTGTTCAAATTAATATATCATCAAATAAATCATGTCAAACCTACACCAAATCTGAACCAATGTGTAGAGCTCTCCAAGAGCTTTTCATTGACTACTCAAAGTCTAAAATCTGACTTTGTATACCTAAGTTATGCCCTAATTTGTGCTCAAAATAAATAACATCTAACTTTCGAGCTCTTAAAACTTGATAAAATGTCAAAATCACAAAACCAAACCTACACCAAGTTGTAGTGCTCTAAACTAGCTTTCCAATACCTATAAGAAGTCTGAAATTTGATATCCTGAGAGAAAATTATGGTCATTTTACTAAGATGGACTTTTTACCATTTTCACTACAATTTTTTCCTGAAGAAATTCCATTAGGATTAAATTTGACAGCCATCATAGGTAGAAATGAAAAAACTCTTTCATTTTCTCTGAACATGGTCAAACTAGGGCATATTATATATCAGAATTTATGAAAAAATTGATCAGGATCCAATGCTGAGGTTTGTTTTTACCTAGGAGGTCATTTTTGCAAGCTTCCCCCTAAAACCCCTCATTTAAATGAAACATCCAAAAATCCATTTGTGCAACAATTTCACATGGCCAAAATCTACCAATATCCCATCATAACAGCAAACCCAAAACCCTCAGATCTACAATAAAAACTCATATATCTTACCCTTTCTTTTATCCTCTCATGCATTTCCATGGATTCAATCTAGGGTTACAATAATAAAATCATAGCTCTGATACCACTTGTAAGGAAACTTTTAACAAAGAATATAACTATTTCCACATAGCCCATAATAGATCTTAAATAAATACGTAATTGAAATCCACATGCAAGAGAATAGATAAAATATCCACAAAAATTGTGACACAACATATACCTTGGAAAACCCTCATTGAGGGAAAAACTTAGCCTCCAAAAGCATCCATCACCATGTATTATTGAACAAAAACACCATTATAATACAACCATGGAAGCCTTCAAAGCCATAGCCACTACTAAACAATCCATGTGAACAAGCATGAATCCACACATCCTATGTCATGCCTTTTTTTGTCTTTTGTCTTCTCACAACTACCCTTGTGGTTGCTTATATAGTAGAAAGTTCCACAAAAGCACCAAGTGGTATCACATAAACCATGTGCTACCTAACCCCTTGACCCCACATTTAATATTGAAATTTTAATTATTTTTCTAACATTAAATAATTACATGAAATATTATCACAATGTTACAATACAACTCATCAAGTATATCCCATGGGAATCTTTCTATGTTGCACATCCATTTAGTTGCTCCTAGATACAATATTACATAATAAAATAAAACAATACAATATAAAAAATATTATGCAATGTGTGCAACACCCATAATCTCAACATTTGCATGCAAGTAATTCTTGGGAGCTATGGGGTTGATCTTTTGTCAACTTCAACATGGTACTAGATTTCCAGATCTTCATGCCCACATTTTGTTTATGAGAGGTTTGGCTTGGCTTTCAGATCTGTGCCTTTTTTTAGAGAGTTTTAGTTCTTCAAAAAAAAATATTGGATATGGGGGATCATTGATTTTTGGTGCACTTTGAGAAAAAATGGACCTCACTATTGAACTCATAGCACCCAAAAACCCTTATTTTCATATAAGGCACATCCAATTTGAACATTGTTGAAATCTAAGGCAAATTGTTTTTGCACCTTGACCATCTTGACCTAAGCACACAAATCGAGGCAATGATATTTATTATTATTTTTTGATATATTTTTATCAAAAAAAATTATCACAAAAATACTTTTGCAAATGTGCATGAGGAAGTTTTTTTTGGGTCTTTATTAGATCAAACAACCTTGCATAGGATTTTGTGAGCTCCTAAGCCCCACCCATGTCACCTCAACAGTATCGTCTCAAACTCCTTGAAAGGGATCATTTTTCTTAAGTAGCTAGTCATCGCCTTTTTATTATTTGATGCAATGTTTTAAGGGCTAGCAAGGCCCCTTGCCACTACCGCTCTCTCTCTCTCTCTCTGCATTTTGTTTGCATTGGAGATTGGACATTCTTGATGAGGAAAAAGAGAAATTTCTATTATCAAAAGTGGATGAATGAATAATTACAAAGAGAGATTGTCCTTATAAAGGATATCAAAACCCTAACAGGTAACTAACTTGGGTTGCATGATAATAATTAATAAAAAAATTAATTATTATATTTCCAAAGTTTAGCTTAAGTAAATTAGAGATAATAAGTGACTTAATAATTAAATCAATCTAATTTAATTAATAAGAAAAACTTTATTACTTTAACACCCTCCCTTGAGATAAACTTAGAGAGTAAATAAAAACCTAGAAACTACTAGTGAAAGTAAATTTGGGTCTTGACAACAAAGCTTGATAAGGTACCCAAGCACAACCAACCTCTAAAAACAGGAGAAATTGGGAAAATCACATAGGAAAACCCTACTCCAAAAAGAGATGGAAAACATGCTGAAAGTAACTAGTGAAAGACTAAATAAGCCTCCCAAATTTACTTTTAGTAGTAGTTTCTAGGTTTTTAGCTACTCCCTAAGTTTATCTTAAGGGGAGATGTTAGAGTAATAAAGTTTTTTCTAATTAATTAAATCATATTTATTAAATTTTAAAGTCACTTATTATCTCTTGTTTACTTAAGCTAAAATTTTGGCATATAATAATTAATTATTATCATGCAACCTAGGTTAGTAACCTATTAGGGTTTTGATATCCTTTGTAAGGATAGTCTCCTTTTGTAATTATTCATTCATTCACTTTTGATAATAGCAATTACTCTTTTTTCTCCTCAAGAATGTCTTATCTATAAATATGGAAATTGCAACCTCCATAGCTTATTGCTTCTCTCTTTCTATGATGGGTGTTTACATGTAGGTGATTCTTGGGAGCTATGGGGTTGATCTTTCATCAACTTTAATATTGATCATAAAGTTTTATAGTATTTGGGAAGTTAAAATAAGTTGAATCAGAGACATATGAAGTGGGTTGAATACTTGTAGAGTTTCACATTTGTGATCAAGCATAAGCATGGAGTCACTAATCGAGTTGCAAATGCATTGAGCAGAAGGCATTCTTTGTTAACCGAGATGAAGGTTGAAGTTCTTGGTTTTGATGAGAGGAAAGAGTTGTAAGATATTGGCCCTAATTTTAATAAGGCATGAAGAGAGCATAAAGCACCAAATCTGTTAGATCAATTGATTAAGTATGATGAGTATTTCATTCAAGAAGGTATGTTGTTCAAACGAATTAAGTTGTATATACCCAAAAGTTCTATAAGAGTTCGCCTAATCAAGCAAAAGCATTGTAGTGGATTAATTGGAAATTTTGGCATTGATAAGACATTGAGTTTACTTAAGGATAAGTATTATTAGCCACATATGTATAATAATGTTCAAAATTTTGTGAGTTGTAGAATTTGTCAAGTTGGAAAAGGAGTAAGTGAGAATACTAGATTATATACATCTATTTCTAGTCCTGAGAATCCTTGGAGTGACATTAGTGTAGATTTTGTTCTTGTATTACCTAGGACAACAAGAGGGTATGATTCCATATTTTTTGTTATGGATAGATTTTGTAAAATGATATATTTTATACCATGTAAGAAGACATCAGATGTTGTGTATGTTGTTGAGATTTTCTTCAAAAAGATTGTTAGATTGGATGGATTGTCAAGAAGTATTATCTTTGACAGAGACAACAAGTTTGTTGGTTACTTTTGGAGGACTTTATGGAAGATAATGGATACTAAGTTGAAGTTTAGTTCCACATTCCATCCACAAAAAAATGACACATAGAGGTTGTGAATAGAAGCTTCGGTAATTTGTTGAGATGTTTAGTCGGAGATAAATCAAGTAACTAAGATATGGTATTAGCACAAGCTAAATTTGCATATAATAATTATATGAATAGGAAAACTGAAAAAACACCTTTTGAGATTGTTACTGAAATGCAGTCTAGAGGTATATTAGATTTGAGGAATGTTGCTAATGAAGATAAGAGAAGTGTTGAAGGGGATGTAATTGCTGATTTTATGAAGTCTTTGCATGAGGAAGTAAAGTTGAAGTTGGAACAAAGTAATAAAAAATATAAGGAGACTACAAATAAGTCTAGGAGACATTATGTTGTTGAAGTTGGTGATGAGGTGATGGTTCATTTGAAGAAAGGTAAGTTTTATTTTGCAATGTATAGTAAGCTAAGAATGAAGAGGTTTGGACCTTGTAAGATCTTGAGGAAATTTGATAGTGGTAATGTTTATGAAGTTGAGTTGCCTAATGACATGGATATATCTCCTATATTCAATGTTTTTAATTTGCATAAGTATCATGAGTCAAATGATGAAGTGGTTCTACTAAATGATTATCCTAAGAAGTAGACTAAATAGATTGAACATATATTGGATCAAAGAGTTGGTAAGAGCACAAGAGGAAAAGATTACTATGAATATTTAATGAAGTGGAAAAACATACTAGTTGAAGATGCTTCATGGATTTCTCAATATGAGTTGGATTCAAATCTAGTTGTAAGATCTCAATAATTTCAAAAAATCATTTCTTTCAACCCCAGTTGTTTGATGTAGGAGCATCTTGGGTTGCCTTGTTATCCTTCTCATCTTTGTTCATTCTATCTGTTAGTGTTGGGCTCTAGTGTTGTCGAGTTGTAGTTGTTGTTGAGTTGTTCAATGTTGGCTGAGTTGTTCATTCATGTGTCAAGTGAGCATGATGTTTATTGATACTCAGTTCCTTCTTTCACTGAGTTTTTATGTGATCAGTTCCTAGTATGAGCTGACTTATGTAATTAATTTGGATCATAAATTTAATGTATGAATCTTGTCTTGGGATGTGTGTAGACCATTTTAAGGTCAACCTTTTATTATGTAATAATCTAGAATATTTTGTAAGCCATTTTGCAATGCCCTGCTTGGAGATTCTTGGAACAAAGATTCAATACAAGCCAAGATTTAAAAAAATTAACAAATATGGATGCACACGACACTCAACATACAAGGATCACAAAGATCACAATAGAAGACTTAACCACAATCCTGAAAACCAACGAATCTCCAAACACCATTACCAAACTAAATAGAGAAATAAAGACCAAAGATGACAATGGAAGAAAGAATCTCAAATCTGTCAAAGTATGGAAAATTAAGCAAACCCAAAGGGTACTTAAAACACCAAATTGCATTCCCCAAAAACCAATGGAGATGCCGCCTATTTTCCATGTGAGGAACACAACTGACATAATTTTTCTTGAGGAAATGCACCAAATGACACGAGGAAATGCTTGGTCCAATAGCCAAAATACCCTCAACTAGTGTGGAGTTTTGTACGTGGAAGTACTAAGAACTGTGTGAGGAAACTCATTACACTACATGAACTTTTGCACTTCCATGCAAGAAAGCACAATTTCACATGAGGAAATAAATCAACAAGCCATAAATCATTAAGGTAAAAACCTAAGAAATGAATTTTCTCCACATCGAGGAGTACCAGATCCACAAATTGAGGCATAGACACTTGAACATTATAACTGCAAGATGGAACTACATCTAACCATCTAAAACATAGCACTAAAAGAACATACTAAAAGTGACATTGCAGTGTACAAAAGCAACATCATAATGTACAAGAATAACGAGACTCATGTGTGGCTCCTCCCAACCATAATAGCATCATGAGGCCTCGAATGTCCTAGCCATCCCCCATGCATAACATCCCAAACTACCAACCAGATCATTAGAGCTATCTTATGAGGACGTGACTACTAAGACGTACTACAACATAAGAATAAAGAAATCTAACAAGCTAAAAAGTAAAGCATTAGATATTCCAACCAATAAAATCACATCATCTAAGTCCTATGCTAAAAATCATAATAAGAGAATGTGTTAAATAACCAACATCATCTAAACATGATATCCAAGCATTCCAGTGAAGCATAAATCACAAGACAGTATACTCCAAAACTTGAAGTGTCAAGTGAAGACATCAAGCATTAGTTGCACTAGAACAATAGACCATCTCTGTGCATTGGTCCCCAGTAGTGGTGAAGCTAGCTATGCCTCCCAACCACATGAAACCCATAGATCCAATCCTATCATGCCAATGGAGATAATGATCCAACTACACTCACATAAAACAACATCCATCGTTAACACTCATGCCAAATAGTAAGAGGACTGCAACCAAGATTATGAGATAATGCAAGTACAATAGGTAATAGTAAGACACTCAATGGGTTACTATGGAGGGACTCACCTAGAGGAGAAATAGCATAGCATCAAGTACCCCAAGCTAGCATGGTGCAAAATCAACTTCCCAACAGAAGGGTCATGCATTGTGTCCTCAAACTTAATCTATTGCTCATACATTTTATTTTCTTAAGTTTAATTACCACCCAATATTTTATTTAATTATCACTTAATTAAGCCTTCTATCTTTCAACCTGGGCATGGTCACCAAGAATGCGATAGAAGTCCCTCTATGAAGCTACCCTACCCTACCCATACTCATCAAATGATGAGCACCCATAGGTATGCATATTCCCAACCCAACCCCAAAGATATAACTAAACTGCATTACCACCAAGATTTTGGGCCTCATAAGTCACCCAATAAATGCACACACATGTGCTCATGAGTGGGAATTGTAGACACCTAAATTTGATTACACTATTTTAGTAATCCTATTTAGTTATCTAAAAAGGCATTATTAATTAAATTTCTATTTAATTAATCCTTTGTCATCCCCTAGTTGATTAATTTAATTAATCATCTATAGTCCTAATTGATAAATAAAATAATCTATTATTTATCAATTAAATCCTATTCTTCTATCTAATTCCAAAAATTCCCATTTATTAAATAAATCTATTTGATAAATGAAATCCTCAAATTCAAAAACCCCTAACCTATCTCTAATCCTCCATTTAGCCTAATCCACCCCATCCACCCATACTAACCAAGCTTAGCCACTAACTCACCCACCCTCATTAATGCCATCCACTTGCACATCTCTAATATACCTAAGCTAATCCTAAACCCAAGCCTAATCCACCCCCTAATTTTGTCACATTCATTAAACAAGTTTAAGACTTTCCTAATCCAAACCAAAGTCTCCCCTCAAAAAACCCAACCACTAAGTCATGAGTGCTCTTACAAAACATAAAAGACTCTTACAAGCCCACTCATGACTCTTACACCCATCTTCCACACTCTTCCCTCTTCCACACTCATTCCTCTTACATCCCTCTTACATACTCAACCCCACTCATCATGCCTTTAACCAACCCTTTACCCTACCCTCTCACACTCATCCTCCTTGTGACAAGTGTCACCTTCCCATTGGTGCTAAACAAGCACAATCCATGTGCTCCCCTTTGAGTGCATCTTAGCCCTCCTTAAGCCTTCATCCATCCTTGCATCTAAGCCCTCCATCCCTCTACCCCTTAGCCTATAAATTGAATCCCATCCCAAGCCATTTCATCAACAATCTTTGAGCTAAAGTTACCATGCTATTTTGAGAACCAAAGCCATCAACCATACCCTTATAATGCCAAATTGAGAGCTCACAAAGCTACCAATTTGCCATTACCCATCTCCATTGAAGCAGCTTTTGAGCATCTTGAGCATACATCCATAGCAAAAGGACACATCTACAGAATCAAGAAAGCATGGAGTGTTTTCTCTTGTGAGGTTTGCACTTCTTGTTTTCTTTCTTTGTCTAAGCATATATGTGAATTTAGTTTTTGGTTTGTGAATGTTTACTTTATTTGTTAATGTTCTTTGCATACTGATTCTGGTTCTACATTTTGGCACACCCGGTGGGACCCCACTATGGGTCATTTAATCATCTATTTTCATCTATATGTCATTTTTCTAACCATCTAATGTTTGTTGTTGTTTGAGTGTGTTGTGAGGGTGTTTTGCTTGTTTTTGCAGGTTAAAGAATGCACTTAGGAAGAAGAAATACCATCTTTAAAAAAAAAAAATTTGCGTTTTTCAGCTTTTTTGGCGCAGTTTTGGCGTCTACAACCTGTTCTGTCTGCAAAAATCGACGTCTGCAAAAATCTGCGTCTGCGCAAATCGAAATCTGCGAAAATCCGCATCTACGAAAATCGACATCTGCAAAAATCCGCATCTGCGAAAATCTGCATCTGCGAAAATCGTCGTCTGCGAAAATCCGCATCTGCGCAAATCGGTGTCTCTTCTTGTCACCTGTGTTCTGTGCTACAAATCTGTTTTGTCCTCTTCGTATTTTGGCGTCTCTATATTTCAGCGTCTTCGTATTTTGACAGACTGTCTTCTCTGCTTGCTTATGTTGCATTTCTGCTTTATTATTTATGCACTTTGTAGCTATAAAAAAAAAAAAAATTAAAAAAAAAAAAGAGTATAAATCAAAATTTGACTTTTAGTGGTTCCGTAGGATTTAGACCATTTTAAGCATTTTTACGCGTAGAAAAAACAACAAAAAAAGTTTTTAAAAAATTTCCCATAGTTAAGCTCTCATTTTTGAAGATTTTGGCTAACTAACTAAATTGCTTTTTTTTGTCTCATTGCAGGTTGGAGCACATATGGAACCACTAACCATGTTTCTTGCAGGTTTTCATGTTGCTAAAAAATGAACTTGAATGTTTAACCATTTGTCTTTGAATGCATGTTGCTAAAAAAAAAATGAACTTGAATGGTTAAACACATTTTCTATTGAATGAATGTTGCTCAAAACACACTCTTGAATGTCATGGATTAAAATCAACTTTCTTTGAAATGCATGCTTAAAACAAAAAATCCAATCTTGAATGCCAAGGATCAATTAACCATTACAATATCAAACACTTCATTTGGAGCTTCTAAAATTGAACAAAACAAATCTCTTTTTCACATGCAATCTAGGTAAAGTTTGATTTTTGGACATTTAAGAAACTTTGTTAAGTTAAAATACAAATTTACAAAAATCAATTTGAGTAGTTCCTTGGACTCACCTCTTTTCTAATCACCCATCAAATATTAACCATTGGTTGCAATCTCAGCGCCATTTATGGGGATGGGTCTACTTGAAAAAGGTGTTAAATGTTCCACAATCTAACTCACTCACTTGGTCTTTGAACGTTTGCTTTAACTTTATCAAAATTCTTAAATGGCAAAAACTCTAGATTAAATCGATCACACTTCAAGTTTGGGCACTAAAATTGAACAACAACTGACGTGGAGAGCTTCCGGGCATGCGCTTGAAATCGAATCTCACACACTTTTGTTTTGGGCTTAAAACAAACTCACACTCAATCTTGAATGCCTTAAAGAAAATTAATCGATACTTGATGTGGAGGGCCTCCGGGTGCGTGAGTTTGCTTTTGTTGACCCTAACTCTTCTTATTGTTTGCATTCTTCGATCGATTTACTTTTGTTGGTGCTTCAAGTTGGAATTGAACATTGTCTCTTAAACATGAGTGCTTGCAAAGTCTAGATTACCACACATAAGAGTCAGTTGGTAAAAGAACAAGCGTGTTTTTTAGCCCAAGGTCATCCGAGTCTTCTCTCCCCTTGTCGTCTTTCGAGGCCATCTTGGGTGCATAAGATTAGGATCCAAAACCTTGTTTCTTTTTAGGAGGCCTGCTTGGGGATTTCATCACCCCTTGGATGACCTCAACTCTAGCGCTCCGGTGGAGTATAAGAATCGGGAGGTGAATCGAAAGACACCTCTCTTGGGATCAAGATTTTGTCATTCGGGCTAAGCCTCAAGGAACTTTATACCCTTGAGAAGTGAAAGAGGAGAAGTGGGTTACCGCTCCTCTCGGCTGTGTGACATCCTTTTGGTCTCATCTATGAATTTGGGCCTCACGTACCTTGCGTATATCGAGGACTCCCTAGCTAAACCAATTGTCAGCCTTGCAGAAAACCATCTAGGATGTTAATGTGTTTGGAGTGACTGATCGAAACATTTGTAGAACATACACACTCCTTGGCACAAGTATCACATTCTGAGAACCACAAACTTCTATCTGGGTGTTCCTATCTATTGCTTGTTTTTATTTATTGAATGAATGTTTGCCAAACTTGGTCAATCCTAGCTTAGGGCACACTTAGCGTAGTCACTGCCTATTTTGGAAGTTGAACAAGTTGAAGAAAAACAACTGAGATTTTTCCCAAAGCCAAGAAAATTCAAGAATTTATGTCGGAACAACCCAAACCCAAACAGAAGTTTCACAAGGTCAAACTCAAGCCATCTCTAGCATACCAAGAACTTTCAGCCAAGAGAAAAGAAATAACACCAAGCCCACGAATTGCCAAACTCCACAAAGCAGAGGACAAAGCTACCGACGAAGCACTTCAAGAGGCCTGGTTAGAGCGCACCATCAAATTTAGCCAACATCCAGGAGTTAATCCTGCTTATGCCTTACCAACTAGGCATGATTTCTATGATTAGACACCCTTGTTTCTCCACATCTTCTTGGATAAGCTTCACTTTAGAGTCATCTTTGTAGAAAAGCCAGCCATCTTAGGTTATCCCCTTAAGCATTATTAGCTCATCCATCTCATTTAGAATCAAACCATCTAGCCAGCAATCCAAAATCTGCACATCTAAGCTTTCAAAATTGTTGTCACCTTGCTAAAAGTTTGCCATTCCTAAAATCTTCCAAATCCACCAATCTCACCAAGGTTATCCCTTTGACAGACCTTTGTCTAGGGTAATCTAGCTTTGTCACTTGTTATCCCTCATCACCTTGAGCTAAAGGTTGGGATCCGCAAGTGGTCAATCTCGTGTTCTTCCTAAAGGATCATCAGTCTATCCTTAAGTTGACACAATCACCACCAAGCTTGCACATAGGAAATCAGAACTTTTATGCTTTGACAACGTATCTTTGAAGTTAGAATCCCCAACCCAATCCTCCTTAGGTTTTGTCATATAGCTTTGCCTCAACCTAGGAAATCATTTGCATAGAAAAGCCTTCCCCCTTTTGCATCCATCAGCATTATTGCATCTTATCCCTAGGAGCATTTTTCATGCCACCCCTCACTCGCTTAGCCAAGAAGAAAGAAACAATGGAGCCCTATCATTTGGATCGAACAGCCTCACCCCCCTTGAGCACTCAACCATCCTTCAGCCCAGAGCAAGCTATGCCATCGCCTACTGACATTGAAGCTTTCATGAACCAACCAGGAAATGCAGTATTGGTAAATGCCATTATAGACAAAAACAAAGAGATAATCATGGCTAATTTTCGAAGGGACAATGTAGGAACCTTTGACTTTGGAAGACCCCCTCCATTATCAGATCCATCTCACCCATTGTTTGGGCAGCTGCCACCACCCATAGGCTCTTATGATCCAAATTATCCTCAATATATTCCAAAAGAAGAGCCTCCAGCCAATCCATATGACCCAACAGACCCAAACATACCATCATCCACCCAAGTTGAAATCTCCATACCGCAAGCCAACCCAGCCACCACCACTCCATCCTTGGTTCATACCTCTCCGCTCCAAACCCCCTTTACTCAAAATAGCTCACCATTCACCCCCTTCACTATTACTGATGCTGCTCCCCAACCCAGCCTTCCAAATCCACCCATCTCCCAAATCAGTGCTAGCATCTTTGGCCAACCTCAATAATATACAACAGGGATGTCACCCATGGGGCCAAGTAATCAACCTTTCATCACCCCCAGCTTGTTCACTGTAGCCCAAAACACAATCCCATCATTTCCATTAGGTCTTGGGAGCTCAATACCATTAGCCACAAATCTACAAGCTACTACCAATTTTCTACCAAGCTCCCAAATGACCCCAGCTCCCACCACCACTCTACCAAGCTTCCAAATCCAGCCACAAAGCTATCAAACCCCATCAGTCCCATTCCCAAGCTTTCAATTCCCACCACCTCCACCACCAACTAATCCATTACCTCTAATTACCAACTACTTTTCAATGCCACTTCTAGGAGGTAATCCACCGCCCCAGCCAACCACCAATTATTTGCAGATACCATCCCAAATGGGGGCACAACCCACATATATTGGTCAAACCCCACAAGCCCTCTGATCCTTTCCCCAAGCCTCACAACCATCTTATACCTTACCTCCACAAAGCAATCCATTTATCCCATAGCCAGCTTATGTTCCTCAATCCCAACCTCAAATTCCATATCAACAGCAAGCCTCGCAGCACATGCAGCAATATGCGCCACCTCCCCCTCAACAACCAGTCATCCACCATGCAGCTTCCCAAACGATGTACAATCCCTATCAGCAAATCCCTCACAGCCATCCATATTCAGTAGCCCCATCCAGCACATACCTACCTCAAAGCACTCCTACATTGGGGGCACCCCAACCATCACCTATCAATTCAGAGTGGGAGCAAATGAAGACAGCTCTGAAAGCCATCCAAGAAGGGAATGATCCAAAGACATTCAAGTTTGAGAATGTGTGTCCTTACCCATTTGACAGAGCCATTACCATGACACCATTTCCCAAACACTTTGAGGTACCTAAATTTGACAAATTCAGAGGAAAAGGAGACCTTGTCACACATATCAAAGAATTTTACATGCATTGCCAGGACGTGGCATACAATGATGTCTTCCTCTTGCACCTTTTTCCCAAAAGCTTGGCTGGACCAGCTCTTGAATGGTTTTATAGAATCCCCTATGGCACAATTAAAAACTTTGCTGAATTATCTGAGGCATTTGTAGCCCAATATGCCCATCTTGTTGAAACAGAGCTATCAATAGTTGATCTTGTCCACACCAACCAAAAAGGTGGAGAAAGCCTTGTCGAATACCTGCAAAGATGGCAAACCCTTACCACCCGCATATCCTGCACCTTGCCAGAATGCCATGTGGTGAAAATGTTTATTGATAATGCACATCCCAGCTTGGCTCACCACATGACCATGAACTATTTGCAGACCTATAAGGATATCAAAGAGAAAGGAATGATCCTTGAGCAAGGACTCATCAAAGATGGTGTGGTAAAGATTTACAAAGAGGCCAACCAAAATCAATCACATTCCAATGACAAGTCTAGGTATTGGAACAAAAACAAGCATGTTGCAACAGATGGGGTTACTGACACCAGACATGTGAATATCGTTGGTCCTTCTCAAAACCAGTCTAACCCACCATATCAAACAAAAAACCAACAAGCTATTGATTACCAACAACGAAATAACCAAAGCTATCAAAACCATAATACAAGACCCAACTTTCAAGGGTCTAACAATCAAGCCAATGCCATCAATGTAGCTGCAGGGCAAAAGCCTAGATTCCAACCTGCACCTAGAAACTATACACCCCTTGGTGAGCCATTGGATGTTATTTTTGAGAAATTGGCTAAGGAAAACCTCATCAAATTTCCTCCTACCCAGCAAATTGATCCAAGCCAATCCAAAGCTGCATGGTACAAGGACAATGAGTATTGCAAGTTCCATAGGGTAAACGGTCACACCACCCTCAGATGCATGAAACTAAAAGACTATGTGCAAGACCTCATTGATAAGAAGGAAATCACTGTTGGTGCCCAAACCTCTCCCAATGCAGGCTTACAGATTTATCAAAATGCTTTTCCTCCACACAACAACCAAAATCCTGGAAAAGCACCTATCCAAAACAACACCAACAACCGCCAGCCAAACCAACAGCATGGGAAGAACAATGACCACACTTCATCCTATATAGACTATGGTAGCCTTATAGGTTGTATATCTGAGAAAGAGCCTTCTGTCAATGTTATCAATATCCGAGGACCAGACAATGAGTGTGCGGTCACCACTCGAAGAGCGCGATTTAACATCGTAGGCCCACCAGTTTCATCAACACCATCAACTCCATCAAAAAGCCGGTACAATATCTTGGAACACCTTGGGAACATGCCAGCCCAAATATCCATTTTAGACCTTCTCCGCACTAGTCTTGTGTACAAAGACATCCTTGACAGTGCTCTCATAGAATCCCGTGTCCCTTCTGATATCAATGCTACTAATTTTCATAATCTTGTTGGACACCTTTCATCCTCATGTGCCCTATCTTTCAAACCCACCGACATACCCGCGGTTGAGCCAGATCACACCCTTCTGCTTCGCATAGCCATCATGGTATCCAATTTTGCCATGAAAAGAGTAATGATAGATAATGGATCAGCCTTGAACATTTGCACCCTAAAATTCATAAAACAATCTGGGTATACTGAGGCAGCTATGATCAGTGAGGTTATCACCATCAAAGCTTATGACAACTTGGAAAGGACCACAGAAGGGACTATTTTGCTACCAATCAAGGTTGGGCCAGTCATTCAAGAGATAGTTTTCCATGTTGTTGATCTAAACCTACCATTTAACATCCTCCTTGGTCGCCCATGGATTCATGCTATGAAGGTCGTTCCATCCACCTACCATCAGTGCATCAAATTTTTGCATCATGGCACTGAGGTAACCATCCATGCCGATCCAGAACCCTTTGCTTACTGCAATGCAGTTGAAGCTTCATATACAAACCATTGCCCTGGAATAGACATTGACACAGCCATCGCCAGCTCATCCCACACTTGTAATGATGTAGAAACCATCCTTGCCTCCACCCTATCTACTGTAAAGATCAACAACAAAGGTTGTGGAGAATATAGTCTATCAGATGCATTTGCTGTCGGAGCAATCCCACTTGATCCACATACCCATGGATGGCCAACATATCACAAAGCTAAGGAGATTCCACCTCCTCGATACAAACAGTTTGGCCCAACCACCTTTGTGTCCTCAAAAACCCCTCTTCATGAGGAGCTCACTCCAGATATCAACAATTGGCTACATAAGGATGCACCTCCAAGAAATCAAGCACGCCTTGATCACTTTAGCCAAAAGTATCCCCAACAACATAAGCTCATCACTGAAAAATGGAACTATCAAGGAGGTGGACTAGGACCAGAAGAAAGGGGCATGCAATGTCCCATCGAAGCACATGATTGGGAAATAAAGTCAGGTCTTGGCTTTGGCATACCCACAACTAGGGGCACCAACGAGAATGGTCACGCTTTTTCAAACATCCACCGTGACCTTGTCGAAATTGAAGACATTCCTGAGGAAGTTGAAAAGAGAGCCTACGACGATATCCCAGACCAAATCTTCCTAGGAGACTCTGTTCTCCGAGAACTATCCATCCATCTCATTGACCTACCACTTGCTCATCCACAACTCATAGATTGGGACCAACCAAGTGTCATACATATTGATGAGTTCGCATCAGAGGAAGCGCTTCTAAGATTCATGGGAGCCGAAACTCCTCATAAGAAGACAAAGCCAGATTCTGCCTACATCTACAAGCTAGATCCCAAGGGGTATTTTGGAGAAAATCCCCAACCTAGTTTCGATACACCCAAAACTGGAACTAAGGTAAAACCGGGACTAGCTAAGGCAGCAAAGAGAACCCCTCAGCAAGAAAATCCAGAGCCACAAGCAGAACATGAGGATTTAGTATTGCCTCCTCAAGATAATCGACCAGAGGTGTCTTCTATTCTAATAGAGGATACTAGAGAAGTCAACATTGGTTCTTTAGAGATCCCTAGAATTGTTCACATTGCTGCATCCCTATCACAAGACCAAGCTGACCTCCTCTTTGAGGTTTTACGAGAGAACATTGGCTGATTTGCATGGTCATATCAGGACATGCCAGGACTTGATCCAAAGCTTGTAGTTCATCATCTTGCAGTCGATCCAAAGATCAAGCCCGTCAGACAAAAGCTTAGAAAAATGCACCCCAAGGTGGCATTACTAGTCAAAGCTGAACTAGAAAGAATGTTAGCTGCTAAGGTTATCTGACCTATCGACTACTCAGAATGGATCTCCAACATGGTCCCTGTCACTAAGCCTTCTGGTGACATCAAAATCTGCACTGATTTTAGAGATCTTAACAAAGCTTGTCCAAAGGATGATTTTCCCTTGCCCAACATAGATATGATTGTAGATCTTACAGCTGGACATGAAATTCTGTCCCTTATGGATGGATTTTTCGGGTATAATCAGATCAAGATTGTAGAAGAGGACCAGCATAAGACAACATTCACTACCCCTTGGGGAACCTTTTGCTACACCATGATGCCTTTTGGCCTAAAGAATGCAGGGGCTACCTATCAAAGAGCTATGACAGCCATTTTCCATGATCTTATCCATAGCATTTTGGAAGATTATGTGGACGATATCCTAGTCAAATCTCACACCTTCATGGATCATCTTGTTGACCTGGAAAAAGTCTTTGATAGGTTGGCCCAATATCATCTCATGCTAAATCCCAAGAAGTGTGTCTTTGGGGTCACATCTGGCAAGCTTCTAGGCTTCATAGTTTCTAAACAAGGTATAGAGATTGACCACAAAAAGGTCAAGGCTATCTTAAACATGCCTCCTCCCTAGACACTGCGACAGCGTCGTTCTCTTCAGGGAAAACTTCAATCTGTCCGGCGCTTCATCTCCCAACTTGCAGATAAGTGTACACCATTTTCACACTTGCTAAAGAAGAATGAGAACTTCAAGTGGGATCTTTTATGTCAGCGCAGCTTCGATCAGCTCAAGTAGTACCTCACCAATCCCCCTATCTTGGTTCCACCAGTTCCTGGTCGTCCCTTGATCTTGTATATGTCAGCAACACCTACTACTCTAGGGGCACTTCTAGCACAACATGATGATTATAGCAGAGAGAGAGCCATCTACTATATCAGTAGAACCCTAGTTGGTTATGAACTCAATTACACTCCTATGGAAAAATCTTGTTTGGCAGTTGTTTTCTCAACTCAAAAGCTTTGCCACTACATGCTAAGTCATACCATCCAACTAGTCTCCAAGATTGACCCTCTCAAGTATATGCTCTCCAGAACAGCACTTACAGGCCGTTTGGCCAAATGGGTTATGCTACTAAGTGAGTTTGACATCCAGTATGTGGACAGAAAGGCAATCAAAGGGCAAGCTATAGCAGATCACCTAGCTGATGCACCTCTAGTAGATGCATATCCTTTGCTCACAGAATTTCCAGATGAGCATATCTGCCTAATTGAAGAACAGCCCCCATGGAAGCTTTATTTTGATGGCTCATACACCTCTCATGGATCAGGGGCAGGAATATTATTAGTTACACCTCAAGGAGATTACATTCCAAAAGCCTTCAAGCTACAATTCCCTAGCACCAACAATATAGCAGAATATGAAGCTCTTATAGCAGGATTAAAGATAGCTGCAGAATGGAATATCACTGAGTTACAAGTCTTTGGTGATTCCCAACTCATCATCAAACAAGTCTTAAATGAATATCAAACCAAAGATGAAAAGCTATTACCCTACAAAGAGCTAGTTGATCAGCTGACCCAGCATTTTACAAAGCTTCGGTTTAAACAAGTGCCTCGAATGCAGAACAAGGCAGCAGATGCCATGGCCACTATCGGCTCGCTCTTGGAAATTCCCCAAGAAGCTACTCAGTATGAGTTTTTAGTTGAGCAGCTCCTCACACCTGCCTATGCGAATGAGGATTCAAACCGTGTTTGTATCTTGGTTGGTCCCCAATCCCCTTGGTACCATGAAATTCACGCTTACCTTAACGATGGTATCATATCCCCTCACCTCACACGTACCCAACACCAGAACCTCATTCGAAAATCATCCCGCTATGTTATCATAGCCAATACCCTATATCGTCAGAGTTATCACGATACTCTCTCTCGATGTTTAGATGAAAATGAGGCCGCGATGGCATTAAAAGAAGTACATTCTGGACTTTGCGGTGCCCACACGAGTGGTATTGTCCTAGCACGACAAATCCTTAGAGCAGGCTACTATTGGCCTACCATTGAAGAAGACTCTTGTGACTTTGTCAGAAAGTGTCTCCCATGTCAGCAGCATGCAAATCTTGTGCACGCTCCAGCACAGGATCTACAGCCTATTGCACCACCTTGGCCTTTTGCTTGTTGGGGCCTTGATCTAGTTGGAACTATCACACCTCTCTCATCTGATGGACATAAATGGATAATAACAGCTACAAACTATTTCACTAAGTGGGTGGAAGCAATCCCCCTAGTCTTAGCTACAGGAGTTCAAGTCTCCAAGTTCATCTTGTACCACATTGTTTGCCACTTCGGCATCCCATCCACCATCTTCACTGACCATGGAGGTAACTTTGAAAATCTCAACATGGAAGAATTATGCACTTCCCTCGACATCCATCACCGCTTTTCTAGCCCATATTTCCCACAAGGTAATGGCCAGGCAGAGGCAACTAATAAAACCCTCCTCAAAATCCTAAAGAAAGTTGTCAATGATTTCGGCCGTGATTGGCACCTTCAAATAAATCCGGCTCTATGGGCCTATCGAACTTCCTTCCGTACATCCACAGGCACAACTCCATACTCCCTAGTCTATGGTGCCGAAGCGGTATTACCTATAGAAGTTGAACTTCCCTCACTATGCATATCTTTGTGAGGGCAAATCTCAGATGAAGAATACAGAGTAGCTCGACTCACCCAGCTAGATCTCTTAGAGGAGAAGAGACAACAAGCCTATGACCATCTCACAGTCTATCAAACTCATCTCAAAAGGAATTTCAACAAGAAGGTGCTCCCACGACACTTTCAGCCAGGTGACATGGTCCTCAAAGAAAATATGAAAGTCCAAGCAGATCGAGAAAAGAAAGGCAAGTTTGAACCTACATGGCTTGGTCCCTATGTGGTTACTACCTCGTTTGGCTCCGGAGCCTATCAATTATCTACACTAGAAGGAGAACTCTTGAATGATCCCACTAACATCATTCATCTCAAGAAGTTCTATGCTTGAAGATCTTTGGTATACCCAGCTTTTGACAAATACAAAAAAATAGTAAAGAGAAATAAGCGTCCAATGGTGAAAACTTGGCAATTCAAGCGCCTTGGATAGGTACCTTGGTGAAAACCTGGTAATTCAGGCGCCTTGTGTGCTAAATACTAATCCATTATCTATCACTATCCTATCCCTCATCCATCCACCCACCATCCCATAAAACACCTGCTTGTTCCCTTGGTGTTCCAATCAAATATCCAAAATCTGATGGAGCTTGTCAATACCTCCTGTACAGCTTGTAAATCTTGTACCAAAGCTTGTATTATACCTTGTAAATCTTGTACCATACCTTGTATATATCCGAATCTTGTCCAAAGCTTGTAGCATATTCTAGCTTGTAAATAATCTTGTATCCTAGCCTGTATCCTATCACGTGCACACACAGAATCCCATTTTCCTTAAGCTTTTCACAAACCATCTACCTATCCACCTATCAACTATTATAGACATCCCATCCTTCACAAACATTTCCATCTCACAAAAAAACAAAACATGAACAAACTTGTACATTTGTAACATATCTTGGTCTGTCAGCTTGTACATCCTCTTTAGCTTAGTATCATTGTATCTATCCGGCTTTCGTGTTAGGTCATCCTTGGTCAACATCTTGCACACATCGCACACCTTGGTTAGATATTCCAATGCATCCTTTAGCTAGATCTCCTATCACCAAAGTGTTATCCTTCTTAGTTCAGCTTGCTAGATGCATCACTCATCCAGATCCATCAACTTAGGTTCTCTCTGATAGATCCTTGCAGGATATAGCTTTCCTCATGTCTGATCTTGGTCCGTTAGTACCTCGTCCTACCCATCTCGTTGGCAAATAGTTCTCTTTTGGATTTTCGCTTTCTTTTGATTTGGGATCTTCCCTTTTGGGTCTTGAAATATCTTTTCCAAGCAATCTCCTTGTTCCCTCCTCAAGGTTGCCATGATCTTCCATATCATGGTATGCTGCGAATGGGGCAATTAGAGCGTAAGGTCTTGATCAGGTCTTTTACTTGTTTTCTTTTTCTGCTTGTGGGTTACCTAGTGTCATTTCCACGTTGCTTCCTCTGGGATTCATGTGTGATACTGGGGCAATCCTTGTGTGTTTTTTTTGAGTCAGTTTGTCAGTCCTTTGGATGGTTGGTAAAAAAGCCTTGATGTTCTTGGTAACCTTGGCAATTAACCAACAGTCCTATAGCAAATCTAGTGCTCAACTACATGGTGGTACTTCTCTTTGAAGTATCCCCCCGCTCAAAAAGCTTCAATGGATTCCCTTCATCTCCATTATCCCCCATCCATATCCTACATCTGTCACTCCTACCCCATCTTATGCATCAGTATCTCTTTGAATCACTCCTCACGCTTAGCTTTAGGGATCCACAATCCTAGTCTTAGGGATCCACCAATCAAATCAATCCACCAAGCCTCATCTTTCGAGATCCACAATCCTAGTCCTAGGGATCTTCGAAACCCATCTTCTGCTAATCTGACTCTTTGAAATCTTGTTGCATCAGCTTTATCATTCTATCATCCATCTCCCTACGATGGATTCCTTTTAGAGCACTCCGCTCCTCCATCCCCCCCCCCCAATCCTGGAAAGTCTTAAAGCTTGCTTTACTTTTGTGCCTCTGATTTCCCTTTATCATTCTCCCGTAGTGAGAGTTTGAGCTAATTCAGCCCCTTCTCTTTGCCAACCTGTGTCTTAGCTCATCTCAATTTCTTGGACTTTTCAAGAAGTCGTCGAGCCTCATTTCTCTCCTCGCCACCTTCTTGAGGGGGCATCATCTAAGTCTAGTCTCTTCTCTTCTTATCCGAGACTGGGGCAACCTTGTTGCTAAAACATCTTCTTCGTGTTGTCTTCATTCGAACTTCTTTGAAATAGTGTTGTCTCAACACTATGTCAAAGAGGGGGCAAAATGTAGACACCTAAATTTGATTACACTATTTTAGTAATCCTATTTAGTTATCTAAAAAGGCATTATTAATTAAATTTCTATTTAATTAATCCTTTGTCATCCCCTAGTTGATTAATTTAATTAATCATCTATAGTCCTAATTGATAAATAAAATAATCTATTATTTATCAATTAAATCCTATTCTTCTATCTAATTCCAAAAATCCCCATTTATTAAATAAATCTATTTGATAAATGAAATCCTCAAATTCAAAAACCCCTAACCTATCTCTAATCCTCCATTTAGCCTAATCCACCCCATCCACCCATACTAACCAAGCTTAGCCACTAACTCACCCACCCTCATTAATGCCATCCACTTGCACATCTCTAACATACCTAAGCTAATCCTAAACCCAAGCCTAATCCACCCCCTAATGTTGTCACATTCATTAAACAAGTTTAAGACTTTCCTAATCCAAACCAAAGTCTCCCCTCAAAAAACCCAACCACTAAGTCATGAGTGCTCTTACAAAAAATAAAAGACTCTTACAAGCCCACTCATGACTCTTACACCCATCTTCCACACTCTTCCCTCTTCCACACTCATTCCTCTTACATCCCTCTTACATACTCAACCCCACTCATCATGCCTTTAACCAACCCTTTACCCTACCCTCTCACACTCATCCTCCTTGTGACAAGTGTCACCTTCCCATTGGTGCTAAACAAGCACAATCCATGTGCTCCCCTTTGAGTGCATCTTAGCCCTCCTTAAGCCTTCATCCATCCTTGCATCTAAGCCCTCCATCCCTCTACCCCTTAGCCTATAAATTGAATCTCATCCCAAGCCATTTCATCAACAATCTTTGAGCTAAAGTTACCATGCTATTTTGAGAACCAAAGCCATCAACCATACCCTTATAATGCCAAATTGAGAGCTCACAAAGCTACCAATTTGCCATTACCCATCTCCATTGAAGCAGCTTTTGAGCATCTTGAGCATACATCCACAGCAAAAGGACACATCTACAGAATCAAGAAAGCATGGAGTGTTTTCTCTTGTGAGGTTTGCACTTATTGTTTTCTTTCTTTGTCTAAGCATATATGTGAATTTAGTTTTTGGTTTGTGAATGTTTACTTTATTTGTTAATGTTCTTTGCATACTGATTCTGGTTCTACAGGCATAGCATTGTCACGCATATCAAAACACAAGGGCTGGATGAGAACAAAAGCAATAAAATACTTAATCGAAACAACTCGAGAGAATAGATGCGACATGCATCCCAATGCAACATAAAAGTACAACAATGCTCTAGTTGCCATCCTAATGAATGATCTAGGTACCTGACCAACATCATGCCAAGAAAACTTGAGAAAATAGGGTGGCACACAAATGAGGTTAAAATCCCAAAACTAGAAAACTTTGAAAAGAAAACCCATTTGGTCTTAGGGCACAAAGATACAAAACTCCAATAAAATTTAGGTTCAAACACCATATGCAAAAACATCTAGCATAACAATGTGAAATCCCAAACCCTCATCTTGAAAATAGGGAAAATATTCATACCCGACCAACTGGGAAAAACTAGCAAACAAAAATGGAGGGGAACACTAGTTCTCAGCCTCCTAGCATACAACTACCAGAAACATAACCAAAAATTGAGCTAAAAAAAAAAAAATGGGAGAGCCCTACCTAATAGAAAAAGAGGTTGAAATAGGAAACAACCCAATAAAATAAACAACCTATAGCAACTACCATAAATCGTGGCACAACAAGGTCTCCCCGAGTTAGATCCAACGAGACTGACCTCATGAAGATCCCACACTTGTAGCTCTCGCAATGAATAGAAACATAATCCTCAAGAAGAGGATTTTGGAAAAAGCTCTCAAGTTCTCAATTTCCAAAAGCAAGAAGTGAGGAATTAATTTCCTCTTTGAATACTTATTCACTTTTCGAGTGAATAATTGATCAGGGTAAATAACAAGCCAACCTATTTAAACCCCGAATCAACCCAACAAAAATAGGCTATTACTAGTAAGAGGAATTCATCTATGGCAAAGCTATCATAGGTCTAGTCACATAATGCAAATGATTTCAAATTTGATAATCACCAAAAGGTTTAATTTAAACAATTAAATAAGGATATGTCGACCATATAGGGACAACATTGGAAAATATGAATAGTTGAAACACTAACTCCATTTGCCACTACCAAGGATATAAATATTGCACACTAAACCACATGATCAAGTGCAATTGCATATAATAACATAGCCGAAGCAATAAATGCATTAAATCACCTAATTTAGCCATTTTTTCAATTATACTAAAATAATCCATTAACATCACTCATGTTCACATAAAGCATAATGAAGTAAGAATGAAGTAAATAACCATAGTATTAAATCTAACATATAACATAACTAGAGATATGCTCAAATACTAGATAACTAGATATCATCACGAAACATACTGTCATCTCAAAATGGCATCATCATGTAAGCATGATAAACTGAATAACATAGTATACTAACATCTGTGATACTGTAATCAAGGTATAACATTTGACCCTCAGGTCATCTCAAATGTTGAAATAATAACATGAGTACAAGTATCTCTCAAATTCAAAATATAACAAGGTACAGACTGCAAACACAAGAAGCGCTACACATTTTGGCAAGTATAAATAGGGGTGTTTAGGTTAGGTATGCTTAGAGGGAGATGTTGGAATTAAAATAGGAAAGGTAAACTCCCAAGGGGGGAAGAGTGAATCAATAGTTTAAACTTCGACCCATATAACCTTCACCACATATCCATCTCATGCATTCAATGAGTAAACTAAAATAGCATATAAAGCATATACATCTAAGTGATATAAACATATTAGTATTTACACACATGACACTAGATATGATTACCCAAAAACCCTCCAAGTGAGAAGGTAAAACTGGGGTGGGGATGACACTCACAAATCTTCACTACTATAGCAATATAGTATATCCAATGAAGGTTACAATGTTTTAACCATGAAACATGATCTACCCTGTGAAAAGTCTACACTATTAAAGGCTTACAAAGACTGTTAGGTCTCACCTTGTTAGAGTATTTCAACACCCTGTTAGAAGTGTGCCTTGTTAGAGGACTTCAAATTACAACTAAGTAAGCACCCTATTAAAGGATTTCATATAGCTTGTTAAGTCTACGCTATTAAGAGATTTGACTGAAATCACCTATTAGAATGTCTCAACATAGATCCTATGGTTGGCACTTGATAACAAATCACCTCTATAAAATGTCTTCTTGATCCTTATCAATCAAATGTATCAATGTTGTATCCTTTTCTCTATCCTCTGTCCTACTCTAATTGATTATGCAATTCACTCTTTCTTCATAACTTCTAAGTCACCTTGAATGCTCTGTCTGCACATGCAAACTATCCTTTTTCACTCATTCAACTCCTTACACACTCATAGATAGTTTAGTATTTTCATCCTCCTTAAGAATACTTTGGTGGCTTAGGGTTAGGTATGAATATATGGCTGAGATTCATCCATTTTTTTGCTTAATCCTTCCCTTTTTCTAATTAGTTGCATGTAATTGCATAGGGAACCTAATTAGAGATTTTTCCTTATCTCCAAAATATCATATTTTACCTTTAAGTCGGCTCAAAAATAGTTTACATAGTTGTTTGTGCCATTGCAAACAAATATGTCAAAACTGTGTCACTCAACATCTAGAGTCTCTAATACTCAGCATGCACTAATCTTAATATTGTAACTTGGCACCTACATTGCTTGGCATCCACTATTTACTTGGCTCCTAAATCACTTAGCATGGTCTATTTGCTCAGCACTTGAGTGACTCAGCACATGAGTGGCTTGACACTCACTATAGCTTGGCATGGTCTAATATTTGTAAGAATTTGGTATAGCTCTGAGATCATGTAAGAATTTGGTATATGTAAGAATTTTCCTTAGGGAAAAATTCATCCAAGACCAAGAAGAAAAATAACTAGCACAAAATAGACCAAAAAAGTATGATCAAAATAACAATATGATATTCAATTGATTGTTATTAATTTCTCTGTACACTAGATGTGCCTATATATAAAGGCCTCTATGATGCATCTAGAATGTTTAGGAGTTAGCAATATGATAAGCTCCACAACTAAGCACATGTCCACCAAGAATGGATTATCCTCCATTAAGCACAGGAGTTAGTGCAATGATGAGAGGATAAGCCTACAAAGTTTTGTCATGTAAATTTATGTTGTAGACACCATGTGCTAAATTGAGAGTGCAAAAAACTATGTTCTCAACATGAAAACTCAGTTAATTATGCAAACTCCAGTGATATAGACACCATGTGCTAAATTGGAGTTGCTTACTCCTATGTTGTCAACAAGACAATTTTTATATGAGTATGCAAACTCCTAGGTGTCTAACCTACAAAATAATGAAATAATGCATGTATCCTAAGTGAACTTAAGTAAAGTGTAAATAATAATTATTTACACTAACACCCCCTTTAAGTGCAACTTAGAAGAATTCACTTAAGCTTACAAAAACTATGATAAAATGCATAATGAGTCCCGGCTACTAGGCCATGTTAGGTACCCAAGTACAAATGTAATGTGCTAAATGATATGCAAGGCAATGCAATCTCTCTACAACTAGGGAAAGAGGGAAAACCTCATGGGAAAAACCCTCCCCCAGAAAGAGAGAAGAGTACAATAATGCATGAATGGATGGAGTAATCAAGACCCCCCAATTATGACATACATCATGCATAGACAATAGAGAATCCATCAACGAAATCCCCCCCTTAGAGAAGGATCTCTGAATGATAAGTGCCTGAAGACAAAAAAAAAATCCAATGCTGACAAACAACATTTCTCCCTTTAGGAAGAAGATGCACTAGATATAGGTGCAAGTATGTTTCCCACTATGAATAGGAAGATGGAAGAGGGATCTAGATGTAGTATGGTATGGATGTTACCTCTGAAGTCTGCTAAAATTTTAACAAGTCCTTGATGAATGTAGATGCCATGAACCAATCTAGTGGATGCCCAAAAGACAGTGGCAAGCAAGGTAACATGTCCATGTATGAAGTTGAATTAACCTCCAAAGATAATGAAGCATCTGGATAGGAAGATGTAGGAAGGGAAGAAATTTTTCCTCACTTCAATGATGAATGTACACCCATGATTGAAGCTCAAGATGGCTAAAGAAGTTGCATCATGAGAGTTGAATGATGGTCCTCCCTATAGGAAGAAATGGTGCCATAGGTGTAGTAGAGAATACTCCCCAACTAGTAGGAAGAATCCTTAGAAAATAGGATGTCTGAGGAAACTGGAATACAATCTCCATGGACTGATATGTCTCCTCATAAGTAAAAGAGTCCTCCTCCAACTGCTATAAAGAAGCCACAATCATGTAAGAACAACCAAGTGGTTGAGGGTCAGAGTGTGCCCTCACAACGAGTGAAGAAGTCTCCTCAACAAAGAGAAGTTTGATGTCATCAATGATGTCTCCCACATCTTCAATGTGAGACTCCATGAACAGCCCTACACTGTTTGGAAGGAAGTCATCCCATGAAGTTGAAGTAGGAAGACATGGTATTACCTGCTATATTGAATCAAGAGTATTTGTGGATGGAACTAGATTAGTAGAATCAACAAGAGTATCAGAATGTGTGATCTCATCTAGAGTTGGAGGTACTATAACTAGAGTGACTGGAGGTAGAATGTCTTCTAGAAATGGATGGACCCATGGATCTCCATATGCTTCCCAAAGAGCTATCCAAACATCATGAGGAAAACTTGCCATACTAAGAGGAGAAAAATTTTCCTCACTCATACTCTGATACAGAAAGTGAAGAAGTGTAGAAAGATGTCTCCAAGCAGGATTGGGTGGCAATATCTTCAAGGAGAGATAAGGAAACTCTTCTTGATGTTCTCTTAGATGATCAACCATCGAAGCACTCTATTTGGGATAGTTCCTCATTGTGCATAATTGGTATGATCATTTTAGATTTTTGAATTTAATTTTCAGATTTGCATATTTTATTATTTCACTCTCTGCAATTTCTCTGCATTATTTTTCGAATCTACTTATTTTATCCAAAAAAAATTTGGCTATCAGGCTAGTAGGAGAGATTTTTTGCAGGTGAATACTAGAGCTCGCTGGTGCTAATCAAATATTGGCATCATATTCAGAAGGTCAAAAAAACCCCAAATTGACTTTTGTTTCACCAAAATTAGACATCTCAAGTGAAATCTAGAGTCATCTGACTTTTTCGAGGCACGATGGCATCGATTTAGGAAAAATAATTATAGAGATGATTTTCAAATAGTGATATCTCCCTCATACAGACTCCTTTTTTCAAGAATTTTTTTTTTGTTTTGGGGTAGAATTTCGTGAACTACACATTAGTGCAAGATGTTTGATATCTATGTTCCTGCAATTTTCTCCAAGTCATAAATCTCAAATTTTGTAACTTCAAATGCTTAGTACAAGCTCATCTAGATACATAATCATGTTCTATTTTTTTAAAAAGTGAATAATTTTTAGTATACTTTCTAGATCTGTAATCATATTATAAGCTTGTGTGGATAGAAATACCACTTTCAAAAATAGGTCATTTTTTGCATTGTAATGCTTTGATAAAACTTTAGAATTGTTGTATATTTGAGCTACATTGTAAAGTTTTGCATTTGAACTATTAGAGGAGGTTGTAAATAGAAAATTAGAAGTCCACTAAGTCCATTTTGACAAAGTGGCGTACTGTAAATGCACTACCTATAAAGTGCTAAATCATACATTAGGGGGGATTGATTGATTATTTTTGCATTTTGGGGGGTGCATACATCTATTAATCTCATGGAGTCTTGTCACATATGTCATTCTAGTTTACGATCAAAGTTGAAATCGGATCTTAGGGTGTTAGTTTGCAAAAAAAATTTGCTTCAATTTTGACTATTACCTAACATAGGTGAATTTATAGTCAATTTTCACCAAATTGACACTCTAGATGAAATGGTGAGGTCTGCTTTGGCTCTAGATGCTCCCAATAGCTATAGATATATGGATTTAAATAGAGGTCCTTAGAGAGGTGAAGCAAGAATAGTCTCCAATGGCTATGAAATGAAACTCCTATAGCTCTGATACCATGTAATAATTTGGTATAGCTCTCATACCATATAGGAATTTGCCTTAGGAAAAAATTCACCCAAGACCAAGAAGCACAATAAATAGCACAAAATAGACAAACAGAGTATGATCAGAATAATAATATGATATTCAATTGATTGTTATTGATTTCTATATACATTAGATGTGCCTATATATAAAGGCCTCTATGATGCATCTAGAATGTCTAGGAGTTAGAAATATGATAAGCTCCACAACTAAGCACATGTCCACCAAGAATGGATTATCCTCCATTAAGTGTAGGAGTTAGTACGATGATGAGAGGATAAGCCTACAAATATGTGTCACATAAATTTATGTTGTAGACATCATGTGCTAAATTGAGAGTGCAAACAATTGTGTTGTCAATGTGACAACTCAATTGATTATGCAAACTTTAGTGATGTAGACACCATGTGCTAAATTGGAGTTGCTTACTCCTATGTTGTCAACAAGACAACTCATATGAGTATGCAAACTCCTTGTTGTCTAACCTAAAAAATGATAAAATAATGCATTTATCCCATGTAAAATTAAGTAAAGTGTAAAGAATCATTATTTACACTAACAATATTTATATGTTGTGCTTGACATGTATTACTAATTCGGCATGAAATAAGTAAATGACTTAAGTGTGTTGGCACTTATCAAAACCAATCTGAGATCAACAATCTCCCCCTTTGACATGAGTGTCAAAAAAACTTGAATATAAATTAATATCCTTGATCTCTCGAGCATAACATATCCATGATTCAACTTATATAGAAAACTTCAAAATTTCAAAATTTGCAATAACTTGTATACCTCAAAATTTGATAACTCCCTTTGAGTTGATATGTCTATTTTGTAACCAAAATTCTGTGCTCCTTTTGAGTAAATGTGTCTCTACTAGTACTCTTAGACTTCAATGCCTTGTTTTACTAATACTCTTTCATCTGATATTTGCTCTTCATTAGATGATATCTCTCCATTTTGCTCTTTCTCTGCTTTATTTCTCCCCCAAAAATGTATATCTCCCCAATGATACATCTCCCCCTTTGTTCTTATTCTTCTTAAAAATATTTCTCCCGCTACTGCTATGCTCCCCCTTTCTTATTTCTCCCCCTTTTTGACACTTATGTCAAATGGGCTATACACTTATTGTGTGTTTGTCCAAAAATGATTTATGGACATCCAATATGATCTTGAGGGCTACATTCTAGTTATCACATGCAACATCCAATGACTTGAGTTGGAGTGCAAGCTTGGCAGCAAGGTGGACTGGACCATCTAAAGTAGAAAGATTGGGGTCTTTCTTTAGTAGAGTTTCAGCATAGCCTAGCTCCTTATGCAATAATTCCATGTGTGGAGTGAGGGTTGCTTGTATGTTTGTCAGTTTAACTCTTATGTTAGCCTCATCTATTGTCAAAATAGCTAACTAACTCTATGTTTGAAGCAGAAGCAGTGTCCTAAAATGCTTCTCACTTTGAGTTGGATTTGTTGGCAATCTTGCACCTGATGTAGAATTTTGGCTTTCCAAACTCAGAATGTGACTTCTAGTCTCTTGGGTGAAAAGTGATGGGTTACACAATTTAGTGTACAATGAGAATATGTTCTCAAGTACCTTCTTCACATCTTCAACCTTAGTTGCCAATGCAACTTGTTGTAGTGCTATCTCACTAGATATTTTCTCATTTACCTTTTTTTGGAACTTCTTTTCTGACCATTCTAAAAGTTTGGCATTTGTGTCAAGGTCTTTATTACTAACCTTTTCCACTATGTCTATTAGTTGTTATATTAGTGACTTGGTCTCTTTAGGAGTTGGTAGACTAAATGCATCTAAAAGGATGTCCTTAATGTCTTGAAGTGCTTGCTTCTGCCTATGTTCTCTCCTAAGCATTTTTTGTTGCTTCTTCCTTTCTAAGGCCTACTGCAATATGACTATTTGTTCTAATGTCATTGTATCATAGTCATATTTTGGAATAACAATTTCTTCATCAAGGCTTATACCTCCATAGTGAATTACCTTTTCAACCATTGATGAGCTTGGGCTTGGCACTGAGATTTGCAATGGAATAGCTTTTGTGCTCGACTTCTAAAGAGGTTATGTAGAAGAAGTGTCAGATGTTGGTAAAGCTACTAGAGCTTATATGGCCACTTGTTCCTTCACCTTCGGTGTTTTCTCACTATCTTCAGGCTTTCCCTAGTCTACTACTATGATATGACTAGCACCTTGTCCTTGTGTTGTAGGTGCAGATGAGTCTATCTAACCTATTTCTTTCTATCCTAAAGTGATGTCTTTCTCTTCTGCTTTCTTCTTGATAGTACCTGTATATGAGCAATGTTAGTATGCTAATAGAAACCAAATTTAAATAAAGCTTCTACAAACTAAACAAAATTCATAAACTTCAAGATAGACTAAGATGAGCTCTCAATTGAGAATATGAGCCATTAATGGACTCTCTCAATGAGAAGCTCTCTTGTTGAGTGGCTTTGTCTAAATAGATAGGATGTATGCTCAAGCTTATGCTTCAAAAATGGCTTCAAATGGAGTTGGAATTTGGGCGTGAGTGTATGGTTTTGATGTAAAATGGCTTCTTAAAATGGCATTATGACTTTACTTCATGGATTGTGTTGTTTTGCAAAGGGGAAGGATCCAATTTATAGGCAAGAGGCTTGAGGGATTGAGGGCTAAGATGCAAGTATGGGAAAAAGCTCATGGAGGGCTCAAATTGCATGAGAGGAGAGCACATGGATTGTGCTTCCTTACAGCCAATCAGCGAGTGACACATGTCACAGGGTGAGAGGATAGAAGAAAGGGGAAGGATGAGTCAACAAAGGAGGCTCAAGGGATAAAATCTTCATAAAGACCCTCATAATGGCTTGTAAGAGCAATAAAAGGGCTTGGAAGAGTCATTTATGGCCTAGTGGGCTTCATAAAGTTTTATGGTTGGGATATTTTGAGGGAGATGAGAGAAATTTTGACTTGGGCTTGATTAGGAAGGTTTTAAGCTTGCTTAGGCTTGTTCAAATGATTAGAGGATGGATTAGGATGGTTTAGGATTAGCTTAGGGATAGGAAAGTGGATGGCATTTAATGAGGGTGGGTGAAGGAGGAGATATTTGTTAACTTTGGCTTGGATTAGTAAGTCTTAACCCATGTTTAGGGAATGTGACAAGGTTAGGAGGGGATTAGGATTAGGTTTAAAGACATCTTCTAGAAGAGTCTAGACTTTGGATGAGGATAAAGACTTTCTAGAATAGTCTAGAACTTCCTAGGATGAGGATGAAGACTTTCTAGAAGAGTCTAGAACTTCTTAGGATGAGGATAAATTAGATTTTTAGGAAATAAATAAAGTTTTATTTATTTCAAGGGTTTGGGTTGAGGAGATATTTATTAAAACTTTTTTAATAAACATGAGGATTAATATTTAATCTTAATTAAATATTTTGAATTGGGATTAGGGGTAGGAAATGATGGGATTAGCCTTTAATCAAAATTAAAGAAGGATTAGAATATTTTGGAAGAGGTTAGTGGTCTAAAGGAAATTGGCCAAGTTTTGGGCAAAAAATAATTTTTTAAATAATTTTGGGTTTTTTGGTCAATTTATTAATTAAATAATTAATAAATAAGGAAATAATGTTTAAATAAGATTTAAACATTTTTGGGAGGGATTCCGTAATTAAATATTTTTAATTAAGATAAAGGGATTTAATGGCATAAAAATAAATAAATTAATTAATTAATTAATGATGATGTCATCAGAGACTTTTTTTTTTCAGAAAATAAAAATATTATTTTATAAAGGATTTTTAGGTGTCTACAGTACCAACCTTGAGAATTGTATCAACCTTGGTAGATGTAGCTTTAGGCACTTGAACCAAAGGTTGAACATTAGTAATTGAAGGGATGGTAGAAGGTGGTTCTTGTGGATTCAACTTTTCCCTTGTAACATGAGTTACTGACTTTTGTAATTCTTCTACACTAACCAAAACAGGATTGTGACAAAGTTTGGCTTGCAATGTAGATTGATATAATATTTTCTTTAAATCTTCTTCCATAAGAGGATTGATGTTCTGAACTGATAGACCAAAGACATCCTTGATAGTTATAGTTTTAGTTGTCTTGGTTGTGTCATGTGGAGGATTGACACTCGGAAATTGTGTGTCATGTACACTCTATTCTTCTTGTCACTCAAGCTTAGTTGTTGCCTTGTCATCTTCTTTCATTTCTATTTCTCCTCCAACTGTGTTATCTTTGTCATCATCTTTTTTATCATTATCTTCTTTGTCATCATCTTTAACCTTTGAAGGTTCAGCTTCACCTTTTTAAATTGTGGTTAACCCATAAATGAGTTTCCATATCTAAGTTGATTTCTTTACAACATCCTTAATATTATTTTGTAGAATGCTAAAGGCTCTGTATTTAGGTGTGAACCTAACTACATATTTTTTTACAACCTTAGCCATTTGTCCCTTAGTCAACTCAAGCATTACTTAGGCTAGTGTTGTCCCCTTGATTTGTCTTTCCACATTTAGACAATGATGCCACTTTTGCTCAATTATGTCATATAGAACCTTTGGTATTGAGTTGGCCAGTTCTAGAGGTGTTGTCTTGAATTTTGACATCATCCCATATAAGTCCTCTTCTACTTGATTTTTCTCTTCTTTGCCCAATTTATCAAAATCAACATGTCTAAAACATGATAGATCTGCATTGTTCTTATCATTTTCACATAAAATCTCAAGATCAAAGAGAGGATTGTGACTCACCACCTTAAATTGGTTTTTTTCATCTGACTCTATTTTCTCTTCATCAGAATCTGGTTGTGCCACATATTTCCTTCTCTATTTTTTCTACTCTTGACCTCCTTGCTCTATTTTCTTTGTCCTTTCTTCAGCGTTTTGTGTTATAGCACATGTGATGGCTCTTGTTTTAGGTGTAGTGGGATTTGATTGACTTGGTTTGACAAGTTTCTTGGTCCTTTCCATAGGTTGTGCCTTAGCCTTCCTTTTCTTTTGCTTGATAGGAGTAGGTGCTTCTTGGCTTCTTCTTCCTTGGCACCTTTAGTCTCCTCTCCTTAATTATCTTCTCCCATGCCTTGTCTCAGTGCTAGAGGTTCTTGTTCTTGAGTTCCTTCTTCTTCTTCTTCCTCTTCCTCCTTTGCACCCTCTCTGAATTTGGTTTTCAATTTCTTTACTAGCTTGTCCTTCTTGATTGTAGAAGCAGTCTTCAATTCCATGGCAATATTTGATTTTACCATCTCATAGTTTCCAAAAACTTTTGTAGTCTTATATACCTCTTCTACTAGTAGATTTGTGATGGCTGCTAAGGTTTCATCTACATTTACCTCATACCCTAAGGGCCTCAACTATCTTACCCTTGGTGTGGTAGCTTGCAAAAAGGTATAATCAACATCCACAAGAAAACATACATCATTATAATTTTTTTCAACTAAAGATACTAGTATCCTTAATCTCTAATTCATTGACTTTTTGAAATCTTCAAAGTAACTAGTCATTAAGGATTCAAAATTTTCTCCTAGCTACTCAATGTATTCACCAATCTGTACTATAATTGACATATTGGTCTTCCATCCAATAGTACCAAATGAGGGGAATGTGTTTTGTACATAAAAGAATATACATATCAATATTGAACCAAATTTGCATTGTGCACTCTTGGTTTTCTTGATTGCTCCAAGGTTCTCCATCAGTTGTTGCAATTGTAGTTTTGTCAGATCATATGTATGATCTTTCTTAACAATCTTGTATCCAACATCCACAGCTATACAGGGTACGCTATTCAATCTACTAAATTGATAGAACTTGTGTGATATAACCCTTACAACAAAGTTAATTAGAGGATCAGTGACTGTATCTATAGTCATACCTCTTTTATTCCAGATAGCTCCAGTATTCTTCTCAATCACTTCTTAGTGTCTTGGGCTGATCTAGGGTTGGGTAGCCAATAACCCTATGGATTATTCTCTTGGTAATGTTGATAGGTCCACTCTCTAGCGACAAGGAACCATCATCAATTTAGCTTAGCACTATTCATATCCACTCTGTCTTAAATACATTTGGAAAATCTAGGGCTCATGTTGAACCCTTTTTCTTAACAATTTTGTATTCTTCTTTCAAAACACTGTTTTCACATAACCTATTGTATCCACCTCTAATTTCCATGTCATCAATGCTTCCTATCTTGCAGTTATAACATTTTCTCACACCTTGTACCATTATTACATTTGGTGGGATCATTAACAATGCGCCAGAAGGATCTTGTGTATATGTGATGTTAGGAATGGCTTTAAACATGGGCTATTTAACTTTGTTATCACTAACTGAATGTTTAAAACTTCCTTCCCTTCAACATTTTTTAAACTTGATGCCATTGTGTCAAACTATGATTTTCAAAAACTAAAACTGTGTAGCTTGGCTCTTGATAAATACCTTAGAAAATTTGACAAACTAAAGTGAGATCACTACTAAAATATTTGCAAATGCTTTGAATGGATTTCTAGATCACCTTTTTCTTTGCTTGCTCTTTCTCAAATTTGAAATGATGAAGAATGAGCTAAAAAAAAAAAATACCCTTTAAAATCCTTGCATTTAATGCTAAGTGCTTACACAACTGTAAGCTTGACATCAACCAATTTCAGGCTCACTCAACATCCATTGATATTTCCATCACTCAACAACCACTATGACTTTGGCATCAACTAGCCAGATTTGCTAGCTTGACATCTTTTAGCATTCCACTCGACATACATAGGAAACTTTTCATGCTCAACAACAACATGAAAATATTAAATATTTTTCTTGAATGCTTGACAATATCTTGCATCTTTATTCACACTAATATAGTCTTTTTAGTACTAACTTCTTTTGGAACTGATGTATGATATAGCCTTTAAATATCGATCCCGCATACCTCTTGATTTCCTAGTTTGATGAGGTGTGATCACCTTGCCCATTGGGTGAAGTGATCCCCTCTCCATTTGACGCACGTTGGAAACATCTTTCTTTTTCCATGTCTTATTCATCTCATCTATGATGTGTTCAACATCTACCTTGCCTTTGCCTTTATCAAATTTACAACTTTGTGCCTTTGACCTAGTTGGACAATATCTACTAATGTGACTAGTCTTCAAATAGTTGAAACATGTGGTTTGACTCAACCACCTTTATTAATTACCACTAAAGTGTGTCCTAATGCAATTCTCAAGAACATGTCCATTTTCTTGATACTAATGATAGCTATATCTTGTAATTTAATCCCAATTATAAGAGTTTCCATTGTTCCTTACCTTTGTTGGCTTGTTTGATGACCACATGGGTTTGGATCTACATTCAAAAGCTTTATGTCCATACTTTTGATAGTTGTAGCAATATCTTTCAAATCTTTGTGTATGCATGGTCCTAGTTCTACATTCATGTGCTTGATGACCTTGTTTGTTGCACTTATGGTAGGGAGTCATGTTTTTAGGCTTGACATTCTGATTTATAGTCTTGCTCTTGCACACATTAGCAGTATGTCCTTTCTTACCACAATAATGACAAGTAGGTTTAGAGTTCTTACCTTTATTGATCCTTTCTTCTGCATTTTTGGATGATTCCCCTTCTTTAGTGCTTGTATATCCCAATCTTGATGTATCATTATTAGATCTAGCGGATCTCAATAATTTCTCAAAGTATTTGATGACTTAATTTGGCTTGTTGAAACTTTCAACAAATTCCTTTTCTCTCTTTAGGTCACTTTGCAATTTTTCATTCTACAACTTCAATGTAGTTATCTCAATGTCCTTGACATTTAACTCATAGTTGGCATTCATCATTTGACTTAGAGTATCCAATTACATGTTGGAAATCTTGGTTAGCTCTATTGACTTCTCTTCCAATCTATTGACCATAATTCTTTTTTCTTTAATCATGGCTTTGTCTTCCATAGCTTTCTTCTTTTGTTCAACCACTTCACATAATAGTATGGCTTGCGATTCTTGTTCTAACTTGAGATTTCTAATTTCCTCAACTTGGACTCTATTCTTTTCCATTAGATCTATAACTACTGCATCAAATTCATTGGAGTCTCCATTTGCAAATATCTTGGTAGTGTCAATCTCTTTGTATAGTGTGGCATTCTCTGCAATAGCAATTCCTTTCCTTCTCTTCAAGGATTTCTTTACTTCCTCTCTTGCTTCATTTAGTTGATGTAGTATGAGATGTATCTCAATCTCCCAGTTCTCAATGGTCTTTTCCAACTTGTAGACTTCCATTTCAAGATCTTCCCTCAAAGCTAAAAAGTGTCTCTTATAGAGAACTTGACTCTGATACCAATTGGTTAAATTACAATAAGAAAGGTAAACTTCTTTGGGGGGGGGGGAGGGTTGTGAATTAGTAGTTTAAACTTGGACCCATAAAAATTTCATCACACATCCATCTCATGCATTCAATGAGTAAACTAAAATAACATATAAAGCATATACATCTAAGTCATATAAACATGTAAGTATTCACACACATAATGCTAGATATGATTACCCATAAACCCTCCAAGTGAGAAGGTAAAACTGGGGTGGGGATGACACCCAAAAATCTTCACAACTACAGCAATAAAGTGTATCCAATGAATGTTATGATTTTTTGACCATGAAACATGATCTACTCTGTGAAAGTTTTGCCCTGTTAAAGGCTTATAAAGACTATTAGGTCTCCCCTTGGTAGAGGATTTCAAAACCCTGTTAGAAGTGTGCTTTGTTAGAGGACTTCAACTTACAACTAAGCAAGCACCCTATTAAAGGATTTCATACAACCTATTAACACTACTCTGTTAAGAGATTTGACTAAAAATACTTGTTAGAATGTCTTAACATAGATCCTACAATTAGCACTTGCTTGCCTAATAACAGATCCCCTCTATACAATGTCTTCTTGATTTTTATTGATTAGATGTATCAATGTTATATCCTTTTCTCTATCCTCTATTATGCTCTAATTGATTATGTAATTCACTCTTTCTTCATAACTTCTAAGTCACCTTGAATGCCCTGTCTATGCTTGCAAACTATCTTTTTTTGCTCCTTCAATTCCTTACACACTCATAGATAGTTTAGGGTTTTTGTCCTCCTTTAGAAGACTTTGGTGGCTTAGGGTTAGGTATGAATCTATAGCTAAGATTCATCCATTTTGCCCCTTAATCCTTCCCTTATTTTGATTGGTTGCATGTAATTGCATAGGAAATCCAATTAGAGATTCATCCTTGTCTCCAAAATATTGTATTTTACCTTTAAGTTGGCTCAAAAATGGTTTACATAGTTATTTGTGCCATTGCAAACAAATATGTCAAAACTATGTCACTCGGCATTGGAAGTCTCTGATACTCGGCATGTATGAATCTTAATATTGTGACTCAACACCTATATTTCTTGGCATCCACTATTTACTCGGCTCTTGAATCACTTGGCATGGTCTCTCTACTTGGCACTTGAGTGATTCAACACATGAGTGGCTCGACACTCACTATAGCTGGGCATGGCCTAATATTTATATGTTGTGCTTGACATGTATTACTAGTTTGGCATGAACTAAGTAAATGACTTAAGTATGTTGACACTCACTTGTCAAAATCAATCTGAGATCAACTAGAGAGTGTGAAGTTGAGGGAGCTAGAAGCATGGATTAAGGATACGTGAAAATTCTAAGTCTAGAGCTTCATAAATCTTATTGGTCATAACCCAAAAGGTCTCACTACTAGGCATGTATGCTAATAATTTGATGAATCAATAAAGTACTTGTTGTTTCTTCTCTCCTTGGTGTTGTTCTCTGTTTTGTTTGCTTCCATTGTGTTTACTCAACAAGGTGGTTGGATAGTTAGGTGTGCCTCTGGCCCTAGCTTCTCATCGATCCTTGCATCACATAGCAACACTAAAACACTGTTAAAAAGTCACCATTTGAATAAATCACATGAAAAAAAAAAGAGAAGCAAAAAAGAGAGAGACTAAGTGTGGAATAAGAATATAACTTGTAAACATTTTCTAGGAGTGAAATTCACTCTCTGGAAAATGTATGGGGAATAAATAAAATTATTCTTTGTCAAAAAGGTTTCCACATAGAATATTCTAAGAAGATTATCTTCTAGAGAAAAAAATGAAAGGTACCTAACCTACCCATGAAAATATAAGGAGAAAAAAGGTAAATGTTCACGTGAATGCCTTGCCAAAATCAATAGGCATGGCGTTTAAAAAAAAAAAAAAAGACATAAGATATCTTTTTGGAAAAAAAGGATAGAATATAATAGTAAGTGTAAATACCTTTAATTTGTAAGACATACTTTAAAAAAAAGTATTATATAACTTAGGAGTGACCTGCGGGACCCACCCCCTCCCATCACATGATTGGGCGCGTGGTTCATATCATAGGAGGATTCTTTTGTTTGAAATAAATATAATATAAATGACATTAGGAAGAGTATGACCACATGTGGTCCCCACCACTCCCCATCTATCCTCCACATCCCCTCCACTCTCTCCACACCCTTTACTCCATCACATCTCACTTCCATGCGGGCTCACCTAAGCTAAAAGGTGTCGCCTCTCCATGAATTTAACAGTAACCCCCCCCCCCCCCCCCCACAACCCCCAGATCACATGTGCCTTGGGAACATGTAAGTAAATAGGTTGGGGAGGAGTGAAAAATAGGAAATAGATAAGGGAAATAGAGAGCAGACATGTCAGAGTAGGTAAGGTAGATTAGGTTAGTTGTGTTTGTTTAGTTTTATTTAATTTAATATAATATCATTTATTATATACATAACATGTTATTTAATATATATAATATTTTATATTTAATAATTAATGTATGTATTAGATAATATAAAATATATGATAATCTATAAATGTAATATACACGTTACATTGTTTAAATACTATATATATATATATATATATATATATATATATATATATATATATATATATATATATATATATATATATATATATATATATATATATATATATATATATATATATATATATATATATATATATATATCTTGTACGGATGGCATATGGGGTATCACATTAGGTCATTAAATCTAATTAGGGATGACTTTATAAATGTTGTCACGTAAGGGATCTGGGTCTAGGGAAGGACTTCATGACATGGTAGTAAACACTAGTTCCTTCATTGAGTTGGTTTTACTTTTCAACCAAGTTCATAATAAGCATATTATTAATTGATCTTGATGCTAACAAATATTCCACTCTTTTGAACTAGGCACCCAAAACCATATAGTTGATTTTATGGATTGACCTTATAACAAAATTCAAATACTCTTTAAGCATGATTTTTGCACCACTAGTCTAGAAATGAGAATGAAACTCTTCAACCTTATATGGGTACAATACAACAAAATTATACTATCTAGTTAGTAACACTATCTAAACCTAAACCTAATCACATTTTAATTTAGACATTCAATCATAAAACATGTAAAATTTCAATTAATTGCTAACCTAATTGCAAACTCAATCAAGTAGAAGTGTGTAGCGAATTCAATTTTAACCGTTTGAAATAAAAGATTGGGTGTATTTTTGCCTTGAATTTTGGGCATGACATGGAGGGGGATTCCCTAATTATTATTAAGGCTATCATCAAAGGATCTTTAAAAGATTTCTAAAAAACTACATCACCAATATTATCCAAGAATTAGCCTCTCTAGAGGATTTCAAAATCACACACATAAAAATATTGATTAACAATGAAGTGAACTGAATGCCCAATTGGGCTTTAAGATTGAGTGTGAGGGAAATTACAATTGAAAACATTCAAATTCTATACCCACATGATTATGAGGAAAAAAATCTATGTACTTAAATTGGGACCAAAGGAAGAGCTAAAAGGGGCAATTAATTCTTCTTGTGAAGTGTGCCACATGAAACATTAAATGAGGGATGAGAAATCTCATCATTACATCATTGAATACCCCTTCAAACACAATCTTTTTTAGTCCTTTTTGTGAATTTTATCTTGCAATTAAAGTGTTTTGATTGGAGAAGTCTTGAAGAATGGAGTCATCCTTTACCCTCACTTGTGAAAATCAACAACACCCATTTCATGGTGTGGCCAAGAAGCAAATAATTGATTTGATATTTGAGTTTTCAAATAAATGACTCACAAAAGTTGTGGAGCTTTTACTAGGAGAGATGTTTTTTTAAGGTGAAGAACAAATATAGAGAAAACACAAACATTTTTCTAATGATAATGACATGGAGACTTCAGTCGAGAAAGACAAAAGCAAGGGTTGGGCTCATCATGGAGCAACTTGTGCTAACCAATTCAAGATTGGCCGACTGGCATGGAAATTTTGTAACTCTAAATCCCAAATGAGGTTTGATGATGGATTTGCAAGAAACAAGAATACAAAAAATTGAAGGGATAAAAATAACACCATTTCTGTGGTGATTTGTTGAGAAATGAAGACATGTGAGATTTAAATAAGCTTTTTTCAGTTGGTATGCCCTCAAGCTTTTGATTATGGAGCACATTTTGGATGAAGATGTTAAAGCAATGAAGGCTTGGGTGAATTGGCACCCACAGGATGAATCAACAATGGTGTTGAGATTGCATAACCAAGTGTAAGACCCACAGATTGACATGATAGATGAGTCATGGCTGGAATGGAAGATAAATGCACTTATTGATGAAATAATTGGTGGGTTTATTCCTTCAGCCCTAAGGTGAGCTACTAAAGCTTGGTTATCCCTTAATTGGGTTATTTTGATTATGTATTGTTATTATTATTGTGTTATTTGTGGTAATGAATTGGAGAAGTTAAAGAAAATGTTCACAATTTTGGGTGTTCTATCATGGGGTGGTCTAGTATTTGTTGTTTTTGAATCTTAGCGATGTTGTTATAATGCTTTAGTGTATCAGGGGAGACTTTTAAAATTTGAAAGTTGATTAGTTTATCAGAGGATCTAAAATTCAAATTTTTGAGAGGGAAGAGAAAGTATTTTGTAATGTGGTAGGGTTTACTCATGGAGAAGGTTTTTCACATGAGAAATGAGCTTAGTAGCCAAATTTTTGAAGGCACCTAGTGGGGTTTGAGAATGAAACACATGCAAACTAAAAAGGTGGAAGGCAAGGGTGAATGTATTTTTTTTTTTGGTGAAGAATGTGTGTGCAACTATTTTGTCTAGCATGGAATGGGTAAAATTAGGTATGTTGGTACTTACTTTGTTTGTCCTTTTTTGATAATAGGCAAAATATGTAGGACTAGATCATAATTTTGGAATGTTTTTGTCGGACCTGATTATGATTTTAATATAATTATAATTACAAATCTTCATTAAAGTTAATCTGAGGTGGTACCATTTTATGTAATGTATATGTTATCAATAAAATCAAAAAAATGTTATCGAGAAACAAAAAGGTTTAGCCTATGTTGGAAACTTCAATTGAAACAATTGTTATGTTGTCATTGATGTCAAATCTATTAATGAGACATGTTGCTATATGATCTAAATGTCATATGTATTTGATTGATGAAGTGGATTTGAGAAATTTCTCATAACAAATGTACCTAGAGGAAAGTTTGAGTTATGAATAGGAAGCTATAATGGACATTTTATTAGTTAGACTATGGCAAGCTAATTTAATTGTTTATATTATGGAGACACATGAAGAAACTGACAAATTGCATGAGCTTTCCTGAGAAATAGAGTAAAGATTATGGAATTTTGAAGACTATGCCAAGTGATGCTAATGTCAACCGAGCTATTGTAAGTGCTAAGCAAATTCAGTGTTGACTGAGCATTAGTGTTGACCGAGTGATAGTATTGATGCTGAGCTAGAAGCCCTATAGCAACCAAGCAATATAGTGATGACCGAGTGTCAAAACTTAGTGTTGGCCAAAGAACAACCTTTTTAATTGATTGTGAGAAATCATGATTTCCAGTCAACTCAATTAATTTCTTGGGATATGGAAAGTGTGCTGAAGATGAGATTGATGCATCATATCATTTAATTCAAGAAGAGGACTAGGTACGATACCTAATGAATGAATTTTGATGAGAAGTTTTTAGAAAAGAGATGGAGATGAACAGATACAATAAATTTGTTGGATTAGATCGTAAACCCTAAGATCTACAATGATTATGAAAATGGAAAAGGACCATAATTATCTATTTAAGGAGGCACATAGATGAACTTTAAATGGGAGAGAAGAGTGCAAAGTATGAGATGCAAAGAGAAGGAAAAATTAGAGAAGTTGTGCATGTTCAAAGGTTTCCAGGAAGATAGAACAAGGTTGTTGAGGTTGATAAGAAAATCTAAGTAGAAGGCTTGAGTTTTTTGTGAAGAGAAAGGTGATTGCTTGAAGGGTTGCCAAGCAAATTAAGGACAGAGGTGACAAGGGAGGCTTATCAAGGAATCAACACATGAACTGAACTAAGATCTAAAATTGCAAAGTGAGTTGTAATCATACATATCAAACCCTAGTGTTTTATTTCTAATCATTGTGAATAGTTTGTATTGAAAAACTTTTAATCAATGGTTGACCTAATAGTCATTGAAGGACTTAATAGTTTGTGTAAATCCTTTAACTAGGTGACATTCTAATGGAATGTTCAAAAGTCCTTTGACTAGGCCACTCCTAAGAAGGCGATTAAATCCTATAACCAGGTTACATTTAACAATGTGTATTGCAACCTTAAATAGGGTTGGCTCCTAACAGGGCTCACTTCAAAAGAGTGAAAATGTGGTGAATGTTGTTGGTGGTTTTTCCCAAATTGGGTTTCCACATTAAATCCTAGTGTCAAACTTGTGTTGAATGTTTTATGGTGTTTTACATTTCAAATGTTTACATTCAACAAGTCTATTATATTAGCACAGTGAACTACTAGTTAACATTGTTATTCAGATTATAGTAGAGACTAAACTACAGAATAATGTTGAACATAAAATGTTTAAGTGTTTGATTGTTCAATAGGTACTAAAGGACCTTGAATAATTGATTCAATCCCCCCACCTTGCAATTGTTCTAAATATTCTAACAACTTACACATTATAAAAATAAAAATAAAATGTATTTGGATTAAATGATTCCAAACTTCCAACTGAATTGTCATTTTTTCGACAAATATAACAATTTATATTATATAATTAATTTTTAACTCTTTAGAAAAACATATTGGAATTTCATGTCTCTCAGTTGGTTAATGCTTATGCAGAGCAATGCATAGTTGGCATATATTAAATTAATAGAATATTACTCTGGGCCAAAGCTTGGGTGTAAGATGTCTTGTAATTTGTGCAAAGTAAAAAAGAAAAAGAAAATAAAGCTACCAAACTTGTGAATGGTTATGATGTTTTGGATGATCGTTCATCCTCCTTGACCATCTTCAACCATTGATTTAAAAAAAATGGCAACCTCCATCTCATATTGGAAGTACCTTCAAATAAAAATTCAGATCTTAAGGTTTTTAGAGTTCATTCTAATTGCTATACTTTTTACATACACACTTAACCATTTCATAAACACATATTCCATGAGTCAAGTTGTGAATTCTACCTAATGGTTCATAGATTTTCTATCTTTCAACATTTCCATTTTATTAATCTAATTGATTTGATGCACTCAACATTTCTATCATTTATTTTAACTAATATTTATAATTTTGCAAACTTTATAACCATTCTTGTGAAATGTTTGGCATGAATGATTTCTTAAGGTTAAACTTTCAACCTTCCATCTTCATTTTAATTTTAGTTATCAATTAGAAGGAAATTTCTATTTCAAAAGACTTCGTTTATTTAGCAAGCACAATAAAAACACAACACAATAAAGAGCTATCCATGCTCTACTATTTGAATAATAATAGAATGTTGAAATAGGGAACATTGAAATATCATTTGAAACATAAATTCTCATAGAAATATGGGAAAAAAACAAAATGTATAAAGATAATAACTCAATTCACATCTATTCATAAAAAATATCAATTATGATAAATTTATCAAGTAGATGTACCAAATATTATAGTTATCAATTATGATAAATTTATGAGTTCGATGTACCAAATATTGTAGCTATGTGTTATGATAAATTTTATTGATTAGATGTAAGAGAGATTATAGTCAAAATAAAAGATAACACATTTTTTTAAAAGTAGAGATTCTCCAACACACCAACATAATTGTTGTTTAAATAAGACAACTACCAATCCTCATATCACATCAACCACTCAGTCATAAACACAAAACAAAATTTAGATAAAAATTCACTATAAACATCAAACCAAAATTTAGATAAAAATTCACTTTAAACATCAAACCAATTCATAAAAGCATCCAAAACTTTTACAAAGAACATTAAGTACCTGAATTGTGATTTAAAATGAATAAAAACTATTATAACTTCTTCTATCCACAAAGTACATATTTAAGGCAAAGGTCCAAACTCACATGGGATACCTATCCAAAAACCTTTTTTTTCAAATGTCCCCTGTAGCATTATAAATGTACTTCCATATGGAAAGGTTGGATTTCCAATTTAAAAAGAATAAAAAACCACGTTCACTTGGCAGGGGCTCAACATATAAGCCCGTGAGTGATTACCAGTCTGGTTAGATTCATAACCCTGGTTCCCTTTTCTCTCCTTTTATAGCCTCCTTCCTCTGCCCCTTTTAAAGCTGTTGGGAAGGCAGGAAAAAGAAGCAAAGAAAGATGGGGTTCAGAATAAAAATGGCGGTAATAGCTCTGTTAATGGTGTTGAGCAACAGAGGGGCAGAGGCAGCCGATGAGGAATCGTGCCTAAGCTCCTTAGCGCCTTGCGCTTCGTATTTGAACGCCACATCGAAACCCCCGAATACCTGCTGTACGCCTTTGCTAGAGGTTATCAACACGCAGCAGCAGTGCCTTTGTAATGTCTACAACAGCAATCTCTTCAAGCAAGCGAACATCAGCCTCGCGCAGGCTCTAGAACTCCCTGCTCTCTGCGGCAAAAATGTCACTGCAGATGCCTGCACCAAAGGTTTGTGGATTTTAATTCGTCGAGGTTGAATTTTACACAAAGTTGGGGTTGAAATGTTTCCGTAGTTGAATGCTAGTCTAAAAAGATAGCGATGTGCTTGTTTTATGTGAAATTTTATTTATGGATTTTGTGCTTGCAAATATAAATTTTATGTACTCTGAAAAGGTTATTACTCCTTAATTTATATACAGTGCAAGCTTTCGGCACTTTTTAGAATATCGTGCGTAGATCTACATTTTAGCTTTGCTTTCAAATATAATTTTCAGTTATTTACATCAAGCGCGAGCTTTCGGTCCTTTTTGGAAAAGTGCAGATCTATTATTTTGCATGTTGTTTATGACTAGGAGAAATCCAGGGTTTTTCTGTCCGTCACTGTAATTTTTTTTGTTTTGTTTTGATGGATTTGTTTAATGACAGCGAATGGAACTTCAAGTACCCCTGCAACTCCAACTTCGGCTACACCGTCCTCTCGACCAGGTATTTTTGAAGAGGGATTTTAGGTTCTTATTTTTAATGTTTTTCAAATTTGCTATATTTTGATTGTGCCCGTGTATTAAATCTGTAGCTCAAACTACTTCTGGTAGCGGCCCTGGCGTAGATTCTTTCAAAATATTTTTACCTTTGCTGTCCTTCGTTTTCCTTGGCGTGTTTAGATCATTTCCATGGTGAGGAGCAAGAGATGCAGGGTTTCAACTCCTTCGCCATTTCTGTATCTTTCCTGACTTGTACGTCTGCAATTGCTTTGTGCTTCTGGTTCAGCTCCTGTAATTTCCACTACATTTGTTGTGATGTATCATTTCATTGAAGTTCCCTTCCTAAATTATTTAACTGTCCGTGACCTAGATTTGCATGTGGAGCAGTTGTTTAGGGCCAATCTTTAAAACAAATCCATTTCCTCGAATTTTTGAGAGATTGGATCTAATTTCGCTGTGAAAATCCTATTTGTTCTCTTCCTAATTAAGAATCACATGAACAGATAAGGTGACTGGACAGGCAATGATTTCCTGGTAAGGGGGTGATCAGATTAAAAAATTAAATGTTTATATTTTAAGGAAATTGAAAAGACAAATAGTTGCTTGTATTTCATGGTATCTAACGTACGTGTAAACGAGGCTCTACTATAAACCCTAGCTGGTCAAATTCATTCGCTAGCGACATTAACTTGTTGAAGACAACTGGAAGACAACTGGCAAATCTGTAACAAACGACAGGTCGACCGAAACATCGTTTGTAAATTAATAGAATAAGTGAGATATTCCTTCTTTTTAACATTCGACTCATGTGCTTTTACGTTTATGCCTTTTTACGTGGGGCATTTTTATTGCAATTGAAAAGGATTTGCAGAATATTTTCTTCATAATATTTGTTTTGAATTTACTTATGGGCACTCTGATTTCACTCTATTTGGAAGTTATTCACTTCAAAATATTTTTCCTCGCTTTAAGGCTACCTTAAATCTGAGATAGAGATAATATGGTATCCCTCGGTTCTTCCCATTTCAAGGGGGCTCACAATCGTATTACCGGCGTTTGCCGGGGCAAGATCATAATCTCCTTTTCTCGGCTGATGAGCAATTGCTTTCATATCCTGCTCGTGGCATCTTTGCTGCCCAAGTTATTTAGCATTTAAAGGGTTTCTATATGGAGGCTTGGGTCATTTTAGATCATTACATAGAGCACTCTAAAAATACTAAAAGTGGTAGGTTTATTTTAGATTATTTAAAGATTTTTGAAAGTTTATTTTAAAAAAATAAAATTTTACAAATTAAATAATAAATTATATAGATTTAACAAAATATATTATAAATATAATATATTTTGTTTGTTTTTAGTTTTTGTACCTACTTTAAGCGTTCTCTTTATGTTTGAACATTATAATGTATGGGTTTCAAGGCCCTATAAAATAAAGTTTAAATACAATTTGACTTTTGAATTTATTTAAAACAAAGTTTGTATGAGATGGTACACTATATTTAGATGGTCAAACATTCAAATCTAACAATTGCACACATTGTGCCTAGGGAAGAAAGTAATTTAAAGAAAAAAAGAAAGTTAAAACAAGAGTTAAAAGTAGAGAGATATAAAAACTGATTGGTGAGGTGTGCAAGTCGCTATTGCGGTATTTATCATAATCAAAGTTAAAACAAGAGTTAAAAGTAGAGAGATATAAAAATTGATTGGTGAGGTGTGCAAGTCGCTATTGCGGTATTTATCATAATCTAAAATGTCATTTTCATATTGGGTGTGCAAGCCGCTATTGTTGTATTTATCGTAATCTTAAAGGTCAAAGGGCACTTTCCAATAATTACAATCAACATCAATAGAACAAGTGTCGTGTAGTGGCCAAGTACCTACCTTTAGTTGTGAAGCTACATATAATTTGAATTTCATGTGTATATCGATTTATATAATTTACAATGTCATTTATAAAGTTTATATAATTCCAAAAAGTCATATACATAAGGTGAATAGATATGATAATATCTTAATGTTTAATTCAGCATATTTATAATGGTTTTAATGTATAGTTTTAATGTACTTGAATAAATAATTCAGAGACAATACGACCCTACAATGACGAGAGAACCCAATTCAAATATTTTATTAAAAAGCATATCTTACAAATTTGCAAATCTCCATATAAGACTCCTAGTCATACATCCAATCAAAATCTAGAAAATTAACATATACAAATAATAGAGTTAAAAAATTGACATGTACTTGAAAGAAATGTAATATTTATAGAAAAACATTAAGTAAAATGAATTCTAATTGGTAGAAAAGAGCTCATTTAATAACAAGTTAATAGGAGTAATCCAAAACATGTCACAATAGTACTTAGCCTATCACAAGTACTAACTAGCATCACAGTGAGTATATGAAAATTTAGAAATTAGTTGAAATATGATTTTAATTTTAATTTAATAAATCATATTAATATAATCTTATTATTAAAATAATATTTAATATATAATTATGTGAATAATTATTATACAAAATATTTTAAATTAAAATGTTAATTATACTATTAGGTATATGAATTACCCAAAAAAAAAATTAAAATTATTTTACTTTAATGTCTTATATCGAATTATTGATAAAATAACCTATTGAATTTATAAGATTTTTTTTAATAATAAAATAAAATATTTATTAAGTCATAATTAATATATAATAAAGTTAATTTTCTAAATATAAATGAAAATAAATATTTGTCATATTATAATATATATTTATAATATTTTGATTTTAATTTTTTGGTTGAAAAAATAGACTATACATTAACAATGTTAATTATTTTCTAACTTTGAGAACAACTTAAAAAAAAAATCAAATTTTTATTTATACATACAAAAATTTAAGGAGCAATTTTTTTTTTTTTTTTTCCACAATAAGATTTCAAATGATCTAAGTCATTTGTCAATATTATAAACTTAAAAATTTATCAATATTATGACATGAAACTTATATAAGAAATAAGGAAATAGACAACTTCTAATTTGGTGATAGATATGATTTTAATCACTTGTTAAGTAGAGTTTTTCAAGAAGTAATACAACATGAGAGGCATTGTAGGCTCTTCCTAATCTTAATCTTAATCTTAATTTTATATGGAAATATAATTTTTTGATATATAATTTATATATCATATGGTATTATTATATTAAAAATAAATTATAATACCAAGATAATAATATTTTTATAATAATAATATATAATATTATTTAAAAGTATAAAAATTTAAATGATTTATGACATTTAAAAATATTAAACATTAAAAGTCACATTTGATTAAGAAAAAATAACTTTAAAATGTATTATGTTTTACATTCTATGAAATTTGCCAATATAATAGTTATTGATTCATCCAATCAAATAATAGAAAAATATTTTATAATAAAATTATAAAGTAAAAAATCTTGTATCTGTACTATACAATGTATTCATTTTATAATAAAGTTTTAAAAAGATTAATTTTAATTGGTAGAAAAAAGAGTTTTAGTTACTAGTTAAAATGAATAAACCATTAAATAATGCAATAGATAGTGTTTAGCCCACCTACATTTATCAATCTAAGTTATGTGATCATTTTTTGTTTGTCCAAGAATTATTTCCAACTTTATAAAGGAAATGATTAAATGAATACAAATTTTTAATCTCAAGGAGCACATAAAGAAAGCTTTAACATTTCTGCAACTATGGGGGGAGATGTGAACTATGAGGAGCCATGTGCATATGAATGGAAAACGAAGGTGTGGAAAATCTAGGAGAAAGAAGACATCTCAACTTACCTTGAGAAGATTCATGGTTCTAATAAGGAAATTACCTAGGCCCTTATGGACAATTGGAATAATGACAACATTATTCTGCATGACATAGCAGTTGAGCTCATGGTGGACTTGATTGAGAATGCACTGGGTCTCTCGAACACTAGTGAGAATTTTTTCAGAGATGTCAAATAATGCTAAAAGTGTTTCTATAATAGTGAGAAAGAGAGATCTAAGTTTATTAAAATGAAAGTGATCTTTTACAAGATGACTCAAATCAAATCTAAATGGAGAAAGTTTCCAAAATCTATCACGAAATACATTACATTGGATGGTAGATTCACTAGAGCTCGTAATTTTTATTTAGTGATTCTAAACCATTTACGACACAATTTGAGAATTTCTTTTTCGTATTATCTTCATAGCTCTTTAATCAACCACCCTAATAGGCACCGTGAAAATCCTTCTAAACCCATTTTACATAAGGGTTTGATGATGCTCATCTTTAAATATTGTGAAAAATACAAAGTGGGTAAGAATCTGAGCTAAAAAGATCAAAAAAAAGAAATCAATGTTTGATCTGATTAGGATCTAGGACTATTATAGAGGAATGCTTTACATAATTACATAAAGTTAATTCAAAGCATTAATTAGCGAATTAACATAACTCAAATGATTAAATGAACAAAGCATAATAAGGTAATCACATAAAGAAAGATAGTAGAGAGATAGAAGACAAAACACAATTGATAATGGAGTTTGTTCGCTCGTGGGTCGGACTATGTCTCTAAGTCCTGCTCCAATAGAGGGACCAATCTGATTAGCTCCAAAATCAATTACAAGTGTTTACAAGATTTTTCCTTCAAGAACAATGGCAACATTATTCTCCAATGTGTAGGAATAATTAACAAGCTTTCAAGTTCATAATCTCCTTCTCATCACCTGAATGAATTCCTAAAGCCTACAACCTCACTTAAATACATAAAACTAGCCATAATTAGGCTAAAACCAACATAACAAAATTATTAAATCTCTTGGCCAAATATGATCTTCGTATCTCGTACAAAACAACCCCCTTTGAATATCTATTATTCAACACCATTATATTTTGGGATTTGTTTAGCTATATAACCTTATCTAAATCAAGTTGGCAGAGTTAGAACTATTGAAGCAACAATAATCCCACAAACAATAATAGACAATTCAATAGTGCAGTGGCAGACCTTACTTTTAGGAGGTTGGTAGACAGGGGTTCAAACCTTGTCGACCTCCATCTCCATTTGGCAGCTATAAATTTGTTTAAAGATCATCAACCCCCTTAAAATACTAAATGTGCCCTTGTGGTGTATGGGCAAAGTTGGTGGGTTTCAAGATGGAGGTTAGGAGTTCAAATCAGACAAGAAACTTTTTGCCAATTGACTTCCAATCTATCACGTCAACTTAATGATGTCATGTTGACGCCATCAAGATAATAATTTTTACCACAAATTCAAACTATCGTAACATTCATATACGAACTCCATTGTTGACTAACTTGATGATGTCATCAAGATAATAATTTTTACCGCATATTCAAACTATCATAACTTTTACATACAAACTCCATTGTCGATTAAACGAATGCCGTTGGAAAGCTCTCGATGAGCTCTTTCATTTGAAATCATCATCAAGATAATAATTTTTACCGCAAATTCAAACTATCATAACTTTCACATACAAACTCCATTGTCAATGAAACAAACACCGTTGGAAAGCTCTCAATGAGCTCTTTTGTTTGAAATCATCATCAAGATAATAATTTTTACCGCAAATTCAAACTACCATAACTTTCACATACAAACTCCATTGTTGATGAAACAAATGCCATTGGAAGGCTCTCAACGAGCTCTTTCATTTGAAATCTATTGTTGACCACTTTTGAGATGATTATTGTTTTCACCTTTTGATAGCCTTTGTATCCGGTTTGACCGATCTTTGACTGGCCATAACTTTGACATTTGAATTCTAATTTTGCTCATTCAAGTTGCGTTGGGGTCAGAATTGCGAACACTTTTTTATGATGTTGATTCTTGGAGCATTGGGGACATTTTAATTTTCATTAATTTTTATCCCTCAAATCAGTGTTTCTTAAAGTCAGAAGAAGAAAATAATTGTTAATCTTAGATTGGTTTTGACAAGTGAGTGTCTATACACTTAAGTCATTTACTTAGTTTATGCCTAACAAGTAACGTATGTTGAGCACAACATGTAAGTTAGAGCATGTCGAGTAAACAGTGAGTGTCAAGTCACTCATATGTCGAGTCACTCAAGTGCCGAGTGATACATAAGCTGAGTAGGTAGTGCATGCTGAGTCATTTAGATGTCGAGTGACAATATTGAAATCATAGTTAGTGCCAAGCACCAAGGACTTCAGATGCCGAGTAACATAGTTTTGACATAGTTGTTTGTATTGGCACAAACTACTATGTAAACCATCTTTGAGCTGACTTAAGGATTTAATTACGATATTTTGTTGATAAGGACGAATCTTAATTGGGAATCCCTATGTATGACATGCACCCAATCGAATAAAGGGAAGGTTTAAGCAGAAATATAGATGAATCATAGCCATTGATTCATACCTAACCCTAAGTCACCTCGGTCTTCTTAAGGAGGACAAACTCTAAACTATTACAAGATAGAGTTACCGTTGCACCAAAAGATCAACCTATCAATGCTCAATACAACCACTAGACTTATAGAACACATGAGATGGTTAAGCCATGTCATGAATCCTAAAGGGGAATGTTAATGGTTCATCCAACAATCCCCCCCTCAGCATTACCCATGGAGATTTGAACCTGTGACCAAGCTCTGATACCACTTGTTACAAGCTAGAATTATCGTTGCACCAAAAGATCGACTTGTCAATGCCCGATACGACCACTAGACTTATAGAACACAAGAGGTGGTTAAGCCATGTCATGAATCCTAAAGGGGAACATTGGCAGTTAGTCCAACATAAACTTCTTATGAGTGGAGTGGGAATGAATGAATGATCAAGGAGAGTTTTGCATGCACAAACTAGGACATTCATGGTGATCAAGGTATTATGATCTGAATTGCATTGTAGAATCAATTAAAGGAGAATAGAGGAAGGAAATAGTGAATAGCAAAGAGACATCTAATCAAGAAGGATCAAGAATATATTAGTTTAGAGGTGATCTATCATCAAGCAATAGAGTGCTAATCGCAAGATCATTACTGAGACATTCTAATAGTTGGATCAGTTAAATCTCTTAACAGAGTAGTCCTAATAGGTTATATTGAAATCCTCTAACAAGGTGCTTACTTAATTGTGAGTTAAAATCCTTTAATCAGGCATACTTCTAATAGGGTGTTAAAATCCTTTAACAGGGTAAGACCTAATAGTCTTTGTAAGCTTTTAACAGGGCATAGCTTTCATAGGGTAGATCATGTTTCATGATCAAACATTGTAACCTTCATTGGATACACTTTATTACTATAGTAGTGAAGATTTGTGGGTGTCATCCCCACCCTGGTTTTACCTTCTCATTGGAGGGTTTGTGGGTAATCATATCTTTTGTCATAAATGTGTGAATCCTTACTTGTTTACATACTTTAGATGTATATACTTTACATGGTATTTCAGTTTACTTATTGAATATGTGAGATGGATGTGTGGTGAATATTTTTATGGGTTGAAGTTTAAAGCACTAATTCATGCGCCCCCCTCCCCCCACCCTAGTTTACTATTCCTAGTGTAATTCCAACAATTGGTATTAGAGCCTTGTTCTTTGAAAGTGAAGCCTAATAGCATTGAGGAAAGATTTTGGAAATGGATGTCTACAAGTTGGAAAAAGTTATTAAGAACTAGGAGATTGAAATACAACTCATTCTAAATCAGTTGAATGAAGTAAGAGAAGATCTAAAGAAATTATTGAGAAGGAAGGAAATTGCTATTGAGGAAAATGACAGACAATACCAAGGAATGGACACTACTAAGCTATTTGCAAATGGAAACTCCAATGAATTTGATCCAATAGTTGTAGATCTAATGGAAAAGAATAAAACCCTAGTTGAAGAGATCATAAATCTTAAGATAGAACAAGAATCAAAAGCCATATTACTATGTGAGGTGACCGAACAGACAAAGAAAGCTATAGAAGACAAAATCATGATTGAAGATGACAAAAGAGTTTTGACCAGCAGACTGGAAGAGAAATCATCATAAGTAAATATGATTACTCACATGCAATTGGAAACAATGAATCAAGTCATGATTGCTAATCATGAAATAAATAGTAAAGACATTGAGATAACAACACTAAAGTTACAAAATGGACATTTGAGCAATGATCTAAAAAGGGAAAAAGAATTTGTTGAAAGTTTCAATAAACCTAGTGAAGCTATCAAGTAGTTTGAACAATTGATGAGATCCCCTAGATCTAATAATGATATATCTGGACTGGGATACATAAGTACTGAAGAAAGAGAATCATCCAAAAGTGCTAAAGAAAGAAGTAACAAAGGTAAGAACTCAAAACCTACTTGTCATAATTGTGGTAAGAAATGACATATTGCTAATTTGTGTAGGAGCAAGATTGTAAATCAAAATGTTAAGCAAAAGAGCATGGATCACTACCATAAGTGCAACAAACAAGGTCATCAGGCACATGAATGCAAGACCAAGACTATGCAGACCCAAAGATTTGAAGGATATTGTTATAACTATCAGAAGTATGGACATAGAGCTTTTGAGTGCAAATCCAAACCAAAGTGGTCATCAAAAAAGAAAACAAAGGTAAAGAACAATGATAACTCTTACAATTGGGATTATAATATGAGGTATAGTTGTCACTACTATCAAGAGTATGGACATGTTCCTAAGAACTATATTAGAACACACTTCAAAAGCGATTACAAAAGGTGGTTGAGTCAAACCACATGTTTTAGCTATTTGAAAACTGGTCACATCAGTCGATATTGTCCAACAAGGTCAAAGGCACCAAGTTGTGAGTTCAATAAAGTCAAAGGCAGACGAATATTAAAAATGTTAGAGATGAGATGAACAAGACATGGAAGAGAAATGAGGATTGCAACACATCAAGTGCAGATGGGATCAGTTCACCCAATGGGTCAAGTGATCACACCTCATCAAACTAAGCAATCAAGAGGTATGCGGGATTGATATTTAAAAGATACTCCATACATCAATTCCAAGGATCTAGTTCTAAAAAGATTACATATGCATTAATATAGATGCAAAGTGTTATTAGAAATCAAGGAAAAATCTTTAAGTTTTGTCAATTTTTCATGTTACTGTCAAGCATAAAAAGGTTTCTTATGGTTTTCAAGTAAAATGTTTGTGGATGCCAAGCTAATGAAATTAGTTAGTTGATGCCAAGATCGTAATAATTTTTGAGTGAATGGAAAGACATGTGGATGCCAAGTGAGCCAAAAATCAGTTGATGCCAGGTTTACCACTATGTAAGAAGTTAGCATTAATTGTAGTGTTTTAAGGGCTATTTGATCAATTTATGCTCATTTAACATCATTTGAATTCAAGAAAGAATATGAAGAGCTAAAGACAATCTGGAGAATTTCATCTAAAGCATTTGTAGGAGATTTTAATGCCTGTTCAACACCATTTCATCGAGATTTATAAGGTATTTACCATGTGTTGAGCTACGTAGTTTCAAAATTCACAAACCCTAGATATATGTAATGGTATCTAGTTCTTCTAAAGTGAAAGGTGTAGAGGGAAAAGAGGTTTTAAATATTCAGTTAATTAGCAATAAGATCAAACAACCTATTTTCAAGGCTATTCTAGATATAGTGTACAAGAAACAATTGCTAGGGTGGGATGGCTAAGGCCATTAGGTTATGAGATCAATGTTGATGAGGCCTCTGCAACAATCACAACATTACTTGCAGAAGAAGTGGACAAAGAAGCCAAAACATTTGGTAATTATGAATTGGCCAAATCAAAGGCCAATATGGAGTTGAAGACTAGTTCTTAGATCAAGAAGAAGAAAAAATTGGTGAAGAAACTGAAAGAAAAATTTGGTGAAGGACCCAAGGAAGAAGAAGAGGTGGAAGATGATGAATAAGAAGAGGACACATAGGTTCAAGCACCATTTCCACTAACACAAGGTTAGGGAGAGGATTAGAAAGAGGAGGAAATAAAAATTGTAGAAGGTACCAAGGAAGAGAAGTCAAGGAAGCACCTATTCCTACTAACAGGAAGAAAAGAAAGGCCAAGACACAAGTAGTGACAAGACCAAAGAAGGTTGCAAAACCAAGCTAGCCTAAAACAACAACACCTACCACAAGGGCTAGTACAAGAGTCATTGCACAGAAGGCTAGAGAGGTAGCCAAGCTTAAAGAGTAGGAAGGTGAAGCACAACAACGACCAAGAAGAAAGTATGTTGCTCAGGCTAAATCTAATGAGGAGAAGATTGAATTTGATGACAACCACCAATTCCAAGTGGTGAGTCACAATCCATCCTTAGACCTAGATAATTTATGTGATAATGTTAGAAACAATGTTGATTTATCAGGTTTCCCTCACATCGAATTTGATAATTTTGGAAAAATTGAGAAGAATCAAATAGAGGAGGCAACATATGCCATGATGGCTACATTTAAGAAGGCTCCTCTAGAAATTGCCAACTCCACACCTTAGAGTTTATATGAAACAATTGAGAAAAATAGCGCTATTGTTTAAACACAGAGAAAAAAATTAGGGAGACATCCATTTCTCAAGTTATGCTAGAACTTAGCAAGGCTGAAATGTCAAAAGCCATTAAGAAATATGTTGTCAGATTTATGCCTAAGTATAAGGCATTTAGCATATTACAGAACACCATAGAGGATGTTATCCAAAAGTCCAAACAAATGTGGAAGATTACATATGGACTGGTCACAGCCAAAAATATTGACCAAGAACCTATTGAAGTAGGAGATGATGAAGAAGATGATAAAGATCAAGGTATAGTTGAGGAAGGCACTGATATGAATGTTGATAGTAAGGAAACAGTTGAGAAAGAGAAACAATAATAACATAGTGTACAAGATACACTAATATCAAGTGTTAGTCCTCCACAAGTGACAAGTATAATCACTGAAACTGTCAAAGTAAAGGATGTCTCTGATCCTACTAATTAAAACATCAATCCCTTAACAAAGGAAGATTGAAAAGGATACTTATCCAATCTACTTTCCAAGAAAAATTATGTGACAACCCTATATTGGTAAGTGTGGATGAAATTTATAAGGCAAAGATTATAACTTCAGGGGAGGAGATGAAAAAATAAGAAACATCTACAATCACTCCTCAAGTCACAAGTGTACAACCTTTACAACCCATAGTTGTATATCAAAGGAAGGAGACAACATGATGCATTGTTAGTACACTCATAGAAGGCACTCCAGTCTCAAAAAATGTACGAGGACCTAAAAAAAACAAGGTGTAAACACTAGTAAAGAATGGGACACAAAGCCAAACAAGTTAGGTAGATACACCTGCACCTCCAACACAAGATCAAGGTGCAATTGAAATCAAAGAGGCAGAAAAGGACAAGTTTGAAGAGACAAATTTGACACCCAAGCCAAAGGAGCTTGTAGCAATCCAAGCACTAGTGACATTACCAGAATTTGGAACTCCTTCCAGTTAAATTCTTTAGAGGCCAAGCATAGATGCAACACCTTTACAATTCAGTGTCGAGTCCTAGCTCATCTAAGGCAAAATAGGTAATTACTTATGGAGATGTTAGCCTAGATGAAGAAATTGTATTGACCAAATTTGATTATGCAACAATGAAAATTGAGTAGATGGGTATAGTATAAGAGGCCCTAGCAAGGAAGAAACATCAAGAACTACTTAGAAGGGAGCATAGGCAGAAGTAAGCTTTGATTGAGATTACATAATTTTTCATAGATGCTTTCAATCTTCCTACTCTAGATAAAACAAAGCCCATTATTGAAAAATTGACCAATATAGTGGAAAGAGTAAATGACACAGACTTGGATGCTGATGTCAAACTATTAGAATGGTTTGAGAAGAAGTTTCAAAAAAAAGTGAATGAGAAGATATCTAGTGATATTGCACTCACACAGGTTGCATTGGCAACTAAGATAGATAGTGTGAAGAAGGTACTAGAGAACATTTTCTCTCTGTACAACAAATTGTGTAATCCCACACTCTTCACAAAAGAGATAAGGAATCACATCCTGAGTTTGGAGAGTTAAATGTAGTCATTTGGTGCAAAATTTCTCATATCTCCAACTCAAAGTGAGAAACATTTTAGGACCCTTTTGCAATCTCAAAGTCAATTAGCAACATTACAAGCACATGAAGCCAACGTCAGGGCTAAACTAATCAACATGCAATATACATTGACTCCTCACATGGGGATTTTACACAAGGAGCTAGGCTAAGAAGAAACACTTATGAAGAAATACCCCAATATTTCTACATTAGATGGCTTAGTACACCATGTTTCCGAGATAACCATCCAAATTAAGTCTTTATAGGTAGCTTGTGCTAATTGGGATACAACCCTTAAAATTATACTTGAGGTCCATAAATATTTCTTGGACAAATACACTATTAGTGTATAACCCATTGACATCACTATCAAAAAGGGGAGTAATAGCAAAGGGAGAGCAAGAATGGGGGAGTAAGGGAAAGTAGAAGAACAAGCAAGCAAAAACAAGAGAAAGAGTATCAGTTGATGCAAATCTACTCAACAAGAGAAAGATTTTGATACAAAGTATAAAACATAATAGATCAAACAACTCAGGGGGAGTTATGAGATTTTGAGACCTATATAAGTCATGTTGCAAAATTTTGATACTTTGAAATTTTGTATAGAAGTTGAATAATCATTTATGCTATGCTTGTAAGAATACGAGTATTAATGTATGACCAAGTGTTTTTGACAGTCATGTCAAAGGGGGAGATTGTTAATCTTAGATTGGTTTTGAGAAGTGAGTGTCTATACACTTAATTCATTTACTTAGTTTATGCCAAACAATTAATCTATGTCGAGCACAACATGTAAGTTAGAGCATGCTGAGTAAATAATGAGTGCTGAGTCACTTAAGTGTCAAGCAGAAAGTATGTGTCAAGTGATTTAGGAGTCTAGCAAGAAGTGCATGCCAAGTCATTCAGATGCAAGTGATAGTATTGAAGTCACAGTTAGTGCCAAAAACTAGGGATTTCAGATGTCGAGTAATACAACTTTGACATAGTTGTTCGTATTGGCACAAACTACTATGTAAACCATTTTTTGGGTTGACTTAAGGATTTAATTACGCTATTTTGTTGATAAGAATGAATCTTAATTGGGAATTCCTATGTATTCTATGTACCCAATCAGATAAAGGGAAGGTTTAAGAGGAAATATGGATGAATCATAGCCATTGATTCATACCTGTTAGTCTCAGAATGATTTTGACACTTGAGTGCCAACACACTTAAACACCTTCTACATTGGAGCCGAGTACACCATGTATGCCGAGCCACAACATGAGTCGAGTTAGGAAAGCCTTCAGGTGCTGAGTGAAGATCAAGTGCCGAATGACTTTAGGTGCCGAGCATGATACAAGTGCCGAGTCATGGACAATGCCGAGCAATATAGAAATACAAAGGGAGCTGAGTAAGCTAGTTTAATATAAGTGCCGAGCATCAAGAATCAGTAAGTGCCGAGCAACACAGAATGCACATATGAGTTTGTAACTTTACAAATGCAGATGTAAATTGTTTTCATGGCCGACATATGACGAATCTCAAAGGATTAAAAAGATAAGAATGAATTTTTTGTCTTTCCAATGCAATCTACATGCAACCAATAAGAAAAATGGAGAAGGCATGCAACCAATAGTAAATGTGCAAGGAATGAGTGAGAAACAGAGATTCAATATGGATCGTAGATCCATACTGTAAGGAAACTCAAGTGCGGAAACAACTTCCTACACTAATCTCATAAGGAAAGTATGGTGCAAATCCTTTTAAAATATTCTACACTTACAGATTCAATATCATGTAAACAACATTATTGCAGCTAACCATGCATACAAAAATTAGATAGAGAAAGAACACATAACACAAAGATTTGCTGGTGGGGAAAAACCTTTCGGTAAAACAACCCCACCTCTCCAGAACCTACACAATATATTATCTTCAAAACAAGATTACAATACACTTGCAATGCAAGTTCAACATCAACGATAGAAGATTCCAGAAGCACCTTAGTACTTGCAAACTTTCATCTATCACACTATTGCATTACAACATGCAATACTCATTTTATGAACATCTTAAGACCCAACAAAATTCCCACAAAGGAGTTGGGCATTTTTCATGGCTCAACCACCAAGAAACATGCACAATGCCACATGTACATCCCATACCAAGAAAAGGGTGTCCATCCCTTGAATAGGTAATGACAGCTTGTCATAGAATCCGCCAAAAATAGTGGTCAGAAGAGAATTGTAAGGGAATCCATCATACCAACCTATTTTTGGCATATTCTCTTACACACACCAACCACTTATTCTTGGGCGCCCAAATAGGCCTCATGTCATAAGATGCTCTTACACCTGTCATAGCTTATTCCTTAAATAACTCTTACGCATCATAGGAATTTGTCATAACCATTTCAGCGATGATCTCCTTCACACACTTCAAGATGCTGACACATGTAAGTGATCAACATGCCAACTAGACATGTACACTCACATTTACATATTATTTGCAAAAATACATTTTACAAAACAAATAATGATAAGAATAGGAATTATACAAGGTTGAGACACCTTATTCCTAACATTCTCCCACTTGTCGAACACCGTGTAAGAGAAATCAACAACATAACAGGAACTAACCACTATAGGCTGAAAGGCCCATAGACTTCGAACACCATATGAACTTCTTAGTGCCCACTGGTTTCGTTAATGCATCTAAAACATTCTTCATAGTATCTATCTTCTCCAAATTTACCTTTCCATCTTCTACCATATCTCTCACAAAGTGAAATTGCACATCAATGTGCTTCGTTCTAGCATGGAAAGTTGGATTCTTCGCAAGGCAAATAGCACTCTAACTGTCACACCAAATAGTAATCTGTTCTGCATCAACACCAACATTAGAACATAATCTCTTTAAGCCAAATGGATTCCTTACAAGCATGAGTAGCAACCATGTACTCAGCTTCTATAGTGGACAAAGCAACCACAGGTTGTCGCTTACTCATCCAACTGATGGCACCACCAAACATAGTGAACACATAACCATTGGTGGATCTCCTACGATCAATATCACCTGCCCAATCTGAATCCACAAAACCATGAATACAAATTGAATGCGAAGATCCAGAAGAGTTACCATGATAACATATGGATGAATCTGATGTACCCCTCAAATATCTAAATACTCGCTTAACTGCATCCCAATGTACCCATCCAGGATTAGCCATAAACTGACTTAGGACTCCCACTGCTTGGGCAATGTCTGGTCTAGTATAGACCATAGAATACATAAGACTACCAACTGCACTAGCATAAGGTACTCTACTCATGTCCTCCACCTCACTAGGAGATTTTGGACAATCATCTATAGATATCTTTGTTCCCACAGAAATAGGAACACATAATGGTCTACAATTTTCCATGCTGAACCTGTCCAACACAGACTTCACATACTTACTCTGACTCAACCAAAGTTTTCTGTTAGACCTATCTCTACTGATTTCCATACCCAAGATGTACCTAGCTGCCCCAAGATCTTTCATCTCAAACTGTGCTGACAAGTGAGATTTAAAATCAGAAATCATACCCTTACCCTTCCCAAACAGCAACATATCATCAACATATAATGCAACAATAAGAAGGCGATCATTTTCAACTCTGAAATAAACACAATGATCTGATTTCAATTTTACAAATCCAATTGACAACACAAAGGCATCAAACTTAAGGTACCACATCCTAGGAGATTGCTTCAAACCATATAGAGATTTCTTCAATCTGCAAACAAAAGATTCTTTACCTTTAACAATGTAGTGCTCAGGCTGTGACATATAAATCTCTTCCTCCAAATCACCATGAAGGAAAGCTGTCTTCACATCCATTTGTTCTATCTCTAAATCATATGATGCAGCAAGAGATAACAAAAATCTAATGGATGTCGACTTTGCAACAGGAGAGAATATTTCACCATAATCTATTCCCTCTACCTGTGAATATCCCTTTGCAACTAATCTAGCTTTGTACCTTTCAACACTGCCATCTGCACAAAATTTCTTCTTGAACACCCATTTACAACCAACAAATTTTCTCCCTTTAGGCAAAGGTACAAGGCCCCAAGTTTTGTTTTTCTCTAATGAAGCCATCTCATCATCCATAGCCTCAATCCAGGAACCTGCATCTTCCATGCCCAAAGCCTCTTTCACAAATCTAGGCTCATCAGTGTTAGTAATCAAAGCAAAAGCACACCTGGAATCTAACATAGAATAACCAAACCTTTCTGGTTGCTTTCTTTCTCTCGTGGATCTCCTCAAGGGCTGAGGTTGAGGTTTTTCTTTCTCTTCTTTTGAACTATCAGAGCTGCTAGAGCTCTCCTCATCATTAGACCCAACATGTTCTCTTTGTTCAGTCTTCTCAGGGGTAGGAGGCAACTGAACAACATCTTTTTTCTTTTCTTTTTCATTTGGTTGTAGCACAATAGGAGAAGATGTTAGCTCTCTAAAAATAACATTTCTGCTATACAACACCTTACTAGTCACAAGATCCCAAAGCTTGTATCCTTTTACACCAGCACTGTACCCGATGAAAATACATTTAACAGCTTTGTTTTCCAACTTAGATCTTTTCTCCTTTGGAACATATGCATAAGCTTCACAACCAAAAAATTGAAGATGTCTAATTGAAGGCTTCTTACTAGACCACACCTCCATGGGTGTCTTACCAACAAGGGCTGATGTAAGAGATCTGTTAACCAGATAGCAAGCAGTGGCCACAGCTTCGGCCCAAAACCTTTGTTCTAAACCAGCTCCACTAAGCATACTCCTAGCCTTCTCCATCAGTGTCCTGTTCATTCTCTCTGCAACTCCATTTTTCTTCGGGGTATAAGGAGTTGTCTTATGCCTCGAGCGATACCTTGTTCTTTACAGAACTGTTCAAACTCTGCTGAGCAAAACTCACCACCATTGTCAGTTCTCACACACTTAATCTTCTTACTAGTCTGATTCTCTACAAGGGCTTTGAATTCCTTGAATCGACTAAAGACTTGTGTCTTACTTTTAAGGAAATAAATCCATGTCCTTCTACTGTAATCATCTATGAAAGATACAAAAAATATAGACTTGGAGATCGAAGGATCTTTTACAGGACCAAATACACCATAATGAATAAGATCCAAAACATCAGAAGATTTGTGAGAACTAGAGTAAAATTGAACACGATTTTGTTTACCATATACATAGTGTTCACAGAAGTCGAACTCGAGATTGCAATCATTTAACCCCTCAACGAGATTTTTTTTTTTCAGGGTTCTGAGACCCTTCTCACAAATGTGGCCAAATCTCATATGCCACAACATTGTCTTTTCTCCAGTAAGCTTTCCTTCCAAAGTGTTTGCATTGCCATCGGAACCAATAACCACAGAATTCTTCACTGCTCATTCAAATGGTGAGGATGAAGAACTGTTACATAGAGGAATACATGCATCTAGCTGAAACAAAGTACCTCTCCTAGTACCCTTAGCAAGCACCATCAATCCTCTAATCATCTTACATCCTTCTTTCGAAAAAACAACTTGCACACCTAAATCCTTTAGCATACTTACAGATAATAGGTTTCATGCTAGACCTGGAATGTGCATAACTCCATTGATTCCCTTTACTCATCCATCAAGAAATTTGATAGTGACCCTTCTGCATCCAACTATCTTCAGGTGAGAATCATCACCCAAGTACACCTTTCCACCATCGAACTCTTCATATCTTGAGAACTAGTTTCAATGAGAGGTCATGTGAAAAGATGCACCTGAGTCAACCAACCACACATCATCAGATGCATGGGCTGCCAAAGCTACGATGAATGCATCGCCATCTTCTTGAGATTTTTCAAAAATAGAATCTGAGGCCTTCTTCTTCTTCTTAGGCTCTTTACAGTCTTTACGGAAGTGCCCAGTCTTTTCACAATTCCAACATTTTGCCTTGGACTTATTGGAAGTCTTTGACTTCCCACGGGATTTGGATCTACCCTTATTGTCAGACTTATTGTCATTTTTCTTTCCTCTTTCCGTAGATCTCCCACGAACAGCAAGGGCTTCTTTTTTCAAAATGAAAGCCTTTCTTCGCATCTCCTCTGATAGCAGCGAAGACACCACATCATCCATTTTGAAGGTGACTAATGTGCTTCCGAGAGCCATCACAAGATGGTCCCATGAATCTGGTAAAGAACACAAAAGTGTGTAGCAACGATCCTCCTCCTCTAACTTGACACCAGTAGATGTCAACTGTGCAGCCAACAGATTAAATGCATTTAAATGATCCATTAAGGATCCACCTTCCTCCATTCACAGAGAATACAACTTCTTCCTCAGGAACAACTTGTTCACCAAAGATTTGGCCCGATACATGGCCCCAAGTCTTTTCCACAAACTATATGCGGTTTTCTCATCTAGAACATTCAGAAGGACTGCATCGGTTAAACAGAGTCTTATGAGACCCTTAGCTTTATGGTATTTGATATCCCAATCTGCTTGAGTTATAGTTGCTGGTCTTGTAGCACTTGTAGTTGCTTCCCATAGGTCACGATCTTCCAGCATGTCTTCCATCTTGAGTTTCCACAACTCAAAATTAGTGCCATTAAATTTCTCCACCTCCATTCTTACATATGATGAACTCGCCATCTCAATCTGCAAATAAGATTTAGGATGCTCTGCACAAGAGTCCCACTCAACTTGAGATTAGCTCAAAAAACCCTACCCAACAACTAGGATCAAAAGTTGATCAAGCTTTGATACCACTTGTAAGGAAACTCAGGTGCGGAAACATTTTCCTACACTAATCTCATAAGGAAAGTATGGTGCAAATCCTTTTAAAATATTCTACACTTATAGATTCAATATCATGTAAACAACATTATTGCAGCCAACCATGCATACATAAATTAGATAGAGAAAGAACACATAACACAAAGATTTTCCGGTGGGGAAAAACCTTTCGGTAAAACAAACCCACCCCTCCAGAACCTACACAATGTATTATCTTCAACACAAGATTATGATACACTTGCAATGCAAGTTCAACATCAACGATAGAAGATTCCAACAGCACCTCAGTACATGCAAACTTTCATCTATCACACTATTGCATTACAACATGCAATACTCATTTTATGAACATCTTAAGACCCAACAAAATGCCCACAAAGGAGTTGGGCATTTTTCATGGCTCAACCACCAAGAAACATGCACAATGCCACATGTACATCCTATACCAAGAAAAGGGCATCCATCCCTTGAATAGGTAATGACAACTTGTCATAGAATCTACCAAAAATAGCGGTAACAAGAGAAGTGTAAGGGAATTCGTCATACCAACATATTTTTGGCATATTCTCTTACACACACCAACCACTTATCTTGGGTGCCCAAATAGGCCTCATGTCATAAGATGCTCTTACACCTGTCATAGCTTATTCCTTAAATAGCTCTTACGCATCATAGAAATTTTTCATAACCATTTCAACCATGATCTCCTTCACACTCTTCAAGATGCCGACACATGTAAGTGATCAACATGCCAACTAGACATGTACACTCACATTTACATATTATTTGCAAAAATACATTTTACAAAACAAATAATAATAAGAATAGGAATTATATAAGGTTGAGACACCTTATTCCTAACACATACCTAACCCTAAGTCTTTGAGTGTCTTTATAAGGAAGACTAAATCTCATTGTATAAGAAAATGGATGAGGGTGTGTAAGGAAAACTATTTTTCAGAGTGAAGAGTATCAAATCACAGAGGATCAAGATCAGAGAAAGCAGATGAAGTGCCTGTATTTAGCAATCGAAGGATTGTAAGCTATCAGGTTTATTATACCTAATACTCTCTAGCAATTGTATTAGAAAGAAAAACCTATGGTGATAGGTTAGCTTAACAACTATTTTGTAGATCCTTTAAATAGGTGATTAAATCCTTTAACATGGTAACACTTCTTGTAAAGTGTTTGTAAATCCTTTAACAAGGTCACATTTAAAAGTGTGTTGTTGCCTTTAACAGGGGAGACCATCAGAAGTGGTTAAACTTTACTACTGTAGTGATTTTGTGGGTATCATCCCCATCCCAGTTTTGCCTTTTTATTCCTATAGGGTTTCTGGGTTACCAAAATTTCTAGTGTTATATGGTGATGCTTATGTGTTTCTCATAATTGGTTGATATGTTTAAATACATGCAATCTATTTTTAGTTAGAAAATTTTAATGGTCAAAGTACAATACTTCTGATTCACCCCCCCCTGTTAGAAGCATTATTCCTATTTGAATATTCCAACAATTGGTATCAGAGCTGCAAGGTTTTCACAAGAAGAAGTCTAACAGCTTGGAGAAAAAGGTTTGAATATGGAAGTCTTCAAACTTGGAAAGATTATTGAAAATCAAGTGATTGATGTGCAACTGGCTCTACACAAAGTAGAGGAAGCAAGAGAGGAACTGAGAAAATCCTTGAAAAGAAGAAACGATATAGCCATAGCTAAAAATGATACAAACTACAAGGAGATAGATACCACAAAACTATTTTCCAATGGAGACACTAAAGAGTTTGATGCAGCAATAGCAGAACCGATGGAGAAAAACAAAATTCAAACAGATGATATAAGATCTCTCAAGATGGAACATGAATCACAGGCCATAATGTTATGTGAAATCACTGAACAAAAGAAAAGAGCAGTTGAGGACAGAGTCATGATGGAAGATGACAAAAGGAATCTTGCAAATAGACTGGAAGAAAAATGTACTGAATTAACAAGAATCTCAAATATGCAGATGGATACACTTGCCCAAATGATGAACCTTCATCATGAACTTAATTAATATGAAAGATATTGAAATCTCTACCTTGAGGATGCAGAATGAACAACTATAGAATGAATTGAATAGAGAAAAAGAAATGGCAGAGAATCTCAACAAGTCAAGTGAAGCCATAAAGTACTTTGAACAGTTGCTGAAATCCCCAAGATCTGCCCATGATACATCAGGAATTGGATACAACAACACTGAAGTAGGAGAATCATCAAAGAGTAAGGATTCTAAACCCATTTGTCATTACTGTAAAAAGGGGCATACTGCTAATATTTGCAGGAGTAGAAGATTCAATCAACAAAACAAACCAAAGAGCAAGAGTTACTATCACAAGTGCAACATGCAAGGACATATGACACAAGATTGCAAATCCAAAGTCACAAGGACACAAAGATTTGATGGACATTGTCATAATTGTAAAAAGTATAGACATAGAGAATTTGAATGTAGATCAAAGCCTATGTGGACATCAAATAAACCAGCAAAAATAAAAAGGAATGAAAGTCAATACCATTGGGATTACAACACCAGATATAGCTATCATTATTGCTAGGAATATGGACATATCCCTAAAAATTGTATAAGAACACATTTCAGAGGGAATTATAGTAGGTGGCTAAGCCAAACCACATGTTTCAGTTGCCTAAAAACTGGTCATATTAGCAGAAACTGTCCTACAAGGTCAAAGGCACCAGAGGTTGAAGTAAACAAGGGCAAAGAAAAGATTGATGTGGAACACATCATAACAGATATGAAGAAGACATGGCAGAAAAAGAATGAATCAAGTACATCCAATGAAAGGGTCACTTCACCCACAAGGTCAGGTGATCATTTCTCATCCAATTAATCTCAAGATGAGCCTATGGGGTTGATACATATAAGGAAGTATCATACATCAGCCCTAAACCATGGAGAAGCAATGCAAAGCATAAATCTGCATGAAACAAGATGCCAAGACAAAATTTTAAATGATGATGCCGAGCTGTCTTTGGATGCCGAGTAAAACTTTAGTGGATGTTGAATTCCTAACAACGATTGAGTTGATGACTGATGCTGAGTTGAGTAACTCCTATGGAAGCTGAGTAAAATCGAAATGTAGTGCAAGCCGAGTGATGTTAAAATCTTTCATAAGCCGAGTTTGCAGTTGAGCATTTAATGTGATGGAAATAGAGTATATTATCGTGATTTCAATCATTTTTTCCTCATCGCGATCAAGAAGGAAAGAAGATAAAGAGCGCAGAGTGACTTCACAACAGAGAATCCAGCATTCCAAGTAGATTGCAACCTCCTACAATGTGCTTTCATCGATCTTGAGGTATTTTCATTTGTGCCGAGCTACGCTGTTTCATATTCTGTGTAAAGGAAACCCTAGTTTGCATAAATGGCTTCGAGTTCTAAGAAAACCTTGGAAAAAGAATTGTTTGAAGTCCAACTAGTATCTAATGAGGTTGGGCAGCCTAATTTTTACCCTATTCCTGAAGTTGCATACAAAAATGACCCAGCTAGAGCCCTTTCTTGCATACCCCCAAATGTTGTTATGGTCCAAGATGTAAGAAGATGCTACAATTGCAAGAAAGGAGCCCAAGGAGATATGGAAATAAGAGAAGCCTTTGCGAAGCTGTGTGTCGATGGAGTATTAAAAGATGAATACAAAATTGTTGAAAGGAAGGGTTTAACACAAGTTTTGAGTTTTCCCACCATGTTCAAGATAGAGTGGATCAGACTTGTATTGAGCAGAATTCATGATGGTAGTCAGTGGTTAGAAGATGTCCCTGTCAAAATCACAAAAAGAATAATTCATAGGGTTATTGGATATTCTACCCTAGATCAGCACAATACCTTGAGAAGTGAATCCAAGGAGGTTATAGAAAAGAACACAGGTGCTCAATGGAACAAAAGAGGAATGATTATTCATACCATTTTGGATCCTCTAGTTGAGTTTGCTGTTAGAGTTATTGCCCACAAATTCTACCAATCCAGTAGACTCAATAGTGTGCCATGTATTGCAGTGGATGTAGGCTACAAACTGGTGAAAAATGATCATACTTATGATCTTGCAAAACTGCAACTACAACAAATAAATGAAAACCTAGCAGCCATAAGAAGGACAAAGGGTGCTCAATGTAAATTTGGAGCTATTCTAGTTTGTGTATTCTTTTATGTTCAAAATGAATTTCCCTCTTTTGGAAAAGTTACATGGAGAAGTGATAGGACTATCATATCCCAAATTAATGAATATATAGAACAAATGGGAGACAATTTTGATACCCTAATGACAAGTTATTTTGAGGATTTCAAGAAATCCATGAAGCAAAGGGTGAGAATACCAATTTCCTTAGTGGAAAAATCTATTAATGATATATGCTTCTTAGTTGATATTGACTTCACCTATACTCAAGCAGCAATTCCAAGGGTGAGATGGCTAAGGCCATTTGGTTATGAGATCAACATAGATGAAGCATCTGTAGCAATAACTTCATTATTGGCAGAAGAGACAGATAAGAGTGCCCCACACTTTGGCACTTATGATGTGGTAAGGCCAAAGATAAATATGGAATTAAAAACTGCCCCACATTGAAAAAGAAAGATAAATTGATGAAGAAAATTAAGAAGAAATTTGGTGAAGGGGTAGAGGCTGAAGCTGAAGAAGATGATGATGACAATGATGATGAAGAGGATGAACAAGAGCAAGGCCTAATGGAATTAACTCAAGGCCAAGGTGAAGACAAGGAGGAAGGTGCTAAGGAAGAAGAAGCCAAGGAAGCACAAACCCAAGCTGAGCCAAAGAAGAGAAAGGCAAAAGATTAGCCTCCAGCTCAACCCAAACCAAAGAAAACTGCCATGCCATCACCTCAAAAGCCAACAACCAGAGCTGCAACGAGGGCCTCCACACAAAAAGCTAAAGAGGATACTACAAAGAAGAAACCAATAAAGAAGACATAGGAAGAGCCAAGGAAAAGAAGAAAATATGTAGCTCAACCTGATACTAATGAACGAGATCAATCTAAAAAGGTAAACCATTTTTCAGTTGATACATTATGCAAAAAGATTGGAAGTGGAGACTTAAGCAACATAAATAAAGTTAATTTCAATAAGTTTACTAAAGAAGAACAAGATAGAATAGAAGAATCAGTTTATGGAATGATGGCACAGTTCAAGTACACTCCTCTTGAACTAGATGGACAATTGCCAAATGAATTGTCTAAAATTGTAGAAGACAGATGACATTTTTGTTTGAGAATGGAGAAGAAGATGAGAGAATCAACCCTAGCAAGCATACTACCTGATTTGACTAAGGAGAAAATAGAGAAAGTAGTCAAAGGGCACAATACTAGGTTTACACCTAAATACAGGGCATTCTTCATTCTCCAAAACAAAATGGAAGAAATTGTACAAAGAACAACAAAATCATGGAAGAACTTGTACAAAAAGATTGAATATTTTCTTGAAGAAGAATACAAGGAAGAAGCTACCACTCCACCAAAATAAAGAAGAAAAAGGAGAGAAGAGAAGACAGAAATAGAGAAACAAAAAGAGGAAAAGAAGGAAGAAGAAGAGAAACAAGAAGAGGAAAAGAAGGAAGAAGAAGAGAAATAAGAAGAAAAAAAGAAGGAAGAGAAGGAGAAAGAAATAGAGGAGGAGACACAAAAGCAAGATGAAATGACAACATTTGAGAAAGAGTAGCAACAAGATCAGAGTGTGCAAGACACACAATCGCCACCCTCGAGTCCTCCTCATGTACCCATCACACCTGCAGAAAATGTAACAGTACAAGATGTTACTAACACTTCTTCTTAGAACATCAATCCATTAACTGCAGAAGATCTCAAAAGAATCCTTGACCAATCCATGCAACAAGCAAGATTATGTGCAGATCCAGTGTTGGTCAGTATGGATGAATTACAAAAACTAGTAGAAAACACAATTAGAGATAAGGTGAATCCACAAGAACCACGTTCCATCATCTCTATAGCTACTAGTAGTCAACTTCAAATGCCAACATTTGTTTCAGCAAGCATAGTTGACACAACAATACAAAAGCCGAGTGCAGCAGCAGACAAAGAAATAGAACAAACATGATAGACTATTACATCTAATCCTACAACACAGACTCAAGGTGCACTTCCTAAGATTACAATAATTGATCAAAATAGACAGCAAGAGGAGAAAATAGAGGAAACCCCTAAAGAGCAGGAGGGCAATACAAACATTGATAAATTTGCCTACCTCGGGGACTCCTTCACAAAAGCCATTACAAATATTAGCACTAGGATCAAGCTCTACAAAAGTTGCAAGGGTACTTCACTATGGAGACCTTGAACTAGATGAGGAGATAGTCATACCAAGTTATGACTCAAAAACAATAAACATTGATCAAATTAATAAGGTGCAGGAAGCATTAAACAGAAGAAAGAGGCAAGATATACTTAGGAAGGAGTATCAACAAAAACAAACTTTACATGAAATTAAAGACATATTTATGGATGCCTTCAGTATTCAGTCACCAGATGAGTCCAAGCATATCATGGAACAATTATTAGATATTGTTGACCAGGTGACAAATGCAGGCCAAGAGACAAATGCAAAACTTATGAAATGGTTTGAAAGAAAATTTCAAGGGAAAGTTAATGAGAAAATATCTAGTGAAATAACACTTTCACAGATTGAATTGGCAAAGGTAATAGACAAAGTGAAAAAGGTACTTGAGAATATATTCTCATTGTACACAAAGTAGTGTGACTTTTCATACTTCACACAGGAAACTAGCCAAAAGATAATGAGCCTGGAAAGGAATTTGAATATCTCAAGCATGCAACTACCAAAAGATCCAGCTCAAAGTGAGAAGCATTTTGTTCAAATGCTTCATACTTAGAAAGAAATAGTTGTATTAACAGCAAAAGAGGCCACCATCAAGGAAAAACTATTACAGCTCCAATCCTCCATTACCCCACATTTTGAAGTTCTCCATAAAGAACAAGTCTATGCAAAAATTGTTCTCAAGAAAGATCCAAATCTTTCTACTTCAGATGGACTTATTCACCTTGCTGCAGAGACTGCCATCCAGCATAAATCATTGAAAATTGCTTTGCATAATTGGGATGCATCTCTCAAGATGATTATGGAGGTAAACAACACATTTTTGATGAAATATGGTCTTAACCCTTAAAATCCTTTGACATAAGTGTCAAAAAGGGGGAGAAAAGATAAAGGGTGAGACAAGATGAATGGGGAAATAGAGAGACAAGTCAACAAGGGGAGTTACAATAATTTTGAGGTATATATATTGTACATTAAAAAATTTTGATTAAGGTTTTAAAACCTCTTTATGTACATCGAGTAGATTAGTAAATGTACTCATAAGGTCAGTTAAGTGTTTTTGTCACTCATGTCAAAAGGGGAGATTGTTAGTCTTAGAATGGTTTTGACACTTGAGTGCCAACACACTTAAACACTTTCTACATTGGAGCTGAGTACACCATGTATGCCGAGCCACAACATGAGCCGAGTCAAGAAAGCCTTCAGGTGTCGAGTAGCCTTTAGGTGCTGAGTGAAGATCAAGTGCCAAATGACTTTCGGTGCCAAGCATGATACAAGGGCTAAGTCATAGATGATGCCGAGCAATATAGAAATATAATAGGAGCCGAGTAAGATAGTTTAATATAAGTGCTGAGCATCAGGAATTAGTAAGTGTTGAGCAACACATAATGCACATATGAGTTTGTAACTTTACAAATGTAGATGTAAACCATTTTCATGGCTGACATATGATGAATCTCAAAGGATTAAAAAGATAAGAATGAATCTTTTGTCTTTCCTATGCAATCTACATGCAGCCAATAAGAAAAATGGAGAAGACATGCAACCAATAGTAAATGTGCAAGGAATGAGCAGGAAACATAGATTCAATATGGATCGTAGATCCATACCTAACCCTAAGTCTTCAAATGTCTTTATAAGGAAGACTAAATCTCATTGTATAAGAAAATGGATGAGGGTGTGTAAGGAAAACCATTTTTTAGAGTGAAGAGTATCAGATCATAGAGGATCAAGATCAGAGAAAGCAGATGAAGTACCTGTATTCAACAATCAAAGGATTGTAAGCTATCAGGTTTATTATACCTAATACTCTCTAGCAATTGTATTAGAAAGAAAATCCTACGGTGATAGGTCAGCTTAACAACTATTTTGTAGATCCTTTAAATAGGTGATTAAATCTTTTAATAGGGTAACACTTCTTGTAAAGTGTTTGTAAATCCTCTAACAAGGTCACATTTAAAAGTGTGTTGTAGCCTTTAACAGGGCAGACCATCAGAAGTGGTTAAACTTTACTACTGCAGTGATTTTGTGGGTATCATCCCCACCCCAGTTTTACCTTCTTATTCCCGAGGGGTTTCTGGGTTACCAAAATTTCTAGTGTTATACGGTGATGCTTATGTGTTTCTCATAATTGGTTGATATGTTTAAATACATGCAATCTATTTTAAGTTAAAAAGTTTTAATGGTCAAAGTACAATACTTCTGATTCACCCCCCCCCCCCCCCCCCCCCCCCCCTAGAAGCATTATTCCTATTTGAATATTTCAACAATACCTATCCCTAAGTCACCTAGGTCTTCTTAAGGAGGACAAACTCTAAACTTCTTATGAGTGGAGTGGGAATGAATGAATGATCAAGGAGAGTTTTGCATGCACAAACTAGGACATTTGTGGTGGTCAAGGTATTATGATCTAAATTGCATTGCAGAATTAGTTCAAGGAGAATAGAGGAAGTAAATAGTGAACAATAAAGAGACATTTGATTAAGAAGGATCAAGAATACATCAGTTTAGAGGTGATCTATCATCAAGCAATAGAGTGCTAATCATAGGATCATTGCTGAGACATTCTAATAGGTGAGTCAATTAAATGTCTTAATAGATTAGTCCTAATAGGTTGTATTGAAATCCTCTAACAAGGTGCTTACTTAATTGCGAGTTAAAGTCCTTTAATTAGGCACACTTCTAATAGGGTGTTGAACTCCTTTAATAGGGTAAGACCTAAAAGTATTTATAAGCTTTTAATAGGGTAGACCTTTCATAGGATAGATCATGTTTCATGATCAAACATTTTAACCTTCATTGGATATACTTTATTACTGTAGTAGTGAAGATTTGTGGGTGTCATCCCCACCCTAGTTTCACCTTCTCATTGGAGGGTTTCTGGGTAATCATATCTTGTATTATATATGTGTGAATGCTTACTTGTTTACATACTTTAGATGTATATGCTTTACATGGTATTTCAATTTACTTATTGAATATGTGAGATGGATGTGTGGTGAATATTTTTCCTTGGAAGATTCCTCTTTTGACTTTGAAGAGGAAAATCAAAGAAAGAAGAAAAAAGGGAAAATGACTATGAAGGGATTTGAAAAAGAGAAAAAATCAAACAATGATGATACTGATGATAGCTCTAATTCAGAAGAAGCTAAGGAGGAGGAAGCTAAAGGTGAGGAGAATGATAACAAGGATATGGAGGTAGCCATTAACATAAAGGAAAATTAGGAGGAGATGATGACTACCATTTTGCATGACTTCAAAGAAGGAATTGGGGTAAATAAGGAAATTGAGAATGAGGAGAGTGGCTTAACCCATCATAATTTTGGTGGGGAGGAAATTGACCCTTTAGAGTAGAAGGGTTACTTTGTTCATATCTATTTTGGGACCAATAAGGGTCATCCATTTTCTCCCCCCAATGAAGTTGAAGACAAAGGAAATAAGGAAACATCTGTCAATATGGATATAGAGGAATTCAATGATAATAAGGACAATACCATGGGTATTCTTCAAATTGTGAAAGCTAGGTACACGTAGCCATTCAAGACCTACAAGTGGATGGTGGAGGAGATTAAAAATCTCAATACTAGTTTGTAGGAGACTCAAAGAATGGTGGAAAATTGAAATGATCAAAGGGACACCATGTAGCAAGGAGAATAAAATAAACTCTAAGGATTATATTGAGAAAAAATTTAACATGACTATTGATTCCAATTTGAAAATAATGAACCTGATTGAGAGGAATGAAGCTATGTTCAGAACTATCCTCAATAAAGCCACAAAGGGCTTAAAGAATCTACTATTAACCTCAAGGGTCTACATGCTTTGCTGGAAAGCCAAAAGGAAAAAAATATTATCAATGCTGATAGAAAATTTGGGCCTTTGACTAGGAAATCAAAGGAGAAGCAGCCCTAGGAAGAAAAATGAGATGGAGATAAAGGAGAAACTGAAGGAACAAATTGACCTCAAAGAGTCTTTCCAAAGACTTGATGACCTACAGATGGAAACATAGATCCTTGATGCAACTAATCTAAGTTGGCTAGGGTCTTTCCTATTTTAGGTTACTTTACTAGTTTGCTATTTTTTTTTGTTGTTTTCATAGTGGTTGTTATTTGTTTGTTGCTAGTTATAGTGGTTTTTTGGTGTGTAACCCGTTCCTTTGGCAACTGTTGTATTTGAATTTATGTTTGAATATCTATCTTTCAAGAGATTGTAAAGGTTTTCAAGGCCTCTTCAAAACTTGTTTTTACCATAATTGAAAACATTTAGAAAATCTAATTTATTAATTTTTAATGTATTTTCACTTAGTGTACTAATTTATATTTCTTTTTGATTGTTAATAGGCCTAGAGGCCAAGAATTATGTTTTGTTTTAAAAAAAGACTCATCTCAATTAGGCACTAAAGATAAGAGATGGGTAGATACCCTTGGTTTAGCTCTTACAAATTCTCACATAATCAAATTTAAAACAAATTAAAACCAACTTTTGATATCATAATGTATAACTTTATATCTTGAGAAGTCCTTGTATGTTATTCCTAAAAATCAAAACTTGACTAAGATTAAGTTGTTAGAAGATTAATTGAATTGTAATCTATGTTCAAAGATATAAAATTATTAATAAGAAAAATTGATTTGTATTTTCTTATAATTAAAAATGAGAGGAGTAGTATATTAGAAATAATGAAAACATATTAAAAATTTTCCTCTATATGCTATCTATTGATATAAAAGATTCCCATAAGTGTAAATGATAACAGATTTCATTGATCAATAGTGCTACTCAAGAAATACATACATTTATTTCCTTTACATAGATACAACAAATAACAATTCATAGGCAATCATCCTTATCCTTACAGAAAAGAGCTTGAAGCCATATTATTGAGAAGTAACATCTGAGTCAAACAATTTCTCATAGGGATCATTTGGCTTAGTAAATTTGAGATTGATGTTGTTGATATCCTCCCATAAGCCAACTTGGTCTTTGTTCACAAATCAATCAATCCAACCATATGACATGTTGGAACTACAAATCAAAATAATTGTTATGTTTTCATTCATGTCAAACCTTACTGGTAAGACATTTTTTAATAGTGTAGAGTGCTATATCAGTTGATTGACGAAGAGGATTTGAAAAGAGAGATAACATGATGAACTGGTAAAGTGGTTGAGTGAAGAGGAGTAAGTATGATGGAACTACAATAGACACGTGATCATCTAGCATTTGAAAAGATAGTGTGTTGTTTGATCATTGCATTAAGTGAAAAAGAAATATGAGTTGAAGTATAGAAGATATTATTGATAGAAGTTACAAAGTTAAGAAAAACTTGAGTTTGACCAAGTGACAGGTTACTATGTCAAAGAAGAAGTTAAACATTATTGAGCAGAAGATTAAGAAACTTAAGTATTAGCTGAGTGTTGGTAATGCTTGAGTGAAATGAAGGGAAACTAAAGTAATAACTGAACATACTATAAGCCAAGAGAGCTAGTGTAATCTTAGCGAGACATATCAGTAGTGATTGAGCTACCTAGTGATGAAGAGCTGAAGAACGTAGTGACGACTGAGTATCATGATTTGAATTAAGAATTTAGATTACAATATCTAGTGCAGAACTTGTAGTATTGTGATTTAATTGAAAGCAATTAAAATGCAACAATAGATGTTTTTGCAAGCCAAAAAGTGATCTATTCAATTCAAAAATAAAGTTTATATAAGTTTGGTGGATCCAAAGGGTCACCACTATCCCTTGGAAATGAAAATTAAAAGTCCACAAGCTAATTAATAAAAAAAAAACTCTACAACTATAAAAAATACATATTAAAAATTACGTCTACTTGTAGAAGTCATAACATTCTACTCGTAGCTTAAATCTATGAACTATCAGAATTTCTAGAAATATTTTCTAAAGTTCTACATGCAGTGGTAAAAGGTTTAAGCATAGCTACATATTCTTGGCACTGCCAAAGCCCAAAAATGCTTAGAGGCTTCCAAAAATGCAAAATAGTAGAACATAGAAAATACCAAAAAAAAAAGATTTTGATATTTTTTTCATTTTTTTTTGTGCTAACATTCTCAACTTCTTCCTGGACTATATTTTGATCATGTTAATAAATTAGCAGTTTGTGAAAGAATCAAGATTTGAGGCCGACACAATTTAATGTATAGAAGACCTAAAACACATTAGGGATAAGGATTGATGAAATGCCACATTTAATGCATGAATTGAGTTTGCTGAGTGATCTAAGGTGATGATTTAATGAGAAGTCTCTAGAAGTTTTAAAAAAAGAAGAATGATAGAATGATGGATAGATTCAATGAATTTTATCAAACCCTAAGGTCAATGGTTATGTTTTAGCAACAAAAGATCAAACCTATCTATTTAAGGAGGCATAGGAGATGTTTTATAGTGGTTGTTGGTTGGTGAGCTTGTGAAGAATAGAGTTGCAAAGGAAAAGTGAGAAGTTGGTGAGAGTGAGATTGCTTGAGGTGTTGCCAAGTAGATTAGAGATAGAGAATGTGTGAAGTCCATTCAATGAACCAAAAGAATGAGTTGAATGGAGATCTAAACATGCAAAATGAGTTGTATTTTATTAGATCAAACCAAAATATTACTTTCTAACCATTGTGGTAGTCAAATCCTTTAATCAAGGTTGACCTAACAATCATATTGTAAATCCTTTAATCAAAGTGACATTATGATGATATGTTTTAAAGACCTCTAACAAGGCCACTCCTAACAGGGTGATTAAATCCTTTAATAGGTTCACACTTGACAATGTGTTTTTAAACCTTTAACATGGTTGGATCTCAACTGAGCTCATTTCAAAAGAGTGAAAAAATGGTAGCATGTTACTTGGTAGATTTTCCCAAATTGGATTTCCATGTCAAATCTTGGTGTCATATTTGTGTGAATGTTGTTTTCACGTCTCATACTATTTAATATTATATATTTTTGTTATTTAAAATACTAAAACATAGAGCTAAGTGATGAAATGAATAAGTTAATTTTTTTAATAATTTTCTATATTGGTTGAGTGGATTTATGAGTTTGACTAAGTTTTTTGAAGTTGTTAAGAGTTGAATTAGTATATCTGGACCCAAGGATAATTGATTCTATTAGAAATAAGAAATACATGGAGGGGGGATGAATCAATATTCTATAAACTTTAGCCCAAAAATGTATATTATTAAAAATATTATAAGTTGCATATGAAAGTAAACAAACTATGTTGAACTATAAACATAACCATGCAATAAGAGAACTCATAACACCATATTTTGTTAACTAGGGAAATTTTGGACAAGGGAAAACCCCGATGGGGATGATTGTTAGAAATGTTTAGAATAACTGAGAGGGGGGAGGGGGGAGGGGTTACTCAAGGTCTCTATGTACCACTTGAATAATTAAACATTAATCACTTCACTATTCTGCTTATCCTATTGTTGCTTGGTCTCTACTATAAAATTATCATAAAATTTAACTTGCTTTGCATACTGAAAATATTACCAAATAAAAACATTGATAAAATTCATCACAATTTGACACTAGGATTTTATGTAGAAACACAATTTGGGAAAAACTACTAGCAACATGTCACTCTTTTTCACTCTTTTGAAGTGAGCTCTATTAGGAGGAAACCTTGTTAAAGATTACAATACACATTGTTAAATGTGACCTAGTTAGAGGATTCAATCACCCTATTAGAAGTGGCCTTGTAAGAGGACTTTGATCATTCCATTTAGAATGTCGCCCAGTTAAAGGATTTACATAGACTATTAGGTCAACCTCTATTAAAATGATTTCAGTACAAACTATTTGCAATGATAAGAAAGAAAATAGTAGGTTTGATCTATATGATTACAACTCTCTTTTGTTGGATCAGATCTTTATTCGGTCCTTATGTTTGTTCACTAATAAGCCTTCCATTGTCATCTTCGATCTTGATCTGCTTGGTCACCCTTCAAGAAATCAGTCCACTCTTCTCATCAACACTTAAGCATCCTTCTTTGATTCACTTATCATCAACAACATTATATCTGCAAGCTTTCTCCTTTAGCTTCACATTCACACTTGTGTGTTTCTAATCAAACTTGCTTTGTATGTCTCTTTTCACATACAACATTGCTCATACACACATTGGCTAGGCTCATCTTGGCTTGAATAGAAATGACTATACATGCCACCAAATGATCGGTTTTGTATCTCTTTAAATAAAAAATTCATGCTTTACCATTTTCTACATCCACCGTAGATCTTAGGATTTACAATTAGATTCGATTCAATTCAATGTGTCTATCCATCTTCTTGATCATCCTCTAGAAACTTCTCTAGAATCCATCTGTTAGGTATTTACCTAATCACCTCCTTGTATTTGATGATCCAAATCATCAATCTTATCTTCAACACATTTTACAAGAAATCAACTGAGTTAGCTTGATCTTAATTATTTTTTGAAATTTTTCTCTTACTGTCACTCGACAATCTCTAAATTTTGATACTTAATCAATACTGAAATACTCGATCATTGTAAAGCTTTTCTAGCTTGATATTAAATAAATTTCTCACTCAATGCTAATGCTTGGTTAACACTAGATTGATGCAAATTTGATCAACACCAACTATAGCTTGGTTGGCACTAGCATTACTTGATACTCCTTAGGATTTTACTCTTTTGCTTGGCTTAGCTTAATTTTCTTGACATAAACAATTACTTTGTTTTACCAAAGTCTAACTAATCAAATGTCAATTGTAACTTCCTTCTCATAACTTCAACTTTTCCTCTAAGTGCTATAGTTATGACTAACTTTTCAAATCTTCTTCAACAATAAAATAGATATGAAATTTAGACTAGGTAGAAATATGCCTCATCCATAAATTTGACATCAATGACAAAACAACAATTGTTCCAATTGTAGGTTTCTAATAGATGGTACCCAAAAAATGATCCACTAATCAAAAGTATCTTGTGAAAGACTTTGATCATGTTATGAGTCTATTACATTTGTATAGTGTCTTGGTCCTTGTTAGAAGCTTCAACTTTGTTAGGAGTTGGTATGTACAAATATAAAATGTATGCAAGATGAGCCCACTACCCAAACATGCAATGTACAATGTAGTTCTTCAATACAAAGATATAGATACAAAAACCTCTTCTACACTACTATTGATATTGTAGTGCCTCTCCCATTTGATTTCTGTAAGTCATCTTGATAGATGCTAGCTTGATGATCTTTCTTTGTGATGTGATTGTGCTAGGAGTATTTACATTATTCTTGCAACAATCTTTTAATACTGTGCAAATGAATGATTTAAATAGATTATTTTAATGAAATTAATTAGATGCTTTAATTATACGATTTCATATAATATTTTCTTCGACTATTATATATTGTGCATCTAGACTTGATTGCATTTTTTTATTATGCAAGACTTATATCCCTGGCAATGGCATATGGAGTTAGTGCTCAGACCTTTCATGTTGAGCCAATATCGTCCCTATTTGGACGATGTATCTTTTATTGATATTTTAATCCTTTGGTAATTGGTAAATCCACATTCATAATGCATTATGTGATTAGACCTATGAGTGAGTGTGTGTATTTAGGAATCCATAGTGGTCATGGAAGTTATGTAAACATAGTGATTTATTGGTTAATGTTAATTTTGGGATTTGTTTAATTTAGTTTAATTTAATTTAATTTAATTCTTGACAACTTTTCCATAGTTGAATTCCAATTACTTGGAATAACCTATTTTTGTTTAGGTTGTTGAAGGGTTTAACTAGGTGACCTGGTTAATTACCCAAATCCTTTTATTCACTTAAAAAGTGAATATATATCCAAAAAGGAATTTTATTCCTCACTTCTAACTTTTTGAAAGAGAAATTTGAGAGTGAATTCCAAATCCTCTTCAAGAGGATATATTGTTCTATTTTTTGTGTGAGCTACGGGCATGGGATTGTCACGAGGTTGGGGAGACCTTTAATTGCAATGACTTTTGGCAGTTTCTGTAGGGATTTTTATTTTACCACTCAGATTCTTATATTTTCCCTTTTGGCTATCAGGTAGGGCACTTATGTTTTACTTCTTTAGCTCTATTCTAGCTTCTATTTTTGGTAGCCGTTTGTTAGGAGGTTGAGAACTAGTGTTCCCCTCCATTTTTGATTGCTAGCTCTACTCAGTTGGGCAAGTATGAGCATTTTCCTATTTGTCAGGATGGGGGTTTGAGATTTTGTACCGTTATGTTGGCCATTTTTTCAGACAAGGTTCAAACTCAATTTTTATTAGATTTATGCAGTTCATTTACCTGAGGGTAGAATGGGTTTTATTTTCATGGATTTTTGTCAACATTGGGTTTTTAAGGTCTTTGCCTTGATTTGTGTGCTATCTAGTTTTTTAGGTTATCTTGGCATGGTGTTGGTCATGGACTTTTACTATCCATAGTATTTTAATTGGACCACTATCACATCTTTATGTTTACATTGGGATGTGTGCCACATTTGTACTCCTAGATATATACTGGTTGAGTGAGATTGTTGTACTTTTTTTAAATTTTTCTTTTCTCATATCCAAGCATTGCATTGGTTAGTTGATTATTTCATGTAGTTGGTTGTGCCTACACATGAGCACATGCACATGCATTTGATAGGATCTTGTAAGACAAGAACTCCCAGACATAGGCTAGTTGAGGGATTATTTAGTTTGGGTTGGGTTGGGAACTTGCACTACCTCTGGGAACTCATTGTGATATGAGCATGGATATGTAGGGTAGACATGTGGAGCAACTTCTCTCATATATCATAGTTTTTTTTTGACAAGGTAGCATGAAGAAGTCTTAACAAGTGATAACTAAATTGATAAATGGGTAATAAAACTTAACTTAGTTAAGTGAATGCTTGTACAGTGTCTCCAAAGGCATGGTGTGATGATTTCTTGAGGGATTTGTTCTGCACCTGATTTAGCTTGGGCTTTCTAATGCCAAGAGACTTACACTCCACTAGAATCCTTGATGTATTGCATAGTCTTCATGATCATGTTCATGATTGGAGTGTGTGTTAGCCATGGGTGATTGTCTTGTGTGTTTGTGGCCAGATCATTATCTACATTAGCATGATGGGAGTGGGCCTATGGGTTCCATGTGGTTGGGAGGCATAGCTACCTATACCATTGTTGGGGACCGATGCACAAAGATAGTCTATTTCTAGTTTAAGGCCAATGATGGATATTCACTTGGTACTTTGGTGTATTTGGAGTATGTTTCCTTGTGATTTATGTTTTTCTTTAGATGCATTTGATATCATGTTTAGATGATAGTAGTTTTTTCTTGATGCATTCCTTATTATGATGTTGTATCTCATAGTTTAGATGAGATTCTTTACCATTGCACTAGTAAATTTGGACCTATTTTTGATGCATCGGTGGTTGAAATTTTGATACCTTCACATCAAAAGTCAAAAGTTCACTAGAATTTTGTTGAAAGTTTGATGCACTCCGTGGCTGTTGATTTATCAATGGGCCAGTCTATCAAAAATCATCCCCATCTATGTTACATGGCAGCATTAGACAACTAATTTGAAATGTCAACCCATCAATTTCAGTGAGAGATGATTTGATAGGTTTGTTATACCATTGACAGAAAACCCCGTTGAAATATTGACACTCGCTAGAGATGAATTGACGGGTTTATCATACCATTGATGTCAATATGTGCCAAAATATTGAGGACATCTAGAGATGATTCAATAGGATTTTCATACCATCGATGACAGGCTGTGTTGAAATATTGACAACAACCAAAGTATAGGAAAAAAAGTTCTCACTGTATATTAGGCTAATAACATCATTACTCAACATTTCTATTGTTGACTCTTTTGTTTGGTTTTTAATAGATTAATTTTTGTTGTGGCAAAATTGTACTAGTGCTATTATTGTACTGTTGATAGGTCAATAATCTATTCCATGAACCAACACCCTCTTACTCTTTTTAATGATAGAAAAAAATGACTTGACTCCACTCACGAGAAACTATATAAAATAAATAGACTAGTTAGAAAAAACTTATATTGATGATGAATAAGAACTAATTAACTACAATAACATCTTATAATTACCTCTCATTTTCCTCAATCTACCTTTCCCCATCAAGTACTCCCCTTTAAATTTGTTAATGGAGTTAGGATCTCAAATGTGATCTACATGGATCTTTGATGCAAACTTGGAAAGATATTCACTAATGTACACCATGGTCTAGTAGACCATACCTCCCTTGACAATGGAACCCTCAAGACGTACTCTTTGTCAAACCAAACCTTTTTTTAAGTGTTTCTCAACCATCCACATTGACCTAGTTGGTACATGTCCACACAATTTGATCTCCTCAACTAGATGTATGAGGTAGTGTTCTTGTGCATTGGAAAAAGTTGAAGGTAGACACATTTGCATCTCACAAAAAAGCTATGGATTTTTTCTCTTCCATTGCTTTATGTCTCTTTTATCAATATCTTTAGATGAAAAACACCTAGAAGATATTCATCACACAAAAATATATTAACAAGATTAATAATAGTTGTATACAACAAATCTAACAAATAACACTTCTAACCTCATGTATTTCCCAAGATCATATATAGCATGTTTGCCACTCATGTTGTCAAAGTTGTGTAGGAGAGATAGAGGTAGAACCAAATGTAGTGATAATAAAATGATCTTTTCAATATATTATAAAATAAAACAATCAAAAGTATATGATGTTTTACAAATTTATTGTAAATAGAGAAGAACATGAATCACCTTAGCAAAGGTACACCAATCATGCATTTTCAACCTTGACCCAAAATCACCTTTCTTTGATATAAGATTGCTTATGTTTGCAACAAATCCTATGGGAAATTTAGTTTCTTTTATGGCTTCATATATGGCATCAATTTGTTTCTGCATTGATAACCAAGGAATGGTGCTCGTATTAATCTAGTTTCCATTGCTATTTGATTCAAGAAAAATATTCAATGTATGATTAGATTCATCAATGCCATTGCAAACTTTGACCAATTTTTCTTTGTCACACCTTCCATCCAATGTTTTCTATAGTGTCTTTGTTACATTCTTTCTAATGTGCATAGCATCAAACAAATGCATGATTGAGAGGATCTTGTAGTATGACAACCTACTAAATTATCTAGGATAACTTTTAAGTCCTTTTGGAAGTTGCTCATCGATGCCTTGACGACCTTCATAAACATCAATTATATCATTAGTAAACAAAAGATAGTATCCAAATTTAAATTTCATACTAAAACTTGCATTAGATGGAATGCCATTACCTCATGATTCATTCTATTGTATTCCAACTTATGTGAGGTTTCATTCTTTGTGGCTTTGATGTTGTCTCTTTTTTCCCATTGAAAAGGTTTTTTTTGACAATTTGATACTTATGATTTTTTTGGAGAGAGTGTCTATGGTAATCGAACACCTGCTTTCCTAAACTTTTTGAATGACGAGATTTCATCTGTGAACTACAAATTGGACATGCAAATTTTCCCTTTGTATAAAGACCTACAAGATCATATATAATTGGATGACATATGTACACTAAGATTCATATTTACAATTATCACATGCAACTTAAACATACAACAAAAACACATTAACACTATTACATACTAAAATTATGCATTAACAGTTTTACATACCACAAAAATGTGTTAGTCTAGGGGCATCATGTATTGTCCATACAAGCATTGTACAAAATTAAAATTTTCTTTCACCAATTGGTATAGAGATATCATACATAGTGACCCCATTCCATAAATCCAACAACTCATCAATCAAGGGCTCGATATATACATTCATATCTTTCACTTGGTACTTACCTAGTTGAATAAACATAAACAAAACATAATTATTATGACCATTTTGATATTGTGTTTATAAATTAATTTAGATGACTATTAAATGGAAAAATACTTGGTACAATCATTGTCAACATTACATACTCCCTTTTTATGGACATCAAAGGAGGAACGTTATTGTTAATAACAAAAATAGGCTAGATCGAGTAAATAAATATCATCTCTCAAAATGGATTGACACTGTCCATTGCCAATGAAAGCTTAAGATTATGATGTTCTTTAAATACTGGCCACCTATTTTCTATATCCTTAAATGTAGAGCCATTCATAGGAATTTACATAATGTCATCATGACTTCTATTATGTGCATGATAATCCATAAATTGTGCCAAGATAGTGCACCTGAATAATCATTGTAGACGTGAAATAATGTGAATATATCGAAGAACTTTGTGAGACACCTTTTTCATTATTTGATATGATCGATATCTACTAATGTGACAATCAGGGTATTCTATTACAAATTCATGTTATTTATGATATATAATATGATCATTGGGACATCCATGCATTTTTTGATACTCCATTCCAATATCTTTCATAATGGTTGATAATTCTTAGTAAGAGTGAGGCAGAATGTTTGATGGTGGTAACAAACACTCACCTATAAACCTATGGAAAAAAATTGTTCATATAAAGAACATTAATGATATGCTAACATAGAAGATGACAAAAATGATACTATACCTTAGCATACGTGAGATTGCTACATTGGATATACCATTCATAACCTTAAAGTGTACTAGTAACAATACAATGGACATAATTGTTGTTTGGGAGCCTTGGTAGAGGGGCTTGTATGCCTTGTCAATTATAGGTATATCAAGGTTCTCTTTATCATCATCATTAGATCCATGAATATCATAATCTTTATCATCTTCATCAATTGCGCTAGTAACATATTCTTCAATCATGTTCTCTGGCACATTATTAGTTGCACCAATACCAACATCTTCAATTGTGTTCTCTACTTAAGATCATCTTCTTCCATGGGAGCATTGCCTTGTATTTTGATATTCACACCTCCATGTTCCACCAATTTGAAATCTACATTCACCAAAGGACAAAAATCCTTTCCCCCTTCAACATGATCATGTTGCCTACAATGTCTCTAAGCTGTTGTGATTAGAATTCTTTGATTCTTTAAGTCCTTGCATTTTTTACAAGGAAAATAACATTTTCCATCACCATTTCCTTTGAATTGAGACCATAATCTAGCAATTGTCATCTTATTTTGTTCTAGGTTCATATTGTTAGGCATGGACTTTCTTCACAAGAAAATATTCAAGCTATAAAATTATATCAAATATAAACATACAAGCATTATTGGTATCTTGTATATAATTGATAATAATAAAATAATAAAATATTACTATCTCTTTAGTAAAGATGGCATCTAAAAAAATCAAATGAATTATACAATATAAATATTGGCATTGATTTTGAACAAAAATTATTTGTTTATGTATGTTGCCACTCCAAATATTTTGCTACAAAAAATGTGAGTAAAGGTATGGTTGGTTTTGGAAAGATTAGGTTACGATTAAGAAACATTAGGGGGTGGGGGTGACGGGGTGTGAATAAGTGTTGTAGCACTTTCAAACCAATCAATAATTTTTAACCTAACCATAAATTATGCTACCCAAGGGTTAACATATACTATATCATCCCTACTATGCTGAGAAATTGAATTGATTAAACAATGTATAATCAAATAAATCAATGTTGGATGTTCAACAAACAATGATGAAAATCAAGAATGTTAAACAATGTTCCTCTTGTTGGGAATAATAAAAACTGAATATGTATGCAAGGTTTATTTGCATGCCAAATAGTAAAATATGGGAAGAAAATCATAATGTCTGATGTCTCTAAACTCTTCTCAAATATTATACAAAATAATTCCACAACCAAATCATGTATAAGCCTAAGTAATGAAGATGGTGACAAGATAAGGCCAAGTGGAAGCTAATGAAAACCAAGGTAAGAAATGGGGTAGTGCCTATGATAGATTCATCATCAAAGAGATGAAGAATGTCCTCAAGTGTATCGCTCAAATTTGCAAGATGAGATCACAAAATAAACCTACATTATCTGTCAAGAATTCATCTCACTAAATTAAATCTGAAAGATTGATTAGTACTTCTTGCAAAGAATGACTAGAATCAACAATTGTTGGAGAAGTGATCTCAATGTATGCCATGCTACTAGACTACCTATTCCATGATGATATCTCTAGACAACATATTTGAATACAAACATGTCAAATTGAATTTTCAAATGTTTGAATGTAAGAATTCTTGAACTTATAATACTAACTCAAAAATAAAGATTGTGAACCTTTAAATCTAGAACAAGATTGATTAAATTCAAAGAACTATCAAGACATGTCTCAATGTCATCAGAAATATCAAGATCTTCCAACTCATAAGTTCCATTTTTATGTTAGGAATAAGGTGTCTCAACCTTGTATAATTCCAATTATTATTATTTGTTTTGTACAATGTGTTTCTTGCAAATAATGTTGATGTGTCGACATCTTGAATTGTGTGTAAGGAGATCATGACTAAAACGGTTATGACGGATTCCTATGACATGTAGGAGCTATGTTAGGAAGATTCAATGACAGGTGAAGATATGTGGCAACTAAGATATTTCAGTATTGTTTACCTTTGGGAGTAGCCCTAAAGTGAAGCGCATGTTATAAGCATTTTTAGGGTTGCGAAGAGATGTGATGTGAAAAGGGTGTATTGTTGGTACTATGAGTAGCTACTAGAGTCTTCTATTGTTGATGTTGAACTTGCATTGCAAGTGTATTGTAACCTCGTGTTGAAGATAATACATTGTGCAGGTTCTAAAGGGGTGGGGTTGTTTTATCGAAAGGTTTTTCCCCACCGGCAAATTCTTGTGTTATGTGTTCCTTTCTCTGTCTATTTTTTGTATGCATGGTTGGCTGCAATATTGTTGTTTACATGATATTGAATCTGTAAGTGTAGAAGATTTTAATAGGATTTGCATCATACTTTCCTTATGAGATTAGTGTAGGAAGTTGTTTCCACACCTAAGTTTCCTTAAATTTTATAGTGTCAAATGGTAGGTTATCACAATCATCCATAAAAGGGCTATCACAATTTTCTATCTTGTTTCAATTTTTTAAATCTCAATTAGGAATAATTAAAGTCAAAGAACTATCATGACATGTCTCAAAGTCATGATGTTAAATCATGGATAAAGTATGCACATATACATTAAAGAACCTTAAAATATAAGAATATGCATAATGCTTATGCTAAATCTATGTTATTTAGAGAGAGTTTTATCAATAAATAGAATTTCTAGGGATGTCCCCTAGGCGTCCCCTGTCCCTAAGATAGGGATGCCTTAAAAAAATAGGGGATGCATCCCTAGATAATCTAGCTCATTGTATAATACAACCCTCAAAAGTATCATATCAAATTCATCTATATGTATGTAACTAGATGTTATTTCAGATAAAGCCAATAAGTTAATTGCAGGGGAAATGCAAACAAACTCATAACATAGATACTAATCCAACTATTTTTTTTTATAGAAATGATAAGTTAAAGAAAGAAAGTCATGTAAAGCAACATTTAGGCTTATGTTTTTGGGTCCAATGTTGAGGCTTCAAGGGAATTTCTCCTTTTGTCTACCTTCCCTATTAAGAAAAATGTAAAATTTAGTAAATAAGAAATAATACATTGATAAGTTTTCAAACTAATCCATAGCATATACATTCCACCATATACAATAGTCAAAGTACAATGAAACACTTGAAGGTAGGAGCCATAGTATGAAGGATAAAAAAAATCTAGACATTGTTATTTTAAAGCATCAAACTTCAGACAATCCTAACATTAAGGCAAAGGACAAAACATAGTGCATGTGATTCAAGCAACTCAACTTCAACATTATTGAGTAAGAACTTTCATGAAACTTTCTGTTGGAACTTGAAAGCTTCCAGAAATAAACCTTTGAATGACGCTAGTCATATTTTTGAGATTTTTTTATATTAAAAGTTAATGATATGATTAATTTAGTTGTTTGAGTTTTTGTGGATTGAGAAAAAACCTGCTATTCCAAGCTACATTTCTCATACCTCTCTACTACCACATCTCTAGGTTTGCAACATCTACTTACTAGTTTCACATTATGTTCTTTACATTATTGGTTTCATGTTATGTTATTGGCATAGAAAAAATGTGCCTCAAATGATATTGGGATACTTGATCTGGCATGGAATTCAAAATGCTTATAGAAAGCACAAAGGATTACTACTTTTATTTTAAATTCAATCAAATAGACCTTAGAGAAGCATAATTGGGAATGCCTAAGGCTAAGATTCAAGAGTTTAATTATTTTTTAGATTGTTTAGGTAATATATCTGGGTGATTGTAAGTTTTTCAACTCTTCTATTCTGAATCTTCTTGAAATAGACATTGCCAAATTTATGTAATAATTTGTCTACTAGGGCTACTATATTCTTGGTCACTATATGGATTCATGAAAACAAAATCATGAAACTATAAATCAAAGAGATTGGATTCATGTAAATAGAAGCAACTAGCGTTATTTTAAAAAAATATTAAAATATTTACATATTATGCCTTAAGGGTCGTATGACATATATAATTACATCCTGTTTAACATCAGGTCTCTCCTCAATACATTTCTCTTTGATTTTATGATTGTTAGTTTAAAATTTGTATGACAATCTAAGATTCTAACATGCAACCATATTCCATTTTTAAAGCATAGTCAATTAAGAATACAAGATTACATGTTGGGGGCATCATGTGTAAGCTAGTTGCAAAGCTTTTTAATATAGTTGATGTTTGACCAGAAGTTGAAGTCTTCAAAAGGGAAGGCCTTGAGTGTTAAATAGAGTTAACAAATCAATTTTTGATCATCCATATTAAATGTAACTAAGTCACTTATTATAAATACCTCTCTCCAAGAAGTTTACAAGAACTCGTTAGAGATTGATTTTGAAAGTGTCACTAGGTTTACCAAGGCCAACTAAGTTCACTATTGACAACAATTTTTTTTAAGACTATACCTATTCTCTCCAAGAACTTTTGACATCTGTAGGGGCTTGGTCACCATTTAGTCTACAAAAGGACTTGCAAATGGACTACTTTTTCACAAATAAATTTTGCTAAAAATTGACAACAATAAATCTCATCAAACTTTCCCTCTTTCAATCACTTAAAGTAAACTTTTGGACTAGCCAAGCCATTAGAAATCTATGGTAACTATAGCCTTAGAGTGTATTTTATTCTCATTTCCATCTTGCTTCCTTGTAGCATTGTCACTCTCATTTGTTTTTCATGAATGGAGATATGAAGAGACTTCTCAAACTATCACATCATCTTGTTCTCACCTTACAACCTTCATCAACTGATCATATTCTATTCCATTGTACAACATTCAACACCCAAAGCTTGATTCATCTTATTTTACCATTATTTGTCCATTCTCCTTTAGTGCTAACACTTTAAGAGTTTGATTGCCTTCATTCATCATTTATCTAAAACAAAAGTGTGTACAGATAAGCAAAGAGCCATAACTATCATGGGACCATTATCACAAAGAAAAGACTAGTAGAGAATTTAAGTAGCATTTGCTAAAACATTCTTTTCTTACTAGCTAGGGCATTCACTTAGGTTGGCCACCAATACCCTTGAATTAGCAAGAGACAAGATTATCCCAAGGTTCAAAAGAGCATATTAATAGAGATAAAGTTAATTAAGGTAGTGGTCAACCCCATAATGGTCCCTATTTATCACCCTAATTCGAGTCTTAAATCTTGAATCTTGTCTGCGAAGTTCCAAACATTTGTATAGAGGGCTCTATAGAAACCATTAAATACCAATGTGCTATGAGATAAATTTAATAAGTAGTGAATCCAAAACATTTCAAGAAAGTGACTTTATTGATTCATGCTCAAAGATATTTGAAAAGTTAAATTTTGTTAAATATTGTAGGACATGGGAGACATTCTTGATTGTATTGGCTATTTATTCAACATGGGTTTCACCATTTAAATTTTCTTTTATTGATGTGCCAAGTTGAACCCTATAGTGTTGTATATACAAGATATGGCTCCAAAAAAAAATAGTTCCATTACACAAGATCAAAGCCAAGAAAACCCTTACCTTGAACGACTCTTCATCATGCCTCTGAAGCCTCTCACACACACTTTGCCACATGAATAAATGAGGTTTCACTTTTTTTTAAATATCCCTGACAACATCAAAATTTTGATGATAAAATTAACCATGGCCAAAATTTTGATGATAAACTTAGCTGTCATCAAAATTTTGATGTTATCAGGATCATATTTTAAAAAATATGAATTTGACAAGCCAAATTGGCCTGTTGTAAAAAATTTAGGTCAAAAATGCAACCCAAATACTCTAGTGTTGCTTGGGATAGTGTTGTTATTGATAGATTAGCATGATTAGGTGTACTTTTCCCTTATGTTCTTATTGATAGTATTGGTAAGAATGATCTCATGATACAAATACAACTATCTTGTTGGCAATTTAAGATTCATGCTCAAGGGATGGCTAGGGCCTTTGAGGTCTCATGATGCTGTTATGGATGGGAGGAAATGAGCACGGGTTTTAGTTGTTTTGGTGCTTAGTTGTTTATGTTTTCCTTCATATGATGTTTGGTTTACAAATCATTTGTGTACATTGCGATGCTGCTTTTTGCATGTTCTTTCATATGCTATTATGGATTAGATGGATAGATGTTTTCTCCTTCTTGTTGCATGGTGTCTTGTATTTCATGCGTTTGAGTGTCCAAGCCTCGATTATTGTGGATTTGATACTCCTCAACATGGAAGTTCCAAAACTTTTCACCTTTAAATTGCTCGTTGGCTATTTCTTTGCAAACCTAGGTGACAAAAGTTCAACATTGGGTAATACTAGAAAAGTATCACATTCTTTAAGGAGAAATATTGTGCGATACTGGACAGTATCACACGATAGTAGTGATTTCTATCATGTGACACCGGTAAAGTATCACATGGTAGTAGTAAGATCTATTGCATGCTCCCTGAAAGTTTTTCTTGGTAGTCGAAAGAAGTATCACCTGGTATTGCTATAAAATGGCATACGACATTGGAAAATTGTTGCCCAATTTCTTGCAAAAACCTACTCATACAAATAGCAAGTATCTCTAGATTTGTTGGTTGAGAGTTGAAGGGTGTTTTGGGTACCCTCTTGGGATGTGCCCCTTCCTAGGTCCTGACATGTTAGAGATCATTGGTTTTTGGTTTGTATGAACTTTCATAGTTGGTTTTGGACATGTTAGTAATTTGTGACACTTGGAGACTTGTTGGTTACCTAGATTTCATGGTTAATTCTTCTGCTATGATCTTTGCGATCAGTTTCATGTTGATGTTGCATGTATCCATGCTTAATACCTTTAAAAAAAATTGGCTTTTATTTATCCTTGTTCCAAGGATCTTTGGATGGGGCATTATAGATATCTTCAATATCTGATCTTATCTTTGCTGCTCATCAAATTTATTTATATTATCTCAGATCACTTTCCTCTGATCATACATCAAAATTCACATATCAAATAATAAATACATACTTCTCCAAAAAATTTCATTTGCAATCTTTCCTTTATACCTTGATAATTTAAAAATTACTAACCAATTGGCCTTCATGTCTTTATACACTTTATTTTATCAGACCAAACCTAACTATTACTTTCTAGTCATTATGGCAGTAAAATCCTTTAATCAAGGTTGACCTAACAATCATATTGTAAATCTTGTTGGAAGCATGAATGCTAATGATACTTCTATGGGGGAGTATTTTAGAAACATGATTAGATCATTATCATGATCATATGTTACATTCATGATTGTGTTTGTCATTGAAGTCAACAAAGCAATTTTCTATGGTATCTGACAGAAGAACATCAAAAAGATCAAGTTGGTATGGACAAATCATTGAGCATTTTCACTAAGCAAGGTTAAAGAGAGATACTAATAAGTTTCTAGTAAATGTAGCTAATCTTGGAAGCATAAGATATTAAGTTTGGAAGAAGTTATGCAAGTTTTGGTGAAGACTATTCCAAGATAGAGTTTATAGAAGCATGTTTTGGTAAACTTGTTATATCTCTTAGCAGAATTGATATTTTGAGAAGTCAAAGTTAAATATTTATAGAAGACATTCTAGAGATGACATGGCTAAGCTCACTCATAATAATGTTACATGTACAGAGAGTTATTCAAGTTATAAGGTGATAGATCAATGTTATCACAAAGTGTAATGTGTTCTTAATGAGGTCCTATAATAATTAATTGAGAAGGTATAATAGCCCACTCAAGGAATTTTTATATGGATTTGGTATAAAGGAAGAAAATTTTCCTTTATCATGTATGGGATGTATGAATGATTGCAAGAAGCACGAAGAGATGAATGTGAAGATAAGAAGAGCAGAGCAAAGTTGGAGAAAACTTCGTTGCTAAGGTTTTATTGTGAGATCCAATGTATGATATTTGGATCCAAGGTTCACAACCTAGTCTACAAGGTTAGAAAATGTTTAATCTAATTGATAAGATAGAGGAAAGAGGTTAAAGCACAATACAAATAGTTATTCTGCATGGAATATTTGAGAGATTAGTTGGACAGTGAGTTTAGTGATCTTACCCTAGAAGTGATTTGGATAGTGGGTCCTTCTGCCTTCTACAACTCCTAACATGGTTGGAATCTCCTAACAGGGACTCATATGTACTAAATTCTGTAATAGAATCCTAATAGGGTCCATCCTCTAAAAAGGAATATTTATATTAGTACATCATCTTGTGGGCATCATTCTCACTCGGGTTTTCCCTTTGATCAAGGGTTTCCCTAGTTAACAAATTTGGTGTAACTATGTATGTGCATCTTGTTATGGTTGATGTTTACTCTGACTAAATGGTTAAGATTAATTGAGGTTGACAATTGTTTTAATTAGATAACTAATTCATCCACCCCCCCCTCTTAGTTATCTTGGTGGACTATTGTTTCGAACAATTGGTATTAGAGCATCAAGTCCTTGAAGATAAAGTTTAACAACTTTGGAAGATCCATGGCGAACATATTCAGAAATGATAGTCTGAAGTTTGATAGAACAAATTATGATAGCTGAAAGGAAAAGATAAAGACACATTTGCTATGTATGGGTCTTGGATATTGGATCTTGACAAAATTAGAAAAGATAATTATTGCTGAAAGTGCTTTGGAAACTTGTACCAAGGAAGAGAGAATATATTTTGTACTCAAGGCCAGATATAGAAAATGCAGTTCGAATTGTTGTGAGATTTCAAGCTGATCCCAGAGAAGCACATTATGCAGTAGTCAAAAGGATATTTAGATATCTAAAAGGAACACTAGAGTTTGGATTGTGGTATCACATATCTAATGATTTCACTTTATATGCTTATACTGGTGTTGATTGGGTAGAGAGTATGGATGATAGAAAGAGCACCAATGGTGGAGCCTTCTTTCTTTGAGGAAGATTAGTTTCTTGGTTAAGCAAGAAGTAGGATTGTACCTCACAAAGTACAACAAAATTAGAATATGTTGCAGCAATAAAAAATTGTAATCAACTTTTTTGGATGAAGTAGATGTTGAAGGATATAAGGATAGAATTCAATGAACCTGTTGTCATATATTGTGATAACGCAATCACAATGAATATATCTAAGAATCCAGTGTTGCATTCTAAGACTACACACATTTCTATCAAATATCACATGTTGAGAGAGAAAGTTTTAGAAAAGGAAATTAGATTGGAGTATGTAATCACTAAAGAGTAGATTGCAGATATCTTCATCAAGCCTCTTCCCAAAGAGACTTTTGAGTATTTGCAAGGTACGCTAGGATTTATGCCCCTTCCTACATCAGAGTAGATGATGCAAAAGGGCATCAGTCCAATGTTACAAAGCACTATTATTTATCTAGATTGAATGTTGATGCTTCTTTTATGGCAGAGTACCTATGATGGATAGAGTTATCTAGGACTCTTGTTGGATGTTATTTTGAATAGTGTCCTTGGACACTTGAGCAAGTCAAAGATAGTTGTTGCAGAGATTGATGGTTGTTGAAACTTTTGACATTGATGTTAATGGGGGAGAGATTATAACATGAAAAATAGTTTGATATAGAGTACATTGAAGAGATAGATTATAGTTTGATACAAAGTACATTAAGTCATATCAATGGGAAGAATGATTGATGAAGAGGATTTGAAAAGAAAGAATAACATTCTTTTATAGTTGGTATTTTCAGAGCTAGATGTTTTTCATCTATGTTGCATCAATGCCAAAGGGGGAGATTATTGGAAGCATGAATCCTAATGATACTTATATGGGGGAGTATTTTAGAAACATGATTAGATCATTATCATGATGATATGTGTTGGCGCTCAAAATTGTAGCCCAAATTTTGAGCACTTTTGAGAAATCAAGCCCTATGAATGCTTTTTGATGAGATTGTACCCGGCTTTACTTTTGAGCCGTGTGAAGTGTTATATGTTTCTAACACCATCCATTCAGATTGTCCACATGTTTCATGAAGTTAAATTGTGATTTTGAGTCATTATGTGAAGTCTTGTTTTGAGCAAATTTCAAATCTGCATTTTCACCTAAGTGTCAAATAGCGACAGGAGGCCTTGTTTGCAAGTGAATATCTCACACCTAGAAGTGTTTTGTGATTTTCCATTTTGGGAGTGTTTAGTGTCCATACTTGAGAACCTATGTTTCAGATTTTGAGTCATTTTGAGTCCATTTGACTAGGTTTTGAATCCCTCAAAGTTGGTAGTTTACTGTTGTCACGCTGATGCAAAATGTTCAGAATTATGGGAAGCCCTATTTGATGAGTTATAACTTTTTACCAGTTGAACCAAATGTTGAAATTCCTTTTGTATTGCATTGTAGATGTTAGATACTTGTAATTTTTCAAGTTTTAGGTTATGACGAATCCATTTGATCAGTTTTCAAACGTGATTCCAAACACAATTTCTATCTTTTTTCTGGTGCTAGTACATGTATATTTATTGGAACCCCTATTCGTGATGTCATAACTCATAATTCATGATAGGTGAGATTGAATGAGTTGTACCACTATGTTGTCCTCTAAAAATTCTTTAAGTGTGTCAGTTTTCAAGTCTTGACGAATCCGTATGCACACTTTTCCAGGTCAATTCCATTTGCAAAAAATTCTTTTCTAACATTATTTCAATCTGCAAATTCCAAGTAGCCTACTTTGACCACTCGCCATTCATGTCCTATTATTTTTCATGAGCCTAAATTGCAGATCCATAATGTCCTCATGAAAGTGAACCAATGCCTTAGTTTTTGTTCTCCCAACTATCCATTTGCCTAGTTTTCCAAGCCAAATCCAAACCTAGTGTGTTGTTTTCTGGCATGCTTCCATGTAGGTGTTTTGGTTAGTTTTTAAGGCCAGTCAAAAGACCTCGTGACACAAAATTGATAGTTTTTAGATAGAGGTGAAATGAGTTTTAAAAGGTTGAAATAATGATGCAAACTGATTGATTCATCGTCAAGTCAGTATCAGATGTTCTATAGGTCAGTTTTGTAGTTCAGTTGTTCAGAAATGAAATTTTTTTTTAGCCGAACCCACTTTAGGGTTTGATTGATTCCATCAAATCAATTGAGGATTAGATGTATTGTGAACAATAATCAAGCTGAATATGTGTAAGGGATTTCTAAAAAATGTGCATTAAAACATTGTGGGATTAGGGGATGAATGGATGTTTTAAGAATGTATAATAATGAATGCGGTGCATGGGTTGTGTTCTCTTTATAGGCCACATTTTAATAAAAGAAACAAATATTGTAGAGAATCAAAGGAAGAAAACTGAGAAACCATTGCATTATTTGCATAGGAAGATCCACACATAAAGGACAGTCCAGGCTAAAAAATCTTTATGGAATCAAATGTGATTTTAGTGCTACAATGTTTGTTCAAGAATGCCTCAAATTTTCATTCATTCCTATGTCCATTTTATATTTTATTAATGCAAATCATCTACAATAAGAGTAATTCCTCGTAGGGCTTGTATTGAGTCACATAAAGTGCAAGAAGGAACATCTTATGGCATGGAGAATGGGCAGTAGCATCCACATTTTGGCAAAGAGAGGAATGTTATAATGCATATGATGGATATTTTGTCCTAATGATATATGTTACCCTCCTCTTTTGATGTATTTTAATCTATCATATATCAATGAAGTATTTTGAAAATTTATATATTTGTTGGGTAACGTATTAAGGGTGTGCAAAATACAACCTCACATCTAATCCAAAGGGGCAGTCAACATTTAGCAGGGGGAAAATTGTGAGGACAAAACAAACATAGGTCTATGCATTTAAAAGGAAGCAGTGACACAAGGAAATCAGAGGATCAAGATCCTATTGAAAGAAGAGTCAACACATTTCAATAGAGGAGCTTCAAATTGAACAAGCCAAACCTCAATCCCAAGGCATGCATGTATAAAGAAGGGAACCCATGCATTGAAAGAGAGAGAGACAGCTAGTAGAACTCCCACACAATAGAGAAGCTTAGAGCAGCGACACATGAGGATAAGAGAGCTCACGCAAGACAGTTAAAAAGGGAAGCATGCAAGTTTTTTTTTTTTTTTTTAAAAGAAGAAGCTTGGCTCATATGTATTAAAGAAGTTTGGATTGCCAAAGTGCAACGCCTGGAGGAGCTTCACATGGAAGGATAGGAGATATCATAAAAAAATAGAGCACCCTGCATTACAAAGAGAGCCGGCTAGCACTGAAGAAAGCAGTCAAACAAAAGATAATCCCACACCAATTGAAAAGCAGCCTACATCATGTTTAAATGATATCCACGTGATTTTCAGGAGGAAATCCAATTGAAGGATAATAATTCCCATGTCTAGGAAATCCATGCTTATAAATAGGTAGCCACATGCCATTTCATGAGCAGCTCACACATAGTCAAAGGAGTGAGGGCAAGACATTTGAAGCAGAGGGACACGCTAAAAAAATGAAGAAAAAATGCAGTCAAGAAGCAGGGAATCAACATGAGGCCAGTCACAATATCCCACATTGCTTTTGGGAGGGATTTGTTTCGTATTTAAATACAATTCAGCTCAACTAGCATAGTGTCTTAAATACTGGGTTTTTGGAAGTCGTGAAGCGTGTGCAGGACCCATGTAGCCAACCTGGAGAGCTGATTTAGTGTGATTCTAGGTAAAATTTTGAACACAAATGCATGCACAAATTGATGACATCAACAGGATTAATGCATCTTTAAAGTTAAAAAATTTGGCTTGTCACTATGTCACTAGCCAAAAAATCCAAGAAATTATGGCTAGTGACATAGCGACTAGCCAAAAAATTCAAGGAATCGGCGAGAGACAAAAGATGGTCGTGGGTCCCACTTTTGATGAATTGAGCATTGCCAAGTGGTAGCGGATAGAATAATAGAGCAATGATGTGGTAGGCAAATCTCAGGGATCACTAGATCGTGCCACATGTAAAATCCAATAGCTATCGTTAACTTGCTATGGGAGAGTTACAAGGAAGATAACATGGAGACATAGCGAGAAGATGGCACGTGTCATTGACACAGTGGAAGGTGGATGAATTTCATGCTGACACGTGGCAAGCATGGTCAAACAAAGTTTGACCTGAGTAAAAAGTGGAGGAAAAATCAAAGTTTTCAAAAATTAATATTTTAATATTTTTTCTCAGAATCACATGCAAGTCATTTAAATAAAGTCTCAGTCTTTGAATATAGTTCAAACTATGTAAAAGGTTTTAAATTTTGCAAAAATGTTATGCAAACCTGCAAATGGGACCTGAACTTCAAAGGGCCATAACTTGGGCATTTATTATCGAAAATGGGTGCTCCAATATACCACTGAAATTGAAACGAGATGAATTTTTCAAATATGAAGTTAGATTGTGCATAGATGCTCATTAGTTTGAGCTATAAGCCAATTTGTGAATTTTGGGGCATTCTCAGCAGAACAGGCAAATTTCAACATTGATCATCAAAATTGGTAAAAAGATAGATATGAAAGTTTGATGAAATGTAAAAATGAAGAAAATAAATTTTGGGATGTTTTCTTTGCTTCTGGAGGTTATTTTAACTGGTTTTTCACTTTTACCGTGATTTCTTTTTAACATGAGAATCAGTTATGTTCTTTCATCATTACATTTTTGAGATATTTTATGCCTTTAAGAGCCAAAATGAAAGGATTTGATTTTGGCAGTTGAGGAGAGGGACTAGAGAGAGTCTTTTCATGGTAAATAGAAGGAAATTTCATGTGGACAGATGTCAATTGCAGATTCAATCTTTAGTGCTTGCCCTCATTTACATTTTTCTGGACACATTGTTGTTATTATTATCAGACTATATTAGACTAGTTTTATGTTGATGGTTAGTAGCATTGTTTCGAGACTATCAGACATTATATTATGGATTCAGTTGATGTATGATGAGATTATTTAGACTCTACATTTCATGTATGCATGATGAT